>CM076572.1:1060192669-1060832705 GCA_034641835.2 Pinus albicaulis
GGGCTTTGCTACAGTTGTGATAGCAAATACGCTAAAGGTCATAAGTGTGCTGAGAAGAAATTATTTTACATAGATTGTGAAGAGGAAGAAGAAAATGAACAAGAAGAGGATATACACCAGGAACCAGCCCTAGAAGAGGAAGAAATGAGTCCGACCATATCGTGTAATGCATTGGCGGGAATTACCACTCCTCAAACTCTCAAGATAGAAGGACATATCAAGAATAAAAAGGTAATAGTGTTGATTGATTCAGGTAGCACCCATAATTTTATTCATTGTAAGGTAGCCAAGGAATTGAATTGTTTCCTATACCCAGCACCAGAATGTCAAGTGATGGTTGCAAATGGAGGAACTATAAATTTTTCTGGAAAATGCCATAATATCAAGCTAACCATGGGGGAATATGTATTGAATAGTCCAATGCTTTCCATTCCTATGGGAGGTGCTGATGTTGTACTAGGAGTACAATGGTTACAATCTTTGGGGACGGTAGATTTTAATTTTCAAGAACTTTTCTTGAAATTTTTTTTAGAAGGAAAGGAAATCGAATTACGGGGTATTGCGGGGAAGCCAGGAAGGATAATAAGCTCTAATGTCATGACAAAGCTTCTAAAGAAATAACAACGAGGCGTAATTGCACAATTATGCTCACTAGAAGTTCCAACATCAAAATCATCCATTTATGCAGATCTCCAACAAGTCCTGGACAATCATTCCAAGGTGTTTGAAACTCCCAAAGGACTCCCACCTATTCGTGATCATGATCATGCTATTAATTTGATTCCAGGAAGTGTTCCTCCAAACATCAAGCCTTATAGATATCCATACATCCAAAAGAGCGAAATTGAACGTATGATTGCAGAAATGTTAGAGGCAAGTATAATTCAACCTAGTCAAAGTTCTTTCTCTGCTCCTATAGTATTGGTACACAGGAAGGATGGATCATGGCGAATGTGTCCGGATTATAGGGAGCTCAATAAGCTCACCATTAAAGATAAATTTCCCATTCCTGTGACTGACGAATTATTGGATGAATTACATGGAGCAATTTTTTTTACCAAGTTGGATCTTCATTCAGGATATCATCAAATTAGAATGAAGACCGAAGATATTCCAAAAATAGCATTTCGAACTCATGAAGGTCATTATGAATTTTTGGTCATGCCTTTTGGCCTTACCAATGCACCTTCTACATTTCAAGGGTTGATGAATTCCATTTTCAAACCCTTCCTTAGAAAATTTATGCTAGTATTTTTTGATGATATACTAATCTACAGCAGGTCTTGGAAGAATCATGTTGAACATGTTGACAGAGTGCTCAAACTATTGCAGGAGAAACAATTATATGCAAAAACATCCAAATGTTTCTTTGGAGTACAAGAGGTGGAATATCGGGGTCATATTGTATCTCACGAGGGTGTTAAAGTAGACCCTAACAAAATTAAATCCATTAAGGAATGGAAAGTCCCCACAACCATAAAGTAGTTGCGAGGATTTCTTGGGTTAACAGGGTATTATTGCAATTTTGTTAAGAATTATGGGAGAATAGTAGCACCTCTAACAACATTATTGAAGAAAGATGCATTTTCATGGACTCGTAAAGCAACTAAGTCCTTTGAACATCTTAAAGAGGCAATGTGCCTAGCACCCGTCTTAGCTATGCCAGACTTCACAACAAAATTTATTGTGGAATGTGATGCCTCAGGAAATATAATTGGTGTTGTTTTAATGCAGGAAGGAGGACCCATTTCTTTTGAAAGTCGTCCAATCAAAGGAAATTATTTAAAGAAACCTATTTATGAGAAGGAAATGTTATCAATACTGCATGCACTAAAGAAATGGCGAACTTACCTAATGGGAAGACACTTTAAGGTAAAAAATGATCATGATAGTCTTAAACACTTTTTGGAACAAATACTATCTTCAGAAGAGCAGCAAAAATGGGTCACAAAGATGTTGGGTTATGACTTTGAAATAATCTACAAAAAAAGAAAGCTTAATGTTGTTGCAGATGCACTCTCAAGAAAGAATGAAGAGGTGGAAGCATTGCTTTGTGCCATTTCTATTATACAACCAGATTGGATAACTGAAGCAAGAGATGAATGGAAGAAGGACAAAGATGTATGGATACTCATTCAAAAGTTGCAGCAAGATCCTAGTACATCTGATACATTTTGTTGGAAAAATGATTCCTTATGGTACAAAGATCGCTTATATCTTTGTAAGAATTCCCAACTAAAACAAAAGATTCTTCTGGAATTGCACACTTCTCCTTTAGGAGGAAACTCAGGATTTTTAAAAACTTACCACAGGGTGAAGAAAGAATTTTTTTGGGATGGCCTTAAATCTGATATTCAAAAGTTTGTGGCGGAATGTTTGGTTTTCCAGCAGAATAAAGTTGAGACAATTAAGACCCCAAGACTTCTACAACCTTTATCCATTCCAAGTCAACGTTGGGAGGAGATTTAAATGGATTTTATCACAGGTTTACCTAAGTCCGAAGGAAGGAGTGTCATCATGGTGGTAGTTGATAGACTTACCAAGTATGCACACTTTTGTGCATTATCTCATCCATTTAAAGAAAGTATAGTTGCTAGTACATTTATGGACAGAATTCAAAAGCTACATGGAAGCCCAAGAGTTATTGTGAGCGACAGAGATCCCATTTTTACTGGAAATTTTTGGACGGATTTATTTTCTTGTTTGGGTACTCAATTAGCTCATAGCTCATCTTATCATCCTCAATCTGATGGTCAAACTGAGATCGTAAATAAATGTTTGGAAGGATATCTTCGTTGTTTTGTATCCGATAAACAAACACAATGGGTCAAGTGGTTACCTCTTGCTGAATGGTGGTATAACACTTCCTTCCATACTGCAGCAAAAATGACCCCATTTATGGCACTTTATGGATATCATCCTCCATCCATCACATCATCTTTAAGAGAAAATTCTAAGGTTCAAGCAGTGGAAGATCACATCGAGCATCAGCAAGAAGTTCTCCAACTCTTAAAGGATAACCTGAATTTGGCACAAAATCGAATGAAACAACAGGCAGATCAACATCGCAGCGAGAGAAGTTTTGATGTAGGAGATTGGGTATTTTACGGCTACAACCATACAAACAAATGTCCCTCAAGCAAGCTAAGAAGGATAATAAATTATCGCCAAAGTACTATGGTCCTTACAAGGTGTTGCAAAAGATTGGTACTATGGCATACAAATTGGAGCTTCCTTCTTCTTCGCAAGTACATCTAGTTTTCCATGTTTCATGCTTAAAGAAGGTTATAGGTGAAAATCTTCCAGTTCAAACAATATTTCCAGAACTTGATGAGGAAGGAAAAATCATATTGGAACCTGAAGCGGTCACGAAAACAAGAACTTGACAACTACGGAATCGATCAATTTCAGAGTATCTCATCAAGTGGAAGAACTTACCCACTGAAGATTCTACATGGGAGGATGAGAATTTTATACAGAAGCACCCCAAGCTACTCAAGTGTTGAGGACAACACTTTTTTGAAGGAGAGGGGCATGTTAGGTCCCTATATCACTAGTATAGCCCCTTATTATTGTTAGTGTAAACCCCTTATTGTTATTATTGTACACTTGTAACCCCCATTTTGTTATTATTGTGCCCTTAAATTATTATTGTTAGGTCGGCTAGGATTACATTGTGGCCCACTAGGATTACATTATGGCCCCATGTACTCCTATATATAGAAAGGAGGTTTTGTAAATTGTATCATCCAAGAATTGTTCATTCATGTAATGTATTGGAGGTTGCCCCCTCGAAATGGCTTATTTCTAAGGCGTTGATATCTCTTTTTTTCGATTTTTGGAGCTGGTTTGACAACAAAAACAAACCAAAATCAAAACCCAATCAATCTTACGTAACTAGCCTAAAATAAACTAAAAACAACAAAGGTAAATCATAAAGAGAGAGTCCTCTCTGAGCATTAGGAAGGCTAGATCATGATATCAAAAGTAGGTTGATAGTTACCTCTAATATTTCTTTAAAAAAAAAGCTAACAACCTCAGGAATTATTGGAGTGATAACATACTAGCGACTATACTGGGGATATCAGTCCTCAGTTTTAAAATAAACCTTGAAAGAAATATTTTTCTTCATCTTTTCACCTTAAGGTTTTTTTAGGGTTGTTAAGATCTATCATTAAAAAACAAAATTATGACTTCTAGAAGAACATACTATACTAGGGCTCATACTGATCCACAACCTGCTATAATAGTTGATGATTTGGACAGAATTTTGAGAAAAAATAAAAAAGTAGAAAGTCTAGGGAATAAAAGTCCATTAATCAAAGAAAACTCACTCCCTAAAGAATTATCAAGTTTACAAGATATTGAATTTGATTTATCTTTTGAACACTCTTTGTTTAGAACTAAATCTAAAAGTTCAATTTATGATAGTGTAATAGATCCTAATTTCATTTAATTTATTGAAACAACGAAGGAGACTGTTTCACTTTATTAAGATCAACAAGATTTAGAACCTTTTGATCAACTTGAGGCTTTGACTGCAACTTTGATTAAGGATATTGATGAAGCATATTTTCAACATTCTGTTGAATTAACTGCTTTATCTCCTTATACCCTTAAGTCTTCTACCATTCATTCAAAGTCTATAAATTCATCTTTATTCAGTACCACCTCATCTATTGTTTCCACTACACTTCATTCCATAGAATCATTCATCCTGTTATCACCAAAATCATACCTGATTGGCTGCTGATCATACAACTTTAGTGTAACTATTTCAAACCAATATTTTGACTGAGGCTTAACCTCCTTAACCTTAGAGGGCTCTCTCAAGGATTAATAATATGGAATAAAGATATAGATAGATGGCGAACTCTATGTGTCTTGATTTTGTATGTTTACAAGTTGAAAATATGGAGGCTTGATACTATTGGGCAATGGATTCAATGACAGGGATAAAGATAACAATAGCTCTTCTTATAGAAACTGAGGCTTGTATATACTTCAATGAAAGAGTGACACATTCAGGAAAATCCCACTAACTTAAGGTTCAAAGGAAGTCATAGCATGTGATACATGAATTCTGAGAAATGATACATCAAGGTATTGAAAGAAAAGTATTAAAAGAGATTCATCAAAGCTCAACACTTAAAGGAAGTCAGAACATGAATAACCATGAATTCTGAGTAATAAGTATTAAAAATATAAAAGGAAAACATTTCAAATATAAGATATAAACTCAGCGAAATAAACTAAGAATCTCAGGTCCAGAAAAGTTAAATTGCTTCTGTATATATCAGTCAATCCAGAGCTTTACAAAATTAGTCTTTTTGATAATATTTTCCAACCCTTGATACATTGAAGCCCTCATTACTTATAGGCATCTAGCCTTTACATTCAGTCTGCCAAGTGGCTAGAACATTAAACTCCATTTCTCTAAAAAAATCGAACCACTAACTAGATTTTTTACAACCAAGACTGAAACCTTTCGAATTTAGATTTAGAGTCCTACTGTGAATCAAACACATACTTATTACATTTACACTGAATTTGATCCAAAACTTCCTCAAAAGGAATCATGACTTTCAACCATGCTAACCATAAACAAGACTTTAATACTCTAACTATCTTCGTGATGCTGCTCTGCCTACCATTTAGGAGTTGTCAGTTTGATGATTTGGCAATACAGTGAACTGATATCTTCAAACTGTATCCTTAACAGAATATTCCCAAATAGAAAGCCACTGATCTGATACTCTTTGACATTTCCCTGATACTCTTTGTCCTTCTCATGGGGAGTAGCTTTAAGTATCTGTTTACCTTTCTTCTGTTTCCAAAATTAGCCACTAAAATTAACCTTGTTGTCAAGACAGAGTCTTAGAGCTACTTTCGTAGCTAGTTTCATAGCACAAGCACAAAAGATTATATGAAATGATCCTCTTCTATTTTTACCATTGGATGATATTAAGTGATCAAAAAAAATTAAAGATAACCCTCAAAAACTCTTCATCCCTATCAGTTTAAGTAACTTAAGTCCAGAAATAATTCTTCAGAAATTCCATAGAAGAAAATGTGTTTCAAGCTTGGCATACATTGCATAATTTCCTAACTTATCAGAGGCTTGACAAAGCTTAGGTTTTGAGGGTGAAAGGATCCATGAATATATTAGTAGTTTCTTCATGAGTAGTTTTCACAGTTTCTCCATATCTTTAGTTGTAGATTTTAAACCTTCTTGTTGATTCCTTTCTAACTCTACAGTGGCACTCAACTCTTGCCTAGAAGAATAATTTTTGAGTTTAGGAGCTTTCTTTGGAGACAAAACATCCATTTCATACCCATTCATGAATAAGAAGGATGCCCAATTTCTGTTTAATTTACTTAATTCCTCCAACACTAGTAATTCAATCAATCCATGGTAAAAAATGGAAGTTTCACTTCTTTCAGGTCTTCCTTGCACTTTGTTTACCATTTCTCCAAGACTTCTAAAATGGTAAAAAGGAATATCTATCAACTTCTTCCCTGTAAAATGAAGCCACAACTTGAAGTGATACATGTAGATTGTTTGGAATCTTCCTTTGCATGTAAAGTATTTATGTATGAATGTCAATAATTTAGAACAATTATCTCTAAGACAAGTTCTAGGAATCCCTTCAGTCATTTTTATCCCTACATGTTTAGGTTTTAGATAATCATCACAACTTTTCAACTTAAACTTGGTAGCTTTAAACCATTCTTCTCCGGTCCTCGGGATCCCTGTTGCTTGAGAAATGCTATCAAGTGTAATTGGAAGATGAAGACAACAAAATTTTGTATATGTGCCTTTGAAATTAATCACAAAATTTTGTGAGACCTGTTTATGATGACCTTGAAAAATTTGACAGAACTGAAAGCACCCTGCTCTTGTAAAAATCTCAACAAAATATGGGTCTTCCATGATTAAACTTGGATTTGTAGGCTCGTACCTGAATGGAAAACCTCCTATATTAACTTTCTTTAGTGTAGCCATTTATTCTTGTTCTGCAACGGTGGCCTTATTTATGTATTTACATCTGTTCAAGAAAAAACTTTGATGAGAGCGAGCTATTATGGTAGAGGAGGGCTGGCATGAAAAAGGATTTCTATGGGAGATGTTGATGACAACAAGCTGCTTTGGTAGAATCTTACAAAGTGGGAAAGAAAGTGTGAGGAATGAGGGATGAATTTGAAAAGAAAAATGAGAATGGGATTTATTTAGAAAATGATGAGTGATGCTAAAACATGCCTAAATTTCAAATGATGACTCTACTCTGACAGCATGACCTCAAAAACCCTCAAATTTTAACCAGTCATCATTACGCAGAAAAAAATTATAGGATGACACAAATTTTATAGTACATTTAGTTTGACAAGTGTCATATTTTCTATGAAATTACTAGGTGTTTCCGCAGCAAAATATGTTAATTTTGTACTAAAATCACTGCAGACTCAGAGAATTTATGACAGATGGCCAGATTTAAGACTTTAGGTCAATTTAAAGTATCTACTCAAGATATATTCTTTTGATATGACTCGATATCATCTCTAAAATCTTAAAACAAAACTTAAAACCTATGCTCATCATAAAATTTATCATTTCATGATGTTATGCAACCTAACCAAGCTAAAAAAAAAACTTGACACATTTCAAGTTAAAATTTTGAATTATTTTGGGTGATAACAGTGGCTACACTTGGGATAGTGTGCCCTTGTGGTATACTCAGAACCAGTAGCTCCATTGCTGCTATTCATCCTTTAGAACAAAAACTCTGAAATTTTTCCAAGCTTGTCCTGAAGCTCTAATGGCCTTCACCTCGGGCTCAAGCTTGATGATCACTGCAGAAGAACCAACTTTGTACCTATTGAAAAGATTCTCATTCACTTTTGAGCTTATTCACACACTCCTAACTACCCTATCAGCTGCAATTCTCCATTTTAACTTAAGCAACATGAAATTCCCAATGAAGCCAGTCATTTGTTTCATCTAATATTTGAAGCTCTTGATTGCACTTGAAACCAAAGTAGACATGATACTGTGGTGACAAAGGTAACTTAGAATGTATCTGATCTTCATAATGAAAAAGAAACTGGAAAACTGGATTGAAAAACTCTTCCATGTATTCAACTATAGGGTCAAAGAAGACATGATCTTTTTTATGATGCTCATAACATTCTGTAACTTTGGACAACTCATATATGCTTTGTTCAGCCACACAAGATTTCATTTGTATGCTATCAAAATGTTGTTCCAACTGATTCTCAAAAACAATGTATTCTTTCTCATTAATATGATAATTATTTGATGTAAGCAGATTCAAGGAATGACACAAAAAATCAACCCTTTCCTTACCCTGATGGTTATAGAAACTATCTTCCAATATTTCCTCTTGTTGTTTGCAATGATTCACATACTCCTAATGATCAAAATACTGACAAGTCTACTGCAAATTTTCATCAAACTTAGAGGATGTAAGATGATTTTCATAAATAAACTCCTGTTGGGTTTCATCTAAAAGAGATGTTATCGTTTCTTCTTGGTGTTCTTCTTGGTGATGAAAGGTATTGTCATGAAGGGATTCTAAAATTTCTTCATCCATGAACTCATCATCTTCATAAAAATTCTCCAAATATTCAATAAAACTCACAGAGTGTTTACAACAGTCTTTGACCAGCAATAAAGAGGGATGATAGTCTTTAAACATCTCATAAAATGCATCATGGAAATCGGCAAGAGAATATAATGAACCATTTGGCAAGCTCTCATTCCAAAACCATGCTTTTCCTTCCAAAGTGGCCATAAACATCTTCATGAGGAAATCCTCAAGGAACTGAACCTTAAGACTATTTACATGCATATGGAATCTAACCAAATGAAGAGCAACATTGTCTTTATTTTCATCTTTAAATATTGGAATATCATCTAACCATCCAACCTTTGGCATAGGATTTGGAAATCCAAGGATATGAGATCGATTCATAGGAGCATACCTGGAATTTTTCCTTGCAATGGAATTCATTCTGAAACTTCATCAAGCTACTAATATTCAAGCAGTGGAGTCACCTTCCAATTTTTTATTTGATGTGTGGAGTCACCAGAGCAAAAATACAGCCAATATGTGCCTAAGTGTCTGTTTCTCTGAGACCTTAGAACTAAAACTCTATCATTCTTCCCAGGGAAAATATACACCTTCGGTCCCCGACAATGGCACCAAAATGTTATCACCAAAATCATACCTGATTGGCTACTGATCAGAAAAATTCAGTAACTATTTCAAACCAATATTTTGACTGAGGCTTAGCCTCCTCAGCCTGAGAGGGATCTCTCAAGGATTAATGATATGGAATAATGATATAGATAGATGGCTAACTCTACGTGTCTTGATTTTTTATGTTTACAGGTTGAAAAGATGGAGGCTTGCCACTATTGGGATAATGAGTCACTGACAGGGATAAAGATAATAATATATCTTCTTATAGAAACTGAGGCTTATATATACTTCAATGAAAGAGTGACACATTTAGGAAAATCCCAATAACTTGAGGTTCAAAGGAAGTCAAAGCATGTGATACATGAATTTTGAGTAATGATACATCAAGGTATTGAAAGGAAAGTATTAAAAGAGATTCATCAAAGCTCAACACTTAAAGGAAGTCAAAGCATGAATAACCATGAATTTTGAGTAATAAGTATTAAAAATATGAAAGGAAAACATTTCAAAGATAAGATATAAACTCATTGAAATATACTAAGAATCTCAGGTCCAGAAAATTTAAATTGCTTCAGTATATATCAGTCAATCCAGAGCTTTACAACATTAGTCTTTTTGATAATATTTTCCAACCCTTGATACATCGAAATCCTCATTAATTATAGGCATCTAGCCTTTACATTTAGTCTGCCAAGTGGCTAGACCATTAAACTCCATTACTCTAACAAACTCTAACCACTAACTAGATTTTTTACAACTAGGACTGACACCTTTTGAATTTAGAGTTAGAGTCCTATTGTGACTCAAACATCTACTTATTACATTTACACTGAATTTGATCCAAAACTTCCTCGAAAGGAATCATGACTTTCAACCATGCTCACCATAAACAAGGCTTTAATACTCTAACTATCTTCATGATGCTACTCTGTCTACCATTTAGGAGTTGTCAGTTTGATGATTTGGCAATACAATGAAGTGATATATTCAAACTGTATCCTTAACAAAATATTCCCACATAGAAAACCACTAATCTGATACTCTTTGACATTTCACTGATACTTTTTTTCCTTCTCATGGGGAGCAGCTTTAAGTATCTATTTACCTTTCTTCTTTTTCCAAAATTAGCCACTAAAATTAACCTTGCTATCAAGACATGGTCTTAGAGCTACTTTCGTAGCTAGTTTTGTAGCACAAGCACAAAATATGATATGTAATGATCCTCTGCTATTTTGACCATTGGATGATATTAAGTGATAAAAAACAATTAAAGATAACCCTCAAAAACTCTTCATCCCTATCAGCTTAAGTAACTTAAGTCCAAAAAAAATTCTTCAGAAATTCAGCAGCAGAAAATGTGTTTCAAGCTTAGCATAAGCTACAAAATTTCATAGCTTATCAGAGGCTTGACAAAACTTAGGTTTTGAGGCTGAAAGGATCCATGAATATATCAGCAGTTTCTTCATGAGTAGTTTTCACATTTTTCTCCATATCTTTAGTTGTAGATTTTAAACCTTCTTGTTGATTCCTTTCTAACTCTACATTGGCACTTAGCTCTTGCGTAGAAGAAGAAGTTTTGAGTTTAGGAGCTTTCCTTGGAGAAAAAACATACATTTCATACCCATTCATGAACAAGAAGGATGCCCAATCTCTGTTCAATTTACTTAATTCCTCCAGCACTAGTAATTTCATCAACCCATGGTGAAAAATGGAAGTTTCACTTCTTTTAGGTCTTCCTTGCACTTTGTCTGCCATTTTTCCAAGAATTATAAAAAGGTAAAAAGGAATATCTATCAACTTCTTCCCTGTAAAATGAAGCAACAACTTGAAGTGATACATGTAGATTGTTTGGAATCTTCCTTCGTAGGTAAAGTATTTCTGTATGACTGTCAATAATTTAGAATAATTATTTCTAAGACAAGTTATAGGAATTCCTTCAGTCATTTTTATCCCTACATGTTCAGGTTTTAGATAATCATCACAACTTTTCAACTTAAACTTGGTAGCTTTAAACCATTCTTCTCCGATCCTCGGGATCCCTGTTGCTTTAGAAATGCTATCAGGTGTAATTGGAACATGAAGACAACCAAAATTTGTATATGTGCCTTTGAAATTGATCACGAAATCTTGTGAGACCTATTTATGATGACCTTGCAACCTTTGACAGAACTGAATGTAGCCTGCTCTTGTAAAAAGATTAGCAAAATATGGGTCTTCCATGGTTAAACTGTGACTTGTAGGCTCATACCTAAATGGTAGGCCTCCTTTATTAACTTTTTTTGGTGTAGCCATTTCTTCTTATTCTACAACGATAGCCTTATTTATGTATTTACATCTGTCCAGGAAAAAATTTTGATGAGAGCGAGCTGTTATGGTAGAGGAGGGCTGGCATGACAAAGGATTTCTATAGGAGATGTTGATGACAGCAAGCTACTTTGGTAGAAGCTTACAAAGGAGGAAAGAAAGTATGAGGAATGAGGGATGAATTTGAAAAGAAAAATGAGATGGGATTTATTTAGAAAATTATGGCTAATGCTAAAACCTGCCTAGCTTTCAAATGATGACTCTACTCTAACATCATGACCTCAAAAACCCTCAAATTTTAACCACTCATAATTATGCAGAAAACCGTTATAGGATGACACAAATTTCATAGTACATTTAGTTTGACAAGTGGTAGTTTTGCTACGGAATTACTAGGTGTTTCCATAGAAAAATATGTTAATTTTTTACTAAAATCACTGCGGACTCAGAGAATTTCTGACATATGGCCAGATTTAAGACTTTAGGTGAATTTAAAGTATCTACTCAAGATCTATTCTTTTGATATGACTCAAGATCATCTCTAACAACTTTAAAAAAAACTTAGAACAAGACTTAAAACCTATGTTCGTCATAAAATGTATCATTTCATGACGTTGTGCAACCTAACCAATATAAAAACAAACTTGACACATTTCAAGTTAAAATTTTGAAAATTTTTGGGTGATAACACATCCCCAAGCTTCCTCTTCAACCTAGAGTTTTATTTCCATATCCAAACACTTCAAGTTCATCTTCTAGCACTTCTACTACATTTTCTAGTACTTCAACCTCATTTCCAGGCACATCTTCTAGTATCCCAAGCTCATATGTAAGTACTTCAACCTCATCACCAAGCACCACAAATTTACCTCCTAGCCAAGCTAGAATCTTAGCCATGGCAGCTGTTGCGGTTACAGAGGTGGATTATTGTAGGAAACCCTGGTACTCTTCATTTAATTATCAACCTAAGGTAAGTCTTCCTATTTCAAGAGTGTTGGCACAATATATGCAAGTGAGATCGTCTGATAGATACTCTCTGTTGAGAAAGGATTATCTAGCCTCCTAAATTCAATCAAATTAATGAGGAATGATTTGGTGGGTTATGGCTGGTTATTTTGTCAAGTCTATGATTGAACAATAGTCTAAGGGAACTGATGTAGAGCAATCTAAATGAATCGAACAACAATCTAAGTGAATTGAACAACAAGCTTAAACGAACTGAACAACAATCATAAATGAATTGAACCATAATCCTAAATGAATTGAACAACAATATTAAACGAATTGAACAACAATCATAAACGAACTGAAAAACAATCATAAATGAAATGAACAACAATCTTATATTAATTGAAAAACAATCTAAATGAAGTAACCTAAATGCATTGTACAATACTCACTTATATAATTTTGCAATGGAATTCTCTTGGTAAACTAACTTAATTACAGTAATCAAAAAATGATCACTTTACCGTGCTGTCAGAGCAATGTAATCCACAAAGATAAGTAGCATCGAGTAATAACCATCTTGTGACTCGTAAATCGATTGTAGAAGCATTGAAAGGAACTGAAAACATCTATTGGTGATGACGTATTATTATGAGCCAAAAAATACGAAATGCGATTATTCTAAACCAGGAAATACAGATACTAAACTACTCTGAAGAACGAACAACTGTAACTTTATTAAGTAGAGAAGTATGTTACAACCACGTTAGATGACTAAACATGGATTCTGTAACTAACGCGTAGCACAAAATTAGCGTAGAGACTCCCAAAGGATGGGCCCAAACCACTAGAAGTTCTAACGTGATGATAACCTAAAAAGTTAATTGTTCAAAACATCAAAAATCAAAGGATAATGCGAAAATACAACATGGCAGCTCTATCTTGATGCACTGATTATAGAGGGAAAATTCATAATTAACTCCGACCGCCCATCTAGTTTTTCCCTTATCCTTTTAAAGGAAATTTCATGCAATGAGGACATATTCTTCAAATGACATCCCGTTGCACGTGGTTGTCATTTGAGTTCTTGGGCTCAAATCCGTTTTTCTACCTTCTGTCGGCTTCTAGGAGTTACTGAGATTCCCTACGTTTGTGTCTGTCAGTTGTCTTTCCGTCTACCATTGGTTCAACTATTCTGCCTTCCTGCATATGGAGATACAATATGTCAATTTCCTGTTATAAAAACATTATTTTTGTCGCTAGCCCTATTTCTCTAGTTTTCATAAATCTTTTAATTCTTTAATGTTCAAATTAGGAAGAATTTCCCAAATTGTGACATAATTTGAAGTAATTATAGGGTGGAAATGTACCTCAATTCGGGCCCAACATACTCCCCTCTTACCTTATTGCATGTCCTCATGCAAACAGATGGTTGAGATGCAGTTGTGTTAAGTAGTAGGTAGGGTAGACCTTTTCCTTGTATGCTTTGAAACCCTGTTTTTGTCTCATTATTGCAAAGGAAGCAATTGCATGCCCCTCTGGTAACTCATAATTATGATTATAGTCCTCAGGAGGATACCAGAGGAGAGGGATTCTATACCTACATCCCAGCCATGTAAGTACCATGCTAAAGACCATATTACTGTATGAAAGGAATCTCGAGGCAGCAACCTTGAAATTCCTGTAGCCAAATGGTTCCCTATTATTTACGTTATTTGTGGAGGCCATCCACCTTTGTTTAGCTGCAGCCAAGGTTGCTTCACGAATGTCTTCAAAATAATCCTATCCATTTTCTATGATATTCTTATGGATGGGCCCCAGCCGAGTGCTTACACCTTGCCTTCGCATAAAATTCTTGTGCTGGATAATTAGCTATAGAGGTTTGGTGGGTTCTCCTCTAACCCACAGGTCTAGGTGGTGCTCTCTCTTTTGGAAGATATTATAGGCCTTGGCCCACTAGATCTGGTTCTTGGCAAATGAGACGAAGGCTTGGAGCTGGACATCTCCTATAAAGGGACTAGGATTACTGTCCGTGTTCACTTCCAAAAAGAAATTGTGCATGTAAAGTTCACATAGGAGGTGTTGGACTTGTTCATATTTCCCATTACAGCAATGGAAAAATTCTTCTATAGTCCTAAAATTTGTATATTTTCTTGCCCTGATGGCCTTGAATTTCAGCAATAGATATTGTTCTGTTAAGAAAATGGCATATTTATTGGCCGGTGCTCTGCAAGACAGTGCATCGTTGTACAAATAAAAAATCGTGGTGATTTTTTTCTTGGCTTGATCCATTTGTTCTTGTGCCCTTTTTAGCTTTTCCTGTTCTTCTCTGAGTTGGGCGAATGTTTCGTCTTCTATAGAGGAGAGGTCTATGAATTTCTTTAGTAATGCTTGGTATTCTTGTGCTGGCACCACCTCCTTCCTACATTGTGCTACCTCATGCTATGCTTGCACCAGTTCATTGTGTAATTTCTGATAAACAACTTTCTCTGCCAGGGGGTATAGACAGGGGCTTCCTTTGTTTGGGTCTCCTTCTCTTGTGTAGTTTTCTACTCACTTTATGTAGAAGCCTCAATGGTATTTGTTAGTTTAGTCTGAATTTTGGCCTCATAAGTACCTTCTTGGTCAGTCTGTACCCCAGTCTCAGTTGTATCAATCAAATTAGTCTGCACCTCAAACTCAGTGATGTCAGCCAAGTCTATCTGTATCTCGGCTTCAATGGTGTTTATCAAGCTGGTGACCAGTTCTATTTGAGTTCCTGCAGTGGTGGTTTATCTCTTTTGTTTTCGGGCCCTTCTCTCCTCTTTAGTTTGTTTCCTAAAATATTTCACCATTTTCTTTAATCTTTTGCAGGCACTGCTAAGTTTTCTAATTTTCTTTTCAGCTAAATTTTCACCTATCCTAATTTTAGTAGGTGGTGGAGGAGTGGTATTCCAATTTTCGGGAATGGTATTTCCAACCTCAGGGTTACCTGTGATGGTGTTTCTTATTTGATATTCAGATTTTACCTCTGTATGAGGCTACTGACTAGGTGGAGCAGTGCTACCTCCTGGTGTCGAAGGGACTGTTTTTGCGCTTTGTTCTATAGGGACTATGTCACCTGACTGATTTTCTGATTCCATTCTTTCCTCTTCCTACCCTTCACTGTATACCTCATAATTCCTAAGAGGGGACATAGTCCCATCCTCCTGTAGTTCCTCTTGGTTAGGTAGAACTTCATTGTGACCAGAACTACTGGTGGAGGCGAACTCATCTATGGGTTCCTCTTGTTCTTCTGCTCCCGATGGGTTTCTAGATTCATAGTCTTTCCTCAGTTGTTCTAGGACTCAAGCCATTTCTTCCTCGAAGTCTTGTAAAGGTGCACTTTGAGGGTGGGATTGCCTTGCCTCTTCTATGAGGTCCAAGGTTCCTTGCAGCGTTTTGGACTGTTTTTACCTTCTTGGCTCTAAGGTTGTAGTTCGAGTCCTCTTTCTTCTTGGAGTATTTACCCTGGGGGGCTCAATTTCGGTTTCATCGGGATTTATTTCTAGTTCCTGTGCATCAGGGTTGACAAAATTATCTCAAGCGATTTGCTACTTGTCCAGCTCATGGATGATGACTAGTTTAATTAACTCGTGGTGACTAACTACTTCTTGGGGATTTTTGGCTTTTCTTAATCAAACAAAAATATCATGCAATATGGAATTTAAGAAGGTAGGCAGATTGAATTAAATATTTTGCTTAATTACAGCTAAGAGTTTGTTTTACTGTGGCCCGAATTCCCTAACATGTAATGAACTTTTGGATGAATGCAGCTAGTTCCTGCCATGGATGGTGTAGATAAGTAGGGTTAATCCCTCTCCCTTTTCGTTCCAATGGTTCCTCCGGATCCTGATATACTACTATCACTTCTCGTAGGAGGAGATGTTTCTCTGTCCATCTTTCCCATTCTACTGGAATTACGGAGACTCCAGCAATAATCTCTTCTGTGACTGGTATAATTCAACCCTTGACTCTGGTTTGACTTTCTTGCATATTTTGCAAAAACTCAATTGCAATTTCCATATCTGATCCATGTAATCAGTGTACATATGTCAACCAGCTAGCTTGTTGGAGGATGGCAGTAGCTGTATCTAAAATTGGAAATTTTACATGCTTGTTTCGAAGGGAATTTCCTCCCATAGTTGATATGCCTTCTTCCTCTAATTTTATTCTTCCTCGGTTATTTTGTTTCAATTGAATGTTGTATGCAAGCGAGAGAGAAATTGTGGTTATGCGCTGGTAACTTCATGCCTTAATTTCAGTGTTTTTCTGGTCTTATTGATGTGTCTAACAGGATTTGTGCCAAGATTTCGCATGCTTGCCAATTTAAGATCAATTACACCCCCTCCATCGAAGAAAGGGTGCCCACACCCTCAAGTACAGGAGATATTTGACCAATCATGAATGTAGACAGGGGAATGTCAGTATTTGGTAATAATGACCTGTACATGAAGGAGTGGTCGATCTTCAAGTGTGCAATAGTTTTGGAGATATGATCTGTGGAAGTTAGGGTTTTTGCAGGCTCCTGAAATTCATATCAAAGAAGCAACCTTGGTAAATTCGTCATAACTCTCTCTCTGAGTATCATATTGGAATTCCATAAAAAGTGGCAGATAGTGCACAGTTTTTAATTTTTTCTCTATCAATTTTAGAGCCAAATGAAGAAACAGTGACATGTGGCATGCCGTACAAGTGCACTCTGCTGAAACAGTCCATAATTATGGCATTGTGAGAGATTTGGTATAACTCTCTTTTGAAGAATCCAAATTGGGTTAGACCTGTAGCATTTGAAAGAAGAATCCAAGGACTACTACAAGACTGAAAATCAGATATTGAGGATCTGAAATAATGGAGATACACCAGATTCAATATCGAGCTCCTAGAAGGAAAGAAAAATCTAGATCATGTGTTGTCAAGGGTTGCAAAGGACCAGACTTTCTACAGTAGCAAAGAAAAGCAAGGTGTAGCAGAGGGTAGCATGACAAGAGCAGCAACCAAGGTGCATAACAGCAGCAAGAAGTTCATCATATGAATTCTTCAAGTGGGCATCACTTCATACAATCATTGTAAAGGTATCATTGTACTTAGTCATTGTAAATACATTATTGTACAAATTGTACTCGTATCTATCTGCCAAGGGTTGAAGAGGCAGTGTTGGGAGGTCTAGGATCATCATTAGGTGGTTGTGTCAAAGTTGGGGTTATGGTATAGTATATATTCTTCTTCTACATCATTCTATATCATTGTAAAGTGGACCATTTTCCTTGGTATGGGAGTCCATTCTTCTTTTATTCTTCTATAGGGTGGTAGGGTGGTGCTAGGGTGAGTTGTAGCTCATTGGGTGTTGGGGAATCCATTCAGTTGACTACTGAAGAATCTCAAGTGTTGGATCGTCCATCCAGTGGGAGCTGGAGAAGAATGCTTTTCTATATTCTAGGAAGTTGGAGCTTTATTTTCAATTGGAGTTGAATATTAAAGAATTATTAGAAAATCATTAGGTGGTTTTTGTCCCGGAGTGGGTTTCCACCTTAAAAATTGTGTGCATTAGTGTTCCTCTTGTTTTCTGCTATCATTGTACAAACACTGATAATAATTGAAGATTAACTAATGCTCTAATTGAAAGGAATATTGATTCAACCCCCCCCCCCCCCAAAAAAAGTATTTCCAACACTGATAAACAACTTTTTCTACTTGGGGGGTATAGGTAGGGGCTTCCTTTGTTTGGGTCTCCTTCTCTTGTGTAATTTTCTACTCATTTTGTGTAGAAGCCTTAATGGTATTTGTTATTTTTGTCTAAAATTTGGCTTCAAAAGTACCTGCTTCGTCAGTCTGTATGTAATATCCCAAATCTGGAATAGCACAGCAACCCTGCTGGAATAATGTACTTCTTGGAGATTTATGCATAGAAATGAGTTTGAAACCCTTGGATCCCTTATATCATCATATCTGGAGTCTAAATCCAAAATGGGAGCAATAACAAATCAAACTAGGTATGGTAAATAGATCTCCCACCACCTAGTCTCGCTGGAAAACACCCTACAAGAGGGGCTGCAGCTATGCACAATAAACTAATTCAAAAATAACGCAGTCTTGGAAAATATGAGCAGGAGGCCATAAAATATGATTAAATTATGAATATACAGCAGAAAATCAGAATTACAATGAAGCTCTTTCAATATACAACAGAATACATGAGACAATAGAGCAAGAAATCTTTAGAAAAGAAGGCTGCAACAGATATATAAATGTAGAAATTGCTCAACAGTGTTATTTTGAGGAGATGCAGCAGATGAATATTACAAATCAGATCTAGGACAGATCTATGGACAAAACATCAGATCTATTTCAGATCTGGAAACTAGATAGTCTTATTTACAAGATCCCATTGGGGTTTTGACCAAATCATGCATAAACAAGAGTAGATCTAAGTTTTAAGTTACAGATCTGTAAAATGATGTAGTAATTTCTGAATATAAATTTTCACTACAATAGATCATATGTAAACAAAACATGGATCAGCAAGCTAATCCATGGATCACCAGAGTGAAAGGCAAAGCCCAGCACCAGAGATCTCTGATCAAAACTGGAATCAAAACACCCTGAAGAATCTCATATGAAAATAACGTAGTTCCTCAATGGAAATAGTGTTGTAGCTTGAATAACATAGATGGCCAGCTGCCAAGATGCATATATAAAGTAAAAATAGGAGAGGCACTCTTCCAGGAGGTTAAAAGGCAAACTCCATGAGAAGAGGCTCCTAAAACAAGCTAGATCTCTGCAGATCTAGAATCCCACTTGTTGCAACTTCCAAAATCATACAAACCCTCACTGGATCTGCATTGAAATTGGACGTAGAGCTTGGCCTCAAGCCTGATAGTGGATCAAATCAGCAAATACTCCTCCAAGAATCCTCAAAGGAAGAGGTGAAATCTCTGCATAGGAACTCCAAGTGCTAAGTAGCACAATCCTCCATTAAACAACAAAGAATAATATTTTTCTAAACAGACAAGATACTCAGAAATATGCTCAATCAACAACCTTCTTTTGCTACCCTCCCCTTCCTTTTATAAGATGAAAGGCTTTTCCAACCCTAAACCACCTTGATGAGTTAGCTCCATTCACATGAGGGGCCTCCTTCCAGAAATGCGTTGTCCCTCCATGAGATACATTGAACCTAGACAGCATTGTAGATTTGGTCAAGGTTGACCCAGTCTCACCTCTCAAACCTCTTCCACACCTGCAAGTGGTTTATTTACATGGCCTTGATTTATCCTTGTTCACATGGGAATTGATTTATTCAGTCTTTTGAGGAGTTTACATGTCCTCCTTTATTCATTTATTCATGCAATGGAAAGTAAAACAAAAATGAATATTTCTCTTAGCAAAGGCTAAGTAGGAATATTATAGTCCTCCCCTCCAAAATGTTGCTTTTCCTCAAGCAAATGATAGGGTAAGAGATATATTACTTCTCCTCCTCCATTGATGGCACCATCAATGATCAAGTCCTCATCATAAGCCAAGTGTTCATCAAGCCAATACATCATGAATTTTTCCTCCAAGATCAACATAAGATGTGCATAGTACATCCCATCAGGAGTGAAAAACTCAATAGAAATAAACATGGTTGAAGTAATGCTACATATAAAACATGTATCATAAAGTACAGGTAGAAGTTCCAAGCCACGTGGTACATACAAGCTACCCATATTCTGTCCATACAATCCCATAAACAATACAACTATATCATCCAAGTATGGAAGCAAGATTACATATATGCAGATTGAAATCTGAACTTGTGGAGGTGGGTCAAAATCCCACATGTGATGCCAGCACAGTGCACCTCTTGTCTTCATTAGATCCAGGTGTGGCAAGTGGCTTTCCCACCACACATTTTCTGCATGAGTCACCTTAACATGGCTGAAGGTGTTAGATAAGTTTGGTGCCTTTGGGAAATACCCATCATGAAAAGGAGTCTCCCTTTAGACAACAAGGGAGTGGCCAAGTTCAGAATTTCTATTGGCCCTCAAAAATCTGTGAGATCCACATGATATCTCACCCCCTTTAGGATTCATAGCCTGTAAAAACATGGTAAAATAATGTGTCAAATCAGAAAATATAACTTTCTTGGCATGATCAGTACTTTTACCATCATAGTCCTTTATACACATGGAGTTGTGCATGAAAATTTTCCTCCTTTTAAGCAAAGGAAGAGCTGGCTGAGATGACTCTTGCAAAGATTCCATTGGCTGCCCCAATACTCCATAGCTATTGCACTCTTGAAAGTGCTGATGTAAGTCCTCTCTCATGCCTTCCCAATCAAAACTCCTCATGATCAGGGTGTAGATCCTCATTGAATACATATGGCTGAGGAAGAATTCTTCATGTGCTCCTTATAGGATCTTCTGCTTGATATTGGAAGCTCTAGCCAAGAAGACCTTACCATGATAATAGATGACTCCCCCTTGGACTATGTAGCCCTCCTCTTGCTGCATGCCATCTAGTATCATACCTGTGTGGAGATATTTGGAATACTCTATAAGCAGTTGAGATTTCCAATAAAGATCCACACTGCTCAACAATGACAGTGTTGCTGAAACATCCATGGAAGTGATTTTCATGTTGCTGATCTCCTTTTTGACATTACTCATGCCAAAATTATTTGTTGGAAGGCTGATCCTCCCATTCTTCTCCTCCCACAGTGCAGATTCAGAAAACAGAGAGAGAGAGATAGTGATGCAGGAAGAATATCTCCCTCATACCTGGGTTGTCCCAAACCCTCTAACACTATGAATTGATCTCTCATCGCTCCAATCCTTCCTTGATCTAGATTTGGAGTAGCACTTTGTGGAGCTTTCCCTATAAGATCTGAATCTGATGGCATTCCGGGTGGCTTGCCATTAGATAAGAATGTCCCTTGCAGCATCCTCATGAACATGAGAGAGGGAACTATGAGATCCCTACTTCCACTGTGAAAATCCATCTCTGTTGTTTGTGTGTAAGTACTAGGTGAAGGATAAGTGTGCATGCCTTGAATCATTTGTGGTTTCCCACTCTTCAAGTCCACCCACTCCATTTGCAAATCTTTCCAATTAGTGGTAACCTTCCCCAAGGTAATCAACCGTTGGACACCCAAAATGATGTTGGTGTCTAGTATGTCAACTATAAAGAAGTGATCCACCAGAGTGTAGGATCCCATAGCGACAGAGAGTGATGGAACATATTGCATGCATTGCATGGTCCTATCTCCTGGGACAAAAATAGAGAATCCCTCAAAGGTATCAGTGGGGATTGACCTCCTTTGCACAAGATGAGCATCAATAAATTTGTGGGTTGCTCCACTGTCAATCAGCACAGATACCCTTTGATTCATGATTGAACCTTGTAGTCTTAGGGTCAATTACTTAGGCACTCCTCTCAAATATGCAAGAGTTCCACTTACTGGAGCAAAGCCTCCATCCCCATATCTGTATATTGTTGGATATTCCTCATCTTCCTCAGCACTGTGACCCCTCCTAGGTTCATCATCTCCATCCTCCTCGAGATTTGAGAAGACTTCTATGTAGTGTGCTTTCCCAGCAGCACATCTGTGTCCCGGTGCCCATGACTCTTGGCAAGTGAAACATAGTTTCTTCTTTCTCAACTCCCTCCTGAGATCAATATCAAGAGGCTTACTAAATGAGCTCTCCTTAGAAGGAGAAGCTTTTTCTCCCTTCCCTTTAGAAAGGTGAGAGGCCTTGCTCTAGAAAGTTTCCTTTGCTTTTGGAAAGGCATCTTAAAGGTCTCTTGTCCTCTCAATGGCATCTTGAAAAGTGATGGGCTTGGTAGATTTAACCAACCCATGCAAAGTTTCATCCAAGCCATTGATGAACATATACACCCTCCTTGCTACAGACAGATCTAGGACCATGACAGATAATCTCAAAAACTCAGAGATATAAGCTTCTGCACTCCCTGATTGCTTTAACTTTGGAAGACTCATGAAAGGTGCTTCTGGATCCTTTATGTCAAACCTCTCCATCACTCTTCTAGTAAATTTAGAATAGGAAGTCACATTGGCATGGCCCAATGTAGACAACCCATGGAACCACCAACTGTGTGCTTCACCATCAAAGTGCAGAGCTGCAATCTTGATGGCTTCATTCTCAGGGACTTTGTTCAACTGAAAGTAGATATCCAGCTTTTTTACCCATGCTTTGGCAGAACTTGTGGATGACCCATCAAACTTTGGCAAATAGAATCTGCCCATAGAGTGGTGTTTATCCTGATTATGAAAGAACCCACCATCTCTATATTTTTGCCTTGGTCTTCTTCTACCCTTGAGGTGACAAAAATCTTGGAAACTCTAGTTATCCTTGATTATATGACTCTGAGAATCATACTCCTCAAAGTAATCCTCAAGGGAGGATTGTTTTTGTGGCCATTCATTCTCCACATCCAAGAAGGTAGGCATATTGGAGCTGGTGGAGCTCGGATTTGGTTCACTAGTTGATCATTACAGTGATGAGATATGCCAGAGCTTTCCCCAAGATGAAATCTCCCAGGATATTCCCTCATTATTTCCACCCTCATCTACTTGATCTATTTAGAAATATATTGCATGGCCACCAAAAGATTTCTTGAAAAATTTTCTACTTCTTTATCATTTACATTTTCAGGGGCTTTACCCTTGTCCTGACCTTTGCCAAGAAAGGAGCTCTGATACCACTGTAATATCCCAAATCCGGAATAGCACAAAAACCCTGCTAGAATAACACACTTCTTGGAGATTTATTTATAGAAATGAGTTTAAAACCCTTGGATCCCTTAGATCAGTATATCTGGAGTCTAAATCTAAAAGGGGAGCAAAAACAAATCAAACTAGGTGTTGTAAACAGATCTCCCACCACCTAGTCTAGCTGGAAAACACCCTACAAGAGGGATTGAATCTATTCACAATAAACTACTTCAGAAATAACACAGTCTTGGACAGTATGAGCAAGAGGCCATAAAATATTATTCAATTATGAATATACATCAGTAAATCAGAATTACAATGAAGCTCTTTCAATATAAAGTAGAATACATGAGACAATAGAGCAAGAAATCTTCAGAAAAGAAGGCTGCAATACATATATAAATGCAGAAATGGCTCAATAGCATTATTTTGAGGAGCTGTAACAGTTGAATATTACAACACAAATCTAGGACAGATCTGTGGACAAAACATCAGATCTATTTCAGATCTGGAAACTAGATAGTCTTATTTACAAGATCCCATTGGGGTTTGGACCAAATCATGCATAAACAAGAGTAGATCTGAGTTTTAAGTTGCAGATCTGTAAACTACTATAGTAATTTCTAAATACAAATTTTCATTACAATAGATCAGATTTAAACAGAACATGGATTATCAAGCTAACCCATGGATCACCAGAGTGAAAGGCAAATCCCAGCACCAGATATCTCTGATCAAAACTAGAATCAAAACACCCTAAAGAATCTCATATGAAAATAACGCAGTTCCTCAATCGAAATAGCATTTTAGATTGAATAACATAGATGTCCAGCTGCCAAGATGTAGATCTAAAGTACAAACAGGAGAGGCACTCTTCCAGGAGGTTAAAAGACACACTCCATGAGAAGAGGCTCCTAAAACAAGCTAGATCTCTACAGATCTAGAATCCCACTTGTTGCAGCTTGCAAAAGCAGAAAAACCCTCACTAGATCTGTGCTACAATTGGAAGTAGAGCTTGGCCTAAAGCCTAATAGTGGATCAAATCAGTAGATATTGCTCCAAGAATCCTCAAAGGAAGAGGTGAAATCCCTGCATAGGAACTCCAAGTGCTAAGCAGCACAATCCTCCACTAAATAGCAGAGAATAGTATTTGTCTAAATAGACAAGATACTCAGAAATATGATCAAACAAAAACCTTCTTTTTCTTCCCTCCCGTTCCTTTTATAAGATGAAAGGCTTTGCAAACCCTAAACCACCTTGATGAGTTAGCTCCATTCACATGAGGGGCCTCCTTCTAGAACTGCGCTGTCCCTCCATGAGATACACTGAACCTAGACAGCGCTATATATTTGGTCAAGGTTGACCCAGCCTCACCTCTCAAACCTCTTTCACACCTGCAAGTGGTTTATTTACATGGCCCTAATTTATCCTTGTTCACATGGCCATTGATTTATTTTATCTTTTTAGGAGTTTTACATGTACTCATTTATTCATTTATTCATGCAATAGAAAGTAAAAAAAAAAAAATGAATATTCCTCTTAGCTTAGGCTAAGTAGGAATATTACACTGTACCCCAGTCTTAGCTATATCGATTGAATTGGTTTGCACCTCAGCCTCAGCAATGTCAGCCAAGTCTATCTGTATCTCAGCTTCAATGGTGTTTATCAAGCTGGTGACTAGTTTTGTTTGAGTTCCTACAGTGGTTGTTTATCTCTTTTGTTTTTGGGTCCTTCTCTCATATTTAAGTTGTTTCCTCATAAATTTCACTATTTTCTTTAATCTTCTGCAGGCCCTGCTCAGTTTTCTAGTTTTCTTTTCATCTAAATTTTCGCCTATCTTGATTTCAGTAGGTGGTGGAGGAGTGGTATTCTCATTTTGGGGAATGGTATTGCCTACCTCAGGGTTACCTATGATGGTGTTTCTTATTTGATCTTCAGAGTTTATGTCTGTATGAGGGTCCCAACTGGGTGGAGAAGTGCTACCTCCTGGTGCCAAAGGGACTTTTTTTGTGCTTTGTTCTATAAGGACTGTGTCACCTAACTGATTTTCCGATTCCATTCTTTCCTCTTCCTGCCCTTCGTTGTATACCTCATAATTCCTAAGAGTAGATAGAGTCACGTCGTCTTGTAGTTCCTTTTGGTCGGGTAGAACTTCAATGTGACCAGAACTACTGGCGGAGGCGGACTCATCTATGGGTTCCTTTTGTTCTTCTGCTCCCAATGAGTTTCTAGATTTGTAGTCTTTCCTCAGTTGTTCTAGGACTCGATCCATTTCTTACTCAAAGTCTTCTAAGGGTGCACTTTGACTATGGGATGGCCCTGCCTCTTCTATGAGGTCCAAGGTTCCTTGCAGCGTTTTGGACCATTTTTGCCTACTTGGCTCTGAGGTTTCAGTTTGAGTCCTCTTTATTATCAGTGTATTTACCCTGGGGTGCTCAATTTTGGTTTCATCAAGATTTATTTCTGGTTCTTGTGCATCAGGGTTGACAAAATTGTCCCAGGTGATCTACTGCTTGTCTAGCTCATGGATGATGACTAGTTTAATTAACCCATGGTGACTGACTTCTGCTTGGGGATTTTTGGCTTTTCTTAATCGAACAACACTATCATGCAATATGGAATTTAATAAGGTAGGCAGATTGACTGAAATCTTTTGCTTAAGTACAACTAAGAGTTTGAGATGACGATGTTTTACCATGGCCCGACGTCCATCACATGTATTGAACTTTTGGATGAATGTTGCCAGTTCCTGCCATGGTTGGTGTAGAGAAGTAGGGTTAATCCCTCTCCCTTTTGGTTCCAACGGTTCCTCCGGATCCTGATATACTGCTATTGCTTCTCATAGGAGGAGATGTTTCTCTATCCATCTTTCCCCTTCTGCTGGAATTCCGGAGACTCCAACAATAATCTCTTCTGTAACTGGTATAATTCGACCCTTGAATCTAGTTTGAACTTCTTGTAGATTTTTCAGAAACTCAATTGAAATTTTCGTATCTGATCCTTGAAATCGGTGTAAATATGTCAACTAGTTGGCTTGTTGGAGGATGGCACTAGTTGTATCTGAAATTGAAAAGTTTACAGGCTTGTTTCGAAGGGAATTTCCTCCCATAGTTGATATGCCTTCTTCCTTTGATTGTATTCTTCCTTGGTTTTGTTGTGTCGACTAAATACTGTATGCAAGCGAGAGAGAAATTGTGGTTCTACGCTGGTAACTTCATGCCTTAATTGTAGTGTTCCTCTGGTCTTATCAATGTTTCTAACGTGATTTATGCCAAGATTTTGCATTCTTTCCAATTTAATATCAATTACACCCCCTCCATCGAAGAAAGGGTGCTCATGCCCTCAAGTATAGAAGATATTCAGCCAATCATGAATGTAGATAGGGGAATGTCGGTATTTGGTAATAATGACATGTACGTGAAGGAGCGATCGATCTTCAGGTGGTTGATTAATTACTAGCATATGCAGTGTAAAGGTCAGTTTTGGAAATTTTTTTCATAATTGCATCTTGTGCAGAAGTGACCAGAAAGGGAAAAGGAATAGTATAACCATTATTATGATATGATGTCCTTATTTAATGGAAAGTTATGACAGAAGCAAGGCTGATTCAAGTAATTATTGGTGTTGTCATCTCGGGATTCAAATGTGTAAGAATATCTCTGTTAGTTATTCCCATGGGAGATTATATTTCTCACTAATTCGAGTAATAGCTTATGGAAGAAGAATGGAAGATAAGGTATAAACAAAAGTAATTGGTTATTGATGAAGCATACTTTCATACCGCAAGCAGAGCCACTGCTTCTAGCGTGTTCATAGCCTCGATAGGGTTGCTATTTTAACCCAAAAGAATGAGCCAAGATCCTTATGTAAAAATATTTATTCTGCCCATTTTGTGGAGTAATCACTATGTTGGTACAGTAGCCAGATAACCATAGCGCCACTCACCAGAGTTGTAGAAAAGTGATCAAGCTAGCTCATGATGAGACCTCCTATCCTTCTAGTAGCTAAGAAGGTCATTACCCTGGTATGGTGGCCATTGTGGGCATGTCATTTTCTAAGCTCTTATGAACATGGTAGGCTGGCTCATGATGAGACCCGCTATCCTCTCTTGAAAAATTTCATGTGAGCACAATACTTCTTTTTGAATCATAGCATCTTGATTTATAAGGAGGTCACTGCGCTAGTGTGATAGCCAGGTATTCACAGTGCCATTCACTAGGATTGTAATAGAGTGATCAGGCCGGCTCGTGATGAGATCTCCTATCCTTCAAGCAGATGATAAGGTAATTACACTGGTGTGGTAGCCATTGTGGGCATGTCACTTGTTAAATCCCTATGATCATGGTAGGTTGGCTCATGATGAGACCCCCTATCCCCTTAAATATTTGTATGAACACATAATAGTTGCAATTTATACATAAAGGGAGGCTCATTAACTCCTTAAGAGTTAGGGATGGTGAAATAAGTGAAAAAAATGCCAATACAATTAGTACCCTTTATCCCTATTCCTTCATTTGGAGGGAAATATTACTCAAATAGTGCAGAAAGATATACCATGATAAGGACATATATTGTATGATAACATATTTGAACTCGGGATGACTTAGCCTTTCATTCCATGTATGCACATTGCCAGCTTCCTATTTAAGGATTATAGTTCCAAGGAGTCATCATATTTGTAATTTTACCATTTCCTTTTCTTCTTCAACTGCCATTTCCTGCTCAGAGATTTTTTTAACCAGACAAAGGAAATAATGAGATGAAAAAAAAAAATGTTATTTAATTTGAACAACAGGGAAAAAAGAAAAACTTGGTTGTTTAATCCAATGGAACTGCAGTAGTTCAGATATTGAACAACATTCGTTCAGGTATTGAATAGCAAGAATAATAAAAACTCAAAATCATAGCTGTCCAATCCGATCGAGCAGTAGCCACTCAAATATTGGACAGCAACTGTTCAAGAATTGAATAGCAGTCATTCAAGGATTTAACAGCAAGAAAAATAAGACACCAAAATAAGTTTGTTCAATCCGATGGAACAACAGCCATTCAAGAATTGAATAAGAACCGTTCAAGGATTGAATAGAAAGAAAAATAAAACACCAAAATATGGTTGTTCAATCCGATGGAACATAATTCGTTCAGGAATTTAATAGTAGCCGTTGGAGGATTTAACAACAAAAATAAAACACCAAAATATGGTTGTTCAATCTGATGGAACAATAGCCATTCAAGAATTGAATCAGCAGTTGTTCAAGGATTTAACAACAAAAATAAAACACCAAAATATGGTTGTTTAATCCGATGGAACAACAGCCATTCAAGAATTGAACAACAATCGTTCAAGGATTGAACAACAAAAATAAAACACCAAAATATGGTTGTTCAATCTGATGGAATAGTAGTCATTCAGGAATTGAACAGTAGTCGTCCAAGGATTGAATAGCAAAAATAAAACCCCAAAATATGGTTTTTCAATCGGATGGAACAACAACCATTCAAGAATTGAACAACAACCGTTCAAGGATTAAACAACAAAAATAAAACACCAAAATATGGTTGTTCAATCCAATGAAACAATAGTCATTCAAGAATTGAATAGCAGTCGTTCAATGATTGAACGGAAAAAATAAAATGTCAAAATATGGTTGTTCAATCCAAGGGAACAACAGTCGTTCGAGAATTGAACAACAACTACTCAAGGATTGAACAACAGGAAGAATAAGAATGCAATTCACAAGAGGATGAGGAAAGAAGAAGGAAAAATTGCAAGTATGAAGAATGTAAATCAAAAGAATACACTAATATACATTATTTACAAATTATGGTAGCAAACCTCTCATGTACTTGAGTTTATGGGGTTGTCACCCCCTTGTGCCACAACTTAGATGGTGGGATCATTTCGTACCTGTTGACAAAAGGATTATTTCATGAGAGGTTTGTGATAGAGGCATACTCTGTGTCTGTTAACTCGAAATATTTAACCAGACCCATATAGGGTGGTCAAGTTGAGTGTGCCATTGCTATGTACTTCCTAAATTTCATATGGACCGAGCCACCTTGTTTGTAATTTTTCTGGAAAATCTTGGAATCTGGAGTCATAAAGGAGTGCCCAATATCCTTTTTGAAATACCTTCTTCTTTATAAGGTTGTCATGCCACTTAGCTCACTGTTGTTGGATGATCGATGTGCGTCGTAGGGCTAACAGTCGTATTTTGTCTAGTTCATTTATTTGTTGAAGTCTTCTAGCTTGAGCTTTTGTTAAGTCCAACCCCACTTCCTGGGCTGTTCTCAGAGTTTTGATTTCGAATTCAATAGGAAAGATAGGTTCTCTCCCAAATACTATTTAATATGGTGAATATCCAATGATGTTTCGTGTTATGTATATTTTATTAATTATTAGTTAGATATAGTTATCTTAGGTTCATTAATGTGGAAGGGCATGATCAACGATCATGCCTCTTCGCCAAGGGACACCATATTCCTATATTTAAAGCCTTGGTGATCCCCACTTGTAATCATCTGATATTTTATCAATAATAATATATATTTATCAAGTTTACCATAGTTCTTACACTCCATTGGTATCGGAGCAGTCGCTCTTCAAGATCTGTGTGATCATCTAGAATTAAGGAATTACAAAGAAATTCCAGAATTGCAGAATTTTTTTTTAATCAGGTGCTTGTGCATAGCATTTGTTTAAAAAATTATTTTTACAGATTTTTCCTCTCACCCAACCCACCTGCTGTCCATTTTTCTGCACCCTCACTACACTCCCCTCACTCACCAAACCCACCCGCTGTCCATTTTCCTTCTGCAGCCTACCTCCCTCTCTGCTCACACTCCCTCCGGCCCCCTCCCACGCCGTCCTTCCCTGTTCCCCTATTGATCTACCTCATGGCTCCCTCACCCCACCTTCTCTGCGTCCCCCTCACTACCCCCTCTCCCCTATGCTATCCCCCAACTTTCCCCATCGCACAAGTCCCCTTACCCCTTAACCTGACCCCTCCACTTGCTGACTCAACTCTCACTCCAACCTCTCCCTATCGGCCCACGACCCCCTCACCACACCCTCCGCTCCTCCTCTTCACACAGTTCCCTCACTTTCCTACACTACGCTCTTTAACCCGCCCCCTCAAATGCTCACCTTCCCCTCTCGAGCTCCCTTCACGCTCTTCCCACGACAACACACCCCCTCGCACAACACTCCCCATCCCTCAGCCTCTCGGCCCCGCCACCCTTCCTCTCTCTGCTTTCCGCTCACCCCATCTTCGTCTTCATTCCTCCGTCGCCATCAACCCCCTGCCTTTCGCCTTCCCTATCGTCACCTCACCTTCCACCTTCACTCCTTTAGCTCGGCCCTTCCCCCGCCTTCCACCTCCCGTCGCCTCCCCGGGTCTCCTATCCACGTCACTTCTGCCACCCCTTCCTGCCACTGGTCCTCCCCGCCGTCACCTCTACTGCTGCTTCCCCCATCCCTACTAGCATACTCCATCATCCCCTCATCTCTGCACTCCCCCTCCCTTACCCACAGTCCCCCATCCCCTCACTACTTCCCGCCACTGCAGTCCAGCCTTTTCACATCACCGTAGGAAATTTCTTTTAAAAACTAAATCGGAATTATTTTAAACAGTGTGTCTGTTTGAAAAGATTCACGAAAATATTTCTTTTTAATCTTATACTATATATATATATATATATATATATATATATATATATATATATATATATATATATTATATATATATATATATATATATATATATATATATAATTCAAATAATATATATATGTAATTCAAATAATAAAATAATAATAATAATTATTATTATTTTAATATCTATATATATATATATATATATTAATTTAATTAATTAATTAAAAAAAAAAAAACCTATTTTCAAAGACAACATTACAAGCGAAGGTACTAGTGGTGAATGCCATATGCCAAAGAAGATAAATCTTAAGTGAAAAAAATTGTCAAAAAAATATAGCTTTGAGGACAAAGCTTTTAAGGAAAAGGGGATAAGCCCTAACAAGGAGTATGAGGAGTATGTCGTCATCAATGTCAATGGCTGGATTCGAGAAAAAATTGCTGGATCTCGAAAAACAGATCAATAATAATTCAAATGACTTTGGAAAAATATTGGTCAGCCTCGAAGGTACAGTTGCAGGAAACTCCAACGATATCAAAAAGGTTCATGATACGACAAATCGAATAGAAATACAAATGTGGCTAAATCATAACAAGGCCACAGAAAATCATAACGAAGCAATGAAAAAGATGACAGAACTGTTCGATAAGTTAAATGATAAGATAGATAAGATAAGTCAGACACAAGAACCAATATTTCTGAATGTTGAACATAATCAACTGAATAATGCAGCTAATTCAGATCAGAATCATGAATATAACATGTTTGAAAAAGAGCAATTAAATGAGGTTGAATTGGAAATCAGCTCACATGAAAAATTTAGTGTTGAAATACCTAGAAGCAGAGACTTTGAAATCAACCATGAAAGTTATAGAGTTGAGAATCCAAGAGAAGAAAATGCAACTCAATCCACTAATAAAGCCAGTAGTGCAGCAACAGAAGTTATTGAGAACTTTTATATAAATGAAAATCCAATGGCAGGAAAAGAAACAATTCTTTATGTGAAAAAGCCACATAAAGAATTCAACGTGACTACTATCACAGATGAAACAATAGAGATAGTCATTGAAAATGAAAGAAACCATAAAAATACAGATGCTTATAAACAGAAAAATGTTTCATCCCCATAATTGAAAGAAAAATGTGAAGAGACAAACACATCTGAACCCACTAATACAGAGCCAGAAGCTGTTGAGGCCTTCGATGATGAAGCAGATATGGTTGTTAAGAAGGAAGCATTTGATGATGGCAAGAAGTTGCGTCGGACGATAATTGTTGGTAACTTACCTCTAAATCTAAAAAGGAACCATAAAGAATCACCAGTAGTACAAGGAATAGTTCAGACATACGCAAAAGTATTTCAGGACCTGCCAATGCAAAAGTCTCCTAATAGGGAAATCAAACATCCAATAGAAGTCAAGACAGGATCTGACCCTGTCAATATCAAATCTTGTCGCTATCCACATCACCAAAAGATTGAACTCGAGAAGATGCTCCACGATCTTTTTAAAATTTGGGAAGCAAGAGCTTACCGCTCAAGAAACCCAGGCATTCGTCAATGTTGTCCATCATTACGTATGCTTTGAGGACAAAGCATCTTTAAGAGAGGGGCAATGTTATGTATATTTTATTAATTATTAGTTAGATATAGTTATCTTAGGTTTATTATTGTGGAAGGGCATGATCAACGATCATGCCTCTTCGCCAAGGGACACCATAAGGCTATATTTAAAGCCTTGGTGATCCCCACTGGTAATCATCTCATCTTTTATCAATAATAATATATACTTATCAAGTTTACCAGAGTTTTTACACTCCATTTCGCTAGGTTGTACGATAAGCCCAGAAGGCTTCTGGTAGTCTAGTGGCCCAGTCCCGGCAATGTGCTGCTACCGTTTTGGTAAGGATTGCCTCTAGGACTTTGTTGGTTCTTTTGGATGATATGGTGATTTCTTAAGGTGGTTGTGATTTTATTGCTAATGAATTGTGCCCCTCCATCGGTTATCACTTCTCATGGCAACCCGTATCACACGAATAGCTTGAAAAGAAAATTAATCATCGATTCTTCATGGCTCTTGACAAGGCCACTACTTCTACCCATTTGGTTACATAATCTGTGGCAACCAGCATGTAGAATTTATGGTTCGATGGCGGGTTAAATGGTCCAACGAAATCCAGCACCCATCGTTCAAATGGTTCTACCACCAATTGTGGTTGCAGTAGCATTTCATCAGCTTGGCTTGGGTGGCTGGCCCTCTGGCAGCTATCACAAGCCTAGACATATTTTTTTGCATCTTTGAAAATCGTAGGCTAATAATAGCCTAATTGTAGCACTTTATGCCTGGTTCTGAATTTTACGAAATGGCTGCCACAAGGTTCATCATGACAGGCTCATAAGATGTCATAGATTTCGTCTTCTCTTATGCATCTGCATATGTGCATGTCAGCCCCTGTATGGAAGAGGTATCCCCCAATCCAAGAGAATCTTGCGTTGCACTGTACAATCGGTTTCTGTTCTCTTGATGTTAAGTGTCTAGGTAGCTTCCCTACTTCCAGATAATTTTCCACATCTGCATACCATGGTGTTTTTACTGCTACAACAAACAGATTTTTGCCAGGGAACTGATCATCAACTACTAGGGTGTCCTCCGACTTTGGAACTCTGGACAGGAAGTCTACGACTACGTTTTCTTTTCCTGGACGATATTTGATTGTTATGTCAAATTCCTGCAACAACAACAACCAACGAGTTACTCTCCCATTCGTAATTAGTTTATTGGCTAGATATCTAATGGTAAAGTGTTCACTATACAAGAACACTTGATAACCAGTTATATAGTACGTGAATTTATTGATAGCATAAATGACAGCCAGGAACTCCTTTTCCATCACGATATAATTTAATCTGGCAGGAGTGAGGTTTTTGTTGATATAATAAATAGCATAAGGTTTTTTGTCTTCTTCTTGGCCAAGGAATGCTCCTATTGCTGTATCAAATGCATCTGAAGAGATGTGAAAGCACAGTTTCCAATTAGGACCTCGCAGGATTGGTGCTAATGAGACCAGTCTCTTCAAATCTGTAAAAGTGGTGTCACATTTGTCAGTCCAATGGAATTCAACATTTCTAGTTAATGCATACAAAGGCGCGGCTATTTGTGAGAAATTATTTATATATCTGCGATAATATCCTGCATATCCCAGAAAATTGTGCACCTCTGTCAGTGTACAAGGTGTGGCTAATAGAAGGATTACCTCTATCTTAGCCGTATCTACCTGTATTCCAGCTGCAAAAATGTAGTGACCTAGGATCACCCCCTCAGTCATCATCATGTAGAATTTTTCATTGCTTAGACATAACCTAGTAGCAATACATCGTTCTAACACTTTTTATAGCATTTCCAGAGCTTGATCAAAGTCTTCTCCATATGGTGTGAAATCATCCATGTAGATTTCCAATCCCTCATTTATTAAGTCATAGAAAATGAACACTGTTATCGATGAAATAGGTAACCTGACCTCAAAACGGGAACTCTAGCCCAAAAAGACTAAAAAAAACATGAAAAAACACCCCAAAAACAAAAAAAGTGTATTCCAGAACGCACTTGGTTTTTTTTGAAGGTCAAATTTCAACATTTTATAAAATTATGCTAAAACAAAATTGTTTCTTGAAAAAAGGATTGAAAAAACACCCTCAAAACAAAACCAGTTGATGCTGGAATAACAAAAAAAAAATTGTGTCATATTTTTGACATTTTTAAAAATAGAAATAACATTTTTTAATTTTTAAAATTCAAACATTAAAAAAAAACTTAAAATTTAAGAAAAAAATAAATTTAAAAAATAAAAACATTTTAAAGCTTAAAATTTAAAAATATATAGGAATAAAAAAATAAAAATAAAAACAAAATAAAAATTTTAATTCAAACATTAAAAAAAACCTAAAATTTAAGAAAAAATAAAAAATAAAAAAAATTTAAAGATTAAAATTTCAAAATATATAGAAATAAAAAAATAAAAATAAAAACAAAATAAAAATATTAAATTAAAAAGAAAAACAAGTTAAAAAAAAAGAAAGAAATTATAAAAAATAAAATATAGAAATTAAATTTAAAAAAGAAAAAGAAAATGTTTATTAAATTAAAAAAAAAAAAATTAAAAAAAAAAAAATTTAAATAAAAATATTAAATTTTAATAGATAAATGAATAAACAAATAAATTTTGAAATAAAAAAAAAATTAAATATAAAGAAAAAAAAAAATCATTGTTAAAATAAAAAGTTAAAAAACTTTAAAAATCAATTAAAATTGAAAAATTAAAAAAAATAAATTAAATAAAATATATTAAATAAAAAATAAAATAAAAAACAAATTAATTTGAAAATACTAACTTTAATTAAAAAAAAAAAAAATATATATATATATATATATATATATATATATATATATATATATATATATATATATATATATATATATAATTTTAAATACACAATTTTAAGTGAAATAAAAAAAATATAAAAATTTTATGTAATTAAAAAAATAATAATAAAAAATTAAAAAATTAAAAAAAAATTATTAAATTCAAATAAATTAAAAAAAATACAAAATTTATTAAACTTAAAAAAATTAAATGAAAAAACTAAACATAAAATTTAATAATAAAAAAAATTAAAAAATTAAAAAAAAAAAATCAATTAAATAAAAAAAAATACAAAATTTAATAAAAATTATTAACAAAATTTAGAAAAGAAATAAATAACAAAAAAATGAAAAAAACTAAAAAAATAAATAAATAAATAAATAAAAACAAAACAAATTAAAACAAATTAAATTTCAAATATAAAAATTAAATTTAAAAAAAAAAATTTAAATTTTTTGAATTTAAAAAATAAATAAATAAAATAAAAATATAAATATTAAAAATTAAAAAAAATAAAAAAAATAAAAAAAAAAGAAAAAGAATTTTTTGATCGTGGTGGCGCCGCCAATCGACCTCCCACCCAGGTGGCGGCGGAGGCCGGCCGCAGGGCAGGAGGCCGATTCTGAGAATCGCCCTCCTGTAGCAGGAGGCCGATTCCGGGAATCGGCCTCCCGCAGTGGGAATCGGCCTCCCGTGGCGGGAGGGCGATTCCCGGAATCGGCCTCCCGCGGCGAGAGGCCAATTCCCGGAATCGGCCTCCCGCGAGAGGCCGAGTGGCGGGAGGGCGATTCCCGGAATCGGCCTCCCGCGGCGAGAGGCCAATTCCCAGAATCGGCCTCCCGCGAGAGGCCGATTGACAGCGCCACCACGATCAAAAAATTCTTTTGTTTAATTTTAATTTTTTTAAATTCAAAAAATTCAAAATTATTTTTTTTTAATTCAAATTTTTTATTTTAAATTTAATTTGTTCTAATTTTTTTGTTTTTTTTTTTTAAATTTTGTTTTTAAATTTAATATTTTAGATTAATTATCTTTTAAAATTTAAAATTTATTTATTAAATTTATTAAATTTTAGTTTAATTTAATTTATTTTTTTAATCTTTTAGTTTATTTAGTTTTTCATTTTTAAAATTTATAAATTGTTTCATTTAAAAAAAAAAAACAGTAAATTTATGGATATTTGTTTTTTAATTATTTGCACGTGGTTTTTTTCATTTTTTTTTTTTTTAATGATAGCATTTTTTATTTTAATTTTCTTTTTCAATTTTAAATTTTGTTTTTTTTTTGTTTTTTTTTTTTGTTAATTCTAAAATTTGTATTCTTTTTTCTTCTTATTATTATTTTTTTAATTTAAATTTTTAAAATTAATTTTTTCTTTTTTGTATTTTATTTTTTTTTATATAAATTTTAATTTTGTAATTTAAATTATTTTTAAATTTTCTATTTTAATTTTTTTTTAATTATATGGTTTTTTTTAATAACTTAGAAAAAAATGTTTTCGATGTTTTATTTTTTTATTTTTTCTGGTTAATTTTTGTTTCTTTTCTTTAAATTATGTGTTTTTTTTTTCAAATTTTGTCATTTCTTTTGATATAATTTTCGAATATTTTTGTTTTTTTTTTTTTGTTTAAATTTTTTATTTTTACAAGTTAATTTTTTATTTTTTACATTTTTATTGGTTTTTTTTAATTGTTTTTATATATATATATTTATCTAAGTTTTGTGTTTTATTACCAACATGAAAATCACCACTCTAAAAAAAAAAAGGTTGATGCTGCATCAATACCTTTCAAAATTAGCATGAAAATCACCGCTCTAAAAAAAAAAAAAAGTTGATGTTGCATCAATACGTTTCAAAATTAGCATGAAAATCACTAACATTTTAAAACAAATATTCATACTTCGTAAATAAAAATATTAGAGTGTCAAAAATGTGCTAAAAAAAAAAGGTGATTCTGCATCACCACTTTTCAAAGTCGGGTGCTTTTTATGCTACCAAAAAAGAGTAGGTAACAGTGCGGTTACCTATTTCATCGGTAACATTGTTAATGATGATTATGGCACTCGGAAATGTGGCTAGGGCATTGCATAACCCAAATGGTAGAACTCTGTAAGCAAAAGTACCCCATGGGCAGGTAAAGGTTGTCTTATCCCGATCTTCGGGAGCTATTTGGATTTGATTGTAACCACTGAACCCATCAATGAAGGAAAAGAACCATTTCCCTACCAATGTATCCAGGACTTGGTCACTGAATGGAAGGGGGAACTGGTATTTCTGCGTTGCTTTGTTCAATGCTCTGTAATCTACATAGATTCTCCATTTGCCATTCTTTTTAGGGACAACTACGAAGGGGAGACCCATTTGTTGTCTGAAATAGGATAAATAAAATTTACATCTAACAGCTTTTGCAACCCCTCTTTTACAACATCTTTTAAGTGCGGGTTTAGCCTTCGCTGAGGTTGTCTAATGGGACATGCCTCCTTATCGGTATAGATTTGGTGGGTGCATAGTTGTGGGTCTAAACCCTTCATGTCTGGGTAATCCAAAGCAAATGCCCCTTGATACTTCCGAAGGATGTTTATGAGCTTCTGCTTTTGGCCATCATCCAAATTGCCATTAATATTCAAAATCTTTCCTGGCTCAACCTCAATAGGTATGTTGTTACGTACAGTGGTTGTGTGAATATGTTGATTTTCGAGGTTTGCTACAAGATCCTCTTGGTCTTCATTTTCAAGGACTGTTTTCAACATTTGACATTTTAAATTTCCAGATGGTGGCTGACTCATGAAATTATTGATTATGTTGTCTTCAATTTGATCCTTAAATTCAAGAGCTTCTACTAGTGTCAGGGGTGGGCGAATGTTTTGCTCCCTGTATGTACATGGATGTTTGTGAATTTTTACCGTGGTTACGCTTGGTTTGGCAGGTGGATAAATGATAATATGTTGTACAGAATCCCCTCTAGTGATAGTCATGTTGCATGTTCGACATCCTATATAAGCATCTGTTGTGGCTAGCCAAGGTCGCCCAAGGATCAATGGATGCCTTTCCATCTTGTTATTTGGATTAATAACTAAAAAATTGGTTGGATATTCCCATGAATCCACAGAGACTAGGATGTCCTACTGTTAGCCACCTATAAAATTTTGTCATATCAAGTGGTGGCTAAATGATTTTGGACAGCCTTCAAGAAACAATTTTATTTGCCAAAATTGTTGGTGCTTAAAGTCTTTTGATAATATCCTATCCTTTGGATAATCGTCACTGTTGTTCCCCTTTTTGAACTCAGAAATTATGTTGTCATTCCATGAAGAAAAACTGCTGCAAAATCCCATTTTTTCCCCTCCTTCATTCAAAACTAACCTTCATTTTTACCCCTTTATTCCCCATAAAATTCCTCTGTTTTTCATGATTTCCCTTCTTCCCTTCATGAAAATTCCTTTTACAAAGTCTAAAACTCATTTTTAGACTTTACCGAAACCCCCAAATCCATCAAAAACCTTGAAAAAATTCATAAAATATAAATATTTCTGACTATGGACTTAAGCCCCTTTGGGCTAAGTCCTAACCACTTCCCCACCATACGCCATGGTGCTAGAACCAAGCGTTAAGCCTTTCGGCGCTTATCACATCAGAGAAATCAGGATGCACAGGTCTATTTGCCATATTTAAAAACTCTAATGTGATTATGCCTTGTGTTTATACCCCCGATCATATTATTATCCCATATAACCGATGTGCCCGCAATCAGGCGCTAAAGCATTGAAATAATTCTTTCCCGATTGCCTTTTTCCTTTGTAAAGTTATAAACCCCACCTTTTTCTAAGTTTGGTCTAAAGTTTGTTGGAGCCATGTTTTTAATGTAAAAATGGGTAGATTGAAAAGCTCGCATCAAAAGTTTCCATGCGATTGAAACCCCATTATATAAACTCCGCCCCCCGCTTTACTCCCATTAGGGGAATTTTGAGGTCTAAAATGGGCCTCCTAAGAAAAATGTACAACCAAAATAAACTTTATAAGAACCAATAGGATTCAAGATGATGATGTCAACCATGGGGGATGATTCACCATTTTTGGAGTAAAAAAATAAAAATATTAAAAAATAATAAAATAATAAAACTACTTTTTCAACTCATATTTTAAACTTATCTCCCAAAATTTTTATTCAAATTTCGAGCGGGAGTACTCGTTGGATGCGGAATTTAATTCCTCATCCAAGGATTACCCATGTGGCATACTTTCGATGAACTCTACTACATGAAAAATGAGAAATACATGAAAAATGTGATTGTAATCACGTTTTTTTAATGTATTTCTCATTTTTCGTGTAGTAGCACCCATCAAAAGTATGCAACATGGGTACTCCTTGGATGAGGAATTAAATTCCGCATCCAACGAGTACTCCCGCTTGAAATTTGAGTAAAAAATTTGGGAGATAAGTTGAAAATATGAATTGAAAAAGTAGTTTTTTCATTTTTCCCTCTAAAATTTGATGACGTCATCAAATCTTATTTGATTTTTTCCACTATTATTTTATAATTTCCTTAGGAGGCCCATTTTAGACCTCAAAATTCCCATAATGCATATAACTTTGCCTAGGACCAGGAGTTAAAGTCCCAAGCGCCAATCGCATTGCAAAAATTCCAAATGGTTATATTGAAGAGACCAGGCCTAAATTTCCGATGCGATTGGCCCTTATGTACATAAGCCCTAGGCCCCTCATTTCCCATATAATCCATGGCCCCGCAGTCAAGCGCCTATCCATATCATATATATAAACTCACCCCAAACCATAAAAACCTTTGTTTTTATTAAATTTTTGGCTTCCATATGTTATAAAGGGTTTTTCCGCCGGTTCATTATTTGGAATAACCTCCGTCGTTGATCTTAAACCGATCTGATGGCCCGTACTACATCGCATCGCAAATTTTTCATCGGGTGCATTTTATTTCTCTCCCCGATTGGTCATCCCCCGATCAATCGAGAGTCGTCGATCTCCTCCTCGCCTTTCTAGATCTAATGGTCCATATTTGCCCCGATCATTAACCTTTCCTCTGCCTTTGAACCTCTCCGATTCACTCCCCACCATCGATCTAATCTGCAGATCAACGACCAGTGCTCAGTCGCTTTGGTACCTCCATGTTCTTTGCCCCGCTGATGCCGATGCCTCTGATTGCATCTGGACCGTCCACCTGTCCATATCAGACGGTCCAGGTCGCATTTCACGCCTTTGGTTAAAAACATATGCCCCGCTTCATAATGTTATTTTGGCCAATTGCAGCTGTTGATCTCTGTAGATCAACGGCCCTTATTAACCCTCCTTCCGCCCTTATGTTATTTCATTCGATCCTCAAAAACAATCCCTGCCGTTGATTTTTTCTATCCAACGGCTCATATTAACCCCGCTGAGCCCAACCCCTATGGGTCCTTCTTTCTTCGAGATTTAATCTCTGTCATTCAAATCTTAGACCCGACGGCCCAGATTGAAACCACTTTTCTTCCGCCCGTGCATCTATTCGTTATCGCGCCCATTCTCCACCATCAGATCTGAGGCCCTTGATCTGACGGCCCACATTACATATCGCGTAACTTTAAGCGTGAAAGATAATTTCCTTAGGGCCATGCAATATTGGTGGTTTTGAAAAGCCAAGCATCGGGCGGGAACGTGTATCATGTTCAAAAAGGCAAAACTGCCTCCCCACCCTTTCGCCACGCAAAAACAACTATTTTATCTCCTGAAACCACTTTCCCTCTTTTTCATTATGTGATATCATGCGCGCCCTCCACCGTTGGTCTCTGCAGATCAATGCCTTGGATCTTAACCTCCATTTACACATCGCCCTCCACCTCTTCTAAAGGTTTTTAAAGCGTGATCTCCACCGTTGATCGCATGGGCCGATCTCATCCAATGGCCCACGATCATCCTGAACTCCCAACTCTATTTTTAACCGTATTTCCTCTAAAACAAAGGTTTTCAACCTTTTTCTTTGCATCTTCTCCCTTTTTATTATAAAGTGACTCCTTCGCTTTATTTCCTCCTGATTAATCCCGACCGTCGAATCTCCACAGATCGACAGATCTGACTTATTTTCTCCCTCTACTCTCCCTTCAAACTCCGCTAAACAAATCCCCACCGTTGAATATTGCCATCCAATGGCCACGCTCCAAGCCAAGCCTCCTAAGCAATTTTTCCCATCAATGCAGGATTTCTTAAATTTTTCTCGTATTTTGCAGGTTCTATATGATTTTTCCATTATATTAAATGAAAACTAAAGGCCGGGGATGACGATCCCCCAGGCCTTTGAGCATACCAAAGATCATGTAACAGGGTTCTAATTCATGTTTTGTCAATGCTTCATGGGCATTGATGCCATGCGAGCCCTGTACAGCCCTGCACATCAACAAGACACAGAGAATTAAATAAAACAAAAGAGTATCAGTGTCGAAGACAAAACGCAGCAGAACAGAAGATTGAATACAGTTTTGGGGGATTGTGGCTAAGATTTATTATCAAAAGCCTAATCCTCCAAATTAAAACATATTTATAGAAAATCATAAGTATTTATCAGATAGAAAGGCCTCCACCGCCACATCAGAGGCTAATTGATTCCTCTCAGCTACCACAAAGCCACCTGTTGCCTCACAGCATTCAAACAGAGGCCGAAGTTATTGATCAGAATCAGATATTTGCCTCAACACAGCCGAAGAATTAATTGTGCCAAAGGAACTTAATTTAAAATATCAACAGAGTTATTATATCCTGAAACAGAGCCTCAAAGCTCCCACCGAGCTTAATATTTAAATGTAACTAAATTAATACTATAAAATATCTATACTCTTCTCCATTAAGCCCCTTAAAGGCCGAGAAGCATTAATCTATATTAATTGACCCAGGAGATCTTTTATTAGATCCCACCTCCTCATTCCTTCTATAAATACCATTGTAGAAGAAGAGAAAATGTTGGTTGTTTGATTAGCAGTTGTAATACTGAAACTCTCTGAAATACTACATAGTCTGTTGAAGTTGAAGAAGAAATTGAAGTCTTGGAACCCCTGATGATGTTGTTGCATGCTTGTTCTTGAGAATTCTCTATCATTGGATCCATGAACTTGGCTGTTGGTGAAGTATTCTGAACTGTTTAATGTTTTCCCCTGTTTTCATTTTTTTCCATAAATTCTTACTACAGTAGGATGAAAATTTTAGGCTAGGAAATGACTCTTGGAAGCACCTTAGACCTGTTTATCCTTCACTGTTTTATGTTTTCTTCCGCTAAGGTATTTTAGAGTCTTTAATCTCTCTCTTTAGTCCTCATGCTTGTCTATTTCCTTAATAGTTCGAATAGTTGGTCTCAGCATGATTTATGGTTCTCCCTGCTTGTCTGCTACCACTTAAAGACTATTATTGAAGTCTCCCTTTGAAGTTTCTTTTTTTACAGTGAGCCAAGGAGGTATGTTCTGATCTTGCCCCTTGTCCTTGCTTGAACAGTTAGCTTAAAGGTCTTTATAGTTGTGATCATAGCTGTATTTAGGTGTTCCCTCTTTTATGATCGTAATTATCAGTGAATATTTTATGTTTTATAATTCATTTGAAATAAAATCTTTGAGGAAATAGGTTGTTCCCCAAATCTTAGATTTCATTTTAAAAGTTGTTTTGAAATCATTATTTGCTTAAAGTGTGATTTGTAGAATTCATGGTTAGCCCTGTCTATCAAATAGCTCTTTATTGTTCAAGTTGTGCTTTCAGATTCCCTTTGTTGAGAATTAAACTTCTCTTTCCAAATCATTGATGTCCATCTCATTCCAAAACTAAAGGATCCTGCGGTCAAGTTAGATTTTCCCTTTGATATCCCATATCCATTATAAGTTTGTCATGACCTCCTTTTGACTCCATTGCCCAATGAAACTGATATTTCCTCTTTCTATCTATCTTTCCTAGACCTTTCAGGTTCTGTTGTATCAATTCAACCAAAAAAATAAAAAAACACTTGCACTTAATAACTAGTCTAAAACCAATACTCAAAGCACAAAAGATAAACCTTTGAAAAAACAAATAATTTGAGAGATCCCTCTCTAAGAGCTGAAGGACTAGATCCTGTAACTCTAAAGATTGGTTCTGATGTTGCTTTGTCTTTTGATTTTCCAAACTATCAAAACACGGGACACCAACATAATGGCAATCATGGTGGGACACTGAGTAAAATATTTAAAACAAAACACTCCCTGTCTAGTATAACAAAAGTAACCTTCTTCAAGCACTACCTAACAAAAACGGTAATCATGATAGGACTTAATTGAATCAGTGACAAACTAAGTGACCCTTAGGATTCCCCTAAGACCTTATCAAACCTTGAAGGAACTAGTTACCAAGCCATAAGAGTAAACTCTGTTTGTTTGAACACCTTAGCTAAGTGAAAAATCAGACTTAGGACACTCTCTTAACCTATAAGACCGAAATATACTTAGAAAAACCCAAAAAAAATTCAGTTTGGCTTCATAATAAACATGGTGGTGGAACCATCCAATTTTTACCTTCATAGAAGCTAAATAGTTTCCACCTGGTGACTCCATTAGCCCCAGTAGGCCTTTTACTCATCTAGGTTCCTATCTCTCTTTAGGACTGTGTTAACCTGCCTTGAAGAAGTTTAGAAGCCTAGTCCCATACTAGATAAGACATCGTGAGAGGTAAACTCCCAAAAACAATCCTTAAAACTTTAACCTCTCTCATTTTTGAAAAACAGTCTGGCTTCACACAAGATCAACACTAGATCCCATCCAGACCCAAATCCTCATTTAACCATTGACAATCTAGAGAGAATTATGTGGCAGACTTCTAAATCTGGAAAATCAGTTGCTAATAGGAGCCTCTTAAGAAAAATTATGTCCCTGAAAACCTTGTTGTCTCAGAGGATTCACACTTTGATTTACATCATACAAAGAACATCTTTAGAACTAGATCTCAAGGTGATTTAAAACAAATTGATCTTTACATTACAGATTTGCAATAAAGATTTAGTAGAGAAGCCTCACCTTCCACTCCTCCTGATTCCCAACTTCTTCATCACTTTAGCCTTTTCCATAACAAGTCTGCTCAAAATCGGTTTTCTAGCCCAAGTGTTTCTTCCACTCCAATCCATACTACCATTGTGCAAAATGCTCCTGTTCAGCCCACTTTCACTACTATAAATCCACCTCTTGTAAATCCACCCTTATTTCCAACCATGGCAACATGGTATGCCCCATTAGTGTTACCACAACCTCTACTTCCCTTACCAAATGATTACCAATCCAAAATCCCTCATTTCACTAGAAAAGAGTCTACAACATCTCAACATCATGTAGATAGGATGGAATATGCATTCGATTACATGGAGATAGAAGAAGAAACTATGAAGATGAGGATCTTCGCCCAAAGTTTAGGAGGAGATGTAAAAAAATGGTTTAAGAACCTACCTCCTAACAGCATAAATGATCTCCCTTCTTTGCATCAAACATTCATCAACAAATGGGAACTCAAAAAGAACCCTCTCCAAATACTAGCAGAGTATAGCAGCCTCAAGAGAAATCAAGGGGAGAGTGTTCATGATTACTCCACTAGGTTCAATAGCATTAACAATGCTCTTCCACCTCAAATGAAACCTCCCCAAGGCATGGCCTTAGTAAGGTATCCCGAAGGCCTTGATGCTGAAATGACTTATCAGTTAAGGGAGAGAGATTACTTAACCTTAGAAGACATGTAGAAAGGAGCTGTAAGCGTAGAAGAAAACATTATTGAGAAAAGAAATAGGATGAGATTAGAGAAGAGGGTAACTTATAAAGATGACATGCTACCCTCAACCTCAGCTTCTGACACAAAAATTCATAACCTAGTGAAGGTGATGGAGAGAATGCTTGGAAAGATCAATCTTAATGATAGAGTGCCACCAAGAGAACCTCAAAATAACCAAAACAGAAATAGAAATTAGAATTATAGAAGAGAAAACAATAAATATAAGCAAAAAGAAAGTGACCAAAATATTATACCTCCCTTCCAACAGAACTATGTAGATCAATACGAGGAAGATAGGGAGATGGAAAGGTTGGGAGAAGCTCATGTAAACTTGATTGGATCAGACAGTGGGGATGATGTTTTCCTCACTAAGGAAGAACAAGGTTTGTTCTCAAATCAAAGTACAAACACCTATGAAGATTTTGATGATTATAGACTGGGGTTTGAAAATGCAATCATGGAGGTACACAAACAGTATGATCTTAGGAGCAAAGGGAATGTAGATAATTCAAAATATAAGAACACTAGCACTGTTGTCATGAAAAACGCAAAAAGTCAGCCTAAGAAGACAGCAGAAAAACCCCTCATTTTGGCTAAAAAACCAGATTTAAACAAAGACAAACACATCCAGCCAAATGTTAAACAGAGTACTCCTAGCACCTTAGCTAGCGGTCCTAACAAAACAATCCCAATTACCAGCCCAAATAAAGTTCAGCAAATAAAAACTGCTGAAAATAATTCAATTGAAAAGACAGATGTAAATATGAACAAATCAATTGTTCCTTTCAGCCTTGAGGGAGAGATTGCCAAGATAAAAATTACCATCCCCCTAGCTGAACTTGCAACCCAAGAAGTGTACAAAAACCAAGTTTTAAAAGCTTTTAACCTAGGAAGTGACACTGACACCTTAAACTTGACAGATGACAAACCCGAGTTGTTGTTTGGTCCCAAAGTTGAAGGGAAATACTAAGAAGGGGATGTCCCTCCCTTCTATGTTAGTTTGAACATACATGAGAAAATTTTACACAATGCCATGTTAGATTTGGGAACTTCACACAATCTAATGCCCAAGTAGTGATGGAAAGCTTAGGCTTAGAAATTTCTAAACCATACAAAGATTTGTATTCCTTTGGCTCAAGTAGAGTCAAATGTTTGGGTTTAATCAAAGATTTATGTGTTAACTTAGCTCAAATCCTTTCGAAGAGTCTAGTAATGGACATAGTTGTAGCTGGCATTCCCCCTAAGTATGGCATGCTCTTATCAAGATCATGGGGGGCCAAACTTCAGGGAAGTCTTCAAATGGACATGTCTTATGCCACCATCCCTTTTTTCAACCAAAACAGAAGACTATACAGGGAATCTCACTGAAGTACATGGTGAGAAACATAGACAAACCAAACAACTCTCTAATCTATTCTATTCAATCAAGTTTAGATTCCTTTATCTTGTGCAACGAAGATGAGATCACTCAACAAGATAAGGAAAACATAGACCCAACCAGTTTACCAGAATAGTCAAATCTTCCCTTGAATCAAATTCAAAACATTAAAAATTAACAACAACAAGAAAATGAAAATGAGGCAAACATACTTTGGACAATAAAATTCGATGGATCCTGTAATAAAAGAAGTGCAGGGGCAGGTGTTTGGATTCAGAATACAAATCAGAGTTTTTCATATAAATTATATTTCCCATGCACTAACAATTTCACTGAGTATGAAGCACTTCTCCTAGGCTTATAGTTGCTTAAACAATTAGAAGCCCAAAATATATCAATCTTAGGAGATTCTTAACTTATCATAAGACAAATCAAAGGAGAATACTCAGCTAGAAATCCAAGACTTAGGGAATATCGGAACGCTACCCTTGATTTATTTGAAAACCTTTGAAAAGTATGAACTTATTTTCATTCCTAGAGCACTGAATCATCTAGCAAATGAACTCGCCTTCAACTCTAGAAACTGCCAAATACCTGAGATAAATGAACAACTTAGCGTAAAGGTAAAACACAGGCCTGTTGTGCCTGATAACGTAGATCACTGGCAAGTGTTTGACTCTGACAAACACATAGATGATTTCTTTAAATCAGAAAACGATTTCGACATGCCAATATCAGAAACCAACCATAAAGAAAAATGTTTGTATATTGAACAAATCCCAGAAGTTGAAATGACATATTCTGCTGATATTAATCATTATGAGAATCCTTTTGAAGCAGAGACAATTGACAATGTAGAACAAGAAGACTTGGAAGTTTTACAATGCAAAAATGATAAAATTCCAAGAGGTCTCACACCTTTAGAACACCTTTTTTATTTCAACGATGTAGCCAAAGAACCGAGAATGGAGCCTACGGAAACAAATGTAGAAGAACATAACATAGGCAGCCTAGCAGAACCCAAGATGATTAAACTATCCAACACTCTCCCAGCTCACATAAAATTGCAATATATAGAGATGTTCAAAGAGTTTAAAGACGTTTTTGCTTGGGGTTACAAAGACCTGAAATCATATGATACCAGCATCATTCAACACAAAATCCATCTTAAAGAAAATCAAAAGCCTTTAAAAAAAAAGCTAAGGAGAATAAACCCTCTCTTACTACCTTTAGTTAAGGCAGGAATTGAAAAGACGCATGATGCTAGGATCATAGTACCCATTAGATATTCAGAATGGGTATCAAACTTAGTTTCTGTTAGAAAGAAAATAGGGGAAATTAGGCTCTGTATTGACTTCAGAAATTTAAATAGAGCCTCTTTAAAAGACAACTACCCCTTACCAAAAATGGACCATATACTTCAAAGGGTATTTGGGTCAAAAAGGATATCCCTCTTAGATGGGTTCTCGGGTTACAACCAGGTGTTAGTGCTCCCAAGTGATCAAATCAAAACCGCTTTTACACACCTTGGGGCACCTTTATGTATTTCAAAATTCCTTTCAGTTTGATGAATTTAGGGGCCACCTTCCAAAGGGCCATGAACATAGCCTTTTCTAAAGATATTGGCTATTTCATAATTATTTACCTTGATGACATAACCGTTTTCTCAAAAACTGATGAAGAACATTTGATTCAATTGACAAAAGTTTTTGAGAAGTGTAGGAAATTTGGCTTGTCATTGAATCCCAAGAAGACACTCTTTGGTCTCCAAGAAGGTAAAATTCTTGGCCATATAATTTCAGAAGAGGGAATCAAAATAAACCCCACAAGGATAGATGGCATATTGCAAATCAGCCATTCAAGAAGCCTCAAAAAATTACAATCTTTCATTGGAAAGATTAATTTTTTGAGGAGGTTTATCCCCAATCTTGCTGAGCTATTAGAAAACATTACAAACATGCTTAAGAAATATGTAGGTGTAAAATGGACTTTACCAACTAAACAATCATTCGAACTGGTCAAACAAGCTCTTACTCAAACACCAGTCCTGATTAGTCCATATTTTACCAAAGACTTTTATATGTTTTCTTTTGCATCTAAGCATACAATAGCTATAGTTTTACTTCAAAAGAATTACTTGGGGCAAGAACAACCAATATCCTTCTTTAGTAGGGCCTTAAGAGATGCTCCTCTCAAATATAACACCATGGAGAAGCAAGCCTTAACATTAGTGAAAGCTTTAAAAGACTTTAGGGTCTATATTTTACACTCTCACATAATTTCTTTTGTTCCACATACTATTGTCAAGGACATTATAAGTCAAGACCCTAATAGTAAAAGGGGAAAATGGATTGCAACTATTCTTGAGTATGACTTAGAAATCAGGCCCACCAAACTAGTTAAAGGGCAAGGATTAGCAAAACTTATGGTTGAGTCTAACTTCCAAGCACTAGACATGAATATGGTAGATGTGTTGGAAGAAATAGAAGAATCCACTATCCCTTTCATTAAGGAGACATTTCTAAATTCTCATTGGTATGCTGACATTATTTATGTGCTTTTATATTTGAATGCCCCTCCTTCTTTGTCTAAAAATAAAGCTAGATTTTTGAAACAAAAAACTTTGAGTTTTTGCATTTTAGATGAGATACTATATTGGAAAAATGTTGTTGGAATTTTGCTTAAATTTTTACTTGAAGATGATGCAAGGAAAATCATGTATGAGTTGCATGACAGAGAATGTGGAGGACACCTCTACTGGAAGGCCACAATGAACAAAATTCTTAGATCTAGTTACTATTGGCCTACCGTTTTCCCAGATACTCAAAATTTGGTCATGTCTTGCCATAAGTGTCAAATTTTTGATGGCAAAAGAAAAATCCTTCCCTTACCATTACATCCTATCAGAGTTGAGGCACCTTTTCAACAATGGGGTTTAGACTTCATTGGGGAAATTCACCCATATTCCTTAGCTCAACATAAGTGAATCCTCATAGCCACTGACTTATTTACCAAGTGGATAGAAGCTATACCCTCCAGAAATGCTAATGACTCTGTCATTATCAAGTTTCTTGAAACAAATATCCTATCCAGATTTAGTTGTCCCAGAAAAATCATAACAGATAATGTTGCTGCATTCAAATCTAAGAAGATGGTTGAATTATGTTACAAATACAACATAACCTTGGGCCATTCTACTACCTACTATCCCCAAGGAAATGGATTAGTTGAATCTTCCAACAAGAGCCTCATCAATATCATCAAAAATTTGTTGGAACAGAATAAAAAAGTCTAGGACAGTAAGCTGGTTCATGCCTTATGGGCTGATAGGTTAACTACAAAGAAGTCCATAAATATTCCCCCCTATCAGCTGCTCTACGGCATGGATACAATTTTTCCCACCTCATTAGGAGTTCCAGTCATGAAAATCCTTCAAGAAGTGCAGGTCGAAGGGAATGATATGTAGAGGAGAATCAATCAAACCATCCATTTACAGCAGACCAGAGAAGAAGTCTATGAAAGAACGCAGTTAGTCCAAGAAAATTTAAAGAAACTATTTGATAAGAGGACTAAGGCAAAGAATTTCTATGTTGGAAATGTTGTTCTTAAATGGGATTCAAGGAGAGAAGAGAAGGGAAAACATGGCAAGTTTGAGAACTTGTGGAAAGGTCCCTATATTATTCATGCTGAGAGGGGTCACAATGCATTTTTATTGAAAGAATTGAATGGAGAAGATCTGTATGGAGGTCTTGTCAATGGCAGGATGCTAAAGCATTACTTCTGCCAGGAATCATGAGTTTCAAAGCATTTTATTTTTTCATTGTAAATATCATAGTCTGAATGTTGCATTCAAAGTTATAAAAATAAAAATACAAAAACAGTAAAAGAAAGAAAAGAGGGCAGATTGTAAAAAACAATAAAGGTACAACCCCATACCAAAAAAGAGAAGCAAAATCTGAAAGTGTGCAAGCTCAAATGCCACTACTGAAATACACTTCTAGTTAGCCATACAACCTAATCATGGCTAATTAGTTTTAAATTGACTGCTGATAGGTTAGTAAATTCGATTTGCCAAACAGCTTAATCTTGGCTTATCAGTAGGTAGATTAGGTTAGAAATTAAAGGTTCATACATGCTCAAAATTCGAACCTTGTTTCTCACAGAGAAGAATGACTCAAATATGTTTCAAATTCTGAGTCAAAACAGAGGTAAAACTAGTTCTAATTAGCTCAAAATCTGAACCAGAAAATAAGCAAAGAACAGCTCAAAGACAAGTAAAGACAGAGCTGAAAAAAGATGAAGGAAGTGCTTGGACTTTCAGATCTTAAGCCTTCCATTTTGATTTAATTTTCTACAAAATAATGTCTATGTGCAGCTTGTTATTTTATGCCATAGATCAACAACAAGTTAGACTATCCAATCCTGACTTGTATGCTTTTAAATTTCTATTTTACAAGTTAGTGAATAAAAATCTGTTAGACTGTTTAATACTAACAGATTAGTAGATTAGGTAGAGAATCATATGAACTCAACTTTCTAATCCGGGTTCATGGAGAAATAAGGATAGATATAGATTTTATTTTATGCTTTCAAAAGAATAAAATGTTGAGAGAGAGTTTGCCAATCCAAGTGCACTCTAAAGAAGAAAAAATGTTAGATTAGTAGGATTGGGTAGGTAGAAAGCTTGTGTTGATGAAAATCCATTATTTTTCATGGCTGCTTATATTTTTCAGAGAAAAAGAAGACCATTCAAATGAAGAAAGGCAGCCCAATGGATAAGGCACTAATCAGCCCCCAAAGAATGCAAGTCTGAAATTCTTGATACCTTCAAGAAGGCACCATCCCCAAGTGGAGCCACTGTTAGCCACCTATAAAAAATTTTCATATCAAGTAGTGGCTAAATGATTTTGAATAGCCTTAAAGAAAAAATTTGATTTGCCAAAATCATTGGTGCTTAAATTCTTTTGATAATATCCTATCCTTTGGATAATTGTCACTGCTATTCCCCTTTTTGAACTCAGAAATTCTATTGTCATTCCATGAAGAAAAACAACTGCAAAATCCCATCTTTTCCCCTCCTTCATTCAAAACTAACCTTCATTTTTACCCCTTTATTCCCCATGAAATTCCTCTATTTTTCATGATTTCCCTTCTTCCCTTCATGAAAATCCCTTTTACAAAGTCTAAAACTCATTTTTAAACTTTACTGAAACCCCCAAATCCATCAAAATCCTTGAAAAAATTCATAAAAAGATAAGTATTTCTGACTATGGACTTAAGCCCCTTTGGGCTAAGTCCTAACCACTTCCTCACCATACGCCTTGGTGCTAGAACTAAACGCTAAGCCTTTCGGTGCTTATCGCATCAGAGAAATCGAGATGCACAGGTCTATTTGCCATATTTAAAAACTCCGATGCGATTAAGCCCTGTGTTTATACCCTCGATCATATTATTATCCCATATAACCCCTGTGCCCACAATCGAGCACTAAAACATTGAAATAATTCATTCCCGATTGCCTTTTTCTTTTGTAAAGTTATAAACCCCACCTTTTTCTAAGTTTGGTCTAAAGCCCGTCAAAGCCATGTTTTTAACGTAAAAATGGGTAGCTTGAAAATCCCGCATCAAAAGTTCCAATGCGATTGAAAACCCATTATATAAAACTCGTCTCTCTCGCTTTGTGGCCGTCTCCATATAACTTCGCCCAGGACCAGGAGTTAAAGTCCCAAGTGCCAATCGCACCGCAAAAAATCCAAATGGTTAGATTGAAGAGACTGGGCCTAACTTTCTGATGCGATTGGCCCTTATGTATATAAGCCCCGGGCCCCTCATTTCCCATATAATCCATGGCCCCGCAGTCAGGTGCCTATCCATTTCAGATATATAAACTTGCCCCAAACCATAAAAACCTTTTTTTTTATTAAATTTTTGGTTTCCATATGTTATAAAGGGTTTTTCCGCTGGTTCATTATTTGGGATAACCTCCATTGTTGATCTTAAACTGATCTGACGGCCCGCGCTACATCGCATCGCAAATTTTTTATCAGGCGCATTTTATTTCTCTCCTCGATTGGTCATCCCCCGATCAATTGAAAGTCGTCGATCTCCTCCCCGCCTTCCCAGATTTAACGTTCCATATTCTCCCTGATCATTAACCTTTCCTCCACCTTTGAACCTCTCCGATTCACTCCCCACTGTCGATCTGATCTGCAAATCGACAACCAGCACTCAATCGCTTCAGCGCCTCCATGTTCTTTGCCCCACCGATGCTGATGCCTCCGATTGCATCTGGACCATCCACGTGTACAGATCAGACGGTCCAGATCACATTTCACGCCTTTGGTTAAAAACATATGCCCCGCTTCATAATTTTGTTTCGGCCAATCGTAGCCGTTGATCTCTGTAGATCAACGACCCTTATTAACCCTCCTTCCGCCCTTATATTATTTCATTCGATCCTCAAATACAATCTCCACCGTTGACTTTTCTATCCAACGACTCATATTAACCCCGCCGAGCCCGACCCCTGTGGGTCCTGCTTTCTTCAAGATTTAATCTTTGCCGTTAAAATCTTAGACCCAACAGCCCAGATTGAAACCACTCCCTTTGCTTCCACTCGTGCATCTATCTGTTATCGCGCCTATTCTCCACCGTCAGATCTGAGGCCCTTGATCTGATGGCCCACATTACATATCACGTAACTTTTAGCATGAAAGATAAATTCCTCAGGGTCGCGCGATATTGGTGGTTTTGAAAAGCCACGTGTCAGGCAAGAACGTGTATCACGTTCAAAAAGGAAAAACCACCTCCCCGCCCTTTAGCCACATGAAAAATACTGTTTTATCTCCTGAAACCACTTTCCCTCTTTTTCATTATGTGATATTGTGCACGCCCTCCACCGTTGATCTCTACAGATCAACGGCTTGGATCTTAACCTCCATTTACACTATCGCCCTCCACCTCTTCCAAAGGCTTTTAAAGCGTGATCTCCACCATTGATCGCATGGGACGATCTCATCCTATGGCCCACGATCAGCCCGAACTCCCAACTCTATTTTTAACCATATTTCCTCCGAAACAAAGGTTTTAAGCCTTTTTCTTTGAATTTTCTCCCTTTTTATTATAAAGTGACTCCTTTGCTTTATTTCCTCCCGATTAATCCCGACCGTCGAATCTCCCGCTAAATAGATCCCCACCATTGGATGTTTCCATCCAATGGCCACGCTCCAAGCCAAGCCTCCTAAGCAGTTTTTCCCATCAATGCAGGATTTCTTAAACGTTTCTCGTATTTTGTAGGTTCTATATGATTTTTCCATTATATTAAAGGAAAACTAAAGGCTAAGGATGTCAATCCCCCACACCTTTGAGCATACGAAAGATCATGTAACAGGGTTCTAATTCACGTTTCGTCAATGCTTCATGGGCATTGATGACATGCGAGCCCTGTATAGCCCTGCACATCAACAAGACATAGATAATTAAATAAAACAAAAGAGTATTAGTGTCGAAAAAAAACACAGCAGAACAGAAGACTGAAGACAGTTTTGGGGGATTACAGCTAAGATTGATTATCAAAAGCCTAATCCTCCAAATTAAAACATAGTTAGAGAAAATCATAAGTATTTATCAGACAAAAAGGCCTCCACCGCCACATCAGAGGTTAATTGATTCCTTTCAACTACCAAAAAGCCACCTATTGCCTCATAGCATTCAAACAGAGGCCGAAGTTATTGATCAGAATCAGATATTTGCCTCAACGTAGCCGAAGAATTAATTCTAGCAAAGGAACTTAATGTAAAATATCAGCAGAGTTATTATATCCTGAAACAGAGCCTCAAAGTCAACAAAAGCTCCCACCGAGCTTAATTCTTAAATGTAACTAAATTAATACAGTAAAATATCTGTACTCTTCTCCATTAAGCCCCTCAAAGGTTGAAAAGCATTAATCTGTATTAATTGACCCAGGAGATCTTTTATTAGATCCCACCTCCTCATTCCTTCTATAAATACCATTGTAGAAGATGAGAAAATGTTGGTTGTTTGATTACCAGTTGTAATACTGAAACTCTCTGAAATAATACATAGTCTGTTGAAGTTGAAGAAGAAATTGAAGTCTTAGAAGCCATAATGATGTTGTTGCATGCTTGTTCTTGAGAAGGCTCTATCATTGGATCCATGAGCTTGGCTGTTGGTGAAGAATTTTGAACTATTTAATGTTTTCCCCTGTTTTCATTTTTTTCCATAAATTCTTACTACAGTAGGATGAAAGTTTTAGGCTAAGAAATGACTCTTGGAAGCACCTTAGACTTGTTTATCCTTCATTTTTTTATGTTTTCTTCCGCTGAGGTATTTTAGAGTCTTTAATCTCTATCTTTAGTCCTCATGCTTGTTTATTTCCTTAATAGTTCGGATAGTTGGTTTCAGCATGATTTATGGTTCTCCTTGCTTGTCTTCTGCCACTTAAAGACTGTTATTGAAGTCTCCCTTTGAATTTTCTTTGTTTACAGTGAGCCAAGGAGGTCTGTTCGGATCTTGCCCCTTGTCCTTGCTTGAACAGTTAGCTTAAAGGTCTTTATAGTTGTGATCATAGATGTATTTAGGTGTTCTCTCTTCTATGATCGTAATTATCAGTGAATATTTTATGTTTTCTAAGTCATTTGAAATAAAATCTTTGAGGAAATAGGGTGTTCCCCGAATCTTAGATTTCATTTTAAAAGTTGTTTTGAAATCATTATTTGCTTAAAGTGTGATTTGTAGAATTCATGGTTAGCCTTGTCTATCAAATAGCTCTTTATTGTTCAAGTTGTGCTTTCAAATTCCCTTTGTTGAGAATTAAACTTATCTTTCCAAATCATTGATGTCCATCTCATTCCAAACTAAAGGATCCTGCGGCCAAGTAAGATTTTCCCTTGGATATCCCATATCCATTGATAAGTTTTTCATGGCCTCTTTTTGACTCCATTGCCCAATGAAACTGATATTTCCTCTTTCTATCTATATTTCCTATACCTTTTAGGTTCTGTTGTATCAATTCAACCAAACAAATAAACAAACACTTGCACTTAATAACTATTCTAAAACCAATACTCAAAGCACACAAGATAAACCTTTGCAAAAACAAATAATTTGAGAGATCCCTCTCTGAGAGCAGGAAGACTAGATCCTGTAACTCTAAAGATTGGTTCTGATGTTGCCTTGTATTTTAATTTTCCAAACTATCAAAACACAGGACACCAACACCTGCACTATTCCCTCTAGTCTGATAATAGACCTATCAGCCAGTTCTAGTAGTGTAGCTATAGGTTCTGAAGCTGATATGCCTAGTTTTTTGTTGGTCCCTGTAGTTAGGATTTTAATGGTTGCTCCTAGGTCAACCAATGTGTTTGGAAATGACTGGCCATATATTTTCACAGTCACAATGGGATTTCCTGGGTCTTCATATTTCATGGATGGCTCCTTACCCAGTAACAAATTAGATAGCACCCCTACCACATGAACAGCAGGTGAAGCTTTTGTTTTGTTTATTTTCCTTTTCCCACATAGTTCTTTAATCATTCTTGGATTGATTGGAATGGCTTGGATGGCCTGGAGAAGATAAATTTTAATAAAGAGGTTTCTAAATTCCCCCAAGATGTCAAAGTCCGGAGAAGTTGGCAGTTTGGGCAGAGTTAGTCTCTCTGAGAATGGGGGTGGAGACTTCCTAAGTTCTTCAGGTCCCCGCTGGTCAACCACTTTCTTTGTTGTATTTTTTTGGTTAGGTTTAGTTGAAGTCTCAGTTCGGGATGGAGATGGAGTTTTGGCTTCTATAGGTAAAATAGTACGTCCTGATCTCAGCTTTAGTTCGTTGCACTGTTTCTATTCAATACCAGAATTTGGATCTTATATTATCCAGATTAATTGAACTCGTCTTTTGTTGGGATTAGGATTGGGTTGGGCTAGTAATTAAGGGTGTATGGCAAGCTGCTGGTTATGCTGAACTGGATAGGGAGCTGGAAACGTAGGTTGATTTTGAGTTCCTGCCCCCATTTGTAGGTTGGTCATCCCCAGGGGTTGCTGCCAATTCCAATTAGTGTTTTCAGGAGGATGGTTTCACCACTGGGCTTGATATGGAACATTTCTCCAATAAGGGGGACAACAAGGAAATTTCGGCCAATTATTCGTGATGAAGGTTGTGTAGGCCAGGGTGGCATAGGAAACAACTGGTTTGGCAAAGTAGAGAAGGGGTTTTGATTCTACCAAGTTGTTGCAGGGTTTTTCTAGTTAAACTATGGTGAAGAAAAGAATTGAGGCAGGTCTTGTGGCATACCTAGTCATGCTTGCCACTGACGAGGCTTATTAATTAAATAGACTGGCTCAGTCTCTTCCTCTACTTCCTTGTAAAATGCTTTCAGCCCGGGAAGTGAAGGACATTGGTTCGTGGTATGATCCTTAGTGTAGATGGCACAAGTCTGAACCATGTCTAAAGGACATTCTTTGTGGCTGTGCTTCTTCCGACATTGTGGGCAAAATATGGCCAGGTTCTGTTCTGCTATAGCTTGTTTCTGCTTGGCTTGCAAAACATCAAGTTGTGTTGTCAAGGTACCCAGGATGTCAGTTTTGAAATTTTCTAACATATTTCAAAATTTTGCTCTGGTTACATTGCTATTGGTCTGCTTAAGATCTTTTTTCATAGAATCACGCCCAACTGGCCTATTGCGTGTGCTACCCCGAGAGCATCTAATACATAGGGAATTAATTTCATCATATTCTTCCTGGTAAATATCTCCCTTCCCCATTATGTTAAGCATCTCAACCCATTCTTCCTTCATTCCTTTAAGCATCGTGGCTTTTAAAATGTCCTTCGATAGCGTGGTACATGGGGATATTTATAAATTGTATTGAAATGTTTCTACGTACTCTTCTAATGTTTCATTGTCTTTTTCAGACATATTAAAGATTTCATATTTTAGGTCTCAAGTTCGGAAATAGTCTTGATATTTGTTAAGAAACATGTTCTTCATTTTGTCCCAATTATTGATGATTCCCCCACCTAGTCCCATGAACCAGTGTAGTGCTCTTCCCTTTAAGGTAGAGAGAAATAGTTTCAGCTTTTGAGGATCAGTGGTGTAGTCATACCCCCTACATAAGACATCAAATTCAAATAGGAATGCATCAGGATCTTCCATAGTCAAACCATGGAAGGTGGGAATGCCGTGTAAGGGAATGGCTTTCATAGGGGCATTTGCAGCATGATCAACAATGGGGTATTACAATCTGGATGTCTGCCTTTGATTCTGATTTTGATTATTTTCCATTTGGTCGAAGATGTGCCAGAAATCTTCAAGGATTTCCTGTTCTGGAGGAGTGATCCGGGGGCTCTTAGGAGGCGAATGTGGAGGAGGTTTTACAATGCTTCCCTGGTCTGGGATCCTAAGTACCTCTGTCTCGACTACTCTTTCTATTGATTTAGGTTTTGGAGCTTCTATTTGAATTATGCTACTAGTTTCTCCTTCCCCTTCTTGTAGATTGCAAGAGCCTCCCTCTCTCCAAGGGTTAGTGCCTATAGGATTGGCAGTTTGAAGGCTTTGTTCAACTCCTTCTGTTTCACCATGAATCTCGGCGTGGGCCACAGATGGTGAGGTTGCAACTTGAGGGAGCATGATAGGGTTTTTAATGGAAATAGTTATAGTTCCTACAGATTCCTGAGATTTAGCTCTCTTAATGATTTCGTCTATATATGTTGCCCTTCCAAGGATCACTGGTCCTTGGGATTGTGAGGATTTTTTAGAGTTAGTTTGAATTGTTTCTATCTTTTTCCTCCTAGTCATAAAACAAGAGCACCTACTCTACTGGTCTTTGAACAACTTTGCTGAGAAGTGGGCTATAGAGCAAGCATTTTGGTTACTATTACGTAGGTTCTTACCTCCCGTTTTTAATACCCAATTCCTCAAAAAAATAGGAAAAGGTGAATAAACGATATCACTCTTAAACCTCTCCCTGAAAACGGTGCCAAAAATGTTGGGGTTACACAGGTGGCTTATTATAGGCAACCCTGGTACTCTTCATTTAACTATCAACCTGGGGCAAGTATTCTTATTTCAAGAGGGTTGGAACAATATATGCAAGTGAGATCGACTGATAGATACTCTCTGTTGAGAAAGGATTATCTAGCCTCCTAAAAGTCAATCAACTTAACGAGGAATGGTTTGGTGGGTTATGGCTGGTTATTCTGTCAAGCCTATGATTGAACATCAATCTAAGGGAATTGATCTAGATCAATCTGAATGAATCGAACAATAGTATAATTGAATTGAACAACAAGCTTAAACGAATTGAACAAAAATCATAAACGAATTGAGCTGAAATATTAAATGAACTGAACAACAACCTTAAACGAATTGAACAACAATGATAAACGAACTGAAAAAAAATCATAAATGAACTGAACATCAATCTTAAATGAATTGAACAACAGTCTAAATGAAGTAACCTAAATGCATTGTACAGTACTCACTTATATAATTTTGCAACAGAATTCTCTTGGTAAACTAACTTAATTACAGTAATCAACAAATGATCTCTTTACCATGCTGTCAGAGCAATGTAATCCACAAAGATAAGTAGCATCGAGTAATAAATATCTTGTGACTCGTAAATCGATTGCAAAAGAATTGAAAGGAACTGAAAGCATATATTGGTGATGAAGTATTATTATGAGACAAAAAATACGAAATGCGATTATTCTAAATTAGGAAATACAGATACTAAACTACTATGAAGTACGAACAAATGTAACTTTATTAAGTATAGAAGTATGTTACAACCATGTCAGATGACTAAACATGGATTCTGTAACTAACACGTAGCATAGCATTAGCGCAAACACTCATAGAGGTTGGGCCCAAACCACTAGAAGTTCTAACGCAATGAGAACCTCAAAACGTAATTGTTCAAAACATCGAAACTCAAAGGATAATGCAGAAACACAATATGATAGCTCTGTCTTGATGCTTTGATTACAGAGGGAAAATTCCCAATTAACTCCGACCCCCATCAAGTTCGTCCCTGATTCTTTTAAAGGCAATTTCACATAATGAGGAAGTATTCTTCAAATGACAGCCCACTGCACATGGCTGTCATTTGAGTTCTTGGGCTCAAATCTGTTTGTCAGCCTTCTCCCAGCTTCTGGGAGTTACTGAGATCCCCTATGTTTGCGTTTGTCATTTGTCTTTACATCTACCATTGGTTCAGCTCCCTTCATGCATATGGAGATCCAATGTGTCAATTTCCTGCTATAAAAAAATTCTTTTTGTCGTTAGCCCTATTTCTCTAGTTTTCATAAATATTTTAATTCTTTTTTGTTTAGATTAGGAAGAATTTCCCAAATTGTGACATAATTTGAAGTGATTATAGGGTGGAAAAATACCTCAATTTGGGCCCAACATCAGCTAGATATGACCCTTTGGTCTTACCAGCTCAATTACATGCCATGCCCCAAGATTACCAACGTAAAATCTTTCAATTTTATGGTACTGGTCAATACACTACACAAAAACATGTTAATAAGATGACTGAATACTTTTAATTGCATGAAATTGATGAATCTATTGTTCAAATGAGATTTTTTTCCCAAACTTTCGTATGAGATGTAAAGAAATGGTTTAAAGCTTTACCTGCCAATCATATAGCTGATTTAGCTGTTTTTCATCAATTATTTACTAATAGATGGGAAAGAAATAAAAACCCTTTAAAAATATTATCTGAATATGAAAACATTAGAAGAGCTCCTAAAGAACCTATTCAGGACTATTGTACTAGGTTTAATAGTATTTACAATACTATTCCAGGAAACATCAAACCCCCACCAGATCTAGCTTTAATCAAATTCCCAGATGGTTTTGATATTGATATGTCATACCAATTGAGATAAAGAAACCTTGAAACATTAGAACAAATGAAAAGCAATGCAGTTAGTGTAGAAGAAAATTTGTTAGCTAAAAGAGCCAGAATGAGAAATGAAAGAAGAGTTACAATTAAGGATGAACCATCCACATCAGACAATAAAATAGATAACCTCGCAAAAACTATGGAAAGAATGATGGATAGATTAGAAAATATGGAAAGAAAACCATAGTGGGATAATGAACAACAAGGTACTCAAATAATAAATCCAAACTTTAGAAAGAATCCCAAAACTGGTAAATCTAGAGAATCAGCACCTGATCAACAAATAAGACCACCTTTCTAAGAGAACTATGTTGAAATTTCTCACCAAAATGAAGAAGATGAAGACACTCAGATTAACTTAATGGGAATAAATGATGATATTACTATTTTTCTTACCCAAGAAGAATAGGAATTATACATGCTACAACAGTTATAGTTAGAATCTGGAGAGTCTTTTGATTATAAATAAGGTGATGAATTTGCCATTAATGAAGTTCACAAGAAATATAACCTTAGGAGTAAGAGAAACACAGAAGCTCCTACTAAGAAATCTGCCCAAACTCAAACCAAGAAAACAATAGAAGCTCCTACAACCAAAGTACTACAAATTCTCCCTAGGGAAACTCTTAAAAGCTCCACTCCAAAGATTACACCCAGTCCAAAAATTGTAGATATCACACCTGTTGATCCTCAATCATCTACTGCAGCTAAAAATTCAGCTGCTGCTAAAACTTCAGTAGACCACCAAAAAACTACTACTACCAAAACTTCAGCTGATGCCGAAACAGCTGCTGCCAAAACTATAGCTGCCACCCAAACTATCCCAGATAAGTAGATTGAAAACAAAAAAACAGTGGAAACACAAACTGAAAAACCAACTGTAGATAAAAAAGAGGAAAACACTCAAACTACAATTGGTAAAGAAGAAATCACTCAGTTATGAAAAACACAATTACCATTCAACATCCAAACTAAGATATCCAAATTGAAAATACCAATTCCTTTAACAGAGTTGGTAAAACATGATTTATACAAATCACAAATCACTGAAACACTGAACATAAGTGAAGGAGAAGACTCTATTAATCTAAATGATGATCAACCAGAATTACTGTTTGGCCCTGAGGTAAATGGAAAACATCAAGAAGGTGATGTTCCCTCTTTCTACATTATCTTAAGTATTCATGATCAAAACTTACATAATGCTATGTTGGATTCAAGATCATCACACAACTTGATGCCAAAAGCAATCATGGAAACAATGAATCTAGATATCACTAGACCATACAAAGATCTTTTCTATTTTGATTCTAGCAAAGTTAAATGTCTTGGCCTAATAAAAGACTTATGTGTCACCCTAGTCCAATACCTAGGTAAGATTATTGTCATGGATATTGTAATTGTTGATATCACTCCAAAGTATGGAATGTTATTATCTCACTCATGGGGAGAAAAAATGCAGGGATCTCTACATCTAGACATGTCTTATGCCACAATTTCAGTATTTGGTCAGCCCAAAAAGATTCATTGTGAAACTTTAAGGAAGCACATGGTCAGTAGTGCAGAAAAACCCCATAATTATCCTAATTATTCTCTGCATTCTGATATGGATTCTTTCATTTTAAGTAATTCAGACACTGGAAAAGATACAAACACAGTTGTAAAACAGAAACATAACGAAGTTGACAGTGACAATATATTTCATGAATCTATGTGGCACTTAGAATTTGTTGGCTCTGTAAACAGATTAGGAGCAGGAGAAGGAGTTTGGATCTATAACATGGAAAACAATAATTTAGAGGGTCATGCCTTTAGATTAAACTTTAAATGCACAAATAACATGGAAGAGTATGAAGCTTTAATCTTAGGACTGCAAACTGTAAGAAAACTTGGAGCCAAGATATTTTCTATCATGGGAGACTCAGAATTGATCATAAAACAAATTAAGGATAGTATTTTGTGAATAATGTTAGACTTAACCAATACAAATAAACTTTTCTAGATCTGATAAAATTTTATTGAAACTAACTTTTCTGTGATCCCAAGGAAACAGAACATGCAGGCACACAGCTCAGCTACGTTCCCTAGTACCTGAAAATTACCTTTTCATCCAAATAACCAATACACTGCAGAGGTAAGACACATACCTACTATACCAGACGATTTGAAATATTGGTAGATATTTTCACAAGATTCTCAAATCTACAATTTTATGATTGCTGAGGGAGAATTCCAAAACTGTAACATAGATATTGATTGTACAGTAGATGATTCAATAGATAGTGAGATAGATGTAAATAATTTATATTTTACTTAACCAACTAAATTCACTAGAGTAGAAATAAATAAATTAGAAACTGTAGAAATAGAAGACATAGAAAATAATGATTCTAATATTTTAAAACTTAAAAATAACTTTTTTCGTAAGGTATTAGCCCCATTAGAATATTTTTTTGATTCAAATGATGTAACTAGAAAACCAAAAATGGAGCCTTTAAGATCAGACAGAGAAGAATGTAACATAGGAACAAAACAAAAACCTAAGCTCATAAAATTATCCAAAGAATTACCTCAAGAATAAAAACTGAAATACATAAGTTTATTTAAATAATTTCAGGATGTCTTTGCCTGGAGTTATGAAGACCTCAAGTCTTATGACACCAGCATTGTTCAACATAAAATACCTATCAAAGAAGATCAAAAACCTTTTAAACATAATCTTAGGAGAATTAATCCAATTCATATGCCTTTGATTGAAAAAGAAGTAAAAAGGATGTATGAAGCACAAATCATAGCACCTATCAACTATTCTGATTGGGTCTCAAAATCAGTTCCCACTAGGAGGAAAATAGGGGAAATCAGACTTTGTGTTGATTTCTGAAACTTAAACAAAGTGTCACTAAAATATAACTATCCTCTCCCAAAAATGGACCATATTTTACATAGGGTAGTAGGTTCATCTAGGATTTCATTGCTTGATGGATTCTGTGGATACAATCAGATCCTAGTTCAACCAAAAGATCAAGCAAATACAACATTTACTACTCCTTGGGGTACTTTCAAGTATTTGAAAATACCCTTTGGATTTATGAATGTTAGAGCTACTTATCAAAGATCTATGGATATAGATTTTTCCAACGAGATTCATTATTTCTAGTTGTTTATCTAGATGATATAACAATATTCTCTAAAACAGATAATGAACATCTAGATCATTTGAGAAGAGTTTTTATTAAATGCAGAAAATTTGGTATTTCCTTGAATCCCAAAAAGACACACTTTGGACTAGAAGAAGGTAAACTCTTAGGACACATAATATCAAAAGAGGGAATGAGAATACATCCTGATAGAATAGAGGCCATATTGAACATAATTCATCCTAGAAACATCAAGGAATTACATGCATTCTTAGGTAAAATTAATTTTCTTGGAAGATTCATTTGTAATTTAGAAGAACTAATTAGAGAATTGAATAACATGTTAAAAATATATTCAACACTTAAATGGGCAGTAGATGCCAAACAATCTTTTGAATCAATCAAACAAGCCCTTACAAGAACACCTATCCTAATAAGTCCTAATTTCAAAAAAAAAATTATAATTTTTTCTTTTGCTTCAGAACATACCATTGCAATAGTCTTGTTGCAAAAGAATGATTAGGGTTATGAAAAACCCATTTCTTTTTTTAGGAATTCGTTAAGAGATGCAACACTAAAGTAAAACATAATGGAAAAACAAGCACTTGCTTTAGTGAAACCTATTAAATATTTCAAAGTGTATTTTTTGTACTCTCACATTATTGCATATGTTCCAAATTCAGTAGTAAAGGACATTCTGACTCAGAATGGGCCTGATGGAAAGAGAGGAAAATGGATTGTAACTATTTTGGAATATGATATTGAAATTAAGCCCACCAAATTGATTAAATGCCAAGGTTTATCCAAACTCATGGCTGAATCGAACTGTCAGGCCTTAGATATAAATTTTATTGCTCAACTAGATGACCAAGAAGAGATGGTGACTCCATAGATCAGTAAACCTTTTTTAGATTCACCTTGGTATGTAGATATCATATTTGTTTTACTTGACATACAAGCTCCTCTTGTTTTGTCTAGAACTAAAGGTATATTTTTAAAATTAAAGGCAAGGAAATATTTTATCATAGATAATGCTTTATTTTGGAAAGATCACGATGGTATTTTATTAAACTGTTTATTGAAAGATGAAGCTGATAAAGTTATGAAAGAATTTCATGAAGTCAACTGTGGAGGACACCTTTACTGGAAATCAACTACTGATAAAATCTTGAGGGAAGGTTTTTACTGGCCCACTCCTTTTTTAGATGTTAGAAAGTATGTGACCTCCTGTCACAAGATATTTGAAGGGAATAAAAAACTATTACCTTTACCCCTCAAACCCATCTCCACAGAAATGTCATTTCAACAATGGGGTTTAGAATTCATTGCTGAAATTCACCCACCCTCCTCAGCCTAGCGTAAATGGATTTTGACAACCATTGATTACTTTACCACGTGGATAGAATCCATTCCTTCTAGACAAGCCACTGATTCTGTCATTATCTCATTCCTTGAAAACAATATCCTTTCCAGATTTGGATGCCCACAAAATCTCATTACTGATAATGCAGTTGCTTTCAAATCTAAGAAAATTATTGAATTCTGTAACAAATACCACATTAACCTTGGCCATTCCATTACCTATGACGCTTAAGGTAATGGAATTGTAGAATCCTCAAACAAAATCTTGGTTAATTCCTTATGGGTAGATAGACTAACTACAAAAGGTTGGTCAATGCCTTATGGGTAGATAGACTAACTGCAAATAATTCCATTAGTACATCTCCCTATCAACTAGTATATGGGATGCCAGTGATGAAGATTATCCAAGAGCTATAGGTAGAATCTAATGATATCTAGAGAAGGATAAATCAGACAATACATTTGTAGCAAACCAAGGAAGAATTCTATGTCAAATCATAAGTTATCCAAGATAAAATCAAAAAGATTTTTGACAAGAAAACAAAAGAATATAATTTTTACATAGGTGAAAAAGTACTCAAATGGGATTCTAGAAGAGAAGATAAAGGGAAACATGGTAAATTTTATTTCCTTTGGAAAGGACCATATATCATCTATGTTTACAGAGGTGATAATGCGTTTTCTTGAAGTAGTTAGATGGATCAGATCTACCAGGTGGACCGGTCTATGGTAGGATGTTGAAGCATTACTTTTCCCTAGATTAACATTAGTTCATTTTCTTACTTTTCTCATTGTACATAACATTTCAAATTTTACAATGGATTGGATGACTATATTTTGAAGTTGAAGCCCAAAGAGAAGGTGCTAAGCTTTAAAAGTTATAACATCATATGATTGAATAAAGGAAAGCTTAGAAAATAGTTTCAAGGTAAACACAGTCATATTTTCAAGCCTACTGATCTTAAATTTCTTGGCATTTCACTAGGAAATTCCATCCCCAAGTAGAGCCACTGTTAGGGTCCTATAATAATAGGATTCAGAATTTTTAATTGACTATGATTAGTCTTGTAATATTGTACATAATTTTCTTTCTGCAATTTTTTTTCCCATATTAAAAATGTAAAGAGGTTAAGTCCTACAATAAAAATCAAAGGACTAAAATAAAAAGATCAAAAAAGAATATAAAGTATGAACCCCACCAAAAAGAGATAAAGATAGATCTTGAAAGTGATGCAAATTCAAATTCCACTACTTTTACTTTACATTGCAAATAAGATTATGCGCAACTTGTCAAAAAATGCCACAATCTATGATGATAAAATAGTTTAATCTTGATTCATTCATGCTTTAAATTTCATGCTGATAGTTAGAGAATAAAGATCTAGCCAAACCATTTAATCTTGGTAGATCAGTAGTCATGTACAGAATAATAATGAGCTCATCAGTTTAATCGCAGCCATTAGAAGTCATAAGGTTAGAGTTAGATAGTTTTATTATAAAGACAAATGAAAAGGGCCAGGAAGCTTAAATGCACCCCAATAAATGAAGAAATAATGTTAGGGTAAATGATGGGTATGTATATTACTTTCATAAGTAATGGAGAACAGCAATTGGTCATTTCATATCATTAATATCCCTCAAAATTCCCTTCCATTTGCTAAAAACCCTAATGCCACTCTTAAAAGGAAATTTCCCTTGTAAAAATATCCCTTTCCCTTCATTTTAGCTTTTTCCCCTACTTCACTTATTTTCCCTTACTAAACCCCTTTTCCCTAGATTAAAATCCATTTTCATTTGAAAAAAGTAAAAAATTTCACTAACTTCCCTTTTCATTAAAATACACCCTAAAGACCCACTTATCCTAAGTATGAAATGTTTAAAAATGTATCAGGCCCCATTGAAAAATCCCTCCCTGATATTAGTTCAAACACTTGTCCCTAGTGTATTTTTATCCTATTTACATATTCACTTACCTCACGTTTTCCCCGCTTTACATATTTCATTAACCTCCCTTTATATTTAACCACTGTTTAATATATATAGTTAAACCCATTCACATATTTTATTAACCCCCATATATATTATTAAAGTCTCGACCCTGTATATATACCATGCTAACAGCACTTTCATAATAGTTTGAGCCTATGGTTTATATAAATTCCCGGGTCCCACTTACTATAATTCCGCTCATTATAAACCCAAACCTTTATATATTAAAGACTTTGCATATACATTAAAACCCATCACATGACTCATCCTAGGCCCCGCTTATCAAACACCTCCCTACTGTCCATCCATCAGATCCCCATTCCTCAGATCCAATGGCCAATAGCTACTTTCGCACCCCTGATTTCTCGACCATTAACACCACTGGAGGATTGAGAAATAAGCAGTTTCGCAACCCCATCCTCTTTCTACGTGGTAGCCCCACAACTCATTGAACTCCCAAGAAAAAAAAGCATATACCCACTTTTTGACATGCAAAAAACACTCATCCTCTTTCCGCCCGTTACTATGATACCACCATGCCATTTGAATTTAACCCCATGCCCAAAGTTTAATCACTATTGGTTAAAACAATAAGACCACCCTAAAAAACATTTTTCACCATTTTTTTGTTAAACACTGCGAGAATAGAGCCGACCTATTTTTAAGTAAAAGAAACCACTACTGACTATTTTGAGATCAAATTGCACTAGAATTCAATCCTTTTTACTGCTACAACTGGTGAAGAACGTGTTTGAAGCCTTATAAAGACCAGTGAAGCATATTTTGCTGCCATAAAGCCTTCGTTGCCTCCAGGAACTTCTCTGCAAATAGAAATTACCCCTTTCCAGGTACTCCTTAGTGCCGAGGCTTTTATTTAAGCTAAAATAAAATAATAAGTTCATTCAAATGAATGATTTTAAGAGCTTTGCAGACCAAAAGAAATCCATTGTTGCCTCTAAAACCCTTTTTTTTTACTGTAATAATATTTTCACAGTATTCCTGAGGTCCTGAGATTATTTCTTAAGAAAAAGAGTAATTAATTGATAAAAATAAATAAATCTATGGCTTCCCCAAGGATTGTGACAGTCAATCCCCTGTAACCTCCTGTTGTTGATGTTGAAAATACCCCCCTTGCAGACAAAGACTTCAAAATTAGTGACCCTATCACTGATTTCAACCTCCTTCAACTCCACTGTTGGAGCCATGATAAATTTATGGACGAGGCTGATGATATCCAACTTTGAGAATCAAATGTACCCAAGTACATCCTCCCACAAAATTTCCAATTCCCAGAAATCATCAGGCCCTGTCAAGTTAATTATATTCCCAATGAAATAGCCCTAGTAACCCACAACAAGGAAATTTTTTTCACCATTACTGCAGATTCCATAAACCAAATGCCTCAAATTCAACCCAAGCCTGATGAAGCCCCTCTGTCAATTGAAATCCTTACTGAGTTATTTCTGAAGCTTGAACTTCCAAAGAGGCTTTAGATTTTCCAAAAGCTTCTGCCTTCATCAATTGAAACACCAAAGAATAGCCCTCCCTATTCAGCCTCAATTTTCTCAAAAAGAACAAGAAAAATTGTCACAATGTTGTCTTGCATTTTAGGCTTTTTTACAAATGAGTATGTAGATGCTTCAGTCTTAGGTTTTCTGTCTATTTTCTGTCTAGGAAAACCTCCATCCTTCACATTTAACTTTTCTTAGTACTTATTAGATGCTATTCATGAGCAATTAGTTAAGTTACCAGAATATGTACTCGTTAAGTATTCATCTGTGTTGTTTCATTTATTCCTATACTTCCAATCTGAAAGGTTTGTAGTAAGCCTCCAAAAACTGGACACTGAGGGTAATCCAAAATCAGTTGTCTTCTTGACTTCCTTAATTAGGAAAGAATCCATGGATTTCACTTACAACAACTTCATTGATTCATTTATTTATCTAATTATCAACATGCTAAGAAACAACAGTGAACCAAGAGTCAGTGATGAATAAAAAAATTCTTACAATTGTCTAAACATAATAGAATAGGAGACTGGTATTTATACCAGAATCAAACTGAAATTAGGGTCTATGGATGTCAACTGATTCCATATAAGTTGAGCAAATACCTCCCAATGAGGTTATTTGCACTTGAATATATCAGGCAGATCCTAAACTATGATGAGGTTAACTTTCTATCAGTAAAGAAGAAAACACAGTTTAAAATAAAAAAATAGATTGGTCCTTTCGTCTACAATAATAGGAATGTTGGTCAATGGGTAGAAAAGTACTTACATGAATTCAAGTTCAGTGAAAGCTTCAAATGGAATTATGATCCTTCATGAGTTATCAACAAAATAAGAATAAAATTTAAACTAACTCCTTTTGTCCATGAGTCCAAATGAGAGAATGAAAAGTACTCCAATCAATCAAAGTGGTTGGAGAATACTTTGAAAGAGGTAGAAAAGCAAGGTGATACTAGTTCCATCTTGCAAACTCCAGCCCCACAAGATAGGAAATCCAAGAGAGTAAGAGAAGAAGGATCATATTCATCTCAAACCACTATAGAAGCTAGATTCAAACTAATGTATAGGAAGAAGCCCAAGCTAAATCCTGTAAATGAAAAAGTTGAGACTATTGAAAAAATTGATATAGACACAGTGGTTAAATAAAATGCACCTCCAACAGTTTCAGAGGAAACTCACTAGCCTTCAACATCTAATATTGAAATCATTCAAAACCAGCATAGTGTTGAAGTTTCTTCATCAAGTAAGCCAGAAGATAAAGAACATGATATCATGGAGAAGTACAAGGAAATCAAAATCGGGAATGAGGCATTAAAAGCAATTAATTATGCCCAATATTGGAAGCAGACACCTAGTGACAAGAGTAGGTTGATTTCTGCATTTGATTATAAAACAAGGAAGATGCAAATGACCTTCTTGTAGCCAAAAGTGAAGAATGAAAAGTCATCAGCTAACTATAAGAAAACAACATATGAAGTTCAAGCCAAAGATCTACATCCCATAAATCAAATTGAATTCCATAAGCAAGCCGGAGAAATTATTTACTCCACCATGACTAACAAAGCTATGAGTGTCCATAAACTTCATAATTCTCTAGAGAACATTAGAGGAAAGTTAAAGCTAGAGAAGGCTTCCTCACAAGCCAAGGACAACATAATCAAATCACTTGAATAACTAGTCATAGAGGTAGGATATGATCCCTAGTGTTATCACCAAAATATTAACCTAATAGGCTGCTGATCAGACTACCTCAGTGTAACTATTTCAAACCAATATTTTAGCTGAGGCTTAGCCTCCTTAGCCTGAGAGGGCTCTCTCAAGGGTTAATGATATAAGTTATAGATATATGGCTAACTTTGTGGTTTGTGATTTTGTATGTTTATAGGTTGAAAGATGAAGGCTTGCTACCATTGGGCTATGGAGTCAACAAGTCAGTAGATTTAGTGGCAAGGTTTCTAGACATGGAAGCTGAGGAAAATGGGGTTTTCAAAAAAATATAATCCACTCAAGAAAATAGGTCAACACAATAATTTCATTACTAAATAAATTCAGAGCATAGGGATGTGAATTCTGAGTAATAGCAATGAAACTTTCTGTTAGTGGTTCAAAGATAGTTTAATCACAAAATACAGGAAAAACATAGTCATCCCATTACTAAAGGAAGTCAGAGCACATGGTTGCGAACTATGAGTAATAGTAATAAGATCTATTGCAAGTAATTTAAAGTAACATATAGATCAAGAAAACATTAAACCCTATGAGAAACTCAGATCTGTCAAGAAGAAAAAACATCTCTGTATTACTGATTATAGTCCATAACATAAAGCAGCACCTGGGCCAAAAAGTCTCCAACCCTTTGCTAATTCGACCCCTTGCTTCATATATAGTTTTTACAATATTGGATTCTATGATCCATCATCAAGATAATTCGAATTTCTATTATTGACACCTATTATACTCCTAAAACAGATTCTTAATTACAACTAACAGCTAACTGTCTCTTTAGGAGTCCTAATACAAATACAAGTGAAACTCCTTATCATGTCTAAAACAACCTTATCTAAACCTTTAATGCTTCCTTTGACAGCTACAACCTCATGAGGTCAAATTTGGTGATGCCTCCAGCCTAGTTATGAACCTTCTGACTCATGTCTTAACTGACCTAAAAACCAGGGAACATGTTTCCTGCATTTTAGCCTTTATCCTTCATGCTGATCTTCGAATCCTTTTTTTGCTAGCAATGTTGATTAATTTAGGATAAGTGACATGTGTTATCATTTCCATGGAACTATTCCTTTCCACCTATACAAAAACTAAGCCCTTGAAAAAGTATAAAGGGAAATGATATGGCTGCGCTACGAAAATAGCAGTTGTTTTCGTAGCGCGGAATTTGTATCTTTGTAAACATGTCTCAACCATCCACTTTCTTTTTCCTTGATACCTAAAATTTCATATGTGAACCCTTTCCATCCACCAGTAGCAACAAAATTTAGAAACAAGTGCTTTTACCTCTTAAAAACCTTTATAAAAATATTGAAAAAATGCACCTACAGCAGTTTCGTAGCACGGTACGAAACTACTGTCTATGTCTTTTTTACACAGTTTTTTCAAAATTCCCAGAATATAAGAGTATTTAAACCTATTAATGATTTAAATAATGTCATTAGACCTTAACAATCAAAATGAATCAACTTTGAAATGTCCTCAAAAATTGATGTCCTTGTTTATGACAAAACTGATTTATAATTTGTCACTTAATGCCCTGTTTTTATCTGAAAAATAGGTGTTGAGACAGAGCTTTTATCTTCTCACCCATAATTTATTTTGAAAAACTGAAGGAGGATTTTGGAGACCATGATGTCTTGAACAAAAACCTATCTTTTTTTTTAGACATACCTCTCCTACTGCCCAGAAACTGTCTTTGAACAACCTGTATAAAATTGGAAAATCCTGATTTCTGAAAATATGGCTTCAAAGAAAGCCTTGTATCTCCCAACTGGTAACACTTGTGAGAAAATTGAGATATTATATTGTATCTGGGGATTTTTTGAAGAGAAACCTCCTTCAGAATTCCAAAAAATATTTTCTTGTGGCCAGAAACTGATCATGAAGTTGACTACTAAAAATAGAAAATAGAGTTTTTCTCTCAATGACTTTCAACAATTTCATAGTGCAAGTTGAGTGATCAATTTCCCCCACCTCATAATGAATTTGAAGAAAATGAGAGATTTTTTTGTATCTAAGTATGTTAGGAAGAAAAACCTCTTTCCGTTTTCAAAAATTAATTTTCAATTTCTCAATAACCCCTTTGGAAGTTCACTACTAAAACCAGAAAACAAAGTTTTTTGATGAAAAAGGTTGTTTCAGCAGTTTCGTAACGCAAATCACCTTTTTTGAACTAGCTGCGCTACGAAAACATGGATTCCTATCATGATTGCAAAATTTGACCCTAAAACTAATGGATTGACTTTTAAATGGATGATGGGACCTTTAGACCATGGAACAAGGTTGTTAAACTTTGTTTGCAAATGAAAATGAGACTTTTGAGACTCTAACCCTATCAGCTACCCTGTAAAGCATGAAATGACCTAACACTTATCTAAGACCATGACTAAAACAAGGTAAAATTTCAGGGTTTATTGATCATGGAGTGGACCTAGAAGACTTCATTTGAACTTGTAATATGACCTATCCTTTACCAATGACTTAAAATGACTTCTAAACATCCTTGAAATCATGACCAAAAGTAGAGTTGACACAATGATGTTTTGAGAATTTTTGGGTGATAACAGTGTCTCCACTTGGGATAGTGTGCCCCTGTGGTACACTAAGAACTGGTAGCTCCAGTGCTGCAATCCATTCCTTTAAAATAAAACTCTGAAATTTTGACCAATCTGCTTCAAACTGTACCTACTAAAAATGCTTAGTCAACCTTGACCTTATTTGTACATTCCTACCTACCCTATCAACTGCAAACTTCATTCAGCTCAATCAATATGAAATTTCCAATGTAGCCAGTCATTTTTTTTATCTAATATTTGATTTTTTTTTACTGCATTGGAACTCGAAGAAACTATGATATTGTGATGGCCACTGCCACTAAAATTGTAACTGATCTTCATAGTAAAAGTAAAACTGAAACAATGGAGAGTAAAACTCTTCCATGTATTTAGCTATAGGATCCTAGAAAACATGATCAGCTTGATGATCCTCATAACATCCTGTATCTTCTAACAACTGATTTTTAGCCACACAAAATTTATTTGATAAGCTATCCAACTACCTTTCTGAATGATTCCCATAGACAATGTAATTTTCCTCATTATTATGATCATTCTTTGAAGTAGGCTGCTGCAAAGTATGACATAAATAATCAATCTTTTTCTCTGCCTCAGGGTTATAAAAACTGTCTTCCCGTATTTCTCCTTGGTGTTTGCAATGATTTTCATACTCTTTATGATCCAAAGACTGGCAAGTTTGTTGTATCTTTACATCAATCTCGGAGGATGTAACATGGTTTTCATAAGTATACTTGTGCTGATTTCCATGATGCATTCTATGGGATGTTATCCTTTCTTCTAGGTGTTGAAATGTGTTGTTATGAAGAGCCTCTAAAATTTATTCATCCATAAATTCATCATCATCATAACAATCCTACAAATACTGAATAAAACTGACAAAATGTTTACAACAATATTTGACCAGCAATAAGGAGGGATGAAACTCTTTATACATCTCATAGAATTCATCATGAAAATTAGCAAGAGAATATAATGAACCATTTGATAAACCTTTATACCAAGACCATGCTTTTCCTTCTAGAGTGGTCATAAACATCTTCATAAGACAATCTTTAGGGAACTGAACCTTAAGTCTATGTACATGTAGATGAAACCTAACCAAATGAAGAGCAGCATTGTCTTTCTTTTCATCTTTGAATATTGGAAGATCATATAACCATTCAACCTTTGGCTTAGGATTTGGAAAACCAGGGATATGAGACCAATTCATAGGGGCATACCTGGAATTCATTCTTGCAATGGAACTCATCTTGAAACTTCATCAAGCTACTAATATTCTAGTAGTGGAGTCACCTTCCAATTTGATTATTTGATGTGTGGAGTCACCAAGGTAGTTTTGCAGCCTCAAACAGCTTCCTAAGCTCCTACTACCTTCAAAAGTTTAGCTTATTGATTACGGGAATGAATAATCTTCAGGCTCCTGGTAGACGCACCAAAATGTTATCACCAAAATAGGACCCTAATAGGCTGTTGATCAGACTACCTTAGTGTAACTATTTCAAACCAATCTTTTAGCCGAGGCTTAGCCTCCTTAGCCTGAGAGGGCTCTCTCAATGGTTAATGATATAAGTTATAGATAAATGGCTAACTCTGTGGTTTGTGATTTTGCATGTTTATAGGTTGAAAGATGAAGGCTTGCTACCATTGGGCCATGGAGTCAACAAGTCAGTAGATTCAGTGGCAAGGTTTCTAGACATGGAAGCTGAGGCAAATGGGGTTTTCAAACAAAGATAATTCACTCAAGAAAATATGTCAACACAGTAATTCCATTACTAAAGGAAGTCAAAGCATAGGGTTATGAATTCTGAGTAATAGCAATGAAACTTACAATTAGTGGTTCAAAGATAGTTTACTCACAAAATACAGGAAAAACACAGTCATCCCATTACTAAAGGAAGTCAGAGCACATGGTTGTGAATTTTGAGTAATAGTAATAAGATCTACTGCAAGTAATTTAAAGTAACATATAGGTCAAGAAAACATTAAACCTTTATAGAAACTGGATTTATGGATCTGTCAAGAACAAAAAACCTTTATGTATTACTGATTATAGTCCATAACATAAAGCAGCAGCTGGGCCAAAAAGTCTTCAATCCTTTGCTAATTTGACCTCTAGCTTCATATATAGCTTGTACAATATTGGATTGTATGATCCATCATCAAGAGAATTTGAATTTCTATTATTGATACCTATTCTACTCCTAAAACAAATTCTTAATTACAACTGACAGCTAACTGTCTCTTTAGGTGTCCTAATACAAATAGGATTGAAACTCCTTATCATGTCTAAAAAAACCTTATCTAAACCTTTAGTGCTTCCTTTGACAGCTAAAACCTCATGAGGTCAAATTTGGTGATGCCTCTAGCCTTGTTATGAACCTACTGACTCATGTCTTAACTGACCTAAAAACCAGGGAACATGTTTCCTGCATTTTAGCCTTTATCCTTCATGCTGATCTTCGAATCCTTTTTTGCTAGAAATGTTAATTAATTTAAGATAAGTGACATGTGTTATCATTTCCATGGAACTATGCATTTACACTTGTACAAAAACTAAGCCCTTGAAAAAGTATAAAGTGAGCTTATATGGCTACACTACAAAAATAACAGCTATTTTCGTAGCGCAGAATTTGTATCTTTGTAAACATCTCTCAACCATTCACTTTCTTTTGCCTTGAAACCTAAAATTTCATCTGTGAACCCTTTCCATCCACCAGAAGCAACAAAATTCAGAAACCAAGTGGTTTTACCTCTTAAAACATTTATAAAAATATTCAAAAGATGCACCTACAACAGTTTTGTAGTGTGCTACGAAATTGCTTTGTATGTATTTTTTACACAGTTTTTTCACAATTCTCAGAATTTAAGAGTATTTACACCTATTAATGATTTAAATAATTTCAATAGACCTTAACAATAAAAATCAGTCAACTTTGAAATGTCCTCAAAAAGTGATTTCCTTGTTTATGACAAAATTGATTTATAATTTGTCACTTACTGCCCTGTTTTTATCGCCCTGTTTTTATCTTAAAAATAGGTGTTGAGACAGAGCTTTTATCTTCTCACCCATAATGTATTTTACAAAACTCAAGGAGGCTTCTGGATACCATGATTTCTTGAACAAAAACCTATCTTGGTTTTTTGAAATACCTCTCCTACTTCCTAGAAACTGTCTTTGAACAACCTGTATTAAACTGGAAAATCGTGATTTCTTAAAATATGGCATCACAGAAAGCCTTGTATCTCCCAACTGGTAGCACTTGTGAGAAAAGTGAGCTAGGTTATTGTAGCTGGGGATTTTTTGAAGAAAAACCTCCTTCATAATTCCAACTTACTTTTTCTTGTGGCCATAAACGGATCATGAAGTTGACTACTAAAAACATAAAACAGAGTTTTTCTCTCAATGACATTTAGCAATTTCGTAACGCAATTTGAGTGATCAATTTCTCCCACCTCATAATGAATTTGAAGAAACTGAGAGAGGTTTTTGTAGTTAATTATGTTAAGAAGGAAAAACCTCTTTCCGTTTTTAAAAATGAGTTTTCAGTGGCTCGGGAACCCCTTTGGAAGTTGACTACTAAAACTAGAAAACAATTTTTTTTGATGAAAAAGGTTGTTTCAGCAGTTTCGTAGCACGCTATGAAAACAACATTTTCGTAGTAAAAATCACCTTTTTTGAACTAGATGCGCTACGAAAATCTGGATTCCTATCATGATTGAAAAATTTGACCCTAAACCTAATGGAATGACTTCTAAATGGATGATGGGACCTTTAAACCATTAAAAAAGGTTGTTAAACTTTGTTTGGAAATGAAAATGAGACTTTTGAGACTCTATCCCTATCAGCTACCCTTTAAAGCATGAAATGACCTAACACCTATCTAGGACCATGACTAAAACAAGGTAAACTTTCAGAGTTTATTGATCATGGAGTGGACCTAGAAGACTTCATTTGAACTTGTAATATGACCTATCCTTTACCAATGACTTAAAATGACTTCTAAACCTCCTTGAAATCATGACCAAAAGTAGAGTTGACACAATGATGTTTTAAGAATTTTTGGGTGATAACACCTAGAACATCAAAGTTGTAGAAGAACTCATCAAGAAAAAGAATATAGACATTGTTGCATTGAAAAACAACTGAAATTGCCTCCTACTGAACATCCACAAGAAAAATAAGTTCTGGAGAATGAAGGAAAAAAATATGGAATGATGAATCTCATCATTCAATTGACAGCTTAACTGAAAGAGATGGAGAATGAGATGGATAAGTTGGTGCAGGAGAAAAATACCAGCATGGAAGAAATCCATGTAACTGTTATTCCAAAAGTTACTACAATAGTTCCTTCTACTTCAACAGCTCCAGTGGCAACACCACTTTCAGTAGCTACAAAAATTTCAACATCAGCCACTACATCAGCAGCAGATTCAACAACAACAACAGCTCATCCTAGTGATGAAGCAGACAAATTGATCAAAGCCATGCAGGATATGTCCATATAGGCTAATGAAATAAATAGACTTAAAGAACAAATAAAAATTCTAGAGGATGAAAAGAAGCTAGTTCAAATCATGCATAATAGTGAAACACAGAAGTCGAACAGATTAACTGACAAAGTGCAGAAGTTATAGAAAGAATTGTCACTGAAAGAACAACTTTCCCAAGAAAAGCAGTAAATATGGGCCAATATCATTAACTCTCTTAATGATATTTGGCCATCTATCCAATTTATCTTTGAGCAGAAAGATTTGATCAAAGCAGCAAGTGAAGCCATTCATAAAGTCAAGGAAGCACTCGGTAAAACGCCAGAAGAGGCCACTAAGATCATTAAGTTTCTCAATTCTAAAAAAAATTAGGAATTAGAGGAATTTGGCATAAGTGATAGAACTGAAACAATCCTTGAAGTAAGAAAGGTAATTTCTAAAGGGAACTTAATGGTGCAACTTGAAGACAAGTGTCAAAACATGGAGCTTGCAATAACCATACTCATGGTGAAATTTGATGTTTTGAGGCAGCAAGGTCTACCTAATCCTTTGGTTATCATTGAAAAATTGATGAAACATGAGGATTATGATAAGAAAATCAAAGAAGTGGCAAAGGAACAGATCAAAAATTCCTCCATGAAAGGAATGCCTACAGGAAAATTACTCTATCAGAGTTTTGAAAATCTCTTTTACCTACAACATGAGGTAAATCATCTATTCATTAACAAGCCTACTTTTTCAAAGTATACAGAAGCTAATGAAATTTTTAGAAGAATGGTAAAATTTAAATTACCAGATGCAAGGGCTTGGGAAAAGTTGAATGATTTACTATGAAAGTGAAAAGTAAAATAGAGCAATCAAAGGACACAGGTAAAAATCAGTCAAGGTAAAACAATAAAGAGTAACACATCAGTTAAGTTAAAGGGTATCAGATGAAAGACAGAGTTTAAAGTGAAAAACTGAGTTAAAGACACGGCTAAACGTAAAAGACACTCAACAGAAAGAAGGCAGCCGACATGAAGCAACAACAAAAAGAGGGAACGCAGCAAAATATCAAAGAACAAAACAAAAAATCCAAATAAAGCAGGGACAACTAGCATTTAGTCTCCTAGGTGTCTCTATCTTCTTGCGTGAAGATATTTATTTTTCCTTGAATAATTCCTAAATCAGTTTTAGGATATTTTGTTATAATTTTTTTATAAATACTTCATAATTTGAAGTATTAAGTGTGGATTTGTGAACATTTCTATAGTTGTATTGATCTAAAACATGAGGGTTTATTGTACCATTCTCAAGTCATCAAAGTGGACTGAGTAATAAAGACATTGCATTACAGGATTCATGCGTTGGGCCACTTGCATGTTTTCCAATTTAAATGTTATAATAGGAAGATTATTGCGGAAATTTTTTAAGTACACTCTGTTCTGAACTGTTATTCATTTTGATGTTTTCTTCCGATATCCATATTAGGAAATTCTTCATTGCTCCTTAGTTTCGATTGACCTCTTTCACTTCACTCATTATCTAGTTTGAGGAATCCTTAACTACTCCTTGATCCCGATTGAAAACACTTCACCATCCATCCTAAAAGATCTCAATTTAATCATCTACCTTGCCCTGTGAACACTTCCTTTAGACCTTGATTCAGTCTTGTTTTCTTGACACTTTTACTCCATAGACCAATGGTAAATAAAAAGACTTCTATCCATCTGAATCAGTTATTCGACCACCAAACCAAACCAAAATCAAAACCCAATAAATCTTACATAACTAGCCTAAAATAAACTAAAAAAAACAAAGTTAAATCATAAAGAGAGAGCCCTTTATGAGCATTAGGAAGGCTATATCATGATCTCAAAATTAGGTCGATAGTTACCTCTAATATTTCTTTAAACAAAAAGCATAAAAACCCTAGGAATTACTGGAGTGATAACACTTCCGTTTCTCTGTTACTTTCTATAAATTTTATATACGGATGCATCGTGTTTGGAAGATAATGGTAAATACAAAGCCTAATACTGTGTTGGGGCTACATTATTTATCCAAGCGGTTTGGTACGATTCTGTGTTCGTTGTGTGGGGAACAATTTATTGGTAAGCCCTTTTTGCAACTAGGTCCTCACCAATATGCCTCATGTGTAAGTTCTATCAATGTTTTATGCAACTTGGGGTCATGTGACCAATCATTAAGTGCAGAGGGCAGAGGGTCGATCTCAGATCCGGGGGACCTGTATCAAGTTTTTATCAAAAAAATTTCTCGGCAATCAATATTTTTATGGATCCAGGATACGGTTCTAGTGACAGATCTAAAGCAAAATGCCCAAATTGTCACAGGTATCTTTTCTTCACTAAAAAGTTTCATTTTTTCTGGGAAATTTCTGCAGGAAGAGATCAACTTGAAAGATTATGGTATACAAAGGAACTCTACCATTATCATGAATTTAAGACTATTAGGCGGTGCCCCAACAATAAGCACACTAGCTAGATCTTCATTGACACACAACGGTTAGGCTTCTTTCAAATATTTATTAAGAGGGAAAGTTGTCACACAGGAAAAAAAACCCAAAATCTCTCAATCCCAGGTCCGTACGTTATAGAAAAATGGAAACGATCTAAGATATGTCCATAAAATTACCATGAGTAAGTCGTCTCTTCAATACTTTACAAGAAAAATCTATTATTTGTCATTTTAATGTTTACTAGCCCAAATATGAATATCTAAATGAGTGGATCTACCTCAACTCGACCATAAATTGTGATATTTATCTCTGTGAAAAAGGTTATTTTGTGGTTTAGTTTGATAACCAAAAGGATTAAAACTATGTCATAAATGATGGACCATGGTTATGGATAAGGTTGTGTCTCTTCGTAATTCCATGGTTTCCTATTTTTGATGCAAACCCAATGGTGGTTACAAAAATGTTGGTTTTCATAAGGCTACATAACCATTAGGTGTTAAAAGGCATTGGAAACTCTTTAGAAAGGTTCTTAAAGATGGATCTAGAAAGAATGGACAAAGGGATCTTCACCTTTTCTCGTATCTACATGGAGATGGATTTAAGAAAAGGAATTATCAATTGTATTTACCTAACACGCAAAGACCTAAAGTGGATACAATCGTTAGATTTTCAAGATACTGCCTTTAAATGGAGGGTTTTCCATCAAATAGGGAATTTTCAAAACACTTGTAAACAATCAAACAAAAGAACAAACAAGAAGGCCCTCCATCTTCAGATGATGAGGAAGAAGAAATGGATGAATCCCAACAACTTACGTAGATGGAAAAATATGAAGGCTCTCAAGAGGAAGGAGAAGAAAATGAGGAGGAACAGAAAAAACATTCAGAGAATCCAAATATCTCAGCAATTGATCTAATCCTTGAAAACTGATTGGAGGGGAAGAACAACAATCAAGAATTAGGTGGAACAGAGTGATCACACGTATATGAGAGCTACAAATCACACAAATAAGTCCCAAACTCTACTAGTAATAGTGAGATCTAAATGATTACTACTGCTCCATCACTTGAGGTCTAGCAAAAACTCCAAAAGAAAAAATGAAAAAAAGAAAACTCTAGTGTATCTAGCAATGTCTAATTTTAGTTTTTATTTCTATTTTTTGGTAGCTTTTCTACTATGTGTGTGTCACGCACAAGGGTTCCTTGGGACGTTTCCTGAATGCTTTATGCCTCTACTCTATGTAACTTTTCATTTTTATTAATAGCAAGTTACTATTTTTTTCCTTGGAAAAAATATATTAATAATTTTGTGGGTTTGTTGATACACTTGCTTTATGACATTGATCCCATGACTTTTACAATTTTTTGTTTTGGTAATATTAGCCCCTTCGTCTGATTAAATCCGAATAGTAGTCATTAAATATTAGACCTACACTTTAATATTAATGCATGGTCTAATGTCACATTATGAAAAACATTGTTAAAATATGAAAATCAACCATGGGCAACCATTTTTAATCATCGTTAGCCATATTTGATCAAGGTCTTCCATTTTTGAATGTCACATTGTGAATCTAGATATCACTAGACCATACAAATATCTTTTCTCTTTTGATTCTAGCAAAGTTAAATGTCTTGGCCTAATAAAATACTTGTGTGTCACTCTAGTCCAATAGCCAGGTAAGAGTATTGTCATGGATATTGTAGTGGTTGATATCCCTCCAAAGTATGGAATGCTATTATCTTGCTCATGGGGAGCAAAATTGCAGGGATCTCTACAGTTAGACATGTCTTATGCCACAATTTCAGTATTTTGTCAGCCCAAAAAGCTTTACAGAGAAACTTTAAAGAAACACATGGTCAGCAGTGCAGAAAAACCCCATAATTATCCTATTTATTCTCTGCATTCTAATATGGATTCTTTCATTTTATGTAATTGATACACTGGAAAAGATACAAGCACAGTTGTAAAATAGAAACATAAAGAAGTTGACAGTGACAATATATTTCATGAATTTATGTGGCACTTAGACTTTGATGGCTTAGAAAACAGATTAGGATTAGGAGCATAAGTTTGGATCTATAACATGGAAAACAATCATTTAGAGGGTCATGCCTTTAGATTAAACTTTAAATGCATAAATAACATGGCAGAGTATGAAGCTTTAATCTTAGGACTACAAATTGTAAGAAAACTTGGAGCCAAGAGATTTTCTATCATGGGAGACTCAGAATTGATCAGAAAACAAATTAAAGGAGAGTATTATGTGAATAATGTTAGACTTAACAAATATAGAGAAAATATTCTAGATCTGATAAAAGAGTTGCTTGAAATTGAATTTGTTGTGATTCCAAGGACACAGAACATGCAGGCACACAGTTCGGCTACTTTTTCTAGTACCTGCAAATTACCTTTTCAGCCAAATCACCAATACTCTGCAAAGGTAAGATTCTCAAATCTACAATTTTATGAATGCTGAGGGAGAATTCCAAAAATGTAACATAGATATTGATTGTACAATATATGATACAATAGATAATGAGATAGATGTAAATAATTTAGATTTGTATAAACCAACTAAATTCACTCGAGTAGAAATAGATAAATTAGAAACTATAGAAATAGAAGAAATAACAAATGATGATTCTAAGATTTTAAACCTTAAAAATAACTTTTTTCCTAAGGGATTAGCCCCATTAGAAGATTTGTTTGATTCAAATGATGTAGCTAGAAAACCAAAAATGGAGCCTTTAAGATCAGACATAGAAGAATGTAACATAGGAACAGAAAAAAAACCTAAGCTCATCAAATTATCCAAATCATTACCTCAAGAACAAAAACTGAAATACATAAGTTTGTTTAAATAATTTCAGGATGTCTTTGCTGGAGTTATGAAGACCCTAAGTCTTATGACACCAGCATTATTCAACATAAAATACCTATCAAAGAAGACCAGAAACCTTTTAAACAGAAGCTTAGGAGAATTAATCCAGTTCTTATGCCTTTGATTGAAAAAGAAGTAAAAAGATGTATGAAACACAAATCATAGCACCTATCAGATATTCTGATTGGGTCTCAGACTTAGTTCCCACTAGGAAGAAAACAGGGGAAATCAAAATTTGTGTTGATTTCCGGAACTTAAACAAAGTGTCACTAAAAGATAACTATCCACTCCCCAAAATGGAACATATTTTACAGAGGGTAGTAGGTTCATCCAAGATTTCATTGCTTGATGGATTCTCTAGATACAATCAGATCCTAGTTCAACCAGAAGATCAAGCAAAGACAAAATTTACTACTCCTTGGGGTACTGTCATGTATTTGAAAATTCCTTTTTGATTGATGAATGTTGGAGCTACATTTGAAAGATCTATGGACGTAGATTTTGCCAAGGAGATTCATGAATTTCTAGTCATTTATCTAGATGATATAGAAATATTCTCTAAAACAGAGAATGAACATCTAGATCATTTGAGAAGAGTTTTTATTAAATGCAGAAATTTTGTGTTAGGTCCCTATATTACTAGTATAGTCCCTTATTGTTGTTAGTAACTCCCCTTATCATTATTATTGTAAATTTGTAACTCCCATATTATTATTATTGTGCCTCTTAAATTATTATTGTTAGGTCAGCTAGGATTACATTGTGGCCCCTCTAGGATTACATTATGGCCCCATGGACTCCTATATATAGAAAGGAGGTTTTGTAAATTGTATCATCCAAGAATTGGTCATTTATGTAATGTATTGTAGGTTGCCCCCTTGAAGTGGCTTATTTATAAGGTGTTGATATCTATTTTCTTCTATTTTTGGAGCTGGTTACAAACATTTGGTATCAAAGTATTTGGATTCTAGGGTTTCACTGCTCTAAATAGGTGATCGTGGATTTTTCGCTATAACGTTTTTTCTACGAAGGTTAAGAATCTGAAATTTTTACAGTACGAAGCCGAAATCCTGAGGAAACTCGCCAAAAATTTTAGAGCTTGGTTTGCAGTTATTTGAGATATGATCTCAGGGAAGGTAATGCTTTTTCAAAGCCTCTGACCCCCATCTCAAAGAGGTGATCGTGGGAAAAGATTCATAACTCTCTCTCTGAGCATCGGATTCGAGTTTCGTAAAAATTGGTCACAAGTAAATAGATTGTTGTTTCTTGGCTATCAATTTCAGAGCTGAAGGACGAAAAAGTGACACGTGGAAAGTCGTACAGGTTCGCTCTACTGAACCCGTCCATAATTAGGTCATTGTGGGAGATTGGACACAACTTTGCCTTGGAGACTCCAAATCAGGTCAGACCTATGGCATTCAAAAGAGAATTCATAGGGCTACGTCAATTCCGAAATTAAAATATTGAAGTGCTGCAATCATAGAGATAATCCAATTTCAATATCGAGCTCCTCAAAAGAAAGAAAAAGGTGTGTATTTTTTTTCTGAATTGCATAAGTCTTGTTTGAAGAATCAATTTGAATTTATTCCAAGGGCATATTGTAGAATATATATCAGTATTGGGTTCTAAAAGATGCCCCATAAAAATAATTCAACACCCATTAAGCCTTCAGAAGGCTCTACTATGATTCATGAAGATGAAGAATTGCAACATGATCTATCAAAATTACAAGAGCAAGTGCACCAAATTTCGCTCTCGCAAAGAGCAACAAAAAATGAAATGGAAGTTTTGAAGAAAGACATGGAAGCTAAGATGGATGGCATGGAAGCTGGCATGGAAGCTAAGATGGATGACATGAAATACAACATGGAAAACATGAAGAACGATCTAAAAGCAGACATGGAAGGTTTGACAAAGTTGATACAAGAAATGTTTCATAATGGTGAAAAGATAGTAGAAGAAACTCATGATGAGAACAAAATAAATGTTAATCGTGATTTCATAAACTCTAATGTTGGCGAGAAGAACCACCATATTCCAAAAAATGAGATGAGGAATTTTGATGGAAAGGATCCTGTAACATGGATACTACAGATGGAGCAATATTTTGATCTCCATAACGTGCAAAACACACAAAAGGTACGCATTGCAACTTTACATTTAGAACAAAATACATTTGTATGGTATCGATGGCTTTGCTCCCGTAAAAAAATTGTCACTTGGTCAATTTTTACGGAGGAAATGATAGCACACTATGAGGATACAAAGAGCAACACCTTCTTTAGCCAATTGATAAATCTCAAACAAAAGGGTTTAGTGGGGCAGCACATTGAGGACTTCCAAAAATTGAATATAAGGGTAACTGATATTCTAGAGGAACACAGGATTGATCTCTTCATAGGTACTCTAAAGGATAACATCCAACATGAAGTTCCTGTGTTGGAACCTGATTCATTAGAGAAGGCATTCAGGTTGGCAAGAAAAGTTGAATGTAAAATTATGGCGACAAGGAAGCCTACCACTCAATTCTATAAAGAAGGAAGTGTTGCTACGCTTAGATTTCCACAACCTACAAGGTTGACACCACAAAAATTGGAAGAAAAAAGAGCAAAAGGGCTTTGCTACAGTTGTGATAGCAAATACACTAAAGGTAATAAGTGTGTTGAGAAGAAATTATTTTACATAGATTGTGAAGAGGAAGAAGAAAATGAACAAGAGGATATACACCAGGAACCAATCATAGAAGGGGAAGAAATGAATCCAACCATATCGTGTAATGCACTAGTATGAATTACCACTCCTCAAACTTTAAAGATAGAAGGACATATTAAGAAGAAAAAGGTAATAGTGTTGATTGATTTAGGTAGCACCCATAATTTTATTCATTGTAAGGTAGGCAAGGAATTAAATTGTTTCCTATACCCAGCACCAGAATGTCGAGTGATGGTTGCAAATGGAGGAACTATAAATTTCTCTGGAAAATGCCATAATATCAAGCTAACCATGGGGGAATATGTATTGACTAGTCCAATGCTTTCCATTCCTATGGGAGGTGTTGATGTTGTACTAGGAGTACAATGGTTACAATCTTTGGGGACGGTAGCTTTTTATTTTCAAGAAATTTTCTTGAAATTTTTTTTAGAAGGAAAGGAAGTCGAATTATGGGGTATTGCGGGGAAGCCAGGAAAGATAATAAGCCCCATTGTCATGACAAAGCTTCTAAAGAAAGAAAAACGAGGTGTAATTGCACAATTATGCTCACTAGAAGTTCCAACATCAAAATCATCTATTTCTGCAGATCTCCAACAAGTCTTGGACAATCATTCCAAGGTGTTTGAAACTCCCAAAGGACTCCCACCTATTCGTGATCATGATCATGCTATTCATTTGATTCAGGAAGTGTTCCTCCAAACATCAGGCCTTATAGATATCCTTACTTCCAAAAGAGCGAAATTGAACGTATGATTGCAGAAATGTTAGAGGCGGGTATAATTCAACCTTGTCAAAGTTCTTTCTCTACTCCTGTAGTATTGGTACACAAGAAGGATGGATCATGGCGAATGTGTCCGGATTATAGGGAGCTCAATAAGCTCACCATTAAAGATAAATTTTCCATTCCTATGATTGATGAATTATTGGATGAATTACATGGAGAAATTTATTTTACCAAGTTGGATCTTCGTTCAGGATATCATCAAATTAGAATGAAGACTGAAGATATTCCAAAAACAACATTTCGAACTCATGAGGGTCATTATGAATTTTTGGTCATGCCTTTTGGACTTACCAATGCACCTTCTACATTTAAAGGGTTGATTAATTCCATTTTCAAAACCTTCCTTAGAAAATTTGTGCTAGTATTTTTTGATGATATTCTAATCTACAGCAGGTCTTGGAAGGATCATGTTGAACATGTTTACAGGGTGCTCAAACTATTGCAGGAGAAACAATTATATGCAAAAACATCCAAATGTTTATTTGGAGTACAAGATGTGGAATATCTGGGTCATATTGTATCTCATGAGAGTGTTGAGGTAGACCCTAACAAAAATAAAGAAATTAAGGAATGGAAAGTCCCCACAACCATAAAGCAGTTGCAAGGATTTCACAGGTTAACTGGGTATTATCACAAGTTTGTTAAGAATTATGGGAGAATAGCAGCACCTCTAACAACATTATTGAAGAAAGATGCATTTTCATGGACTCCTGAAGCAACTAAGGCCTTTGAACATCTTAAAGAGGCAATGTGTCGAGCACCAGTCTTAGCTACGTCAAACTTCACAAAAACCTTTATTATGGAATGTGATGCCTCAGGAAATGGAATTTTTGTTGTTTTAATGTAGGAAGGAAGGCCCATTGCTTTTGAAAGTCTTCCAATCAAAGGAATGTATTTATAGAAACCTATTTATGAGAAGAAAATGTTAGCAATACTGCATGCACTAAAGAAATGGTGAACTTACCTAATGGGAAGACACTTCAAGGTAAAAACTGATCATGATAGTCTTAAACACTTTTTGGAACAAAGACTATCTTGAGAAGAGCAGCAAAAATGGGTCACAAAGATGTTGGGTTATGACTTTGAAATAATCTACAAAAAAGGAAAGCTTAATGTTGTTGCAGATGCACTCTCAAGAAAGAATGAAGAGGTGGAAGCATTGCTTTGTGCCATTTCTATTATCCAACAAGATTGGATAACCGAAGCAAGAGATGAATGGAAGAAGGACAAAGAGGTATGGACACTCATTCAAAAGTTGCAGCAAGATCCTAGTACATCTGATACATTTAGTTGGAAAAATGATTCCTTATGGTACAAAGATCGCTTATATCTTTGTAAGAATTCCCAACTAAAACAAAAGATTCTTTTGGAATTGCACACTTCTTCTTTAGGAGGACACTCAGGATTTTTAAAAACTTACCACGGGGTGAAGAAAGAATTTTTTTGGGATGGCCTTAAATCTGATATTCGAAAGTTTGTGGCGGAATGTTTGGTTTGCCAGCAGAATAAAGTGGAAACAATTAAGACCCCAGGACTTCTACAACCTTTATCCATTTCAAGTCAACGTTGGGAGGAGATTTCAATGGATTTTATCACAGGTTTACCTAAGTCCGAAGGAAAGAGTGTCATCATGGTGGTAGTTGATAGACTTACCAAGTATGCACACTTTTGTTCATTATCTCATCCATTTAAAGCAAGTACAGTTGCTACTACATTTATGGACAGAATTCAAAAGCTACATGGAAGCCAAGGGTTATTGTGAGCGACAGAGATCCCATTTTTACTGGAAATTTTTGGACGGAGTTATTTTCTTGTTTGGGTACTCAATTAGCTCATAGCTCATCTTATCATCCTCAATCTGATGGTCAAACTGAGATAGTAAATAAATGTTTGGAAGGATGTCTTCATTGTTTTGTATCTGATAAAAAAACACAATGGGTCAAGGTGTTACCTCTTGCTGAATGGTGGTATAACACTTCCTTCCATACTGCAGCAAAAATGACCCCATTTATGGCACTTTATGGATATCATCCACCATCCATCACATCATCTTTAAGGGAAAATTTGAAGGTTCAAGCAGTTGAAGATCACATCGAGCATCAGCAAGAAGTTCTCCAACTCTTAAAGGATAACCTGAATTTGGCACAAAATCGAATGAAACAACAGGCAGATCAACATCGTAGCGAGAGAAGTTTTGATGTAGGAGATTGGGTATTTTTACGGCTACAAGCATACAAACAAATGTCCCTCAAGCAAGAAAAGAAGGATAATAAATTATCGCCAAAGTACTATGGTCCTTACAAGGTGTTGCAAAAGATTGGTACTATGGCATACAAATTGGAGCTTCCTGCTTCTTCACGAGTGCATTGAGTTTTCCATGTTTCATGCTTAAAGAAGGTTATAGGTGAAAATCTTCCAGTTCAAACAATATTTCCAGAACTTGATGAGGAAGGAAAAATCATATTGGAACCTGAAGCGGTCACGGAAACAAGAACTCGACAGCTACGAAATTGATCAATTTCAAAGTATCTCATCAAGTGGAAGAACTTACCCACTGAATATTCTACATGGGAGGATGATAATTTTATACAGAAGCACCCAAAGCTACTCAAGCATTGAGGACAACACTTTTTTGAAGGAGAGGGGCATGTTAGGTCCCTATATTACTAGTATAATCCCTTATTGTTGTTAGTGTAACCCCCTTATTGTTATTATTGTACCCTTGTAACTCCCATATTTTTATTATTGTTCACTTAAATTATTATTGTTAGGTCGGCTAGGATTACATTGTGGCTCTACTACGATTACATTATGGTGCCATGGACTCCTATATATAGAAAGGATGTTTTGTAAATTGTATCATCCAATAATTTTTCATTTATGTAATGTATTGGAGGTTTCCCCCTCAAAGTGGCTTATTTCTAAGGTGTTGATATCTCTTTTCTTCTATTTTTGGAGTTGGTTACACAACATTTTGGTATTTCCTTGAATTCCAAAAAGACACCCTTTGAACTAGAAGAAGGTAAAATCTTAGGACACATAATCTCAAAAGAGGGAATTAGAACGCATCCTGCTAGAATAGAGACAATATTGAACAGAAGTCATCCCGTAAATATCAAGGAACTATAGGCATTCTTAGGTAAAATTAATTTTCTTAGAAGATTCATTTCTAATTTAGCAGAAATAATCAGAGAATTGAATAACATGTTAAAAAGAGATTAATCACTTAAATGGATAGTAGAGGCCAAACAATATTTTGATTCAATCAAATAAGACCTTACAAGAACACTTGTCCTAATAAGTCCTAATTTCCAAAAACATTTATAATGTTTTCTTTTACTTCAAAACATACCATTGCAACAATCTTGTTGCAAAATAATGATCAGGGTTATGAAGAACTATTGCTTTTTTTAGAAAATCCTTAAGAGATGCAACACTAAAGTACAACATAATGGAAAAACAAGTACTTGATTTAGTGAAAGCTATTAAAGATTTCAGAGTGTATATTTTGTACTCTCACATTATTGCATATGTTCCAAATTTAGTAGTAAAAGACATTCTGACTTAGAATGGGCCTGATGGAAAGAGAGGCAAATGGATTGCCACTATTTTGGAATATGACGTTGAAATTAAGCCCACTAAATTGATTAACGGCCAAGGTTTAGCTAAACTCATGGTTGAATCGAACTGTCAGACCTTATATATAAATTTTATTTCTCAACTAGATGACCAAGAAGAGATGGCAACTCCACAGATCAGTGAACCTTTTTTAGATTCACCTTGGTATGCAGATATCATATTTTTTTAACTTAAATTACAAGCTCCTCCTCATTTGTCTATAACTAAAGGTATATTTTTAAAATTAAAGGCAATGAAATATTGTATCATAGATAATGCTTTGTTTTGTAAAGATCATGGTGGCATTTTATTAAACTGTTTATTGAAAGATGAAGCTGATAAAGGTATGCAAGAATTTCATGCAGGTGACTGTGGAGGACACCTTTAATGGAAATCAACTGTTGATAAAATCTTGAGGGTAGGTTTTTACCGGCCCACTCTTTTTTCAGATGTTAGAAAGTATGTGACCTCCTATCACAAATGCCAGATATTTGAAGGGAAGAAAAAACTATTACCTTTAACCCTCAAACCCATCTCCATAGAAATGCCATTTCAGCAGTGGGGTTTAGACTTCATTGGTGAAATTCACCCACCCTCCTCAGCCCAGCATAAATGGATTTTGATAGCCATTGATTACTTTACCAAGTGGATAGAAGCCATTCCTTCTAAACAAGCTACTGATTCTGTCATTATCTCATTCCTTGAAAACAATATCCTTTCCAGATTTGGATGCCCACAAAATCTCATTACTGATAATGCAGCTGCTTTCAAGTCTAAGAAAATGATTGACTTCTGTAACAAATACCACATTAACCTTGGCCATTCCACTACCTATTACCCTCAAGGTAATGGACTTTCAGAATCCTCAAACAAAATTTTGGTTAATATCATCAAAAAACTGTTAGAAGACAACAAGAAGACTTGGAACAAAAGGTTGGTGAATGCCTTATGGGCAGACAGAATAACTACAAATAAGTCCATTGGTACGTCTCCATATCAACTATTATATGGGATGGATGTTGTTTTTCCATCCTCATTGGGAGTGCCAGTGATTAAGATGATCCAAGAGATGCAGGTAGAATCCAATGATATCTAGAGAAGGATAAATTAGAAAATACATTTGTAGCAAACTAGGGAAGAATTCTATGTCAAATCATAAGTTATCCAAGATAAAATAAAAAATATTTTTGACAAGAAAACAAAAGAAGATTATTTTTACATAGGTGACAAAGTACACAAATGGGATTCTAGAAGAGAAGATAAAGGGAAACATGGTAAATTTGACTTCCTTTGGAAAGGCCCATATATCATCTATGGTTACAGAGGTAATAATGCATTTTTCTTTAAGTAGTTAGATGGATCAGATCTACCAGGTGGAGCAGTCAATGTTAGGATGCTGAAGCATTACTTTTCCCCAGATTAACATTAGTTCATTTGTTTACTTTGCTCATTGTACATAACATTGCAAAGTTTAGATTGGATTCGATGACTATCTTTTGAATTTGAAGCCCGAAGAGAAGGCCCTAAGCTTTAAAAGGTATAACATCATATGATTGAATAAAGGAAAGCTCAGAAAATAGTTTCAAGGTAAAGACAGTCAAAGTTTCAAGGCTACTGATTTTAAAGTTCTTGACATTTCACTAGGAAATTCCATCGCCAAGTGGAGCCACTATTAGGGTCCTATAATAATAGGATTCGTAATTTTGAATTGACTATGATTAGTCTTGTAATATTGTACATATTTTTCTTTCTACAAATTTTTTTCCCATATTAAAAAATGTAAAGAGGTTAAGTCCTAAAAGAAAAATCAAAGGACGAAAATAAAAAGATCAAAAAATAACATAAAGTATGAACCCCACCAAAAAGAGATTAAAATAGATCCTGAAAGTGATGCAAATTCAAATGCCACTGCTTTTAATTTACATTGAAAATAATATTGTGTGAAACTTGTCAAAAAATGCCACAATCCATGATGATCAAATAGTTTAATCTTGATTCATTCATGCTTTAAATTTCATGCTGATAGTTAGAGAATAAAGATCTAGCCAAACCATTTAATCTTGGTAGATCAATAGTCAGGTAGAGAATAATAATGAGCTCATAAGTTTAATCTCATCCATTGAAAGTCATAACGTTAGAATTAGATAGTTTTCTTATAAAAGAAAAATAAAAAGGGTCAGCAAGCTTAAGTGCACCCAAATAAATGAAGAAATAATGTTAGGGTAAATGATGGGTAGATAGATTATTTTCATAAGTAATGGAGAGCAACAATTGGTCATTTCATATCACTAATATCCCTCAAAATCCAATTCCCTTTGCTAAAAACCCGAATGCCACTCTTAAAAGGCATTTTCCCTTGTAAAAATATCCCTTTCCCTTCATTTTAGCTTTTTCCACTAATTCACTTATTTTCCCTTACTAAACCCCTTTTCCCTAGATTAAAATCCATTTTCATTTGAAAGAATTAAAATCTTTCACTAAATTCCCTTTTCATTAAAATACACCCTAAAAACCCACTTATCCTAAGTATGAAATGTTTAAAAATGTATCATGTCCCATTGAAAAATCCCTCCCCGATATTAGTTTAAACACTTGTCCCTAGTGTATTTTTATCTCGTTTACATATTCACTTACCTCATGTTTTCCCTGCTTTACATATTTCATTAACCTACCTTTATATTTAACCCTCGTTTAATATATATAGTTTAACCCATTCACATATTTTATTAAACCCCATATATATTAACTCCCACTTATATTAAAGTCCCAACCTCGTATATATACCATGCTAACATCACTTTCATTATAGTTTGAACCTATGGTTTATATAAATTCTCGGGTCCCACTTACTATAATTCCACTCATCCTGGGCCCCGCTTATCAAACACCTCCCTACTATCCATCCATCAGATCCCCATTCCTCAGATCCAATGGCCAATAGCTACTTTCACACCCTCGATTTCCCGACCATTAAGACCACTGAAGGATTGCGAAATAAACAGTTTCGCAACCCCAACCCTTGCTATGTGGCAGCCCCATGGCTCATCGCACTCCCAAAACAAAAACCATATACCCTCTTTTTGACATGTGAAAACCACTCATCCTCTTTCCACGCGTTACTATGATACCACCCTGTCATTTGAATTCAACCCCGTGCCCAAATTTTAATCATTGTTGGTTAAAACAATAAGATGCCCTAAAAATCCTTTTTCACGATTTTTTTGTTAAACACTGGGAGAATAGGGCTTTTTCCAACCAATTTTTAAGCAAAAGCAACCGCTACCGACTATTCAAGCCTTTTTTCCGCTACAGCTAGTGTAGAATGAATATGAAGCCTTATAAAGACCAGTGAAGCCTATTTCGCTACCAGAAAGCCTTCGCTACCTCTAGGACCTTCTTTGCAAACAAAAATTGCCCATTTCCAGGTATTCCTTAGTACTGAGGTTTGTACTTAAGCTAAAAGAAAGTAATAAGTTCATTCAATTGAATGCGTTTAAGAGCTTTGCAGGCCAAAATAAATCGATTGTTGCCTCCAAAACACTTTTTGAAGAATGTAATCATCTTTTCACAGTATTATTGAGGGCTTGAGATTATTTATTAAGAATAAGAGTAATTAAATGATAAAAATAAATAAATTTATGGCTTCCCAAGGGATTTTGATAGTCAATCCCCTGCAACCTCCTATTTTTTATGTTGATTATACCACCCTTGCAGACAAATACTTCAAAATCAGTGACCCTATCACTGATTTCAACCTCCTTGAGCTCCACTACTGGAGCCATGATAAATTTATGGACGAGGCTGATGATATCCACCTTTGGCCATCAAATTTACCCAAGTACACCCTCCCACAGACTTTCCAATTCCTAGAAATCATCAGTGCCTGTCAAGTTAATTATCTACCCAATGAAAGAGCCCTACTAACCCACAACAAGGAAATTTTGTTCACCATTACTGTAGATTCCATAAACCAAATGCTTCAAACTCAACCCAAGCTTGATGAAGCCCCTCTCTCAATTGAAATCCTCACTGAGTTATTTCTGGAACTTTAATTTCCAAAGAGTTTTCAGATTTTCCAAACCTTTCTGCCTTCATCAGTTGAAACACCAAAGAGTAACCCTCCCTATTCAGCCTCAATTTTCTCAAAAATAACAAGACAAATTGTCACAATGCTGTCTTGCATTTTAGGCTATTTTATAGATGAGTATGTAGATGCTTCAGTCTTAGTTTTTCTGTCTATTTTCTATCTAGGAAAACCTCCATCCTTCACTTTTAAATTTTCTCAATACTTATTAGATGTTATTCATGAAAAATTAGTTAAGTTACCAGAAGGAGTGTTTAAGTATTCACCTGTGTTATTTCATTTATTCCTATACTTCTAATCTGAAAGGTTTGCAGTAAGCCTCCAAAAACTGGACACTTAGGGTAATCCACAATCAGATGTCTTCTGTAATTCCTTAATGAGGAAAGATTCCACAGAGTTCACTTACAACAACGTCATTGATTCATTTATTTATCCAATTGTCAACATGCTAAGCAGTAGCAGTGAACCAAGAGTCAATGATGAGATTAAAAAAGGTCTTACAATTGTCTGAACACCACACAATAGGAGTTTGGTATTTATACTATAATCACACTGAAATTAGGGTCTATGGATGTCAACTCACTCCATATAAGATGACCAAATACCTCCTAATGAGGTTATTTGCAATTGAATATATCATCCAGATCCTAAACTATGATGAGGTTAACTTTATATTAGCAAAGAAGAAAACACAGTTTAAAATCAAAATCCAGATTGGTCCTTTGATCTGCAATAATAGGAATTTTGGTCAATAGGCATAAAAGTACTTACATGAATTCAAGTTTAGTGAAATTTTCAAATGGAATTATGATCCTTTAGGAGTTATCAGCAAACTAAGAATCAAATTTAAACTAACTCCTTTTGTCCATGAGTCCAAACGAGAGATTAAAAATTACTCTAACCAGTCAGAGTGGTTGGAGAATACTTTGAAAGAGGTAGAAAATCAAGGTGATACTAGTTCCATCTTGTAAACTCCAGCCCCACAAGATAGGAAATCCAAAAGAGTAAGAGAAGAAGGATCATATTCAGCTCAAACCACTACAGAAACCAAATTCAAATTAATGTACAGGAAGAAGCCCAAGCTAAATCCTATAAATGAACAAGTTGAGACTATTGAAATAATTGATACAGGCACAATGGTTAAAGAAATTGCACCTCCAGCAGCTTCAGAGGAAAATCACCAGCCTTCAACATCTAATACTCAAATCATTCAAAAGCAACATAGTGTTGAACTGTCTTCATCAAGTAAACTAGCAGATAAAGAACAGGATATCATGGAGAAGTACATGGAAATCAAACTTAGAATGAGGCATTAAAAGCAGTTACTTATTCCCAATAATGGAAGCAGACACCTAGTGACCAGAGCAGGTTTATTTTTTCATTTTTCAAGAAGATGTAGATGACCTTCTTGTAGCCAACAGTGAAGAATCCAAAGTCATCAGCTGACTATAAGAAAACAACATATGAAGTTCAATCCAAATATCTACATCCCATAGAACAAATTGAATTCCACAAGCAAGCTGGAGAAATGATTTACTCCACCATGACCAACAAAGCTATGAGTGTCCAAAAACTTAAGAATTCTCTAGAGAACATCAGAGCACAATTAAAGCTAGAGAAGGATTCCTCACAAGCCAAGGACAACATAATCAAATCACTTGAAGAACTGGTCACAGAGGTAGGATACAATCCCTAGAACATCAAGGTTGTAGAAGAACTCATCAAGAAAAATAATGCAGACATTGTTTCATTAACAAAACAATTGAAATTTCCTCCTACTAAACATCCAAAAGTAAAAGAAGTTCTGGAGAATGAAGGCCAAAAATATGAAATGATGAATCTCATCATTCAGTTGACAGCTCAAGTGAAAGAGATGGAGAATGAGATGGATAAGTTGGTGCAGGAAAAAAAATACAAGCATGGAAGCAATCCCTGTAACTGCTATTCCTACAATTACTACGGCAGTTCCTTCTACTTCAGCAGCTCCAGTGGAAACAACATTTCCAGTAGCTACAACAGTTTCAACATCAGCCACTACATCAACAATAGATTCAACAACAACAACAACAACTCATCTTAGTGATGAAGCAGGTAAACTGATCAAAGCCATGCAGGATATGTCCATATAGACTAATGAAATAAATAGACTTAAAGAACAAATAAAAATTATAGAGGATGAAAAGAAGCTATTTCAAATCATGCATAAGAATGAAACACAGAAGTCGAACAGATTGACTGACAAAGTGTAGAAGTTAGAGAAAGAGTTGACACTGAAAGAACCACTTGCCCAGGCAAAGCAGCAACTGTAGGACAATATCATTAAATCTCTTAATCATAATTGACCATCTATCCAAGTTATCTTTGAGCAGAAATATTTGATCAAAGCTACAAGTGAAGCCATTCATAGAGTCAAGGAAGAACTTGGTAAAACACCAAAAGAGGCTAATGAGATCATTAAGTTTGTCAATTCTAAAAACAAACATGAATTAGAGGAAATTGGCATTAGTTGGTCTTGTTAGCTATTTTTCTCTCCTTATCAATATATTAACCCTGACCTTCTACTCTTCTTTCATTCTTCATTCAAAATCTTGTCCTGAAGATGGATCCCCATTGGGATTCGAAACGTTGACCATTGTTTCTTAACGCTATGGATAATCCAGAAATTTTTGCAATAAGTGATAGAACCGAAACAATCCTTGAGGTAAGAAAGAAAATTTCTAAAAAGAACTTAATGGTACAACTTGAAGACAAGTGTCAAAACATGTTGTTTGCAATAACCAGATTCATGGTGAAATTTGATGTTTTGAGGCTAAAATTTCTGCCTAATTCTTTGGTTATCAATGACAGATTGATGAAACATGAGGATTATGATAAGAAAATCAAAGAAGTGGGAAAGGAACAAGCCAAAAATTCCTCCGTGACAGGAATTCCTACAGGAAAAGTACTCTATCAGAGTTTTGAAAATTTCTTTTACCTACAACATGAGGTAAATCATCCATTCATTAACAAGCCTAATTTTGCAAATTACACAGAAGCTAATGAAATTTTCATAAGAATGGTAAAAATTAAATTACCAGATGCAAAGGCTTGGGAAAAGTTGAATGATTTACTATGAAAGTAAAAAGTGAAATAGAGGAGTCAAAGGACACATATAAAAAGTAGTCAAGGTAAAACATTAAAGAGTAACAGATCAATTAAGTTAAAGAGTATCAGATGAAAGACATAGTTTAAAGTGAAAAACAGAGTTAAAGACAAGGCTAAACATAAAAGACACTCAACAGAAAGAAGATAGCCAGCGTGCAACAACAACAAAAGAGAGAAAGCAACAAAATATAAAAGAACAAAACAACAAATCCAAATAAAGTAGGGACAACTAGCATTTAGTCTCATAAGTGTCTCTATCTTCTTGCATGAAGATATTTATTTTTCCTTGAATAATTCCTAAATCAGTTTTAGGATATTTTGTAATATTTTTTGTAGAAATACTTCATAATTCGAAGTATTAAGTGTGGATTCGTGAACATTTCTATAGTTGTATTGATATAAAACATGAGGGTTTATTGTATCATTTTCAAGTTAGCAGAGTGGACTGAGTAATAAAGGCATTGCATTACAGGATTCATGTGTTGGGCCACTTCAGTGAAGTATCTTTCTATTGTTCAAATTATTATTTTCTTAAGTATTTCACATACTTGCATGTTTTCCAATTTAAATGTTATAACAGGAATATTATTGCAGAAATTGTTTAAGTGCACTTTGTTCTGAACTGTTATTCATTTTGATATTTTCTTCTGATATCCAGATTAGGAAATTCTTCATTGCTCCTTAGTTTCGATTGACCTCTTTCACTTCCCTCATTATCCGTTTTGAGGAATCATTAACTGCGTCTTGATCCCAATTGAAACCACTTCACCATCCACGCTAAAATATTTGAATTTACTCAGCTACCTTGCCATGTGAACACTTCCTTTAGACCTTGATTCAGTCATGTTTTCTTGACACTTTGACTCCATAGCCCAATGGTAAATAGATAGATTTATATCCATATCAATAAGTAATTCCACCACCAAACCAAACCAAAATCAAAACCCAATCAATCTTACATAACTAGCCTAAAATAAACTAAAAACAACAAAGTTAAATCATAAAGAGAGATTCCTCTTTGAGCATTAGGAAGACTAGATCCTGATCTCAAAACTAGGTTGATAGTTACCTCTAATATTTATTTAAACAAAAAGCATAACAACCCTATGAATTATTGGAGTGACAACACTTCCATTTCTCTGTTACTTTCTATAAATTTTATATATGGATGCATCGTGTTGGGAAAATAATGGTCAATACAAAGTCTAATACTATGTTGGGGCTACATTTTTTATCAAAGAGGTTTGGTACGATTATGTGTTCGTTGTGCGGGGGAAAATTTATTGGTAAGCCCTTTTTGCACCTAGGTCCTCACCTATATGCCTCGTGTGTAGGTTCTGTCAACGTTTTATGCAACTTGGGGTCATGTAACCAATCATTGAGTGCAGAGGGTAGAGGGTCGATCTCAAATCCGTGGGACCTGTATCAAGCTTTTATCAAAAATAATTCTCGGAAATCAATATTTTTATGGGTACAGGATATGGTTCTAGTGACAGACCTGAAGAAAACGGCCCAAATTATCACAGGCATCTCTGCTTCACTACAAAGTTTCATTTTTTTTGCGAAAGTGTGGCAGGAATAGATCGACTTGAACTATTATGGTATACAAAGGAACTCTACCATTATCATGAATTTAAGACTATTAGGTGGTGCCCCAACAGTAAGCACACCAACTAGATCTTCATCGACACACAAGGGTTAGGCTTCTTTCAAATATGTATTAAGAGGGAAAGTTGTCACGTGGGACAAAAAGACCCAAAATATCTCAATCCCAAGTCCATACATTATAGAAAATATGGAAATGATTTTAGATATGTCCATAGAATTACCATGAGTAAGTTGTCTCTTCAATACTTTACAAGAAAAATACATTATTTGTCATTTTAATGTTTACTATCCAAAATATGAATATCTAAATGAGTGGATGTACCTCAACCTGACCATAAATTTTGATATTTATCTCTGTGAAAAAGGTTATTTTGTGGCTTAGTTTGAAAACCAAAAATATTAAAACTATGTCATAAATGATGGACCATGGTGTTGGGAAAAATACTGAGGGGGGGTTGGGGGGTGAATCGGTATTTAGAGCTTACTTAAAAGATTTGTTTGGGGGGGTGAATCTGTATTTAGAGCTTACTTAAAAGATTTTAACTTTTTCTTTACAGAATTCCATACACGGCTTTAATGAACCCAACTCGCATATACACGCACATATACTAAGAGAAACTAGCGTATACTGATATAATTTTATAGATTGGAAAAACTTTTCAGGAACAATCTTTAACTCAGTTTATCAGTCATGCGTCTGTTAGACAATCAGTAAATATTTTCATTAATAGTAGTATAAATCATCACACAAGTGCAACACACATGAACACCAATATTTAAGGTGGAAACCCAATTCTGGAGAAAACCACCGCTATTGTTGTCTCTATCTTTAATATTTATTACATGGAAAATTGTTTACAATATTGTGCTGATGCAGACTCATATCAATACGCAAGCATCTACCTATAGAAGGCTACAACCTTCTCTCGTTTTCCAACTGCTACTGGAAGGGAGCTACAACCCCCTAATCTCGTTTACTAGTCACTACTGGAAGGGAGCTTCAACCACCTAATCAGAATACCAGCTTCTACTGGAAAAAAGCTTCTACTTCCATACTAAACGCTTCAACCCTCAGAAACACTGCAGACCATGTTTCATCAATTTTCATACTAGATCAAACATCATCAACACAACTCTTCATAAACATCAACAACCATAAACTTTACCCAATTCTTTAATCAGAACAATGAGACCACTGTATCCAGAACTTCAGACATAACCCAGACTTTAGAATCAATATGAAAAATCAAACTTAACCCTGAACATTTATCATCATAAAATGCATACGCTACTTTGCTTCACTGAACCCACGTGTATATGCGCTTTCCTTAACACCAACCTATGTATAGATCTATGAATACTATTTTCCAGAATATGATTTGTCTCAAATTCAGATCTGAGTCGTTCAGTCAGATATCTTTTCAGAATTGCAGAACCCTTGATCAGCCAATCATCATAAAACATATTTTCTCACTCATTGATCAGATTTGTACATTAATCAACTTAGCAGCATATACAACAATTAAGCAACCTATATCTACATAAATACTTCATTGACAGACAATAGATAAATAGCAGGAATAACAGAAAAACCTGCAATAAGCTTCAGAAAACCCTAACTGCCATACGCACCTTTTCTAAAGCAAACCCGCGTATATATGCACTTTTACTGAGACGAACTAGCGTATATATCTGTAAATATAAAATTTTCAGAATGTACCAGATCCATAGAACTTACCCAGATTTCTTCACTTCACTTCAGCAAACTTGCCCCAGGTCACAGATCTAATCATCTCTTTAATGGATCATACAAGAGCATAGTAATTTTAGGTCTAGAGATCTTGATCCATCATTGTATTCATGGGTGCATCATAGATTCAGATCTATAAATAAAACGGAGTTCATCCCATGTAGATATACCTCAGAGAAAAGTATTCAATTAAAAACCCTTACATATGCACACCTTGCACTATGATTTTATTCTCCTTATATAGATTTAGCCTTTACTAATACCATAAGTCAAAACCACACAACATCTGATGGTATTCTTGGATAGAATCAAATAACAATACAACGCTCAATATTGTGGGCTAATACCATGGTAATGCCTCTTGGTATCATATTTTTAGAGCACAAAATGCACATGCGACTTGGATCATTCTTATCCACGTGCATACACGAATTCTCTTCATAAAAACAATGTATATAATAATTCTGAATGTATACGTGGGTTTCCTTCATAAAAGTAGCATATACATTGCATCCATACACACGTTTCCTTCATCAAACCTACATATACATTGAGAAATATTTCTTGTTTCGTTTCTATGGTACTTACTGGAATTCCTTTCTCTGTCACATCTGAACTGACTTGTAGAAACATCATTTTTACATCTTTAACACATATGTTTCTTATCATAGGCAACTCATAAAGTAGGTTTCCATCAAGTACAAATTTATCAAGTAGGTTTCCATCAAGGACAACATATTGCATCATATTGCCAACAATCTCCCCCTTTGGAATTGATGGCAACCATGATGGTGTTTGATCACCACAATAGATAGATACATTAATCATAACCATTATTAAAACACCAAGATACTCTCCCCCTTTGACATCAAGGGCAAAGGGCGGACCAAAGCAAGGTTTCTCTTTCTTTGTAGAAAGAAGGGCTTTGTAGATCTGATGTACACTGAAATTACCATGCTACCCCTGAGTTCATGCTAAATCTTGAGATATATTTTTCAATGAAGTACATGACTCTCTAACTCAACCAAATATGACCTTTCCTATCACCAAGGACTCATACTTACATCAATGATCAAACCAAGTGGAATTACATATTTGACTCAACTTCCCAACCAAGTGGGTTAAAATTTTTTGACTCAACTACCAAACCAAGTGGGTTTACAAATTTGAAAAATTCCTTACATGATTGACTATAAAAATTGTACACCATAGGTCTCAATATGAACTTTTCATCAAATTACAGATATGCCTTTTTATAACCAAGACCAAAAGACCTCAAGAGAGAGATCATATTTCAGAACCATCATAATGACAACAATGCATTATTCACAGCAAGGCTAATGCTCCCCATAAGTCTGAGCATCCTAAACACTTTCAACAACCAATTCATCAAAGCATCTTCATCAATGAGAAGAATATCAGAGAATGACATAGAAATATGAAGATTGGATCAAAACAGAGATTACCCAGTAGCACCACATCTGTTCTCAATGTTGACCCAGAGAATATCTGTCAGCAAAACCCATACGTGGTTTTCTGCACAGAAACTCGTGTATTTACGCAATTCACCTTTATGAAACCCACGTATCAAATTTAATCTTCTGAAATTAAGAAACTTTGATCAGAGAGGCAGAGAGAACTCCCTGCTTCTGTCTGAGATATTCGAATGCTTCCCTGGGAAGCGGTTTAGTAAATATATCAGCAACTTGTTCTTTGGAGGGAACATACTCCAATTTAACCTTTTGTTCAAGCACTTGTTCACGTAGGAAGTGATACTTGATAGGAATATGCTTGGTCTTGGAATGCATAATAGGATTCTTTGAGATAATAATGGCACTTGTATTATCACATAAAATGGAGATGGGAGGTGAACATTTGATTTGAATGTCTTGTAAAATATGCATCATCCAAAGTAGTTGTGTACAACATGATGAAATAGCCACATATTCTGCTTCTGCTGTGGATAAGGAAACATAAATTTGTTTCTTGCTGAACCATGATACTAATTGGGGCCCCATATAGAATGCACCACCACTAGTTCTCTTTCGATCATCAACATTTCCAGCCCAATCGACATCTATGTAAGCATGAAGAGTGAGATTAGCATTCTTTGGATACCATAGACCAAAGTCTTGAGTCCCTTGTAGATATTTGAATATTATTTTTACAGCCTAAAGGTGAGAATCTTTTGAATTAGCTTGGAATCATCCAACAATCCCAACTGCATGCATAATGTTAGGTATTGTCCCAGTTAGATAAAGTATACTTCCAATCATGGATCTATATTCTGGTTGATTCATAGTGGGAGAATAATCATGAGAACTGAGGTTACACCCAGTTACCTTTGGTGTACTTACAGGTTTGTAGTCTTCCATCCCATACTTCTTCAGAATTTTCTTAAGATATTTTGCTTGTGATAAAAATATGCCAGCTGTTGATTTTGCACTTGTAAGGCAAGGAAAAATGTTAGTTCCCAAAGTAAAGACATTTCAAATTCTTGCTACGTAATAGAAGCAAATTTCTGACTGATGGACTCTTCATTACTCCCAAAAATGTTGTAATCAACATATAAAACTACAATCAATAGTTTATCATTTTCAATTTTTGTGTATAGGTTGCTATCAGCAAATCCCTTTGAAAAACCTTGTTGATGAAGATAATTGTCAAGAAGATAGTACCATACCCTTGGAGCTTGTTTGAGACCATATAAAGCCTTTTTAAGTTTGTAAACATGTTTTTCATCATTTCCAAAAATGAATCCTTCTGGTTGTTATATATAAAATTCTTCTTCTAGATCACCATTGAGGAAGGCATATTTAACATCCATTTGATAAACTTTGAATTGTTGAAATCTTGAAAAGGAAAGAGACATTTTTATGGCTTCGAGTCTAGCTACAGGAGAAAATGTTTCTTCAAAGTCTATACCTTCTTGTTGAGCATACCCTTTACAAACAAGTCTAGCTTTGTTTCTAATAACATCTCCATTTTCATTTAACTTATTTTTGAATATCCATTTTGTTCCAATAACATTTTCATCATGAGGACTTGGAACTAATTCCCAAGTGAGGTTCTTTTCAATATGATCAAGTTCTTCATTCATGGCTTGAATCCAACATTCATCTTTGCTAGCTTGATTGAAAATTTGTGGTTCAATAGTGGATAGAAATGCCAGATAGTTAGGATATCCTACAAGAGTTCTTCTTGTTTGGACACCTGATCCCTTTCCTCCCAAAATTTGAGATTCTAGATGATTATTTTGAACATACCTGGATGGAGCTTTTTCAGATAGATCATCTTTTGTTGCTTCATAGGGTTCCCTTTCCATGTTGTTGCAATTTGATGTAGGAGGATATACATTATCATCATATTCATTTTTTGTTGGTATTTCCTTTTTATGAGCTCAGAGAGACTCATCAATTACAACATCAATGCAGTCAAAAATCTTCCGAAGTATTTTAGTTTAACATTTATATGCTTTAATTCTAGAAGAGTAACCAAGAAATATTCCTTGATCCACTCTAGGTTCAAATTTACCAAGTTTTTCATCATTATTCTTGATAAAACATTTACTTCCAAAAAATCTAAAATTCTTTATAGTGGGAAGATTACCATACCAAAGTTCATAAGGAGTTTTATCACTGTTCACACGAACCTGAGCCTTGTTACGAATATTTAATGTGGTATGTGCTGCTTCTCCCCAAAAGGTATCGGGAGTTCCAAATTCATCAAGCATAGCACTAGCCATCTGTTGAATTTTTCTACTCATTATTTCTACCACGCCATTTTGTTGTGGGGATCCAACTACAAAAAATCGTCTTTTCATGCTATGTTATTCAGATAAATCAAAGAATTCATCTGATATATATTCCCCTCCTCGGTTATATCTAAGACATTTTATTTTCATATCTAATTCATTTTCAACTAGGGATTTAAATATCTGGAATTTTTCAAATGCTTCATCTTTGTCTTTTAGTAAACCAATCCAACACATTCTAGAGAAGTCATCAACAAATAGAATATTGTATTGTTCTCCACGGGGTGAATTTTTCCTCATAGGTCCACATAAATCAGTATGTATGAGTTAAAGAGGCTTAATTGTTGATCCTTCTTTGGCATTGAATTGCACTCTGGTTTGCTTACCGAATTGGCAAGATTTGCATATGGTACTTTTAGGCAGAGTGATGCTGGGAAGATCTCGAACTGCTTTGAGTCTGCTAGATTTGCTAATTTGAGAAAAAATCAAATTCCCCAATCTTTTGTACCATAACCAATTTTTCTGAAGATTTACCCAAGTAACATTGTTCTTTGCAACCTTTCAATACATATAGATTGCTTGGTGTTCTAGCTCCTTTTATTACCGTTTTTCCTATGTCAAGTTCACGTACCACACATTCTTTGGAACTAAAGACAACTTCATTTCCTTGATCACATATTTGGCTCACACTCAACAAGTTATGTTTTAATCCATCCACATACACAAAATTGCTAGCTTTTAGCTTTTCTTTTAGAAAAACAGAACCTTTTCCTTTAATAATAGCAGGAGTATCATTTCCAAAGGTAACATTCTTTTCCTTTTCTAGAGCATTGTATGAAAGGAGTTTATTTTTATAACCTGTCATGTGTTTTGAACATCCACTATCAATGTACCATTTATTTTCTTCCCCTTCAGCAAATAAATCTATGCCACAAATTTCAACTTGTAAGCCCTTCTTTCTTCATACATTGGAATTTGAAGATGTATACTCTTGTGGCTAAAGTTTTCTCTGGCATTCATATTCTTCATGACCAAAGTTATTGCAATAAGAACATTCAATTTCACTTTGAAGAGGAACAAAGTTGTTATAATTATTCTTATTTATTCCAGTCTCATTTATTTTCCTTCTTGCTTCTCTAGTCATAATAGTTTTGTATGCAACACATTGAGTAGCTTTAAGACCAAAATTATGAAATGAGAAACATTTTCCATTAAATAAATTTATGCGATCATGAAACCTTCTATTTGGTTTTACCTGTTGATTGATATTTATTTTATTTTTCTTCCTTGTATTTAAGTGGTCATGCTTTACCTGTGTAGTCTCTTTGTTCTTTTGTTGAGTGTCAAAATGTTGCAGATTGGCTTTGATGACATTTAGATAGCTTGGTGCTATAGACTGAGAGGATTCTCTGATATATCCAAGCCCTGTCTTTACAAGAGGAGAATGTTGAACCTTGATAATTTCATTTAATGTTTCAGTTCCTTTAGAAAATCTAAGATTTAAAGTTTTCTCTTTCTCATTTTCCTTTATTAGACTTACTATTTCACATTCTAATTTCTCATTGTGCTTCTCCTTTTCTATAAGCTGATTCTTTAGAGTATCTATGGAAATTTTGTTTTCTTCTAAACGTATTTTGAGTTGATTTATTTCTTCAAGAAAATCATCTTCTTCTAGTGCATCCATAAAGGTATCTTTAGCCTCACTAGAATATTTTTCAAAAGCCATGAGTAATATAACATCTTGATTAGATTCACCTTCTTCACTATTTGATAGCCCATCACTATCTTCCTGAGTATAATAAATTTTTCTATTGATAAATCGATTCTTATTTCCTTTTTCATGTTTTTCTTTATGAGGAAACTTAGCAGCATAATAACCAACTCTTCCACAAGCAAAAAATTTAAAAGGAAGCTTACCTCTGAACCTTCTAGTGCCAAGTTGTAGTTTCTTTACAAAATTTATCTCATCTTCTTCCGAAACATACCCTGATCCTTCTTGTTATTCTACTTCTTTTCCTTTTGCAGCAGCTATAAAGACAACTTCTTTGAATTCAGATGGACCTCCTTTTCTCATTTCACAAGCAGTTAGAATACCATGAAGCTAAACAATAGTAAGAGTTTGTAGATCCTGCTTCTCTTCAATAACAGACACTTTTGAGTCGAATTTGGGAGTTAGAGATCTTAAAACCTTTTCTACCAGAGTAGTGTTAGTTATGGTTTCACCCAGATTTCTCATATGATTTACAATATCATCTAGAAGTAAAAAGAAACTAGCAATGCTTTCCTCATTATGCATCCTGAGATTTTCATATTGAATTCTGAGAGTTTGGAGATTAGCACTTTTTACCTTGGTATCACCTTCATAGCTTAGAATAATTTTGTCCCATATCTCCTTTGATGTATTCAACTGCATGAATTTGAAAAATTCTAATTCAATCAGACTTGCCAATAATGCATTGACCGCTTTTGCATTAGTTTCATAGTTCTTTCTTGTTGCTACATCTGCTGGAACTGATGTTGGATATTGATAAATTCCTTCAACTATAGCCCATACATCTGCTCCAAGACACTGAAAATAGGATCTTGTCCTTGTCTTCCAGAAGATTAAATTTTTTCTGTTGAATAGAGGATGCCTGATAGATGTTGTCCCATCTCGATTGCTCATCTTAGCTAATCTTCCTTCTAGCGATTAAGCTTCTTCAGGAGGACCTCGCTCTGATACCAATTGTTGGGAAAAATACTGAGAGGGGGGGGGGGGTGAATAAGTATTTAGAGCTTACTAAAAAGATTGTAAATTTTTCTTTACAAAATTCCATACGCGGCTTTGATGAACCCAACTCGCATATACATGTGCATGTACTAAGATAAACTAGTGTATACTGATCTAATTTTACAAATTGGAAAAAAAAATCAGGAACAATATTTAACTCAGTTTATCATTCATGCATCTGTTAGATAATCAGTAAATATGTGCAGTAACAGCAGTATAAATCATCACACAAGTGCAACACACATGAACACCAATATTTAAGGTGGAAACCCAATTCGGGAGAAAACCACCACTGTTGTTGTCTCTGTCTTCAATATTTATTGTATCAAAAATTGTTTACAATATTGTACTGATGCAGAATCGTATAAATACGTAGGCATCTACCTGGAGAAGGCTGCAACCTTCTCTCATTTTCCAGCTGCTACTAGAAGGGAGCTACAACCACCTAATCTCATTTACCAGTCACTACTGGAAGGGAGCTTCAACCCCCTGATCAAAATACCAGCTCCTACTGACAGAAATATTCTACTTCCATACTGAAGACTTCAACCCTCAAAAACATTGCAGACCACGTTTCATCAATTTTCATACTGGATCAAACAACATCAACACAACTCTTCATAAACATCAACAACGATAAACTTCACCTGATTCTTTAATCAGAACAATGAGACCAATGTAACCAGAACTTTAGACATAACCCAGACTTCAGAATAAATATTCAAAATCAAACATAACCTTGAACATTTATCATCATAAAATGCATATTCTACTTTGCTTCACTGAACCTGTGTGTATACACGCTTTCCTTAACACCAACTTTCGTATAGATCTGTGAATACTGTTTTCCAGAATATGATTTGTCTCAGATTCTGATCTGAGTCATTCAGTCGGATATCTTTTCAGAATTGCAGAACCCTTGATCAGTTAGTCATCATAAGACATATTTTATCACTCATTGATTAGATTTGTACATTAATCAACTTAGCATCATATACAACAATTAAGAAACCCAGATCTACATGAAGACTTCATTTAAAGATAGCAGAAAAATAGCAGGAATAACATTAAAACCTTTGGAATAAGCTTCAGAAAACCCTAGCTGCCATACACGCCTTTTCTGAAGCGAACCCACGTATATATGCACTTTTACTGAGATGAAATAGCATATAGATCTGTAAATATAAACTTTGCAAAATGTACCAGATCCATAGAACTTACCTAGATTTCTTCACTTCACTTCAGCAAACTTGTGCTAGGTCACAGATCTAATCATCTCTTTAATGGATCATACAAGAGCATAGTAATTTTAGGTCTAGAGATCTTGATCCATCATTGTATTCATGGGTGCATCATAGATTCAAATCTATAAAAAAACAGAGTTCATCCCATGTAGATATACCTCAAAGAAAAGTATTCGATTAACAACCCTTACATATGCACACCTTATATATATTTAGCCTTATATATATGCACGATTTTCCTCTCCTTATATATATTTAGCCTTTACTAATACCATGAGTCAAAACCACACAACATCCGATGGTATTCTTGGACGGAATCAAATAGACAATACAATGCTCAATACAGTGGGATAATACCATGGTAATGCCTCTTGGTATCATATTTTTAGAGCGCAAAAGGCATACGCAGCTTGGATCATTCTTATCCACGTGCATACGTGACTTCTTTTCATAAAAGCTGTGTATATACTAATTCTGAATGTATACGTAGGTTGCCTTCATAAAATTAGTGTGTACATTGCATCCATACGTGGGTTTCCTTCATCAAACCTGCGTATACATTGAGAAATATTTCCTGTTTCATTTCTCTGACACTTACTGGAATTCCTTTCTCTGTTACATCTGAACTGACTTGTAGAAACATCATTTTTACATCTTTAACACATAGATTGCTTATCATAAGCAACTCATCAAGTAGGTTTCCATCAAGTACAACTTTATCAAGTAGGTTTCCATCAAGGACAACATATTGCATCATATTTCCAAAACATGGTTCTGGATAAGCTTGTGTCATTTCGTAACTCCATGGTTTCCTGCTTTTTATGCAAACTCAATGGTGGTTACAAAAATGCTAGTTTACGTAAGGCTACATAACCATTTGCTCCCTTTTTGGCACCATTACGTGTTAAAAGGCATTGGAAACTCTTTAGAAAGGTTCTTAAAGATGGATCAAGAAAGAATGGACAGAGGGATCTTCACCTTTACTCATATCTGCGTGGATATGGATTTAACCAAAGGAATTATCAGTTGTATTCACCTAATACGCAAAGACCTAAAGTGGATAAAATCATTAGATTTTCAAGACACTGCCTTTAAATGGAGGGTTTTCTATCAAACGGGGAATTTTCAAAACACTTGTAAACAATCAAACAAAATAACAAACAAGAAGGCCCTCCATCTTTTGATGATGAGGATGAAGAAATGGATGAATCCCAACAACTTACAGAGATGGAAAAATAAGAAGGCTCTCAAGAGGAGGGAGAAGAAAATGAGGAGGAATAGAAAAAACATTCAAAGAATCCAAATATCTCAACAATTGATCTGATCCTTGAAAACCAATTGGAGGGGAAGAACAACAATCAAGAATTAGGTGGAACAAAGTGATCACACATATATGAGAGCTCCAAATCACAGAAAGAAGTCCCAAAATCTAATAGTAACAGTGAGATTGAAGTGACTACTACTACTCCATCACTTGAGGTCTAGCAAAAACTCCAAAAGGAAAAAAAGAAAAAAAAATGAAAACTCTAGTGTATCTAGCAATGTGTAATTTTAGTTTTTATTCCTATTTTTTGGTAGATTTTCAACTATGTGTGTGTCATGCACAAGGGTTTCTTGGGACATTTCCTGAATGCTTTATGCCTCTACTTTATGTAACTTTTCATTTTTATTAATAGCAAGTTACATTATGAAAAATATTGTCAAAATATGAAAATCAACCATGGGCAACCATTTTTAATCATCGTTAGCCATATTTGATCAAGGTCTTCGATGGTCGAATGTCACATTGTGACAAATATTGTCTCAATATGAAAATCAACCATGGCCAATCATGGTCATCCTCGGTACAACGCCACATTGTGACAAAAAAATGTCTCAATGTTTAAATCAAGCATGGTCAACCATGTTTATTTCAAGTTTGTATCATTTATCTAATGGTTTATATATACTTCGAGTTTATAATATTAATATCTTAGATTTAATATTATTCCATTAGGTTTATAATATTAATAATCATGTGATTTTATCAATCCTTTGCGTTTAAAATATTAATTCATAGGCTTTAATAATCTCTTGTGTTTTTAATATTGATCCCTTAGGTTTTTAATGTTTATCCATTGGGTTCACCAATTCCTATGGTTTATAATATTAAACCCTTGGTTTATTAGTTCTTTTGGTTTATAATATTAAGTAATCCATTGGGTTTATTAATCTCTTGAGTTTAAAATATTTATTCTTAAGGTTTATTAATTTCTTGGTTTAAAATATTAATGTTTATCCCTTAGGTTAATAATATTACTATTCCTAAAATTTCTTGGTTATTATATTAATATTCCTAAAATTTAAGATGTCGATTCATGCAATTTATAGAATGCACTAATATAATTTATTTAGCTGCAACCATTATAGATTTTCAATCATAAATCATGAAATACTGAATTACTGTAAACTTGTGAGGTTGGATAAATCCATATTTTTTTAATTATAAAATTGGTCAGTTGTGAAAACACATAATTATTTTAATTATTTTGAAATAGTGACTAACAAGTGGGTATGAATATTCCTAAAATATGATATTCCATGCTTATGAAAGGTAATTATATACTGCAATATTTTAATTTATATAACTACATGGATTATAAATTTTCAATCATAAATTATGAAAAAAAATGAATCATTCCTAACTTTTTAGGTTTGAAAAGCACATAGTTTTCTAATTATAAAATTGTAGAGTACTAAAAACGCACAATTATTTTAATTGTTTTGAAATGATTGATTACAAGTGTATATGAATATTCCCAAAATATTCCTATATTTTCAGTTATAAATAATAAAATAATTATATATGACTACATTGATTATAGTTTTTCAATTATAAATAATGAAATAATTATTCACACCTAAATTTTTTGAATTATAAATTTGTTAGGTTTAAAGCTTTACCTGCCAATCATATAGCTGATTTAGCTTTTTTCATCACTTATTTACCAATAGATGGGAAAGAAAGAAAAGCCCTTTACAAATATTGTTTGAATATGAAAACATTAGAAGAGCTCCTAATTAACCTGTTTATGACTATTGTACTAGGTTTAATAGTATTTACAATGTTATTCCAACAAACATCAAACCCCCACCAGTTCTAGCTTTAATCAAATTCCCAGATGGTTTTGAAACTGATATGTCTTACCAATTGAGAGAAAGAAACCCTGAAACATCAGAACAAATGCAAAGCAATGAAGTTTGTGTAGAAGCAAATTTGTTAGCTAAAAGAGCCAGACTGAGAAATGAAAGAAGAGATACAATTAAGGATGAACCATCCACATTAGACAATAAAATAGATGACTTATCAAAAACTATGGAAATAAAGATGGATAGATTAGAAAATATAGAAAGAAAACCATAGTGGGATAATCAACAACAAGGTACTCAAATAATAAATCCAAAATTTAGAAAGAATCCCAGCACTGGTAAATCTAGAGAATCAACACCTAATCAACAAATAAGACCACCTTTCCAAGAGAACTGTGTTGAAATTTCTCACCAAAATGAAGAATATGAAGACACTCAGATTAAATTAATGGGAATAAATAATGATAATACTAATTTTGTTACCTGAGAAGAATAGGAATTATACATCCTAGAACAGTTACAGTTAGAATCTAGAGAGTCTTTTGATTATATACAAGGTTATGAATTTTCCATTAATGAAGTTCACAAGAAATATAACCTTAGGAATAAGAAAAACATAGAATCTCCTACTAAGAAAGCTTCCCAAACTCAAACCAAGAAAACAATAAAAGCTCCTACAACCAAAGTACTGCAAATTATCCCTAGGGAAACTCCTAAAATTTCCACTCCAATGATTACACCCAGTCCAAAATTTTTAGATATCACACCTGTTGATCCTCAATCATCTACTACAACTAAAACTTCAAACACTGCTAAAACTTCAGCAAACCCTGAAATAACTCCTACTGCCAAAACTTCAGCTAATGCTAAAAAAAATACTACCAAAACTACAACTGCCACCCAAATTGTCCCAAATAAGAAGATTGAAAACAACAAAATAGTGGAAACACAAACTAAAAAACCAAATGTAGATAAAAAAGAGAAAAATACTCAAAATGAAATTGGTAAAGAGGAAATCACTCAGTTAGGAAAAACAAAAGTACCATTCAACATCCAAACTGAGATATCCAAATTGAAAATACCAATTCCTTTAACAGAGTTGGTAAAACTTGATTTATACAAATCACAAATCACTGAAACACTAAACATAAGTGAAGGAGAAGACTTTGTTAATTTAAATGATGATCAACCAGAATTATTGTTTGGCCCTGAGGTAAATGGAAAACATTAAGAAGGTGGTGTTCCTCATTTTTACATTAGCTTAAGTATTCATGATCAAATCTTACACAATGCTATGTTGGATTCAGGAGCATCACACAACTTGATGCCAAAGGCAATCATGGAAACAATGAATCTAGATATCACTAGACCATACAAAGATCTTTTCTCTTTTGATTCTAGAAAAGTTAAATGTCTTGGCCTAATAAAAGACTTGTGTGTCACTCTAGTCCAATACCCAAGTAATAGTGTTGTCATGGATCTCCAAATTATGGAATGTTATTATCTCGCCCATGGGGAGAAAAATTGCAAGGATCTCTACAGTTAGACATGTCTTATGCCACAATTTCAGTATTTGGTTAGCCCAAAAATATTTACAGAGAAAATTTAAAGAAATGCATGGTTAGTAGTGCAAAAAAACCCCATAATTATCCTATTTATTCTCTGCATTATAATATGGATTCTTTCTTTTTATGTAATTCAAACACTAGAAAAGATACAAACACAGTTGTAAAACATAAACATAACGAAGTTGACAATGACAATATCTTTCATGAATCTATGTGGCACTTAGACTTTGATGGCTCAGTAAACAGATTAGGAGCAACGGCATGAGTTTGGATCTATAATACAGAAAACAATTATTCAGAGGGTCATGCCTTTAGATTAAACTTTAAATGCACAAATAACATGGCAGAGTATGAATATTTAATCTTAGGATTGCCAACTGTAAGAAAACTTGGAGCCAAGAGAGTTTCTATCTTGGGAGACTCGGAATTGATCATTAAAAAAATTAAAGAAGATTATTATGTGAATAATTTTAGACCTAACCAATATAGCGAAAATTTTCTAGATCTGATAAAAGAGTTTCTTGAAACAGACTTTGTTGTGATTCCAAGGAAACAAAACATGAAGGCACACAGTTCGGCTACATTTGCTAGTATCTGAAAATTAGCTTTTCAGGAAAATCACTAATACACTGTAGAGGTAAGACACAGGCCTACTATACCAGACAATTTGAAATATTGGCAGATATTTTCACAAGATTCTCAAATCTACAATTTTATGAATGTTGAGGGAGAATACCAAAACTGTAACATAGATACTGATTGTATAGTAGATGATACAATAGATAGTGAGATAGATGTAAATAATTTATATTTGACTAAACCAACTAAATTCACTAGAGTAGAAATAGATAAATTAGAAACTGTAGAAATAGAAGAAATAACAAATGATGATTCTAAGATTTTAAAACTTCAAAATAACTTTTTCCCTAAGGGATTAGCCCCATTAGAATATTTGTTTGATTCAAATGATGTAGCTAGAAAACCAAAAATGGAGTCTTTAATATTAGACGTAGAAGAATGTAACATAGGAACATAACAAAAACCTAAGCTCATCAAATTATCCAAAGCATTACCTCAAGAAGAAAAACTGAAATACATAAGTTTGTTTAAATAATTTCAAGATGTCTTTGACTGGAGTTGTGAAGACCTCAAGTCTTATGACACCAGCATTATTCAACACAAAATACCTATCAAAGAAGATCAGAAACCTTTTAAACATAAGCTTAGGAGAATTAATCCAGTTCTTATGCCTTTGATTGAAAAAGAAGTAAAAAGGATGTATGAAGAAAAAAATCATAGCACCTATCAGATATTTCGATTGGTTCTCAAACTTAGTTCCCACTAGGAAGAAAACAGGGGAAATCAGACTTTATGTTGATTTCCAGAACTTAAACAAAGTGCTACTAAAAGATAACTATCCTCTCCCCAAAATGGACCATATTTTACAGAGGGTAGTAGGTTCATCCAGGATTTCATTGCTTGATGGATTCTCTGGATACAATCAAATCCTAGTTCAACCAGAAGATCAAAAAAAGACAACATTTACTACTCCTTGGGGTACTTTCATGTATTTTAAAATTCCCTTTGGATTGATGAATGTTGGAGCTACATTTCAAAGATCTATGGATATATATTTTTCTAAGGAGATTCATGATTTCTAGTCATCTATCTAGATGATCTAACAATATTCTCTAAAACAAACAATGAACATCTAGATCATTTGAGAAGAGTTTTTATTAAATGAAGAAAATTTGGTATTTCCTTGAATCCAAAAAAGACACCCTTTCGACTAGAAGAAGGTAAAATTTTAGGACACATAATCTCAAAAGAGGGAATTAGAATACATCCTGCTAGAATAGAGGCAATATTGAACATAAGTCATCCTAAAAACATCAAGGAACTACAGGCATTCTTAGGTAAAATTAATTTTCTTGGAAGATTAATTTCTAATTTAGAACAACTAATCAAAGAATTGAATAACATGTTAAAAAGATATTCAACACTTAAATGGATAGTAGAGGCCAAACAATATTTTGAATCAATCAAACAAGCCCTTACAAGAACACATATCCTAATAAGTCCTAATTTCCAAAAATATTTTATAATTTTTTATTTTTCTTCAGAACATACCATTGCAGTAGTATTGTTGCAAAAGAATGATCAGGGTTATGAACAATCCATTGTTTTTTTCAGCAAATCGTTAAGAGATGCAACACTAAAGTACAACATAATGGAAAAACAAGCACTTGCTTTAGTGAAATCTATTAAATATTTCAAAGTGTATATTTTGTACTCTCACATTATTGCATATGTTCCAAATTCAGTAGTAAAGGACATTTTGACTCAGAATGGGCATGATGGAAAGAGAGGCAAATGAATTTCCACTATTTTGGAATATGATGAAATTAAGCCCTCCAAATTGATTAAAGGCCAAGGTTTAGCCAAAATCATGGCTGAATCGAACTGTCAGGCCTTAGATATAAATTTTATTGCTCAACTAGATGACCAAGAAGAGATGGTGACTCCACAGCTCAGTGAACCTTTTTTAGATTCACCTTGGTATACAGATATCATATTTGTTGTACTTAACTTACAAGCTCCTCCTAGTTTGTCTAGAACTAAAGGTAGATTTTTAAAATTAAAGGCAATGAAATATTGTATCATAGATAATGCTTTGTTTTGGAAAGATCATGGTGGCATTTAATTAAACTGTTTATTGAAAGATGAAGTTGATAAATTTATGCAAGAATTTCATGCAGGTGACTATGGAGGACACCTTTACTAGAAATCAACTACTTATAAAATCTTGAGGGCAATTTTTTACTGGCCCACTCTTTTTTTAGATGTTATAAAGTATGTGACCTCTTGTCACAAATGCTAGATATTTGAAGGGAAGAAAAAACTATTACCTTTACCCCTCAAACCCATCTCCGTAGAAATGCCATTTTAGCAATGGGGTTTACACTTCATTGGTGAAATTCACCCACCCTCCTCAGCCCAGCATAAATGGATTTTGATAGCCACTGATTACTTTACCAAATGGATAGAAGCCATTCTTTCCAGGCAAGCCACTGATTCTGTCATTATCTCATTCCTTGAAAACAATACCCTTTCCAGATTTGGATGCCCACAAAAGCTCATTACTGATAATGCAGCTGCTTTCAAATCTAAGAAAATGATTGACTTTTGTAACAAATAGCACATTAACCTTGGTCATTCCACTGTCTATTACCCTCAAGGTAATGGAATTTCAGAATCATCAAACAAAAGCTTGGTTAATATCATCAAAAAACTTTTAGAAGACAACAAGAAGACATGGAACAAAAGGTTGGTCAATGCCTTATGGGCAGACAAACTAACTACAAAGAATTCCATTGGTACATCTCCCTATCAATTAGTATATGGGATGGATGTTGTTTTTCCATCCTCTTTGGGAGTGCCAATGATGGAGATGATCCAAAAGCTATAGGTAGAATCCAATGATATCCAAAGAAGGATAAATCAAACAATACATTTTTAGCAAACCACAGAAGAATTCTATGCCACATCAGAAGTTATCCAAGATAAAAACAAAAATAGTTTTTACAAGAAAACAAAAGAAGATGATTTTTACGTAGGTTAAAAAGTACTGAAATGGGATTCTAGAAGAGAAGATAAAGGGAATCATGGGAAATTTGATTTCCTTTGGAAAATCATCTATGGTTAGAGAGGTAATAATGAATTTTTCTTGAAGTAGTTAGATGGATCAAATCTACTAGGTGGACCAATCAATGGTAGGATGTTGAAGCATTACTTTTCCCCATATTAACATTAGTTCATTTTTTTACTTTTCACATTGTACATAACATTGCAAAGTTTAGATTGGATTGGATTACTAACTTTTGAAGTTGAAGCCCAAAGAGAAAGCCCTAAGATTTAAAAGGTATATAATCATATGATTGAATAAAGGGAAGCTTAGAAAATAGTTTCAAGGTAAACCACGTCAAAGTTTCAAGGCTATTGATCTTAAAATTATTGACAATTCACCAGGACATTCCATCCCCAAGTGGAGCCACTGTTAGGGTCCTATAATAATAGGATTCATAATTTTGAATTGACTATGATTAGTCTTGTAATATTGTACATACTTTTCTATCTAAAAAAAAATCCGATATTAAAAAATGTAAAGAGGTTAAGTCCCAAAAGAAAAATCAAAGGACTAAAATAAAAAGATCAAAAAACAATATAAAGTATGAACCCCACCAGAAAGAGATAAAAATAGATCCTAAAAGTGATGTAAATTCAAATGCCACTAAGATTGAGTGCAACTTTTCAAAAAATGCCACAATCCATGATGATCAAATAGTTTAATCTTGATTTATTCATGCTTTAAATTTCATATTGATAGTTAGAGAATAAAGATCTAGCCAAACCATTTAATCTTGGTAGATTAGTAGTTAGGTAGAGAATAATAATGAGATCATCAGTTTAATATCAGCCATTGGAAGTCATAAGGTTAGAATTAGATATTTTTTTTATAAAAGAAAAATAAAAAGGGTCAGCAAGCTTAAATGCACCCCATAAATGAAGAAATAATGTTAGGGTAAATGATGGGTAGGTAGATTACTTTCATAAGTAATGGAGAGCAGCAAGTGGTCATTTCATATCACTAATATCACTCAAAATCCCCTTCCATTTGATAAAAACCCTAATGCCACTCTTAAAATGGATTTTCCCTTATAAAAATATCCCTTTCCCTTCATTTTAGATTTTTCCCCTACTTCAGTTATTTTCCCTTACTAAACCCCTTCTCCCTAGATTAAAATCCATTTTCATTTGAAAAAAGTAAAATCTTTCACTAACTTCCCTTTTCATTAAAATACACTCTAAAAGCCCACTTATCCTAAGTATGAAATGTTAAAAATGTATCGGGCCCCACTGAAAAATCCCTCCCCGATATTAGTTTAAACACTTGTCGCTAGTGTATTTTTATCCTGTTTACATATTCACTTAGCTCATGTTTTCACCACTTTACATATTTCATTAACCTCCCTTTATATTTAACCCCCGTTTAATATATATAGTTAAACCCATTCACATATTTTATTAACCCCCATATATATTATTAAAGTCCCAACCCCGTATATATACCACGCTAACATCAATTTCATAATAGTTCAAACTTATGGTTTATATAAATTCCTAGGTCCCACTTACTATAATTATGCTCATCATAGACCCAACCCTTTATATATTAAAGCCTTTGCATATGCATTAAAACCCATCGCATGACTCATCCCGGGCCCTGCGTATGAAACACCTCCCTATTTTCCATTCGTCAGATCCCCATTCCTCAGATCCAATGGCCAATAGCTACTTTCGCACCCCTCGATTGTTCGACCATTAACACCATTGGAGGATTGCAAAATAAGAAGTTTCACAACCCCACCCCCTTGCTACGTGGTAGCCCCACGACTGATCGCACTCCCAAGACAAAAACCACATACCCTCTTTTTGACATGCGAAAACCACTCATCCTCTTTCTTCTCGTTACTATGATACCACCCTGCCATTTGAATTTAACCCCGTGCCCAAATTTTAATCATTATTGGTTAAAATAATAAGACCACCCTATAAAGCCTTTTTCACCATTTTCTTAGTAAACACTGCGAGAATAGAGCTTCTACCAGCCTGTTTTTAAGCAAAAGTAACCATTGTCGACTATTTTGAGATAAAATTACACTAGAATTCAAGCCTTTTTGCTGCTACAGCCGGTGCAGAACCATTTTGAAGCCTTATAAAGACCAATGAAGCCTATTTCGCTGCCAGAAAGCCTCCGCTACCTCTAGGACCTTCTCTGCAAATAGAAATGACCCCTTTCCAGGTATTCCTTAGTGTCGAGGCCTGTACTTAAGCTAAAAGAAAGCAATAAGGTCATTCAATTGAACAATTTTAAGAGCTTTGCAGACCAAAAGAAAGCCATTGTTGCCTCCAAAACCATTTTTTCAAACTGTAATCATATTTTCACAGTATTCCTGAGGGCCTGTGATTATTTCTTAAGAAAAAGAGTAATTAATGGATAAAAATAAATAAATTTATGGCTTCCCAAGGGATTGTGATAGTCAATCCCTTGCAACCTCCTGTTGTTGATGTTGAACATACCCCCCTTGCAGACAAAGACTTCAAAATCAGTGACCCTATCACTGATTTCAACCTCCTTGAGCTCCACTGTTAGATCCATGATAAATTTATGGACAAGGCTGATGATATCCACCTCTGGGAATCAACTTTACCCAAGTACATCCTCCCACAAACTTTCCAATTCTGAGAAATCATCAGGCCCTGTCAAGTTAATTATCTGCCCATTGAAAGAGCCCTAGTAACCCACAACAATGAAATTTTTTTCACCATTACCGCAGACTCCATAAACCAAATGCTTCAAATTCAACCCAAGCCTAATGTAGCCCCTTTGTTAATTGAAATCCTTACTGAGTTATATCTGAAACTTGAATTTCCAAAGAGGTTTCATATTTTCCAAACCTTTCTGCCTTCATCAATTGAAACATCAAAGAGTAACCCTCCCTATTCAACCTCAATTTTCTCAGAAAGAACAAGATAGATTGTCACAATGTTGTCTTGCATTTTAGGATTTTTTACAGATGAGTATGTAGCTTCTTCAGTCTTAGGTTTTCTATCTATTTTCTGTCCAGGAAAGCCTCCATCCTTCACATTTAACTTTGTTCAGTACTTATCAGATGCTATTCATGATAAATTAGTCAAGTTACTAGTGGAAAGAATCTTTAAGTATTCATCTGTGTTGTTTCATTTATTCCTATACTTTCAATCTGAAAGGTTTGCAGTAAGCCTCCAAAAACTGGACACTGAGGGTAATCCATAATCAATTATCTTCTGGACTTCCTTAATCATGAAATATTCCACATATTTCACTTACAACAACTTCATTGATTCATTTATTTATCCAATTGTCAACATGCTAAGAAGTAGCAGTGAACCAAGAGTTAGTGATGAGATAGAAAAGGTCTTACAATTTTCTGAACACGGTAGAACAGGAGACTGGTATTTATACCAGAATCACACTGAAATTATGGTCTATGGATGTCAAATCACTCCATATAAGCTGCCCAAATACCTCGCAATGAGGTTATTTTCACTTTAATATATTAGGAAGATACTAAACTATGATGAGGTTAACTTTTCATCAGCGAAGAAGAAAACACTGTTTAAAATAAAAAACCAAATTGGTCTTTTCATCTGGAATAACAACAATGCTGGTCAATAGGCAGAAAAGTGCTTACATGAATTGAAGTTCTGTGAAAGTTTCAAATGGAATTATGATCCTTCAGGAGTTATCAACAAACTAAGAATCAAATTTAAACTAAATCCTTTTGTCCATGAGTCCAAACGAGAGATTGAAAAGTACTCCAACGAGTCAAAGTGGTTGCAGAATACTTTGAAAGATGTATAAAATAAAGGTGATACTAGTTCCATCTTGCAAACTCCAGCCCCACAAGATAGGAAATCCAAGAGAGTAAGAGAAGAAGGATCATATTCAGCTCGAACCACTATAGAAACCAAATTCAAATTAATGTACAGCAAGAAGCCCAAGCTAAATCTTGTAAATGAAAAATTTGAGACTATTGAAATAATTGATACAGACACAATGGTTGAAGAAAATTCACCTCCAGCAGTTTCAGAGGAAACTCACTAGGCTTCAACATCTAATACTCAAATACTTCAAAAGAAGCATAGTGTTGAAGTGTCTTCATCAAGTAAACCAATAGATAAAGAACATGATATCATGGAGAAGTACAAGGAAATAAAAATCAGGAATGAGGCATTAAAAGCAGTTACTTATGCCCAATATTGGAAGCAGACACCTAGTGACCAGAGCACATTAATGTTTGCATTTGATTATAAAAACAGGAATATGCAGATGACCTTCTTGCAGCCAACAGTGAAGAATCGAAAGTCATCAGCTGACTATAAGAAAACAACATATGAATTTCAAGCCAAAGATCTACATCCCATAGACCAAATTGAATTCCATAAGAAAGATGGAGAAATGATTTACTCCACCATGACCAACAAAGCTATGAGTGTCCAAACACATCATAATTCTCTAGAGAACATCAGAGGAAAGTTAAATCTAGAGAAGGCTTCCTCACAAGCCAAGGACAACAGAATCAAATCACTTGAAGAACTGGTCATAGAGGTAGGATATTATCCCAAGAACACCAAAGTTGTAGAAGAACTCATCAAGAAAAATAATGCATACATTACTGCATTGGAAAAACAACTGAATTTGCCTCCTACTGAACATCCACAAGCAAAAGAAGTTCTAGAGAATGAAGGAAAAAAAGATGAATGATGAATCTCATAATTTAGTTGACAGATCAACTGAAAGAGATGGAGAATGAGATGGATAATTTGGTGTGAGAGAAAAATACCATCATGGAAGCAATCCCTGTAACTGTTATTCCTATAGTTACTACAACAGTTCCTTCTAGTTAAGTAGCTCTAGTGGCAACAACAATCCCAGTAGCTACAACAATTTCAACATCAACCACAGATTCAACAACATCACCAACTCATCCTAGTGATGAAGCCAGTACACTGATCAAAGCCATGCAAGATATGTCCATATAGACTGATGAAATAAATAGACTTAAAGAACAAATAAAAAGTTCAGAGGATGAAAAGAAGCTAGTTCAAATCATGTATAACAATGAAACACAACAGTCGAATAGATTGACTGACAAAGTGAAAAAGTTAGAGAAAGAATTGACACTAAAAGAACTACTTGCCCAAGAAAAGCAACAGTTGTGGGCCAATATCATTAACTCTCTTAATGATATTTGGCCATCTATCCAAGTTATCTTTGAGAAAAAAGATTTGATCAAAGCAGCAATTGAATCCTTTCATAAATTCAAGGAAGAACTTGGTAAAACACAAGAAGAGGCCACTGAGATCATTAAGTTTCTCAATTCTAAAAACAAACAGGAATTAGAGGAAATTGGCATAAGTGATAGAATTGAAACAATCCTTGAGGTAAGAAAGGTAATTTCTAAAAGGAACTTAATGGTACAACTTGAAGGCAAGTGTCAAAACACGGAGCTTGCAATAACCAGATTCATGGTAAAATTTGATGTTTGAGGCAGAAAGGTCTGCCTAATCCTTTGGTTATCAACGATAGAGTGATGAAACATGAGGATTATGATAAGAAAATCACAGAATTGGCAAAGGAACAAGCCAAAAATTCCTACATGAAAGGAATGCCTATAGGAAAAGTACTCTATCATAGTTTTGAAAATATCTTTTACCTACAACATGAGGTAAATCATCTATTCATTAACAAGCCTACTTTTTCAAAGTACATAGAAGCTAATGAAATTTTCATAAGAATGGTAAAAATTAAATTACCAGATGGAAAGGCTTGGGAAAAGTTGAATGATTTACTATGAAAGTGAAAATTAAAATAGAGCAGTCAAAGGACACAGGTAAAAAGAAGTCAAGGTAAAATAGTAAAGATTAAAAGATCAATTAAGTTAAAGAGTGTCAGATGAAAGAAAGAGTTTAAAGTGAAAAAGAGAGATAAAGACAAGGTTAAACGTAAAAGACACTCAATAGAAAGAAGACAACCAGCGTGCATCAACAAAAAAAGGGAGAAAGCAGCAAAATATCAAAGAACAAAATAGCAAATCCAAATAAAGCAAGGACAATTAGCATTTAGTCTCCTAGGTGTCTCTATATTCTTGCATGAAGATATTTATTTTTCCTTGAATACTTCTTAAATTAGTTTTAGGATATTTTGTAATATTTGTTGTATAAATACTTCATAATTCGAAGTATTAAGTGTGTATTCATGAACATTTTATAGTTGTATTGATCTGAAACATGAGTATTTATTGTACCATTTTCAAGTCAGCAGAGTGGACTGAGTAATAAAGGCATTGCATTACAAGATTCATGTGTTGGGCCACTTCAGTGAAGTATCTTTGTATTGTTCAAATTTTTATTTTCGTAAGTATTTCACATACTTGCATTTTTTCCAATTTAAATGTTATAACAGGAATATTATTGCAGAAATTGTTTAAGTACACTCTGTTCTGAACTATTATTCATTTTGATGTTTTCTTTTGATATCCAGATTATGAAATTCTTCATTTCTCCTTAGTTTCGATTGACCTCTTTCACATCCCTCATTATCCAGTTTAAGGAATTCTTAACTGCTTCTTGATCCCAATTGAAACCACTTCACCATCCAAACTAAAAGATATGAATTTACTCAGCTACCTTGCCCTGTGAACACTTCCTTTAGACCTTTATTCAGTCTTGTTTTCTTGAGACTTTGACTCCATAGCCCAATGGTAAATAAACAGACGTCTATCCATGTGAATCAGTAATTCCACCACCAAACCAAACCAAAATAAAAACCCAATAAATATTACATAACTAGCCTAAAATAAACTAAAAGAAAAAAAGTTAAATCATAAAGGGAGAGCCCTCTCTGAGCATTAGGAAGGATAGATCCTAACCTCAAAAGTAGGTTGATAGTTACCTCTAATATTTCTTTAAACAAAAAGCATAACAACCCGAGGAATTATTGGAGTGATAACACTTCCATTGCTCTGTTACTTTCTATAAATTTTACATATGGATGCATCGTGTTGGGAAGATAATGGTAAATACAAAGTCTAATACTGTGTTGGGGCTACATTTTTCATCTAAGCGGTTTGGTACGATTATGTGTTCGTTGTGCAGGGAACAGTTTATCGGTAAGCCCCTTTTGCACCTAGGTCCTCACCTATATGCCTCATGTGTAGGTTTTGTCAACATTTTATGCAACTTGGGGTCATGTAACCAATCATTAAGTGCAGAGGGAAGAGGGTTGATCTCAGCTCTAGGGGACCTGTATCAAGTTTTTATCAAAAAAATTTCTCGAAAATCAATATTTTTATGGGTCGAGGATATGGTTCTAGTGACAGACATGAAGCAAAAGGCCCAAACTGTCACAGGTATCTATGCTTCACTACAAAATTTCATTTTTCTGGGAAATTATTGTAGGAAGGGATCGACTTGAAAGATTATGGTATACAAAGGAACTCTACCATTATCATGAATTTAAGACTATTAGGCGGTGCCCCAATAGTAAGAACACCAACTAGATCTTCATCGACACACAAAGGTTGGGCTTCTTTCAAAGATGTATTAACAGGGAAAGTTGTCACATCGGAAAAAAAAACCCAAATCTCTCAATTCCAGGTCCATACATTAGAGAAAAGATGGAAACAATCTGAGATATGTCCATAGAATTACCATGAGTAAGTTGTCTCTTCAATACTTTACAAGAAAAATCTATTATTTGTCATTTTAATGTTTACTAGCCCAAATATGAATATTTAAATGAGTTGATCTACCTCAACTCGACCAAAATTGTGATATTTATCTCTATGAAAAAGGTTATTTTATGGTTTAGTTTGATAACCAAAAATATTAAAACTATGTCATAAATGATGGACCATGGTTCTGGATAAGGTTGTGTCACTTCGTAACTCCATGTTTTCCTGTCTTAATGCAAACTCAATGATGGTTACAAAAATGTTGGTTTGCGTAAGGCTACATAACCATTCGCTCCCTTTTTGGCAGCATTAGGTGTCAAAAGGCATTGGAAACTCTTTAGAAAGGTTCTTAAAGATGGATCGAGAAAGAATGGATAGAGGGATCTTCACCTTTACTCATATCGGCGTGGACATGGATTTAAGCAAAGGAATTATCAATTGTATTCACCTAACATGCAAATACCTAAAGTGGATACAATCATTATATTTTCAAGATACTGCCTTTAAATGGAGGGGTTTCCATCAAATAGGGAATTTTCAAAACACTTGTAAACAATTAAACAAAAGAACAAACAAGAAGGCCCTCCATCTTCAGATGATGAGGATGAAGAAATGGATGAATCACAACAACTTACAGAGACGGAAAAATAAGAAGGCTCTCAAGAGGAGGGAAAAGAAAATGAGGAGGAACAGAAAAACCATTCAGAGAATCCAAATATCTCAACAATTGACCTGATCCTTGAAAACCAAATAGAGGGGAAGAACAAAAATCAAGAATTAGGTGGAAGAAAGTGATCACACGTATTTGAGAGCTCCAAATCACACAAAGAAGTCCCAAACTCTACTATTAATAGTGAGAATGAAATGATTACTACTGCTCCATCACTTGAGGTCTAGCAAAAACTCCAAAAGAAAAAACAAAAAAACTCTAGTGTATCTAGCAATGTCTAATTTTAGTTTTTATTTCTACTTTTTGGTGTCTTTTCTACTATGTGTGTGTCATGCACAATGGTTTTTTGGGACGTTTCCTGAATGCTTTATGCCTCTACTCTATGTAACTTTTCATTTTTATTAATAGCAAGTTACTATTTTTTTCCTTGATAAAAATATATTAATAATTTGTGGGTTTGTTGATACACTCGCTTTATGACATTGATCCCATGAGTTTTATAATTTTTTGTTTTCGTAATATTAGCCCCTTCGGTTTATTAAATCTGAATAGTAGCCGTTAAATATTAGTCCTACACTTTAATATTTTAGCATGGTCCAATGTCGCATTATGAAAAAACATTGTCAAAATATGAAAATCAACCATGGGCAACCATTATTAATCATCGTTAGCCATATTTGATCAAGGTCTTCCATGGTCGAATTACATTGTGACAAACATTGTCTCAATATGAAAATCAACCATGGCCAACCATTGTCATCCTTGGAACAACATCATATTGTGACAAAAAATGTCTCAATGCTTAAATCAAGCATGGTCAACCATGTTTATTTCAGGTTTGTAGTATTTATCTAATGGTTTATATATACTTCAGGTTTATAATATTAATATCTTAGATTTAATATTATTCCATTGGGTTTATAATATTAATAATCATGTGATTTTATCAATCCTTTGTGTTTAAAATATTTATTCCTAGGCTTTAATAGTCTCTTGTGTTTTAATATTGATCCCTTTGCCTTATTGATCCCTTAGGATTTTAATGTTTATCCATTGGGTTCACGAATTCTTATGGTTTATAATATTAAACCCTTGGTTTATGAGTTCTTTTGGTTTATAATATTAATAATCCCTTGGGTTTATTAATCTCTCGAGTTTAAAATATTTATTTTTAGGGTTTATTAATTTCTTGCTTAAAATATTAATATTTATCCCTTAGGTTAATAATATTAATATTCCTAAAATTTCTTGGTTATTATATTAATATTCCTAAAATTTAAGATGTTGAATCATGCAATTTATAGAATGCACTAATATAATTTATTTAGCTACAACCATTATAGATTTTCAATCATAAATCATGAAATACTAAATTACTCTAGATTGACTTGTAAGGTTGGAGAAATTCATATTTTTTTAATTATAAATTTGTTAGGTGTGAAAAACACATAATTATTCTAATTATTTTGAAATAGTGACTAACAAGTGGGTGTGAATATTCCTAAAATATAATATTCCTCAGCTACCTTGCCCTGTGAACACTTCCTTTAGACCTTGATTCAGTCCTGTTTTCTTGACACGTTGATTCCATAGCCCAATGGTAAATAGATAGACTTGTATCCATCTGAATCAGTAATTCCACCACCAAACCAAACCAAAATCAAAACCCAATCAATTTTACATAAATAGCCTAAAATAAACTAAAAACAACAAAGTTAAATCATAAAGAGAGAGCCCTCTCTAAGCATTAGGAAGGATAGATCATGATCTCAAAAGTAGGTTGATAGTTACCTCTAATATTTCTTTAAACAAAAAGCATAAAAACCCTAGGAATTATTGGAGTGATAACACTTCCACTTCTCTATTAATTTCTATAAATTTTATATATGGACGCATCGTGTTGGGAAGATAATGGTCAATACAAAGTCTAATACTGTGCTGGGGCTACATTTTTTATCCAAGCAGTTTGGTACGATTCTTTGTTCGTTGTGCGGGCAACAGTTTATTGGTAAGCCCTTTTTTCACCTAGGTACTCACCTATATGCCTCGTGTGTAGGTTTTGTCAACATTTTATGCAACTTGGGGTCATGTAACCAATCATTAAGTGCAAAGGGCATAGGGTCGATCTCAGATCCGAGGGACCCGTATCAATTTTTTATCAAAAAAATTCTTAGAAATCAATATTTTTATGGGTCTAGGATACTGTTCTAGTGATAGACCTGAATCAAAAGGCCCAAATTATCATAGGTATCTCTGCTTCACTACAAAGTTTCATTTTTTCTGGGAAAGCACTGCAGGAAGAGATCGACTTGAAATATTATGGTATACAAAGGAACTCTACCACTATCATGAATTTAAGACTATTAGACGGTGCCCCAACAATAAGCACAATAGCTAGATCTTCATTGACACACAAGGGTTGGGCTTCTTTCAAAGATATATTAAGAGGGAAATTTGTCACCCAGGACAAAAAAAATGCAAAATCTCTCAATCCCAGGTCCGTACGTTATAGAAAAGATGGAAACGATCTGAGATATGTCCATAGAATTACCATGAGTAAGTCCTCTCTTCAATACTTTATAAGAAAAAACTATTATTTGTCATTTTATTAAATCAGAATAGTAGTCATTAAATATTAGTCCTACACTTTAATATCAATGCATGGTCCAATGTCACATTATGAAAAACATTGTCAAAATATGAAAATCAACCATGGGCAACCATTTTCAATCATTGTTAGCCATATTTGATCAAGGTCTTCCATGGTCGTCACATTGTGACAAATATTGTCTCAATATGAAAATCAACCATGGCCAACCATGGTCATCCTTGGTACAATGTTGCATTGTGACAAAAATTGTCTCAATGTTTAAATCAAGCATGGTCAACCATGTGGACATTATGGTCACAATATTATGGTTATTTTGGACATGTGGTATTAGTAAGTCATGATGTTGTAACAATATTTATTTAGCTATCAGTGATCTTCATGGTTAAACATAGTGTTACATGTTTTTTTAAATTTATATATGTTTAATTCATATTTATTCTTTTTATCATTAAAATTAATAACTACTCACACTTATAAGATGCACTACTTTAATTTATTATATTAATATTCCTAAAATTTAAGATGTACATTCATGCAATTTATAAAATGCACTAATATAATTTATTTAGCTACAACCATTATAGATTTTCAATCATAACTCATGAAATATTGAATTATTCTAGACTAACTTGTGAGGTTGGAGAAATTTACATTTTTTTAATTATAAAATTGTTAGGTGTGAAAAACACATAATTATTTTAAATATTTTGAAATAGTGACTAAAAAGAGGGTATGAATATTCCTAAAATATAATATTTCATGCTTGTGACAGGTATATACTGCAATATTTTAATTTATATAACTACATGGATTATAAATTTTCAATCATAAATTATGAAAATAATGAATCATTCCTAACTTTTTAGGTTTGAAAAGCACATAGTTTTTTTAATTATAAAATTGTAGGATACTAAAAATACACAATTATTTTAATTATTTCGAAATAATTGATTAGAAGTGTATATGAATATTCCTAAAATTCCTATAAGTGTATATGAATATTCCCAAAATATTCCTATATTTTCAATTATAAATAATAAAATAACTATATATAACAATATTGATTATAGATTTTCAATTATAAATAATGAAATAATTATGAAACACATATTTATTTGAATTATAAATTTGTTAAATATGAAAAACACTTTTTTGACTTTACTTGAGATTATCCTGTCCTGCCCACCCAACCATGTGCCGCGAGGGCTATAAAATGGGAGCATCCTCAACAGATTGATAAGTATAGTGATAGAGGTGATAGTATTTCATTTTCCATTTTAAAGGGTTATTATTATTATTAGGTGATCATCAATTTTCAAGCTTTCATCTGCAATTTGTAATTGAATGGAACTTGGTGGCCGCAAATCAGGAGTTAGAGAGGATTCTATGTCCAAAATGACTTCCTCAATCATTTTGGGAAAAGGCTTCTCATTGACAACATGCTCAAGAATTTCACCATCTTCCTCAACCTTGTCATCGAAGCTGAAAGGTTCCAAAATCTCAAGGCTTTCTTTATCATCGCTATAGGTGACCTGTATTGGCTGCTTAGTTTTTTCAACCTGATGATAGTGAAATTTGTCCCATAAATCAACTACTGACTGCTCTGCAAGGTTATTTTCTGTTTGGATATCATAATCATCAACATATTGATTGAACCTTGGAGAATTATATATATAAGTAATGTCACCAGCCATGCATATTAGACTATCAGATTTCTTTTCTTTGAATTGATCTATAAATCTATTTTCCGTTGTGTGATAATTAAGATCAGGAGAAAAATTAAGAGAGGTTGGTTGTATGTTTATGAGCTGATCTATCTCCTCTTTAGTTAAATTATCTTGAGAAAATTGATTTAGAGGATGAATTTCTTTTTGGGCCTCACCTAAGAGAGATGATGAATCATCACTTGTGCTTTTAGAGAAATCCTGTGGGTTCTCTTTCAATTCTTGATTGGTTTCCTCTTCAACTAATTTTTCTTGATGTTCGAGATAATAAGCATGGGATTCATGAGTTGTCTCTGATAGGATTTTAGGAGGCCAATTTTCTCGTATGAATATAAATGACTCAAAGCATAAGGGTAGAGATCCTACATGTTTTGATTTTTCTTCCATTTTAGTTTTGAATTTATCCTTAATCAACTCTTCTTGATGCTTGGGACAATGAGCATGGGATTCATGAATTTCCTCTGATAGATTCTCAGGAGGCCAATTTGCTCGTATAATCTGAAATGGCTCAAAGCACAAAGGTAGAGATCCTAAAGGTTTTGTTTTTTCTTCCATTTCAGATTTAATTTCATTCTCAATCAACACTTCTTGGCTTTCAAGATATTTATCTTGAGTATGAAAAGTATGAACCTCCTCTAAAAGATCCTCAGGATGCCAATTTCCTAAGTCTTCATCAATGTTTACAAGGTGTTGTATGAGGTCTTCAGATTGATCACAACAATTTTCAGCCGATGATAGAGATGGACAATGCCCTATATAGTGTTTACAAAATTCTTTATGGAAATCCTTCAAAGAAAACAAGATGCCAGGTTCTAGCCCTTCATACCAATTTCTCGCCTTATCTTCTAATGTTCCCATAAAAAATTTCATGAGGCAGTCCTCGTGCCATTCAACCTTTAACCTCCATATGTGTATATGAAATTTTATGAGGTGTAACAAGGGGTCATCAACCTTTTCATCTCGAAATACAGGTAGGTTTTCTATCCAATTATTTCAAGCATTTTGTGTGGGAATCCAGGGATATGTTCTCTACTCATCGGAGCATATCTCCCTTGTATCCTTGGATCCATCTTTGTTAATCATAAAGGATCATTGTGTCTCTTCAACCAGTCTAAAGTTCTCTACCAGTGGATTCTTTTGGTCTAATGAAGGTTGTGGAGTCGCCAGGTGGAAGATTTGAACTGTGTTGTCTGCCATCAGCATGATTAGGATTGCTTAACGCATTCCCAGGAGATTTTATAAGGACTAGTGGAGTAATAGGCCTACTGGAGGCTAGTGGAGGCGCCAGGTGGATTTTTTTAGTTGTTTTTAGAGATATGTGTATGGTCCACCACCAATACTGATAAAAAGCCAATCTAGGGATGCTTTTTGGGGTTTTCTGAGTTTCATGTAGCCCTATGGTTTATTAGAGTGTTCTAAACCTGATTCATCACTTTGCTAGGGTGGTGAAACAAAAATATTTTACTCTAAATGATTTTATGGACTGCTTACCTGTTTAAATTTTGAAAGACTAATGAATCTACAAGAGTTTGATAGACTATTATGTACTCAGTTGGTCCCACCGTGATCTCCATTATGTTAGGGTCTGGTGGGATAAGTCCACAAGATAGTATTCTCAAAGGTCTTTGAAGGTTTAGGGAATCTAAGTTTGTTTATCACTCAGAGTCCCACCGTGATTGCCATTATGTTAGGGTCCCGTGATTTGGCTGATTGGCAAGCCAAATGACAGGGTAACATCAAACCAATCTTTGGAGCCCAAGGACCTAGCCTTCCTGGACTCGGAGAGGGCTCTCTCTATTTGTGTAAGGGATATCTATGTGTTTTGCTTCTTATGTTTTTTATTTTAGGCTAGTTGTGAAGTAGGTTTTGGGTTTTTTTTTTGGGTTTTTGAGGGAGAAACTGATCAAAGACTAATATAGATAAAAATATTGGTAGATCAACTGGGCTATGGGGTCGAAAAGGTCAAGAAAGCCTCAGATGGTGATAAAAGGTATGTTGAAGGGCCGATTTGATCAAGGTAAAATGGATCTTAAGGTAAAATGAAGTGGGATGGACAATAATTTTGTGAAGGACAAAGGCTTTCAAACATAAATAGTTCAATATCTGACATTTATATGGTAGGGCTAACCATTAATCATGATAAATGTAACTACAAACTGATAAATGCATATAAATAAACATTCAAGAAATACATAGAGATATATGAATCTCTAACTTTAGGAAATTTCTATCAGACTTTTGGGAAAGACAATTAAGACAAAAAAATAACTCAAGCTACTAAGAGGAAACTCCTAGACATAGTATTTCGAGCTATCGAGCACTTTGAACTAAGATTGCAGAGTTTTAGGCAAAGGGCAAGATCGATACAAGACCTCTTTGGTTCAACTAGGACAATCAATCATTTAAAGAAAGGTTTCAGAGATGGAGGTATGACTAGCCATGAGTAAGCAGGGCATACCGTGAATCATACTTATCATGCATAAAACCGTAAATGAAACAAGCAAACAATTTCTTCAGTGATCAAAGAGAAATCAAGAATTCTTTGATATGACTAAGAAGGAAGAAAATATAGAAACTATAATGAAACGGGAAATCTGAGGTGCCTCCAAGGGCATGTCTCAAATCTATTATCTAATGTCTTATAGCAAGCAAGAGCATGAAATATGTATGAAAACTAAGAAACATAACAGAGAGGGACACAATACCATTTTACCAAGTCAAGGAATCCAACAGCAGTCCTCTTTCATCATCCAAAAACATTCAAGAAACTATCCAATGCATGAGACAAGTATTTCTTCCAAGCTTGTATAACCATATATTGCTCTATATCATCAAGTTTAGTCTTTTTTACAATGAAGTCTCTTGGAATATATAGGCCAAGATGAGGGAAAACCTCCTAGTGCAACTAGTAAGCTCATTGGCCCATCAAAAATATCTGATTTTGTCCTTGAGGCTTTGCAAAGCCCAAGGCACAAAATATCCATAAAAATATCCTAAAAATGCTAAAAAAGGAAATTATATTGACTTTTCCCAACTAAAAATGGCCAAAAAAGGCTAAACGCACATTAGGAAAAGCCACTTCAGAAAATTGCATTTTTACAAAAATACTTCAGAAATATAGCAGCAGAAAATTCCCTCTTTTGCGGGCAATCTTTGAAGGACTTCCTGATGTTGAAACAAGGACTGTGATAGCTCTTTGGAAAGCCCTAGATGTCTAGTTTCTAAAAATTCTTTTTTTGTCCCAAAATGATCACTGGAAGCCTGTGAAAATCTGACCTATGTGGAAAAACCCAGAAATTATCCTTTGCTGATATGCGGGGCAGAATATTGAAAAAGTGACTGTTTTTCGCCACTTTGGGGGACCAAATCATATTCAATTGATCTGAAATTTGCTAAGTAGATGCCCCTACAATTATGGCATCCAATGATACCATTTTCATCCTTTTAGGATGCTTCAAACCAAAATGGTGGTGCCCATTATTTTATGCAATTAGGCCCAAAAATGTCAAAAACAAGAACATGTCACTCAATTTTGGTGAGCAAGTACCTCAAGGCTTCTTAGAAACATGTCTAGAAGCTCGAGCCAAAATTCCAAGCTTAGAGGTTTCTTTCTCCCTTTTTCTCACAAGGTGCCCTCTTTGGGCGATTTTGAGTTTTTCTCTGATTTGGCTTTTTGTAGTGCCCGTTGCTTCTGATACTCTTTACTGAATTACCAATACCAACCTTTGAAATAATCATTGGAGAAAATATTCAATCAAGACACCTTTTACTCTTTGTTAATCAATTTTTTTCTTTGATGCTAGCAAACAAGTATTTGTCAAAATGAAAACAAAATTACTTCTTTATCACTGTGCTTGATTTCTTTTGATTTAGCAAACAAGATATGTTTTTTGTTAACATGGTTAAGACACCTTTTAAAACAAATTGGAGACCTCTTCACAACTTTGCTCTCTTGATTTTGGAGTTTGCACAAATCCTTTTCTTCTTCACAACATAAGAAAAACTCCTTCAATTTTAACAAAAGCTCTATCCTCTAATCACTGTCTCTCTCTTTTAAAGATGGTCATGGCACCTTTGAAAATAATGTAAAATCACCTCTTTAAACTGAGTGGTGCAGCGGTGTTTAAATGCCAAACAAATGATGGATATGGTAAATTGAGGGTGATAAGAACATTGGGCGGGTGATAGAGGAGCTTACCACAGCATGAAGCAGTCGAAAACTGCATTTGAACACTGGGTGGTGGCGTTCAGAGGTAACTGGCACGTTCAGGAGCAACACCAGGTGTCGGGCACAGGCGTGTCGTGCCTACCTACAGGCGTGCCATGCCTAGTGAAATTTTCTTCTATGTTCTTCTACAGGCGCGCTGCGTGTGTGTACAGGCATGTCGTGCTTGTAAATTTGGCTTTTTAATGAAAACCACCGCTTACTTCCTCCAACTGAAATGTTCAAAAGACTTGAAACTTTGTTCCATTTGCTTCATAACTTGGGGAGGGTTTTGTAAAACACATTTTACTCCATGCTTGAAAAATGAAAATCATCCCTTATTCCATTCAACATTTCGAAAATCTGTTATGCTCCTTGTTAAAATAACCTCTTTCTTTTGAATAGGAAATACAAAGGTATTTGTAATTTGAGCAGCCCTTTAACAAGCTACCTCACTATTTCTTGAGTTGTATCTCCTTGAAACTCATAAAGACCCTTTACTTGAGAATAACTCATTACCATAAGGATGTAGCTTGTCTTTTGAAGCTATTTGTAAAAACTTTGTTTTGTATGGAATGAAAGGAGTGCTAAAACTTTCAGACTTGGATTGTTGTTTATAAAGGAATACATCATCAAGACAAATTTGCAGCCTTTCCATCAACATAAGGTAAATTGATTGCTTCATGAAGTAAGGAGGTTTTTTTTTTTAAATCTGACTTGATTTTCTACCCGGTCCTGAATGAAGTCATGCCATGATAATTTCCTGAGGCCTTATGTTTATGATGAAAGGGGTTAATAACATTTTCCACTACAACCTTTGAAGTATAATGAAAAACCCATTGCTTTTGAAGTGATGAGCGTCCTTTCATAGGAATATCCTTTGATTTTTCACCAAGGAGATTATCATTTTTATCCTTATTGAAACTTGTCAACAAATCTCCCTTATCTAGCATTGCTTCTTCACAATTTTCCAACAAATCTCCTTGATCTAGCATTGCTTGATTTGTAATCTCTTTTGAAGAGATTTCCATGCATGTAGGCTGACATGTGCATCACTGTTGGAGATAACTCGTTTTCCTGCTCCAAACAAACTTCGTCTGGGGTATGAGAGATAACATTTTATCTGCTGGATATCCCTTTTCATCTTTTGATTTTGTGAAAGTTTGAGAAGCCATTTTTAAAACACTAAATTCCTTAACGGGATATGGGACAAAATTTCTTCCTTGTTGCATGGCCATTGCAGAACTATTTAAGCTTCCTAGGGCAGGAATGCTTGCTGGTATGGTAGGACACAAATTCTCACTTAAGATTTTTATGTAATCCTCGCTTATATCCTTGGTTCAATCGACCAATGTCATTTTTTAGAGCCAGAAGTACTATTGAACTTTCTTTGCCAAATCCTTGCTTAAAACAGAAAATTCCTCTTGAATAGAAATCATAGGTGTTCTACAATCTGGGGCAGTCCTTTAACCATTGTTTTTCCCTTTTAAAAAAATCTCTTGAAACCTCTACCACACTAAAATAAAATGCTTTTCAAAATCATATGGTAATTCATAGTTTGTGCTGTAGGAAGTTTTTTAAACTATGATCAAAACCTCTGTTTTTTAATCAAGGATATCATCACTTTTGAAACCACTAATGTAACCCTTTCGAACTCTAATGCCCTCTTACTGCGTGTCTACCAAGACTTTGTCCCTTTTTTAAGAAGTGAAAAAGGTCCTAAAGAGACTGTGTTTTTCTTTAGTTTGTTTTCAAGGGAGATTACAAAGACACTAATTGCAGCCCTTTCAAAAGACCTTTCAAGCCTTTCATGGGGCCTTCTCTTATTATCTGCTGATGGAGGTCTTTATAGACAGAAACAAGAGGTTTCTTCAACACCATAATATCACCACTTTACTTATGATGTAACACCAGAATTCAACTTATAAACTTTCAATTGTTCCCACTGATTTTCAACTTTGACTTTCCAATTGAAAACTTTCTTAAACATAATCTTAACCTGTTGATGCATCCTTTTCTTTATCCCTTGGAAGGAGGTGGCCTACAATAGCCCTGAAATCATTTAAAAACATGTTGGCCCTCTTCTTGTTCATGAAGGAGGCCACAACATGCCTTTCTAACCATCTGCTCTTGCTTGGAGGAGGCTATTCAGCATGTTTCCCAACCATCTACTTTTTAATGAAGAAGGTTAACATAGTCATGATATTTCACCTATTTCCCAAACTGTGTCATCTTTCTTTGTAATATATATCTCTTCTTGGTACATCATAATAAGTAATAAAGTGGAAAAATTTGACAATCTGCTATAAGAGGCATGTTTCTGAGATATGTATCCTATTGTCAAAATATCCTTGTGAACTTTAAAACCAGGAGCCACATGATTGGTATTTGTAGAGTATTTTCTTGCTAGTCATTTTACTAACCTTTCTTGACTGTGTTTGTAGAGGTTTATTTAATTTGCTTTCTGACTAGTATTCTTATCCCAGGCTCAAGACAACATGAGAAGCAGTTGTCTTCTTATGTTCAGTTTGATAATGTCTTCTGGAATACTTGTACATCTCTGCTTCTGAAGGAGACACTAAAACACTGTAGATCAACATTATATCAGTTTGGCTTTTGAAACATGTACTCCTGCTTTCTTTTCATTGCAGCTCTCCATCTGCTTGATGATGGCAAATTTCTTCAACATGAAAGACTTATTTGGACTTGTCTCTTTGCTCTTGTCTGGATACTATTTGTCATTCAATTTTCACCCTGCAGAGATGCAAAAAATATGACTTTGAACCTTGGAGAGCTCCTTTGGTGTCTTATGGAGATTTTTCCCAATCTTAAGCATATTCTTTTAGACTGTGAACATGCTTATCTTCTTCTGATTTGGATCTTTGCTGAACTTCTTCTTGAACAGAGACAGAATGAACTCTTAATGGTGTTCGACCTATGGATGTGTCAAGACTTATTTTTGTAGAAAAGGAAGACAATCTCTGACTGATTGGTACTAGACAAAGGCTCTTTGGCTTAAGATGCTTTTGTCAAGGAAAAGACTTCCTAAACACCACTATCTAACTTAGGGGAAAATTTCATTGATTCTGATTGTTTTTTACGAGAAAATAAGGGATAGGAAGGGAGAAACTTTGTCAAATATTGGATAGTGAATTTCATGAGAAACAATGGAAAAATAATAGCAGATAAGCAAGGCTAAGACAGCTATAGACAGGGATATTTTTCTGAGGCAAGACATGACTTGAAAACTAAAGCTTGCTCTAATCATAGGCTAACAGGGAAAGGTAGGAGGATAAAAAATTTGTCCGGGGTGCTTTCTAGATTACATAATGACATATTGAGATTAGCTTCTAGGAATCTCAGCTAAGGAATCTAGTCATCAACAACAGGTGAAAAATACTGATGACTAATAGGGTGGAACCATGTTCATGGAGACATTTCCCTGTCACCTCAAAATCTAGTATTGTTGTCAGTACTGGTGAGTACTGTGCACAACCTTCTAAGCTTGTGCTTCTTGTCATCATGCAGAAAAGGATTTTCCATTATCACAACATTAATTTTATGCTATGTTCTTCCATCATTATCTTCTGTTACGTGAGCAGAGACCTGTACTCGCTCAATGATGGTAAACATATGATGAAGTCAATGATACTTACAGCATCGTTTTTTCCATTTCTATGTCTTGGAATTGGCTTCACATTGGACAGAGTGGCTAAATTTTTATTTCATGCTCACATCTAATAAGTATTTGTCCAAATTCATGGAATTAGAATGGATGTTCAACTGAAGGTAATAATTAGATGTTTTGATTCTTCTTGCAAAGCTCTTTTGCAGGCACTCTATAGTTCTATACTCATAGCATGAATTGTGTATTTAATCTATTTTAAACCCTGATGGACCAATGTTACAATAGATTTGTGAGACAAGGGTCCATTTCTTCAGCTGCGTGATAATCTTTAAAATGGTTTTCGCAGGTCTTTGGAGCTTCAAAGACGGTTCCAACAGTTTTTGATTGAAGAGAAAACACAAGTTTATGCCATTTGAACTTCTCAAACTATAATTCACTTTATCTCTATGCATGTCATTTCGAAAATGCCACAAATTCAGAGTTGGTTTCAAAAAATGTAATTCACTATATATCTCAGCATTTCATTTAGAAAAATTCCACAAATTTATATGTGGTTTTGAAAAGTGCCCAAAGGGATTAAAAGAGAACACAATTGTAGTCCACAGTCGCTGGTTTTTTCAGAACAGAGCAAAGGATTTGACGCATTTTTATTTCTTGTGATCATTATACAGTGACATCATATAATCCTTGAGGTCTGTCAGAACCATCAAAGTCTCAAAGTAGGCATCCTGACAGACATCAATGTCTCAAAATAGGCAACCTAATTAATCAAAATAGGCATGGCAATGAATCAGCAAATTACATTCATTCCACAGATAAAAAAACAAAATGTTACAAATGTTTGCTAAATTAAGAAATTGGGGGAAAAATGTAAAAGGGGATCTGAATGAAACCCGGGAAAGCTATATCAATTGCAAGAAATATTGAGTCCCAAATAAAATTGGCATATACAAAGAGAGTGTGGATAAATTCCAACCATTCAAGTAGGAAAATAATTCAAACACAAGTGTTTCTAGTGAAAATACATATGGATGTTTAACCAAAAGATCAAATCATGGTCTTCTGGTTAGTAATTGCAAAGGATAGAGATCTTTGCAATCTCTACAGTGCATTCTTTTGTAGCTACACTAAATAACCAAAAAGAGAGAACTCGATACTATGGATACTCTTATTATGTCAATGATGCAATTCCTAAGATGCCCATCTTTAACTAAGATCTAAAGTCTACTTACACTATTTGGTGACACTTCCACTTTCATCATGCAAAAGTAGCACTTTAATGCTACTGTTTCCTATGCTACCACCTTACAGCGTTTCCTTTACAACATCTGGTGCAATTGCTAATTATTTTTTATTTATAATTACCTCACCCCTCTCACTTCTCATCATTGCATCATCTCTTAACTCATTGTATTATCTATTAACAAAACTCAGTACCCACTAATTAACATGCCCATCTGTCATCTAAAAAAAGTATGTAATAATTTATCTTGGTAGAGAATTATTAATACAATACTCATATAATTAAACTAAAAACTAACACTAAACTAAATGTTGGAAATGAATCCCTAAATGGTAGAAATGAATTCCCTTTTTATGGACTAAAATATAATTGTCTCACTTTTTATGGAATTATTTTTCTCTAACTAACTAATTTGACTACTCTAAGTTAAGCATTTTATTGCAACATTTGAACTAAACATATTCTCTGCATATATTTTAACAATCATTATATATTATTTAAACAAACATTCAAGCACAACAAAACAAATAATTACTTGTTCACCAGAATCACCATTTTTATATATATTTAAATTCCCTATCAATTGCAGATTCCCTATCAATTGCAATCTCAAGATGAGGCTTGCTCTAAGGGTATAAGGTGTTCCTAGGCTATGAATCAATATAAATCAAACTTGCAATAACTTAACACTAAATTAACTCAAAATGTAATATAACCCACTATTATACGTTTCATAATGAATGAAACCAAGTTTTTTATTTTTATTTTTAATTTATTTATTTTTGTTTCGAATGAAGCCACATTTTCCACCATTGTAAATGTAAAGCAAAAGTTTTGCAGGTTTCATTTTTTTTCTTAAATTTATTTTTTTATAATGAAGTCAAGTTTGGCACCAATATTTCTAATGTAACACTCATTCCGGTGGCATCCAATATGAGGAGCGAGGTTCAAAGTTGACGTCACCTTCCTCCAGACCAATCAAAACAACTTCGTGGGTTAAAGAATGAGCTTTGGCATAAAAATTGAACCCCATGGAATATGGAATGTATAAACGTTTAATGTTTTTTGATTTAGTTTTTATTTGCCACGACATATGTTAGTTTTTGACATATGTATTATAAACATTTAATGTTTATAATACATATATATTATGTAATAAGTTTTTTATGTTTTATTTTTTTTGAGTGTTTTTACATGGCCCATTGTAAAACGCAACCATATATATATGTTGCGAAAAAGACAGAAAGGTAATATGCCAAGAGAATTTTGACTGTGTGTATTGTTTTTAAGCCCAAAGGCAGAAAACAAAAACAGAGACAAAGAGCAATTTTGAAGCATTGTGTGTCAAGCAATGAGAAGATTTCCATTGTAATCCAGAACTTCATTCTAAAGACAAAATATTGTTTGTAATAGACTACCTGCTTAATGAAATAGTTTTAAAGCATCTCTGTCCATATATTTGTGTTGAATCTTTGTGTTGAGTTGAGGAATTTTATTTCCTCTATGTGTTCAGAATACTTCGGAAATTTCAACAATGGATTTATATTATTGAATGTGTCACTAAGCATGAGTATCAAAACATAGAGGGCTTGAGTTTTACATACCTCCCAATTTCTATTGAGATTGGAGAAATTTAATAGAGGCTTTAAGTCCGAATATATGGCACTGAACCTATGATCAAATAGAAGCTTCGCGTACCTGCTTAACAGAGTCAATTTATTAGATACCATTCAATGTATGAAATTTAGCAAATTTCTCCACAATATTGAAAAAAACCAATTAACAACAAAATTTGACTAACCTTGATATCAAATTGAAACTTTTGAAGAAACAATATACCTGCACAACATGTTTATCAAATGAAACTTGCAGCATCTCATCAATTCTTTTTAAATAAGCTTTGATTCCTTTTGTATTCAATTTTTTTTGTGGAATTTGAATGAGAGTCGTTTCAATTAAACAGAAGTGTATTCAATAAATAATATGGAACATGATGGCACACACACATCCAGTGGTGGTGCTCCATGGCACTCCATTGCATGCCATCATTTTACTTGTAAGTTACATAATTAAATTGTAAGTTACATTATGTAACGTACAATTATTAAAATATAAAAAATATTATTAAAACAATACATAATGATTAAAATATTAAAACAATTATTGTTACATAGAAATTAAACATAATAAATTCATATAATACCAAGAAAACATAACACATTGGCGTGTTATTCTATTCTTAAATAACAGTAAAAAACAATAAATTCTATATCATTAATTGTGAATGAACCATTTCTCATTTCAGAAAGTGAATAGGCATATTTTTCAGGTTTTGAATAGTTATGAATGAAAATGAACATGTGGCTAGATAAGATGTTTCATAGTTTTATTATATAAAATTTGGGTGAAAATGTGAAGCTCGGTTACACTTTTTGCCCTTTTTTGAGAAAAAAATTTCATTTTTTTTCGGTTCTTCAACTTTCTACAAACTATAACAATTTTTATGTGTATAATTTCATTTTGCGATAAAAATAAAAGTCGTGAGAAATTTTGTTAGCTTTCTATTACTTATTTTTTGAAATTTTTTTATGTAGATTTGATATGTCAACTTAGCGTTTCTTTGAGTGTGTGTTTCTTAACAATCAAAGGATTCATAAGAAGTCATGTTATGACGAAAAGTTGTATTCATTGAAAATTTGTGTTTTTGAGAAAACAAAATGTGTTACAACAATCTAGACAGAGTCTACTGTGGTTTCGTCATATTTACAAAGCCATGGATGCATATCATAATTACTAGAATTTTTTGAACTGGTCCAATACGAAAAACTGCGTATTTTGGATATGTCTCGCGTTGCAAGAAATTTCTTAACATATAAGTTATAAACTAAAAATCTAAAAGCTACCCATTAGAGACGACGGACCAATGTAATGCTCCATAATTTTTTCAATTTTTTTTACAATGTATTTTTGGATATACAAAATTTTGATTTCACTGAATCACAATGACCCTCAAAAATTGTTTGCACCCATTTTATTAGAAAAATAATTAAAATTAGTAAACTTTTATGAAATTCCATAAAAGTTATATTTCTTGAAAGTAGATTCAATTCTGAAAATGTTTGTCTTGGTTTCGACAGTTAATTAACAACCTTTCATGGAGTTTAATTAGTCCAAAGTTGCAGAACCGTATTCAGAGCCTGGTTTTTGCGTAATTGGTGACGCGTTAGTTCGGCTAAACTTTTAATCTAAGTTCGGCCGAACTATGTTTTTTGCCGACGGCTCATTAAATCTAACGAGATAATAGTTCAGCCGAACTTTTAATCAAAAGTTCGGCCGAACTATTGTATAACTTTCGGTCGGATGGAAAGTTTTGCGGAGCCCCTACTAAAACACATTCGCGGTCACAATTTTTGCACATTTCGCACGTTTCATCTCATTTTTACAAAGATCTTGGTTTGGGTTTAAAAAATTTTCTTCAAAGTTTGGATTTAAGAGCATTTCTTGGAAGCAAACTGATTTTACAAAGAATTGTTTTGGGTTTAAAGAATTTTTTGGGAAGACATTTCTTGGAAGCGGCCTGATTTTGCAAAAAATTATTTTTGAACTTCAAAAAATTTATTGGAGGTATGTACGTGTTTTAGTACATTTTTCTCTCGAATTTTTTAAAATAAGTGTTTTGGATTGGAGTACGTATTTTTTTCAAAAAATTTAAACTGGAGTCTTTTAAATTAAATCTTTTGTGATATTTTTTGTAATCAAGTTATTGTCTAATTTTTTGAAGGAAATTTTTTGAAATTCATACCCTATTATCATGGGAAATCGAAGAACTTGTGTGAGAAAATATGATCGGAAAAGAGACCTTGAGGAACGTAGAGAAGAGACGAGACAATCTCGCAAAAGAAAGTTAAAAGCCCTCTCAAATATTGAAGAGGAAAATCAACCTCAAACAGACATTGAAGCAGGTATGTAAATGTAAATATTATGATCTATTGATATATTTAAAATTTTCCTAACGTAAAATGTGAAGCTTAATTTTTATTTTATGAACTAATTTGAAAAATATTTTGTTTAATGTAAACAGACAAAGATATTCCTCAAAATATTGAAGAAGAAAATCAACCTCAAGCAGAAATTGAAGCAGGTATGTAAATGTAAATATTATTATCTATTGATATATTTAAAATTTTCCTAACGTAAAATGTGAAGCTTAATTTTTATTTGATGAACTAATTTGAAAAATATTTTGTTTAATGTAAACAGACATAGATATTCCTCAAAATATTGAAGAAGAAAATCAACCTCAAGCAGAAATTGAAGCAGGTATGTAAATGTAAATATTATGATCTATTGATATATTTAAAATTTTCCTAATGTAAAATGTGAAGCTTAATTTTTATTTGATGAACTAATTTGAAAAATATTTTATTTAATGTAAAAAGACAGAGATATTCTTCAAAATATTGAAGAAGAAAATCAACCTCAAGCAGAAATTGAAGCAGGTATGTAAATGTAAATATTATGATCTATTGATATATTTAAAATTTTCCTAATGTAAAATGTGAAGCTTAATTTTTATTTGATGAACTAATTTGAAAAATATTTGAAATTATAGATATATTTATTAATTTAGTTATTTATTTAATATGTACTATTTTTTCGAATATGTACAGATGAAATCACTATCGATAATGAGATGTTAGAAAATGTTGACACTCACACATATGGAAATAAAAAACCTGACCATGTTATACCATATCGTGTTAACTGCATTTTAAAAAAGTATTTCTTAAATGAGTGGGTGATAGTTCAGGCTCAAATGTTGAAAGGTCTCCTAACATTAAGGAAATTAAAAGAAGCTACGACACTATTGGGTATTCGAAAATCAACCAAAGATAAAAAAAATGAAGGAAGATGTGATAAAAAATATGAGTAGTGCTATAAAGTCAATTAAGAGATCTAGAGAGAAAGATGTTTCAATTGTACATAGAGGAATACAGATATCAATGATTTCATCAAGTACTCAAGAGAATCATTTGGTAACATCTATAGCACGAGCACTAGGAACCTCGCGAAAAACTTTGCACAAACATTGAAAATTTCGGCTGCAAATAGATGTAAATGATGAACTCGATTGTTGGAGATCTATTTGTAGGCAACCATACAAAGATAGACTTGGAGAAAATGTTAAAAAAATAATATATTAATATTGGAAGAACAATTCGCATGTTTCACCAACTGCAAAGCATGTGATGTGAAGAAGAATAACACGAAATCAGTACGAAGAACATGAAAAATATCTCTTGGAAACCACTTAGATAGAGTTATTCAACAAGTTCAAAGAAGAGAATCGTCAAATTCATGTTTCACTCAATGCTTTTGTTCAACAAAAACCATGGTATGTAAAACCTATCACCGTACGCGACACTTATTGTTGCCGTTATCATGTGGAATTTGAATTATATTATGACACATTCCTTGATTTCGGTAGAACATTATGGAAGGATTCACCTCCTCCTTCCATTATCCGTGATTTCATATCTCAAATTATATGTGAAAGAGAAAGCGATGAACTATTTTACAAAAAGAAATGTGTTGGTGGTAAAAAATGCGATGATTGTGGAAATTTAACTAAATTTCAAAACAAATATCGTATTGATATAAATGATCAATCATTGTCCAACATGAAAGTGAAATGGAAGAGATATGAATATATCGATACATCGATTCAAAGTGCAAATAGTGTTAAAAGAATTGAATTACTAGAAGACGAAATTTTTCTGATAGACTTTTTGAGAAAGTTTGAGGCAGAAATTTACAAATACACCAAGCATTCCCATAGAGCTCAATGGCAAGACTTGAAATTCAAAAAATCTCATGAAGTTTTTCCACCAGGGACCATTTTGTCAGTGATTGATTTTGCAGAAAACTACACATTTGTTCCACAAAAAGAAATTCAGAGTGAATACTATCATTCTGACCAAGTCTCCATGCTCGTCCATATTCTATATAGACATGCTGAACAAAATGTTGATCATATAGAAAGCACGAGTGAAAATCGATATATCATTAAAGAATATCACTTTTATATCAGTGACGATCGTACACATGATACATGTTTTGTACAACATTGTTTTGGAAAAATTTATGATTCATTGAAAAATCATGGAATAAAATTCAATGAACATTGGATATGGTCAGACAGATGCGCAGGTCAATTCAAATCTGCACGATCATTCTTTTGGTTGTGTTGTCTTCATAAGAAAACTGGCATTAAACATTGTTGGAATTTCTTTGAGACTGGCCATGGAAAAGGAGAACATGATGGTGCAGGAGCATGCATAAAACGAGCACTTCGAAGATATCAAATGAACCACTCTACAAGCTGACTTGTGAATGCTGAAGAAGTTGTTCAATGGTGCATCACTGCTCTAAGCCATGAGAGAAACCCATCAAGAGAAGTGCAAGGGTACATTCAATTTAATTTATATTGGAAATCTAATTTTAAACATTGTACATTTATCATGCAATGATTATCTTTGATTGTATTTTGATATCATATTTACAAATTCTTCTTCTAATTTTCCATATAAAGGTTTTTTTGGCATATTGGAATCGAAGACGTAGATAGATCAATTGGAAATGACGTTGAAACAATAAAAGGGACTCAAAAATTTCATTCAATTCAAACAAAGTCATCCAGAAATGTATTTGCATTGGATAAAAGAAAATATTCTTGTTTTTGTGATGTTTGCATAGACAACACAAGATCCAATGACGTTTGTGAAAACAAAATGTATGTGAACGATTGGAAACATACAGAGCTAAATACAAAGGGAAAAATGTCTGTTGCAATGTTTGAAGAAATGCAATGAGAGGAAACTACAATATCATCCGATGGTGATCGAGTTTCTGATCTTGTTAGAGAAGGTAACATTTGAATTACTTTCTAATGATTTAAAGATCTAGAAATAAATTTAAATATGCATAATTTTGTTAAATTTATTTTATTGTGCAGGAGATGTTTTTTCTGTAATTTCACCTATTGACAACGATGAAAATGTGAAGTATTATTTGATGTGTTTCACTGAACAAAAAATGAAATTATTACAAAACTATAATGATCACGGATTTCAATATGACAGAGGGTCTATTATACTGAAAGGTTATTTTTTCAGACAAACTCATCAAAGTGGAGACTTTGTTCACTTTGAAGACTATGAACTTGATTCCATAAGTTGTCAATATAGTCACTTGGTGTGTGCAGCACACATAAAGTTGATAGAAGTTCAATCAAAGAAAAAATCGAAAATTAAGAGATGGAAAATGTCAAAATCCGATCATGAACGGATTATTGAGGATGGAATTCCATTAGAATTTTTTTGAGTGAATTGTCCAACAATTTATTATCTTTGGATTAAATATGTTTGAGAACTTCCAGTACTCAACTAAAAATTGAGCTGCTTATGTTATTTGTGCAAGTGTTTGCACATGTACAAATTGTTTGGGTACAAGCACGTGCTCTAGTATCAACTGAAAGTAGTTTTTCTATATACATGTGCATTGATGAAAAATGTTATATGTATTGGATATATATATATATATATATATATATATATATATATGTTCTAGAATGAAATTAACTGTTCTAGTTTTACTATGTGCATTGATGAAAAATTATTTACGTACTCAATATATATGTTCTAGAATGCAATTAACTGGAACTAGTTTTTCTATGTGCATTGATGAAAAACTAGTTGGATTTTCTGGTAAAAAGTATGGACATAATGTAAATAAATCATCTGCAGTATAGTTTTGTACAAAAATTCCTTTCAGACAAGAGACTTGAAGCACTTCTCTGACTTTTGGTGGGATTTGACCCACAGATTGAAAATCTAGTACAAAATTTTCTTGTCCAATGGTCGGATATGTTCAATGTGCATTGATGAAAAATGTTACTTGTCTTGGATAGATATGTTCTAGAATGCACAATTAATTGTTCCAAGTAGTTTTTCTATGTGCATTGATGAAAAAACTAGTTGGATTTTTTGGTAAAAAGTTTCAACAATGTAAATAAATCGACAAGGCTACCTATTTGAGTGCGTTAACGACATTGACCCAAATTCAACAAACATATATATGTACTAGACTTATATTTCCAATCAAAATTAAAGGGATAATTTGTACATATATCTACTTCTTTAAACTCTTTTTTCAATTAGCGCTCAATTGATACATGGTTAGTTGCATTGAAAAGCTATGTTCTTCCTATTGGAAATTTTTTCACTCAAACAAAACTACATGGAGAGATCAAAAGCAATCTTAAAATTCCAAATGTACTTCAACCATCCAAAAGGGATTTGTGCAACATTACTTGACATGTCATGCCAATTATAGTGAACAACTATCCAATAGAAACATTTAACATTATATACCACATGTGCCAAATGTAGATTGAAACCATCCAAAACTTTAAAATTTTAAAAACTTTTGATAATATATCATGCAACATTAAAACATTAAACATCACATGCGAAATGTAGATTGAAACAGTTCAAAACTTGAGTTTAAAAAACTTTAAATTATATATAGATCGTTACTTCACATGCCATGCCAATTATAGTTCAACTAGATCCAATAGAAACATTTAACATTATATACCACATGTGCCAAATGTAGATTGAAACCATCCAAAACTTTAAATTTTAAAAACCTTTTGATTATATATTGTACAACATTAAAACATTAAACATTTAAAGTTCATTAAATATCACATGCAAAATGTAGATTGAAACTTTCCAAAACTTGAGTTTTAAAAACTTCACATGCCATGCCAATTATAATTCAACTATCCAACAAAAACATTTAACATTAAATATCACATGCCAAATGTAGATTGAAAGCATCCAAGACTTTTAACTTTTAATTTAACATAAAAATATAGATCACAACATTACTTCACATGCCAAATGTACTCCAAGCATCCAAAACTTAAATTTTAAAAACAAAAAAAATTATAACACATGTCATTACATAACATGCCAAATGTAGTTCATATGACAACATTAATTTATAGATGACAACATTACTTCACAGTCACATGCCAAAAGTACTAAAACCATCCAAAAATTAAATAAAACAAATTATATTAACAATGTAATAAAATATGTCCAAAAATTGTAAATCTCACACGTATCAAACTGTATCAAGTTTAACAAATTTTAAAACCATCTAAATTTTGAAATCAAATCTACTGTAAATCATGTCCATCAAATGGAGACGGATCTAGCGTCTTCCCTACTAGGATCTCAGTCCGCGCCCTATCATGTGAATTGGAAACCTACATACACAATGTACATGTACTTGAACATTAAAATTTGATGTTTTAAAAATGAATGAGAATATATATATCTAGAACTTCATGTAAAAAACAAAATATAACAAAAAAATCATGCAATACCTCATAAGGTTCCCTCTCCATTTGATGAACAGGTTCTCCCATAGGAACATCTGCAGTGGTAAACTGTACAATATACATGTACAGTTAAACACACACACACACACACACACACACACACATATATATATATATAAATTAAAAACCTTCAAATGAAAATGCACATGTACATATATAAACTTATTTTCAATAATATTAAAAAAAGGAACTAAAGACAACTTGTTCAAATGTTGTGGATGTTCCTATCTCCGTCGCTAGAGTCCGCGGATTAAAGAAATCTTCTATAGGAACCTAAATTCAAAAAAATTTAAATAACTCAAAATCTCTCTCTCTCTCTCTCTCTCTCTCTCTATATATATATATATATATATATATATATATATCTCAATTTTTAATGGAACTTTTTGAGATAGAATATATATATATATATATATATATAACTTTTAAACATAAATTTTAAACTTGTGAAAAATTGTCCATACTTGTGGCTCATCTCCCAAGGAAGTAGAAGGTACATCTCCCAAGGAAGAAGAAAGTACCGCCATCCCAAAAACATCAGACGGAATCGGTACCTGTTAAAACATTTTATCAAATTATATATATACATACATGTACATGTGTGGCAACAATTATTTATTTTAAAGTCACTTAAAAAACACTAACATTTGCCAACATATCTTGATGGTCAGACCCATATGCATTGTTTGAACCAGAGGTCCCGAACGTGATATTAACATTTTTGTCACGCATCATGTGTGAAAATTGCAAATGGTGTTTTAACATATAATCATACATTTTTGTTAGATTAATGTACACATACAAATAAATGTATACATGTACATACACATGTATTTATTACAAATTGTACACATGTATATGTAAAAATAATTTCAAACCCTAAGGTCACTAACAGATACCGTTCCAGTGCCCTCTTCCTCATGAAAAATTAGGTCTTGCAAACCATTGCGAAAATTTATTGCATATGTTCGGAGATCTTCAATATTCATGTTGTAAATCTCCTCATCTGTACAATAAACAAAATTGGCACGTGCATTTTCACGTGCTCTTTGTCGATTTAAACAAAGATCAACTCCACGGAATCTGCTATGAACATTTTCTATCATAACATCTCTTGCTTCTCGACTTATTTGAGAAGTCGCATCCATCTCTAATCGCAGAGTTTCGACTTGAAACGGTCGACTCACCAATGGCGGCTCAGGGCGAGGCAACTCCACATCTCGCTTAGCGCCCTTACGGTCATATAATCGACCTTTCCTCGGACCAAAAAATTCTGAAGGAAGGTCATTGTAGTTAGGTTTCATACCCAAAAAAAAATCTACATAAAACATTTGTGCAAAATAAATAGGAACCTCATCGTTCTATGGAAGCCTTCCAAAGGCCGCAAGATGCCTATCATACAAATAACGAGCTTTGTCTGGGTGCTTGAAATACTACACCTTCAACATTTTTCTTTTTGGCCCTTATAATTAAACATTGACTTGGCCACTTCTTTTGTGACTTTTTGTTTTACGTCCTCCCATTTATCGGGACCCATCACTGTTTCTTTTCTCTTTCTCATCAATTCTACAAATGAATCAGTGGTTGGCCCAAGATTTCGATACACATTTACCATTTCACCCAATGAATGTGTAACTATTTCAAGGCTTTGTCGACTCTCGGCAGGTAGAGACAAAGCCACGAGATCTCTTTGCAATTTTGCATGAAGTCTTTCACACCTTTTTAAGGTGCAATCCGCCATGTTGGTTTCCCATGGTATATCAGTAATCTCGGCCGAATAAGTTGTGCTGGGTTGACAGCCTTCTTCTTGAATGTAGCAGGCTGCCCTGCATCTATTTTGACCACTACTTCGAACATTTTCGGCCTCTGCATCAATATATATAAAATTTCGTATATTAGAAAAAGCACGTGTAAAAAAAGTTGTACAAATTTAATGAAAAAATATTGAAATTGATAGCAACCTTGACGTTGTTGGTTAACATCTTCTCCAACATGACCCTGCTGAGAACCAGACCCAGAATGATGCTGCTGAGAACCAGATCCAAAATGACCCTGTTGAGAACCAGCAGCCGTTGATTGGCCTTCAGGGGAATAAATATCACCCCCTTCCCGCAACTTGCTACCACTCATACCTCGACTGGTTGAACCATGGCCACGCTCCATGGATGGAGTAGAAACCCTTCTCCTCTTACCTCCTAAAATTAAAATATGAAACTTATTAACAACTAATTTAACTCACAAAGTTAATAAAAAATAAATTCCATATGTACACACATGTATGGAGATTTAAGATTATATTTAAATACCGTGAACATCCCCCGATCCCTGAACCTCCATATGGGATTCGGTTGATCTTCGTCGTTCATCCTCCATGATATATATCTATTGGTTGGCATTTACACAAAATAGATTTCAAAAAATCAATTTTTAATTTAGTGTACACAAATTATGTAGAACACAACTTTCAAAGCAATAATTGATCATGTGTGAAACTAAATTTAATCGAAAAAGAAATTATAAAAATGATAAGTTCACCAAATTGCACTTTACATGGTGGGAGCATACTTGGTATAAAATTTACCACTTATACACTTTAGTTTGTGGGAGAAATGACACATGACCATAGTTTACCTTAAATTTGTTGTGTTTTATGGATATTAAAATGAAGAACTTCTATTTAGATCCATTCCAGAGATTGACTGTAGGGGCATTTACTAGATATGTCACCTTTCATTAAAGATGATATCCAGAGGCTACCTGGCCCTTTACAGACTCTGCCTATAGAACTTGTAGAAGTAAACACTAGAGGCATTAAAAATATCGAAGAACGTTTTCATGCTTAGACATGGGAATGTGTCTCTTTCCCTACACAAAAAAATAGTTCAAGGTAGTTAATCTTCATAGACACGTCATCAAGCAGGTCAATGTGATCATCCCCAACTTACTTTTCATGAAATTAGGCTTGGAATCCTCTACAACCTGGTGGATGGAGTTGAATGGGAACTAGGTCAAGGGCTTTAAAAAATACATTCTAGTGGATTTAACACTTACTAGGTTATGCCAAAAAATAAAGTGGGAGAAATGTTTTCTCCTCGAGGTTATCCAATTGGGTGTGTAATACGAACTTCACCCATTTCCTACAGTTTCTCTCTTAGGTTACAAAGTGTCTTCCACCTTATTAGTTATATATTTTTCAATTTCCTGTGGATTCCTTGAATTTTTTCTCCTACCATCTCCCTCTCTCACTCCCCAAATTATTGTCATCAAACATTCCCCATTGAGGATCTGGAGCAATGTTTGCACCATACTTAGAACTGTCATTGCTGCTAATTGAAATTGGAGAGTCATGTATACTAGATTGCTTGCTTAAGTGGCTTTTACTTGGACAATATCCTGAGATGAGTTTGACATGATGGTCATATGAGGTTGGAAGCTAATTGGTGTAATTTTCCTTAAATTCTTCACTAATTGTTTCTCTATTAGTATGTTTTTTAAACATCTCGCTTAGGGCGAGGCAACTCGACATATATTGTACAGTTTATGGGACATAAATCAATATGTAGAAATATTCACTTGGTTTTTATAATTGGATAGAATAATGACTTAAAATGACCTTGTATGTCTTCTCATTTTAGAGCTCAAATTTTTAGGAAGGATTTAAGTATCCACCTTTCAAGAATCACTAGAAGAGGTTGATAAAGAATATAGGAAGACAAAAAACTAACCAGTGGTGTACTAAATGGATTTCTTTGGAGGTAGATTGGCATATGGACTTTTGGTAGCTGGAACTTTTCTAAATAAGTGAATGTATTTGAAAACCAAACCTCTAGTTTATTTTGGTTTAGACAAGGTCTAGAATTTGAAAAGTGAATTCCCTCTTTCTTCCTCTTACATGTCCAATGATCGGAATCTAGATTGAGGGAAAAAAATTTCCTAAATAAAAATTTTGCATTTTATTTGTTGTACACATGAGTTTTTAAAAGCTAATTAACTCATAAATTTCTCACAAAATACACTTAATGCTTGACACAAACCCCTTCCCAATTGGCTAACTTTAGACGATCCTAAACACATTTTTATTTAACTAATGAGGGAGATAGCCCAATAAAACTAGTTTGTCCATATTCAAATCAAGTTGATATCAAAGTACAATTTAGCTCATTTTAGTCAAGGTTAGTTAGAAGAATTAGCTATTGGTTTCTGTCTTCAATTTCCTCTCAAAATGAATGTGTACGTGCTTTTTAGAGACACACTAGAGGAATAAGGTCCAAATTTTTGATGAAAATGTGCTATGAAAGTAAAGGGTTAAAGGAAAACATGTACAAGGCATATTTGAGTACAAGACATAGTTGAGCCAAATGTTGTTGAGGAAGGGCCTAATTATTTGGGTCTTGGTTATGGAAAACATGATGGAGAATGCTCCAAAGCCAAGGAGGCACATGAATCTATTCCAAGAAGGAATTTTATTTCGTGTTCATTACCTCAAGCTTGTGAAGTTTGTGTTCATGATGAATGGAAAAGTTTGACACCCACTTTGCAAGAAGATGTTAATAAACATGCAGCTAATGAGAATGTAAAAGAAGAGAATGTTGAAAGCTCTATCTAGTCATTGAATTCATTGCTAGTATTCAGAGGAGAGCCACTACCTCATCAAATTCACCTCCTCAAGAAGGCGAAAATGGTGAATGTTCAAGGTATAAATTTTCCTTTAATCAAATTTCTTTTGATTATGATAAACATGGTAAATATTCACATAAGATATAGAAAAGAACTTGCACATGTTCCTTTTGTGGTTTGAATAACCATAATGTTTATAGATGTTGGAAGAAGATATCCATGCACATTGAAACTTTCTAAATAAATGAGGCAAAAAATCAAAGGCCCATTAGACAAGGAAAATGATGTTGAAAATAAGATGCAATTGTTTATTACTCATTGCCATAAGAAAGGTCACCTTGTAGACAAGTGTTGGAATTTGTATCCAACAAGTCATCCACAACATTTGAAGAAGGTGGAAAGAGATAACGACAAGAATGGAAAAGAGGATTCCATAGTTGATGAGGGTCAGGATGATTCACATGATGATGAAATGCAGCTAAAAGAAGCGCCATTGAAATGGTTTGCTAACAGATGGTTAGATTTATTATCCAATTAAGGCCTTGCATGTATTTTGATGTTTCATGAATTTCTTTGCAAATTCAAAGTATGGTGCATGTTGCATGAAGCAAGATGTTGAAAGCAGAGTTATGTTGACACACTTAAATGCAACAAATATGGAAATTTGTACATGAGCTATTATTTGACTTGAGTCAGTTGTTTGAAGAGGCATGTTTTGTCGACTTGTGTTTGGTTGATGGTTTTTTACACCAATATGTAAGAGTACATGGAGATATTCACATGATGTGAATTTTTTTTCTTTGAAGGAGAAAAATGATATGTCAGCGAGCTATGTTTCTTGCATGATGTGTTTTCAGTTTGATGGTTTTGTTTGTGACAAGACGTCACAAGATTTTGGGAAGGTCCACTCTTGAGCGAGAGCCTCATGATTAAAACCTAATCATGAGAATCAAATGGGAGTGCATCCTTATTTTGAAAAAAAATAGGATTCTGAGCTACCTAGGACTCAAACCATTATTTTTAAATTTGAAATATCATGGTGTGTTGTTTCAATGCCTAAATCCACAACCCTAACATAAATTGTTTTATTCTTTTTTGCAGGATTTAGTTGGTTATATTAAAAGTCAGTTGAATTTAAAATTCTTGGCTTAGTGGCATGAACCAAACATATTGTACATATTAAATGAGGAATTTCGCTCTCCCAATCATTTCTAAATCACCCATATCACCAAGAAAACATGTTTTAAAAGAACATACTTTGGTATGGGAAAGACCTTAGGTTTCAAATATTATAATAAGGTTTTTGATATGGCTGAGAGAATGTGGAAAATAGAATCCATAAACAAATTATTTTTCAAAACGTATTACTTTCAAAGTATCAACAAGGAATGTACAAGGGTGTTCAATGAATTAACACTATTTATTTAAATTCCATGATGTATATCTTACTCATAACTTTAACAAATTATGAAATAATGATCTAGATTGGATAATTATATTATTTGTCATATATTTTGATACTTATAGAGTGAAAAAAATGAAGGAATCAACTTGTAGGGTCATTTTAATGGTGGGTGGAGAATTGGGATCTAAAACCTTTTGGAGTCATTTTGAAGTATTAAATGACATTTTTGGGGGTCAAACGATTATTCCTTGTGCCGAAATCTTGACCATTATTCTAAACTTAAAGACATATATCCAATGGTGCAAGAAAAACATCAAATAAATTTCATTCAAAATTTAGGCCTTTAGTAAGTTGACCTATATCATGTTGACCACCATGGTATGAGAGAATGACATTTTAGCCCCATTACTCATGCATAGCAAGCTAGCTACATGTGGAATTTTAACAAGACTCTAAAAGGTCTAAAATCACAAACCTCGTTAATGGTTGACGGAGTCGAATCTTACACCTAGTTGGCTATCACGGTATGTTAAATACTTCGCCACTAGGAGGAATAAGAGTTCCATTTTGTGTTATTGTATTTTCTTCCATAGTTGAAAATACAACTAGGAGTGTGAAGTTAGAGAGAAAAATGTTTGAAGTTAAGTTTTTATAGCAACCTTACATGCCAAAAGTCTTAGCTAACTCTAGAGAGATTACCTTAAACATATTTTCCATACCAGAAAAGAGAGAGTAGAGCATGTTTACATTTTAGTGTTGTTTTTCTCCCATAAGGATTTCCTAGGGAAAAAGGAGTCTAGAGCATCATTACTTTTTAGGGTTGTTTGTCTCCCATATAAGGATTTCCTAGGAAAATAATTGTGTTGATTGTCTAGAGATATGTATGTGTGTGTTTCATTATGTTCTCTATTTCTTACGTTGTGTTTCATTATGTTTTACATTTCTTACATTTCTGCCCTCCTATTTTTCTTTCCAATCAAGGTTTATAAAGTAACATGAGAAGCAACATGAGACTTGGAACAATCATTTTCATTATCTATATGGAAGGCAAGAAGGATTATATCCCCTTAAGCTTAAACTTATGTATTTTGTCAATTTTTATCATATATTTTTTGGTAAGAGTAAATGTTTTTTATCTATAGTACAAGTCATGAGTTCCCCAATTTTACCTCATGTAAAGCATGATTCTAGGATTACTACAATTTGTACTTGGTTTTTTATTGTGATGATGCCCCGTCTCAATCACTTGGCCATCTCTCTATGGGTAGTTAAATCTTTATAGTTCAATACTTAAGTAATATTTATCTATTTGTATTATGTGAAATGTAAAAAATGGTATACTATTTTTCATAAAATTGGGTTGAGTTTATCATATATTTCGATGAAAGTTGATTATATGACACGTTTTCTTTAAAAGGATCTAGCAATTTTGTTAAGGTATGAATTTTCAATTTTGTGTGGCTCTCTATCAACCTTCACTTCCTCATTTCTAGAAAAAATCTACTTGCTCATTCGTATACCCACTTTCTATTCAAATTCATGAGTTTTGAACTCTCGGTAACTATGTTTTTCCACACAAGAAAATTATATGTCACATTTCATACTAAAGTTCTAAATATTATTTTTAAGTTTGGATTACTGTTATTCTTTTCTATAATTTAACGTTAGATATAAGTTTAAATTGAAAGCTACTTAGATGAAATATAGCTTAGATATGGCATTTGCAAATTATTATCTATTTATTGAACTAGAAAGGACATAATTATTACACATGTTTAATTTACATTCAAATGCTTCTTACAGCTTAATGTAATGCTATCTATATATAATTTAAGTTGAAGGCCCATGAGATAAATATGACTTCTATGTGACATTTGTATTGAATCATCTATTTTTTGTGTTATATGAACATAATTGGTATGCATATCTAATTTGCATTACTAATATGTCATGCTTCTTTAATTTATCTTTTATAGATGACCAGAGCATCCCTTTTTAATCTATCCCTTTTGACTTCGGATATGTGGGCAATATTCATCCGCATATTTTTCTATCATAAAGAAATGAGTAAAATTGTATTCCATTTGTGTCAATGTTAAGGTTAAGCACATGGATTAAAGTTTTATATATTAGATGAGGAGGCTATGTATTACATATGGCCTTGAATGAGCTTTTGGACTCTTTAGATATATATCTAAAGAGTCCAAATGCTCATTCAAGACCATATGTAAAACATAGCCTCCTCATCTAACTTAGCCAGGGATTTGCAATACTATATTTGAGTTGGCTAGCTCCATTTCAAGATATTATTATGTTAGATTATTATTTCTATAGATTTTGATTATGGTAGTAAAAATTATTTTGATTTATAAAGATATTTTTATTTCTATAAAAATTATTTACATGGAATTTTGAAGTATCCTATAATGTTTATTATTTATCACTACTAGCCTTGGTGATTTAGTTGTTTGTTTCGATGTTGCTTGGTTGTACCCATATTTAATAGTTGTCCATGTTTAATTCATTGTTAAGGCTTTTTATTGGCCTGTCAGGATGTATTTTTCTCAAATCCATAATGGCTAAAAGAATGAAATTTATCTATGAAAAAGAGAGGTCATATGGAAAACAAATTGTTTGCAAGTGTTCTTTTGAACCCATAGAACTTGCAACCCCAATATGGATACAATATTAAGTAATACATAGCCTCCTCATCTAACTTAGTCAGGGATTTGCAATACTATATTTGAGTTGGCTAGCTCCATTTCAAGATATTGTAATGTTAGATTATTATTTCTATAGATTTTGATTATGGTAGTAAAATGTTACAAAAAAACCGGAAACTACAAATAATATTATTCTAGATATATGTAAAAAGGACATGGTAGAGAAAATCAAACAATATTAAACTTTTCATAAATAGTTTCTAGATATAAATTTTTTTTCTAATTTTGATTGTAAATTCCAAGGCTTAAAGCAATAATTTTTCTAATAATTTTTTTTAATTAATAAATAAAAAAGAAGCATTTTCAATCAAAATCACATCCAACATATAATAAAAATAATAAAAACAATTTAAAACTTCATACACTATGACATTACTATGGCAAAGAGCATAAAAATATACAAGCAAAAAATCCTTTTCTATAATAATGGAGAGCTTCAAATATACAAGAAAAAAAAATCTTTCAGCCTCCTTGTATCCCAGAGAAACAGTTGCTCAAACAATCATATTTTAAACAATTAAAATTTGGAGAAAATCAGTTGTTTTTGAATTTCAATTATATAAAAAATTAGTCAAATATAAGACAAGAGTTACTCATACTATAAAATTTTAAATAATATTAACTTAAAAAAAAAAAATTTGGAAATGAACCAAAAAAAAAATATTTATAAATTTCATTTATAATAACTTAAATCCATATTAACACCTCTTGATAAATCTGAAATCCAATTAAATCTATATTAATTAATTTAATAGTTTAAATTCCTATTTGTGGTGTGCCAAATAGAAATATTCAAAGCGAAAGTTACAACTTACAAATATTACTCAAATATATCAGAAAAGGAAATAGAGTAACAAACATAATGGACAATATGAACCAAAGTATTATACCTTTATTGATATGGATGGATTCTTAATTACAAACATTTGCGTAAAATATGATGAAGCTTTAATGAAACACTATGTGGACAATATCAAAAGAGTCAAGAAAGTGGCTGCTAACTAGTCTAAAAAGAAGGCAACAAAAGATAAAAAGGATCTTTTAGAAGTAGAAGAGGTCATTTCTACGCTTTTTGACAATAATGTAAATGCAATTTTTACTTAAAAAGACTTTCAGTCTTTGAAAATTTTGGAGGGGAGAAAGCAAGCACTATTAGAAAAGGAAATAGTTCAATGAAGACTTCAAAGTAGAGCCATCTAGTTCGCTAAAGGTGATAACAACACTAATTTTTCCAGAAACATGTAAATCATAAAACCTGCAACTAAGCTGCAGATTTGGAAAAATATTATAGCCATGAAACAATACTTTTATAATTTGATTAAGGAGAGGCAGATGTCCAAGTTGTCATGGAGAAAATTCAAATCCCTCCATGGTGTCAAGAAAATGGTATAGAAGAGGGTAATGAGCACGCTGAAGCTGAGAGTTATGTGGGGAAGCTAGAGGCAAGCATCATAGATAGAAAAAAAAGAATAGAAAAGAAGATGATCCAATCCTGCAAAGTAAGCTACCTACTTGCACACTCTTTTTGCAATTTTTGCAAAAGAGTCGAATGGCTCAACAAGTGCTCCAAATAACATGGGAGAAGATGTGCTATCCACTATAAAAGTCTTTTCATTCATGAATGTGCAAAAGTGGAGCAACGATAAATGGCTAACGTAAAAAATTTGTAAATAAGGGATGAATTGTACATTCAATCAATGTACATACATCATACAAATTATATATGTTCATATCATGTTTCCGCCTATACAGCATACAAATTATATACAAACTGTAAAACAAGAAGCACTGTAACGATGAGCATGAGACATAAACGCCAAACTGCAAATTGCAAGAACTTTATATATAGATTCCCAGAATATATGAATTATAGATTCCCTGAATAAGTTTTGTTCGAGAAATTATGACAGCGAGTATGCTGAAGGATATTACCAATAGGACATGGACATGTGTTATTGGGTACCATTTTTTTCACAAGAGAAAAAACACTATTTTAGTTATATTATAGGGAGAAAAACAGTCTATGTGTCAAATACATAATCTCGCCAATGGATTGCACACCTAGTTTATCCATCCAGATAAATAGGTGCCCCATCCCCAACTAAAAAGATAAGAAGATAAGAAAAGCCCCATATCAACGATACAGGAAACTGTAATAATTACAATATGAACCTCATGATTATGCATATGAGGATACCAAATATGTCAAAAAGAAAAATAGATACAGGGTGCAAATGCAAAACAACAGGCCCCCATGTTGATCCATTCGAGCAAAAGATACTAATTAAGACCATCGACCAGCATCATTGTGTAGTAAGCAAAGGGAAGCCCACTGGTCATGTGTGAACCAAAATTGTTCCTGTTGGAGCGTTGACAGGCTTGCTGTGCGAAATAAACAAATATTGGGTACCATACTCTGGTAAGATAAATGTCCTGAGAAATAAACAACTCTAAAAAAAAACATAGCAAATATGGTAATGGAAAGAATATTGCATACAAAAAATGTAAAATGTAAATGAAGTCAGGTTATCAACTGATATCTTCAATCCTAATTGAAGATATCAGTTGATAACCTGACTTCTATTAATCAACTATGGGGAGAAACTAATGCTGAAATTAGTAAAGAGGTTAACCACTGAGTCTAGATTGATTGTGGAAAAAAATTCAGAAATGATAATTTGGCAGAGAACCAAAAACCAGTAGTTCAGAAAATTTGATAGATCTTCCATTATTTACTAAGAACCAATTAAAAGACTTCTCTCGGCAACGAAAGAATCTAAATCTCAACCAAAACCAACAAAAACATCTCCAGAGACTTTAGAAAGACAGCCCATCAGTAAATCATAGCACTTAGCAAGCAAATAAGAACCAAAATTTTTTTGACAACCCGAAGAAAGGATTCGAACATACCCGACAGAGTCGAAGAGCGCGGACGGGTGGAGCACCAGCGCGGCCGGGAGGAGCAACAGGGCAAACAGAGCAGCAGCAATAGGGACAGAAAACGCGCGAACAATGAAACCGGTAAACCACCAAACTTCGTGGGCAATTTATTTATAGAAACTAGTTCATCCGAACTATTTTAAAAGTAAAAGTTCGGCCGAACTCACAATTCAGCCGAACTCACAGTTCGGCCGAACTTTTTTTAGAAGTTCGGCCGAACTTTTGTTGCTGGTTTTCCAATCTCCGGCAAAAATTCTGTTTGCCCGCGTCGTTAGTGTGCCGTCAATCTAAACGGATTCACGAGTTCGGCCGAACTTTATAAAATGTTCAGCCGAACTATTGCCGAAAAAAAATTTCGGCCCCCGATTCTCACAAAAGTGTAACCCAGCTTCACATTTCTGCCCCTATATGAGACATTTCATACTTTTATGGTGGTTCAAATAGTGGCAGCCTTTTTTGGATGTTTCATGAAGCCAAGAATTCAACGATGTGAATTTAATTAGCATTATTCTTCATAAGTGGTCAATAGTTAATGGCACGGTAAAATTTGAATTATAATTTGGTTTAATCACTTGATTTAGATATGCAAGGGAGTTATGTTCATCAATCTTATCCATTGATGTAGTGGAAACAACGCAAATATTCCAACATCTTGCATTTTCAACCATCAGATTGGAATTTGTGATTAACAAAATGATTAAAGTTGCAATTTCCAACAAGGGGACACCTACCGGCGTAATTATTCCCTTAGCTTTATAAACCCTTATTTTTTTAGTATTAATCCCTTGGGTTTATTATTTCCATGGGTTTTTTTTTGTGAATTTGGTAGGTCCTTACTATTTTCTATTAATCATCAAAAAGCAGGTTCCATCATATACAGAGTGAGTGGACTCAACCTGCCCGAAGGAAAATAGGTCTGTTGGCCACCTTAACGCATTGAAAGCCATCCAAAATTGATATTGTTTCCTTATTCTATTTTCCGCAGTGGCCATTTTACTGTTTAAAACATTAACTAAGTACCAACTACAAACAAAAACACTATCGGCAAAATTCATAAAAACTTAAACTGGGCTACTACCCATCAGAAGAGTCTATTGGTGCAAGATCCTTTGCCATGGAGCCAGGTATGTCCACTTGCTGCATCTGTTACATCTACCTTTCAATATGACCAATTTGAGTTGTCGCTTGATACTATGACATCTTGATATGCTGGAGTTGAATGTTGATATCTTGAATAAGTTCCATCACTGATGATGCTTCATTCTCTTTACCTGGATGAAGAATTTGCATTGCTTTGGCCATAACACATTTCTTTATCCAGTAAGTATGAACAGTTTGGTTAAACAGTGAGAGACGACCTCTGGTATTTCCTGGATCAGTAATAAAATCCATAATTTCATCCTCTGCCTCATTATCTTCCTCATTACTATAACTTTATTTTTCCCATCCCTGAATTACATTTCTGACTCGTGGAGGATTTCCAAGAGTTTAAGTTTTCAAGATATTCTCTAGCATCTCTTGCTTTGTCTTTCTACCTCGCTTGCTAGTCTCAACAGTGGATTTTACAGTCTTGTGCTTTCCTTTGTCTTGATTTTGAAACATACTCTTCCTCGTTTGCCTCTTAACCATAGTTCTATTTTGAATATTTTGGTGAATTAAACCTGTAATGACTATCTGTGATCATGTATGACGGAAGGACAGAGGTATAACAATCAAATTTTTATTCTTTAGAACTAAATCTTCCTCTGGCTCATGATTCGCAGAATGATATATATAATTTCGTTGACCAAGATAATTGATGGACTAGTTTATACAAGTAGTTTGTTGGACATAGAGACAAACCCAAATTTGACTCTGTAACTTACCTAGTAAAAAACCTTACTAAACAGTTTGAATTCCCATAATGACAAAGATAAATGATAAAACCAGAACAGAGAGCATGAAAATAGTCTTCACTATGATGGATTTTTGAAATATGACCCTGTCGATACCAAAAAAGGACGACATAATAGCCACTCATTTTAAAATTTCCTACTCTGATAAAGAATAGAAAACAGACAAAATTAAGGAATTTCCCCTGCCATAACCTAGGAAGGAAAACAAACAAACAACAATAGCTACCCCAGTTATCCCTTCCATATTTCAAATATATGAAATAAAGGCGTAATCTAGCAGAAGTGAACTAAACACCATGCATAAAGGAATTATAACAATTTTCAAAAAAATCAAATGCCTAGTGAAACTAAACTCACATACATGCTTAGAGGTTGTAGAATTTATGAAGGAGAACTTCACGACCTTACAAGGATCACGAAAATAGGACTGAATAGCCTCCTGCGGGATAAATTTACCATTCCTAACCTCAGAACAGTGGATGAGTAAAACCATTCCAAAAAATTTTGAACCTCCGTTGTCGTGGTTCATACAAAAATTAATAGCAAAGAGCATAAGGTTGGAATAAAGAGGAACATACCCCTGAAACCAAGCTTGAACCCTTTGAACAATGGCTGTATCAGCTTCGGCCCGTCGCCTCAAATCACTGCTCCTGCCAGAGTAAAACGGTTTCTGCAGAGCCAAACTATACCTCTTGAGGGTTACCTTGTTCTGCATTTGACAGCACCATTCTGACAGTACAGGCTTTCTTACCAAATGCTCAATCATCCAAATAAACATCGCGTACCTCTTCATGCAATGTTTTGATAGCATGCTTAAGATATCACGCTTAATCCTTAGTGCATTCATTGCGAATATCCTACACATGTCCTACACCTGCCCTGTGGCACATGATCGCAAGCACCCTAATCGAGGATCTTCACTTCCATCTAGATCTCTATCTATAATGATCTGGAGAGAATGTAATTCCATATCCCAAATTCTGGCATTTGGAGTCACGTCCAATTGTCTTCCAAGATTACGACAACCCCAATTTGATAAGTAATCTACTGCCTCATTACCTGTTCTGCGAACATGTGAAGGTATCAAATATTGAATTCCTTGAATAAGAGATCCTATTTCCTAAATAAGACTAGCATTCCTCCAACTTTTACTTATCTTCTCCCATGACGATCCTTGCTACAATTTTCTTAACACACCCGTGACCATTGTCGAATCACCTTCTACAATAAGTCGATGGTAATTTTCTCTTTTTGCTATGATTAGCCCTTGTTTTACTGTTGAAGTTTATAATTCTTTTGTATTTAAAATATTGATTCTTAGGTTTATTAATATCTTCTATTTTTAATGTGGATACCTTGGGCTTTTTTATCTCTTAGGTTTTTAATATTTATCCCTTTTGTTCACAAATTTCTTTGGTTTATAATATTAAACCATTTGGTGTATTAGTTCTTTTGGTTTATTAATCTCTCGAGTTTAAAATATTAATTCTTAGGGTTTATTAATTTCTTAGGTGTTTGAGTTTAAAATATGAATTCTTAATTTTTATTAATCTTTTGTGTTTTTAATATTGATCCCTTGGCATTATTGATCCCTTAGGTTTTTAATATTTATCCCTTGGCTTTAGCAATTCCTTTCGTTTATAATATTACACCCTTGGATTTTGGTTTATAATATTAATAATTCCTTGGATTTATTAATCCCTTGAGTTTAAAATATTAATTCTTAGGGTTTATTAATGTCTTAGGTTTTTTAGTTTAAAATATTGATTGTTAGGGTTTATTAAGTTTAAAATATTAATTCTTAGGGTTTATTAATTTCTTGGTTTATAATATTAATATTTATCCCTAAGGTTTATAATAGAACTCTATTGAGATTATTTTCACTTAGATTTATAATTTTATTGTATATTATATATTAAGTAATTTTTTAGGTAGCTCACATTTTATTTTGACCGGTATTACTTTGAAATTTTATATTTACTTTTTCTAATTTCTAGTTTTTTTACTTTTGACTTGTTTCCTTTTTTATACTCTTAATGGATTAGTTTCTCTCTTCATCTTATCATCTAAAGCAATCAATATATTTCTTTGATGGATTTGATGACACATATCTTAGAATTAGTTGTGTTATTTTATTTTATTTAAATTCAATAATTAATAAAGTATTATGGTTATTTTGGACATGTAGTATTAGTAAGTCATGATATTGTAACAATGTTTATTTAGCTATCAATGATCTTCATGGTTAAACATAGTGCTACATTTTTTTTTAAATGTATATATGTTTAATTCATATTTATTTTTTTAGTATTAAAATTAATAACTACTCACACTTATAGAATGCACTACTTTAATTTATTATATTAATATTCTTAAAATTTGAGATGTAGATTCATGCAATTTATAGAATGCACTAATATAATTTATTATATTAATATTCCTAAAATTTAAGATGTCGATTCATGCAATTTATAGAATGCACTAATATAATTTATTTAGCTACAAACATTATAGATTTTCAATCATAAATCATGAAATATTGAATGCACTACTTTAATTTATTATATTAATATTCCTAAAATTTAAGATGTTGATTCATGCAATTTATAGAATGCACTAATATAATTTATTTAGCTACAACCATTATAGATTTTCAATCATAAATCATGAAATATTGAATGCACTACTTTAATTTATTATATTAATATTCCTAAAATTTAAGATGTCGATTCATGCAATTTATAGAATGCACTAATATAATTTATTTAGCTACAACCATTATAGATTTTCAATCATAAATCATGAAATATTGAATGCACTACTTTAATTTATTATATTAATATTCCTAAAATTTAAGATGTTCATTCATGCAATTTATAAAATGCACTAATATAATTTATTTAGCTACAACCATTATAGATTTTCAATCATAAATCATGAAATATTGAATGCACTACTTTAATTTATTATATTAATATTCCTAAAATTTAAGATGTCGATTCATGCAATTTATAGAATGCACTAATATAATTTATTTAGCTACAAACATTATAGATTTTTAATCATAAATCATGAAATATTGAATGCACTACTTTAATTTATTATATTAATATTCTAAAATTTAAGATGTTTCGATTCATGCAATTTATAGAATGCACTAATATAATTTATTTAGCTACAACCATTATAGATTTTCAATCATAAATCATGAAATATTGAATGCACTACTTTAATTTATTATATTAATATTCCTAAAATTTAAGATGTTCATTCATGCAATTTATAAAATGCACTACTATAATTTATTTAGCTACAACCATTATAGATTTTCAATCATAAATCATGAAATATTGAAGGCACTACTTTAATTTATTATATTAATATTCCTAAAATTTAAGATGTCGATTCATGCAATTTATAGAATGCACTAATATAATTTATTTAGCTACAAACATTATAGATTTTCAATAATAAATCATGAAATATTGAATGCACTACTTTAATTTATTATATTAATATTCCTAAAATTTAAGATGTTGATTCATGCAATTTATAGAATGCACTAATATATTTTATTTAGCTACAACCATTATAGATTTTCAATCATAAATCATGAAATATTGAATGCACTACTTTAATTTATTATATTAATATTCCTAAAATTTAAGATGTTCATTCATGCAATTTATAAAATGCACTAATATAATTTATTTAGCTACAACCGTTATAGATTTTCAGTCATAAATCATGAAATACTGAATTACTCTAGACTAACTCCTGAGGTTGGAGAAATTCATATTTTTTTAATTATAATTGTTAGGTGTGAAAAACACATAATTATTTTAATTATTTTGAAATAGTGACTAACAAGTGGGTATGAATATTCCTAAAATATAATATTCCATGCTTGTGAAAGGTATATATATATACTGCAATATTTTAATTTATATAACTACATGGATTATAAATTTTGAATCATAAATTATGAAAATAATGAATCATTCCTAACTTCTTAAGTTTGAAAAGGACATAGTTTTTTCAATTATAAAATTGTAAAATACTATAAACACACAATTATTTTAATTATTTTGAAATGATTGATTACAAGTGTATATGAATATTTCTAGAATTCCTACAAATATATATATGAATATTCCCAAAATATTCTTATATTTTCAATTATAAATAATAAAATAACTATATATAACTATATTGATTATATATTTTCAATTATAAATAATGAAATAATTATGAAACACATATTTATTTGAATTAAAAATTTGTTAAATATGAAAAACACTTTTTTGACTCCACTTGAGATTATCCTGTCCAGCCCACCCAACGGTGTGCCGCGAGGGCTATAAAATGGGAGCATCCTCAACAGATTGATAAGTATAGTGATAGAGGTGATAGTATTTTATTTTCCATTTTAAAGGGTTATTATTATTATTCGACTTGATATTATTTCATTTGAGGAATCCATGACGATCAGGACATTTTCCCTTTCTTTACTACTGCTACTGCTGGTATCTGTGGTGAGCGCGCAGCTTCATTATTCCGGATTCTGTAATAACAAGAAAGTCCCAAGCGATAGTCCTTTCGTTCAAACTGTTGATAACCTGGTAGCAGATCTGGGAAAAAACACGCCCAACACCACGCCCTCGAAGAAGGCCGGTTACGTGTACAAGACGAAGAATGCAGGCAGCGGGGGCTCACCTACTGCCTACGGGGAAGCAACCTGCCTATTGCATGACCAATGCAGCTCCTGCCTTTCTGACATGGGTGGCCAAATCTGGAACTTATGCAAATATGCCATCGGTGCTCGGATTGATACCCAAGATGATTCCGGTCAAATTTCCTGTTCCATCCGTTACGAGCAGTACTCCTTTTAGTATTAACTACTCTACAACACGAGTTCATACTCTCAATGTATGTGTGTGGTAATTGGTGTAGTTTTGGAATGTGTGTGTGGTAATTGGTGTAGTTTTGGAATGTGTGTGTTTGGTGTGGTTTTCTATATCTGTGTGGGGTTAGTGTAGTTTTACAATGTAGATTTTATATTCCAAAATTCATCTTTTCGGAATGTGTGTGTTTGGTGTGTTTTTCCAATGTAATATTTGTGTGGTTGGGGTGGTTTTCCAATGTAAAATAAAGCTTGAGGTGAATAGCATTCAATATCCTCAAATTAATGTTTTATATTTACATTTTGGTAAACATGATATTCTCTTCAAAATTGTTAACTCACAGTAATCATAATCATTATTATTATTATTATTATTATTATTATTATTATTGACTTACTATTTTATTTTCATTGTTTGCACAAAATTCAATAATATAAAAAATATACAATATTTTTCATATGATTAGGAAAAATACATTCAATAATATAATAAAAAATATAATATATTTCATATGATTAGGAAAAATTATAAAGTATATTGTAACACCCTGTTTTTAATTTAACTATTGGTATACAAACTTGTTATGATACATTATGAATGCGTAACGAATAAGGATATTTTCTAACAATAATCCTTTGTATTTTTCAATAAATGATATTAGTTTAATAATTAACTTGGGTAAAAGAAGAAAGTAACTAATTGGTAAATAATTCCAAGAACCGGGGCAAAGAGAGTGGAGACAGTTCTTACACTTACCTTCCAAAAAGGATTTAGAGGAAAATCCTAAGGAGGAAGGGGGTTTTGTGTAGAAGGAAACTGGCAAGTATTAGCAACAGGTGTTTGCTATGAGTTGTCCATAGCTAGGAGGAGACCAGTTTATCCTGAGGCCTCACTTCCTGTCTCAGAGAACTCCTAAGCCCTCGTGAGGAGCAAGGGGGGAGCGGAGGACGTGATTGTGTTGCTCAAGGTTGGGAGGATACCAGTTATTGATAAAGAATATTCTCGAAATAGGTATTTATAAATGTTGGGTCTCTAGACTTAATAAAGAATACCTTACTGTGTTATTATTATATCTGTTACTGGTAGTATTTCTGTAAAGTTATATTTCCTACGTAATCTCTGTGTTGAAATGTATTAAGCAGGGTACTGTAGGCCCAGTTATGAAAACTAAATTCTATTGTTAAAGTATTATAGGATATAATACGATTTAAGTTAGAATGTGCAACTTACTCCAGTAAATGTAAAAAATTGAATGGGAAATAGAAATGCTAAAAGAAATCATTAAAATTCTAATACCAATGGTAGTAAGAGCAAGAAATACTTGACCATAGGAATTATGGGTTTACACTTACAAAGACTATATCAGAGTTAATTGCACTATGATTAGAATAAAAACTCACACTGCAGAGGCCTAGGCTCACAGGTCTAGTACCTGAATCCTAGAAACAAGGTTTCGAGCTAAATTCCCTCGAACCAGCAACTGAAAGGGCTGAATGCTTAACTGTTAACTTTAGGAGATCATTATTTTAATAAAACTACAAACGAGTAAGAGAAACAAGAACATTATAAGTTCCATATCCAATGCAAGCAGGACAAATAAAGCCAAAAACTTCTGCTAATGAAGAAAATGTAAAAGTTGGCTAAACATGTAAAAAATTTCTCAAATATTGGTAATCATTCATATGTCCTTGTTACACCATACTAGACTGAGTAACTAGAAGAGAACATGGAAATAAGTCTTGAAGAATTTAATAGTAAACTACAAGGATGAGTACCAAATTTAACAAAACTAGAATTCACAGAATATCGAGAAGCCAAACATAGATCTGAGGGACTTCTACTATGAACAGTTACAATTACAAAGCCATTATAAAGAAAAGAGTTTTTTCTCTTCAACCTATCACTAGAATATCCACAGCAAAATCAAGAAGAGGGTTGCGCCCTAGATAAATTCCTTCCTAAGAATTTAATGGAAATGTGCACTTCGATAATTTGCGGCCAGGGGATGGAAGGCCTTCCTACTGTTAGAACCCTATGTTCCCTTCATGAGACAGAAGGGCGGTGATGGCTATGAATTCGATAAATTATCAACTAAACCATACATAATCAAGCGGCGAAATATGACTTAACTCACGAGTAAAAGCTAAAGGGATGCTAGGACAGTTTTGTAGTTGATTAAGTGAGAAAATAGTCATACAGTCTGAAAAAACTATAGAAGGGAAAATATGAGTAGTTAAAACCCTAAGAACCAGAAAAGGAAAGGTGAACTACGAAAATATAATGCCAAGCGGCGTAAAACTTTACATGAGTCGAAGATGAAGTCGGAAGTTTGAACCCACTCCACGGCTAACCAAGAACTCATGATAAATAGATTCATTACCCAATGCTCTACGAGACAGAGGAGATCCTGTTAAAATTTTCACATAACAAAGAAAAAAAAGCAAAGTACACTAAGCGGAATAAATACTAGTACATTACCGAGGAAATCGGTTGCAAAATCTCTCTGCGAGGAAGGCAAGCCAACGCCGAACGAGAACTTTGGAAGTTGAATCATTGTTCCAGAAAGAAACTTGGAAGAAAATGTAGAGAAGAGTAGCTCCAGTTGTAGAGCTGAACCTTGGAGCTCGATGACAGAGCAAATGAGGTTTCAGAAGGAGGATAGGGAGGGTTTGTTACCCTAACTACCCTCCCTGGTGTTTATACCATAGATCTCAACCAATAAGGTTTCAAAGCTCAGGATTACACCACCAGGATTGAGTCAGGACAAATGACAGTTGCAGAGGTGGAAATTTGGTGGAATCGTAGCGCGGGAGGACAGGCGTATATTCAATGCAATGACCACTCTCATAACAATAGTCGAGGAAATCAAAGAAATAAAATGATAATCGATGTACAAAAAATATAATGTACTGTTATTATCTATGTAAAGTAATTCCATGTGAATGTACCAATATATACGGAAAAATATTATCAATTGGGTGAAGAGAATCCCAATGGGATGAACCAGCCGTGAATGTGAACAAAATCCAAATGAAAAACTTTACAAACTTTTGATTAAGGTTAATGTGGTTATTCTGCGAAAACAAGGTTAATGGTAAGAATTACCTTAATTCCCGTATAATGTTTTAGTTAGGATAAAATACCACCATTGGTATAGTGAGTACACATTTATATATTGCATGCAAGCTGTATTAAAAATGTTATAGTAGAATGAATGCTTAAAGTATTTTCTTATGAGTGGTAAGTAAATGGTAAGAAATTTTTAGTTTCATAGTTACAATATTAATGACCATAGTAGTATGCAATTTTTTTTTATGAATGTTGTATGATTGTTACAAGTGGTATCAGATCGTGGTTACACGCTGGGGCTAGTTGGTTCAACACAATAACATGATAGTTATTATTCTGATTTTGTTTTTTCTTTCATAAAGTTTAAATGTTGGAATTGTGCAAAGTACACGAAGATATTAGCACTAAGCTACCATGAGGAGGGGATCTAGCCATCAGGCACCCAAAAACATAAGGGAAACCCATCCTATGACCAAATCTAAGGTCAATCCCGAAATGTGGGTACAATTAAGCATAGACCAGCACCAGCAAACAAGAATAATGTTCAAAGATCAGCAACGACAGACAAATAGGTTGCTTGAAACTGTGCAGCAACTCCAAATAGAGATGCTCAAGGTTTGCAATGACAATGAAAGGTTGATGAGAGAAAATGAAAGAATATTAAAAATCCTTTCGGACAGACAAAATCATCCCAATGCACAACCTAGCCCCGAGAGGGACACTCGGGAAGAAGGAGAGCAACAAAAACCCCTACATGATAATCCCGAAGGCAGTAGAATGCCACAAAGTAATAAAAGTCGAACCTACAATGAGGTTTAATCTTGAAATATTTTAGAACAACAAGAGTTGAAGAAACAAAAAGTGGAATTGTAGGGTGAATTTCGAAGATTAAGCCTCCCTCCTGTTAGGGTCCTATAATAATAGGATTCATAATTTTGAATTGAATTTCATTAGTATTGTAATATGTACATACTTTATTTTATGCAAATTGTTTTCCCATTAAAAAAAAGAAAAAAAAAAGAAAATTATATATATAAAGAGGGTAAAATTCCTAAAAGAAAAATCAAAGGACTTAAAAGAAAAAATATTGAAAAGACTATGAAAATGGACCCCAAACAAAAAGAGATGAAAAATAAAACATGAAAGTGATGCAAATCCAAATGCCACTATTATTTAACTTTACTGTAAAATAAAGATTGTGTGTAGCTTGTTAAAATGTCACAATCCATGAAGGTTAAACAATTTAATCTTAACCTCTCATGCTTTAAATTTCATGTTGTTAGATAGAGAATAAAGATCTAGCCAAACAGTTTAATCTTGGCAGATCAATAGTTAGGTAGAGAATAATAAGGAGCTCAACAGCTTAATCTGAGCCCTTGGAAGAAATAAGGATAGAATTAGTTAGTTTTCTATTTTAAAAGAAAAATAAACAAGGGTTTGCAAGCTCAAATGCACCTAGGTAAATAAAATAAAAAATAAAAAATGTTAGGGTAGCATATGGGTAGGCAGAAGCAGTTTTTACAAATCATGGATAAGCAGAAAATTGGTCATTTCATTTACTAACTTCCTTCAAAAAATCATCAGCTTGTAGAAATACTCCATCCCTTCCATTTTCATTCTTTCCCCTTATTTTTTCTCTTTTTTCATTATCATCCATTTTCCTTTGCAAAAATCCCCTTTTCCTAAGTTTAAAACACATTTTACTTAAGAAAAGAAAAAGGCTCCCTTTAACTAATTTCCCTTTACCCAAAAATAGCCAAAAACCCAAAAAATACTTTATCCTAAGTGTAAATGCTAAAATATTATTTTGCGACCAATTATGAACAAATCTAAATTCTAACATAAGATTTTACATTATACTTAGTTTAAAATAGACCCCCTGCAAATACAATTCTTTATTAACATTAATTTATATATTAACTCCTTGTATATACCTTTTAGCCCGTATTAATATAATTCATTTATATATTATTTCCCACCCATATTTTAATTTTAACCTATGTTCTATTTTCCCAAATGTTATATAACCCCTCATCCCATAGGTTAAAACTATTAAACTCGGCTTATATACCGGTCCCACTATATATAATCACCGGCAATTGTAAACTTACATTTTCCCTCATCCCATTTGTTAAATAATAAATTATTCTCCGCCTATAATAATTCACTCCCGACTATGTATTAAACCTTATTTTAATACAAATTTAGCCTCCCACATAGTCTTAAACCCCGGGTCCCACACCATCTTACCTTGCATCTCTATCGCACAATCCAAGCCATTTTCCTTTTGCCCTCCAGATCCGATGACAGTTATCCCTTATCGTACATTTTATTACGTGATGGTTAACCAACCCCAAAGCTTGCGATAAGCACGGTTTCCGGGCTTTCTCTCCCCTCTACGTATCTTAATTTTATTGGATCGCACCGATCAAATTAATTCCGCTTACCACCTTTGAACTCTGTGAAAACTGCTTGGTGGCTTTCTTTCCCCCGTGTCCAAGCTACTCATCCATTTGTATTGACCCCACAATCAATGCATTCACTGTTGAATGAAAAACATTTATAAATTGCCCAAATGCATTATTTTTCACTTTCTGTCATCGTTTTCATGAAGAAGAAGCATTGCAGACCAAAAATATTGCTGCCAAATATGTTTTTAAGCCTAAATGAAACACAATTCACCTATTTGATTGCTACAACTGCTGCAGAAGTCCACCAAGTGCTATAAAGACCAACAAAAGCTTCAGAAAGGTTTCTACAACCTCAAAAACCTTCCTGCACAACAAAACTCCAATTTTCCTAGGTATTCTTCAGAAGAACAAAATTATTCATCGATATAAAAGAGTATTACAGTTAATCGAATCATTTAGGAGCCTTTGAACCTAAAGAAAACCCCATTTTCTTCCTAAATCATTTATTCTGTAAACCCTAAGCAATCCTTTCGCAAATTCTAAAACCCTGGACTATTAAAAATCAAAGATTGAGTAAACTGAAGAAGTTTAAGCCATCTACTTTCCCGAGAAAGCCTTTTGTGACCTTCAAACCCTTTCCTACAGTACTTAGGAATCATTTTTTCATAAAATTGATGTCTTGAGATTGTTTTTATCACAGAGAATACCTACAGGCCCTATATATTATTTTTAGAAGCTCCAAGGTCTTGGATTTTCTCTTTTGATACAGAGATTACAGTTTAAGTTAATTGATCAGAACTATTCCTTTGCAGACAAAAGATAGAACCCCTGTTATATCCAAATCCTTCTGCAAAACTGTCATAACTTCTAGAGGTGTTCTTACAGGCCTAAATCATTATTTTTAAAGGTCAAAAGAGTATTGAAATTGATAAACCAAACAAAGCAATGGCTTCCAAAAATACTCTAGCAGTCAATCCTCTACAACCCCCTATTGTAGATGTAGAACATATTCCCTTAGCTGATGCAGACTTCAAGATTACTAATACAGTGACAGAATTCAAACTTCCTAAGCTCTACTACTGGAGCCAAGAAAAATCCCTAGATCAGGCTGATGAAGTGTTTATCTGGGAGTCAAAATTGCCAAAATATGTTGTTCCTCATACTTACCAATGCCCAGAAGTAATCAGACTCTACCAATCATACTACTCTCCTGATCAAAGAGCCATAGTGAACCCCGAAAAAAAAATTCTTGTTTACTATTACAGCAGATTCAATCAATCAAATGCTTCAGATACAACCTGTACCAAATGAAGTTCCTTTGTCCGTTGAAGCCCTCACTAAGTTATACTTGGATTTGGACTTCCCCAAGAGGTTGCAGATTTTTCAGACCTTCATGCCTTCTTATGTAGGAATCCCCAAGCTGAATCCTGCATACTCTTCTGCTAAATTCTCTGAAAGGACAAGACATATTATTTCCATGTTGTCTTTCATTCTTAGCTATTTTACAGATGAACATGTTGATGTTGCAGTGATTGGTTTCTTGTCTACTTTTACACCTGTTCAACCTCCTGCTACCATATTTAACTTTACCCAATATATTACTGATAGTATCCATGAGCAATTGGTCAAAATGCCTTTTGAAGGTGTTTTTAAGTATTCTTCATTCCTATTTCACATGTTCCTATATTTTTAGTCTGAGAAGTATAATATAAGCCTTTAGAAGCTTGATGTGGAAGGAAATCCACAATCAGTCATATTTTGGACTTCCTTGATAAGGAAATATTCCAATGAGTTCACCTCTTCATATTTTACAGATTCCTTCATCCATCCTTTGGTAAATTTTCTAAACAACAGTGTGCAGTCCAGAATTAGTAATGAAATCAACAAGGTGTTGCAATTGTCTAAGCATAACAGGATATGTGATTGGTACTTGTACCAAAGTCACATTGAAATAAGAATTTATGGATCAAGTCATATCCCTTATAAACTTCCCAAATACCTCCCCATGAGGTTATTTTCCTTGGAATACATAAGGCAGATTCAAAATTCAAATGCAGTCAATTTCTTAATAGAAAAGAAGAAAACACAGTTCAAGTTGAAGAACTAGGTTGGCCCTTTTATCTATAATAATAGAGAGGCAGGTCCAGAGGCATAAAAACAGTTGTAGGAGTTCAAGTTAGTCCTAGTTTTCTGTGGTATTATGATCCCCTTGGTGTTATTAGTAAAATGAGAGTTAAATGAAAATTGACTCCATCTATACATGAAAAGAAGCCAAAGATTGAGAAATTCTCAAACCAATCTAGATGGTTAGAGAGCACATTGGTAAAGGTAGAGAAGCAAAGTGATACTAGTCAAACTTTATAAACTCCAGGCCAAGAAGACAGAAATGTGAAGAGAAACAAAGAAGAAGGATCATATACAGCAGAAACTACAACACAGACTAAATTCAAATTAATATATAGTAGAAAGGTAAAGCTAAATCCAGCCAATAAAGAAAAGGAGACAATAGAGGTGATTGACACAGAATTTGTAGAAAAATATAATGCATCTCCTACAATAATTGAAGAGGAACAACAACCCACTACTTCTAAGACATAGCTAATTCAGAAAAAACATAGTATAGAAGTTTCTTCATCTAAGAAAACAACAGAAAAGGACATGGATATCAAACAAAGATACAAGGAAATCAAAGCCAAAAATGAAGAAATAAAGAATGAAATATATTCTTAGTATCTAAAGAAAACTCCTAGCATTCAGAATAGGCTACGTTCAGCCTTTGACTACAAGGATAAAAAGATGTTGATGATAGCTCTTCAGCCCATAGTTAAAACTCTTAAATCATCCTCTGATTACAAAAAGATAGATTTTGAAGTTCCATTCCAGGATATTCATCCTCTGGATCAAATTGAATTTCATAAGCAGGCAGGGGAGATAATTTATTCTACAATGACCACCAAGGCCATGAGTGCACAAAAATTTCAAAACACTCTGGTGAATGTAAGAGGTCGGCTTAAATTGGAGAAAGCATCTTCATATGGAAAGTACACTAGAATCAAATCCTTGGAAGAGCTAGTGATTGAAGTAGGATATGATACTCAAAATATAAAAGCTGCAGAGGAATTGATCAAAAAGAAAAATGCAGACATTGTTGCATTAAGGAAAAAAGTAAAGCTTCCCCCTACAGAACATCCTCAAGCCAAGGATGTCTTACAGGATACCAATCATAAATATGAGATGATAAGTCTCATTTTACAGTTAACAGCTCAGATAAAGGAAATAAATATTGAAATGGACAATTGTTCTAGGAGAAAGAAATTAGCGAAGAGTCAGTCCCAGTCACAGTAATTCTTATAGTTACAACAGGTGTACCTTCTACTTTGGCAAAATCACTGGCTCCTAATGTCCCAATGGCCACAACACTTCCAATTACTTGATCTACAACTTGAGCCATAGAATCTTCAACAACAATAGCACAACACTTAGATGAAGCAAGCAAACTAGTAAAGGCTATGCAAGATATTTCTATTCAAATCAATGAGATAAACAGAATAAAAGATCAGCTCAAAAATCTTGAAGATGCTAAGAAAATTTCTCAAATAAATGCAAAGAATGAAGAACAAAAATCCAACAGATTGAATGAGCAACTGAAAAAGTTAGAAAAATAACTCACACTGAAGGAACCAATGGCACATTTCAAGCAACAGCTATGGTCCAATATCATTGAAGTAGTCAATGATATTTGGCCATCCATACAAGTCATATATGAACAAAAAGACTTAGTGAAATCAGCAAGAGAAGCAATCTAGAAAATCAAAGAAGATCTTGGCAAGAAACCTGAAGAAGCTCTATAAATCATCAAGTTTCTCAATTCCAAAAATAGACAAGAGCTAGAAGAGATGGGAATCAATGATAGAAAAGATACCATACTATAAGTTAGGAAGGTAATCTCCAAGAAAAAATTGATGACACAGTTAAAGGAGAAATGCCAGAACATGGAGATTTCTATCACAAGTTTCATGATCAAGTTTGATGTTCTAAGGAAAAAAGGCCTTCCCAATCCTCTACTTATTAATGATAGAGTAATGAAGTGAGATTATTATGATAAAAAGATAAGAGTTTTCTAGGGAAAAAGTGAAAAATTCAGCCTTGTAGGGAATCCCAACAGGGAAAGTGCTTTATAAAAAATTTGAGAATTTTTTTTACTTACAGCATGAAGTAAAACACTTATTTGTGAACAAGCCAACATTCTCAAAGTATATTGAAGCTGATGAAAACTTCAGAAGGATGACAAAGATAAAACTACCGGATACAGAGTTTTGGGAAAAACTTATTGATCTACTATAAAATTAGATTGCAATGAGCACAGAGTAGTGAAAGTAAAAAACAGAGTTTGTTGTTTTTACATCAGCATTTATAGTTTTACATTGAAAGAGTATCGGGATAAGGAGAATCAGATGAAAGAGTATCAATTCTAGATCAAAAGTTGAAAGTGAATCAAAAATTACAAAGAAAAGATGAATCTTCCAGCGTGAAAGACACCTCATTGTCTAGTTGCAGCTTCATTGAATAGCAAAGAGATAATGCACTGACAAAATCAAGACAACAAACCATTTATTTCAATAAAAAAGGGACAACTAGCATTAGTTAGAAAGCTTTCAATATCTTCTTGCATGAAGATATTTCTTTTCCATGAATAATTCTTAAATTTATTCTAGGATATTTTGTATGAGTTTTTGTATAAATACTTCTCATTTGGAAGTATTGAGTGTGGATGAATTGTTGAACATTTCTATAGCTATACTATTCCCAACCTAAGGGTTTTTTGTACCAATTTCAAGTCAGCAGACTCGATCACAACAATAAAGCATCATATTACAGGATTCATGTGTTCGGCCACTAGAGTGAAGTATTTTCACTTGTTACTTTGTCAATTTCTTATGTTTTCCATCAATACTTGAATGTGTTCTAAACATAAATGATAAATCAGGAATTGTTAGTTTAGAATATATTAAAAGAACTTTGTTTTGACTGATTATCATTTATATGTTTTCCACTGATATCTAGATTAGGGAAGCCTTAATTGCTCCCTAGTTTTGATTGACCTCTGCCTTTTCACTCATAATCTGGATTTAATAACCCTTAATTTCTCTTTTATCCCAATCAAAACCATTTCATCATTAGCCTTGAAGATTTGAAGTGATTTAGTTATATTTCCCTGTAAACATTTCCCTTTAGAACTTGATCTTGATCTGACTGCTTGACACATTGACTCCATTTTCCCAATGGGATACAGACCTATATCTATCCATCTAAGTAAGTGATTTCACCAGCAAATCAAATCAAAATCCAAAACTAATATACCCTACATAACTAGCCTACAATCAAATACAATCAACAAAGTTAAATCATATAGAGAGAGTCCTCTTTGAGCATTAGGAAGGCTAAATCCTAAGGCTTAAAATTAGGTTTGTGGTTACCTATAATATTCTTTAAAACTAAAATAAAAAATCTCACAACTATTAAGAATTATTGGAGTGATAACATACTAGCGACCATACTGGGGAACTAACCAAACCTCAATTTTTAAATAGATCTTAAAGGAAATATTTTCAATTATCTTAAGATTGTTTTAAATAAGTTGTGAGTATATTTTCATAAAAATTGTAATTCCAGAAGAGTCTACCATACCATGTCCAATCCAAATCCACAACCTATTGTCATAATAGATAATCCTGATAGAATTGGAAAGAAAATTTCATTGGTCAAAGAAAATTCCCTTCCCAAACAACTATCAAGTTTACAATACGTTGAATTTGATTTAAATTTTGAACAATATTTATTTAGAACTAAATCAGAAAGTGACTTACATAATACTGTAATAGATCCTGATTTCTTTTCATTCATTGAAACTAAGAAGGAAACTGTTTCAGTTGATTTTGATCAAAAGATTTTTGAAGTTTATGATAAACTTGATGCCATAACTACAACTTTGATTAAAGAAATTGATGAAGCTTATTTACACATTCAGTTGAATTTACTAGTTTATCAGCCTATACCCCTAAGCCTTCTACCAGCCATTTAGATACCAGTATTTTAGAATATGTAGGTTCATCCTTATTTACTGCCACTTTATCCATTATTTCCACAACACATCATTCCATAGATTCATTTTTTCCCAAGCTTCCACTTCAACCTAGAATTTTATTTCCATCTTCCACCACCTCAAGTTCATCCCCTAGTATTTCTGCTACATTTTCCAATACATCATTCTCATTTCCAAGCACCTCTTCTATCATCCCAAATTCATGTTCTAGTATCTCAAACGCATTTTCAAGTACATCTTCTTATATCCAATTCTCATCTGCAAGTGCCTTAACTACATCAGCAAGTACCTCTAGTTCTTCACCGAGCACTTCAAACTTACCTCCTAGCCAAGCTAGAATCCAAGCCATGGCTGCCAGATATGCTCCCTTGGTCGTACCAGCATAGTTACATAACATGCCCCAATATTATCAAAGAAAAATCCATCAATTTTATGGAACAAATCACTATACTGCACAACAACATGTTAATAAGATGACAGACTATTTTGAACTACATGAAATTGATGATGATGATGTCCAAATGAGACTTTTTTCTCAAAATTTAATTGGTGAGGTGAAAAAGTGGTTTAAAGGTTTGAATGCTGATAGTATTGTTGATTTTGCAGTTTTTCATAGAATGTTTCTTAATATACTGGAGAAGAAGAAAAATCCACTACAAATTTTATGTGGATTTGAAAGCATAAAAAGAGCACCAAATGAAACTATCCAAGATTATTGTACTAGATATAGCAATATTTATAATGCAATTCCTGCTAATCTTAAACCTCCTACAGACTTTGTCCTTATCAAATTCCCTGATGGATTTGATACATATATAGCTTATCAACTGAGAGAGAGAAATCTAGAAACCTTAGAGCAGATGAAAAGTAATGTTGTTAGTGTAGAGGAAAACTTGTTAGCAAAGAAAGATAGATTAAGAAATGAAAGGAGAGTGACAATAAAAGAGGAAACATCAACTTCAGATTTGAAAATAGATAACTTAGAAAAAAAATTATAGAGAGTTATGGATAGGTTAGATGATATGGAAAGGAAAGCACGGTGGGATAACCAACAACAAGGACCTCAAATTAGAAATCCCAATTTCAGGAAAAACACCAACACTAGAAAATTTAGAGAATCAGCACCTAACCAAACAATAAGACCACCTTTTCAAGATAACTATGCTGAAATTTCTCATCAAAATGAAGATGATGAAGACACCCAGATCAATATAATGGGTATTAATGATGATAAGACCATTTTTATTACATAAGAAGAACAAGAGTTATGTGAATTACAACAAGTAAAATTAGATTCTGGTGAGTCTTTTGATTACAAGCAAGGTTATGAGTTTGCAATTAATGAAGTTCATAAGCAATATAACCTTAGAAGCAAGAAAAATGTAGAGCCTTCTACTAAGAAAAGTGCTCAAACTCAAACAAAGAAAACAATAGAGGCTCCTACCGCTAAATTTTTGCAAATCCTTCGTAGGGAAACTCAGCAAAACTCTAGTTCAACTCAGAAAATTTCAAGTCCCAAAATTTCACCTAGTCATAAAATTGTTGACATAACAGATACTGTTGTAAAAACATCAACAGATCCTCAAAAATTTGCTGCTGTCAAGATAAAAAATTATGTTAAAACATCAATTTAATATCCAAAAACATCTACTGTTGTTCCAAAATCAGTTGATCCTAAAGTAGCCACTACTAAAATAGCTGCTGAAACCACAAAATCTGCCAAAACTTCTACTGCATCTCAAAATGTCTCTGAAAAGAAAAATAAAAATAGTAAGACAATGTAAATACAAACTAAAAATGAAAAACAAACTGTAGAAAAAGAAGATAAGCCCACCCAAACTACAGTTACAAAAAAATAAATAATTCATCCAGGAAAATCACAAGCACCATTTAATATCCAAGCTGAAATTACCAAATTGAAGATACCAATTCCTTTGACAGAGTTGGTAAAACATGATATATACAAAACACATATCACTGAGACCTTAAATATGAATGATGGAGAAGATTCAGTTAATTTGAGTGATGATAAACCAAAACTAATATTTGGTCCTGATGTTAATGTGAAACACTAGGATGGAGCAGTTCCTCCTTTCTACATTAGCTTAACTGCTCAGATCAGATTTTACATAATGAAGTGCTAGATTTAGGGGGTTCACACAATTTGATGCCAAAAGCAATAATGGAAACCTTGAATTTAGACATCACTAGACCTTATAAAGATCTCTTCTCATTTGACTCCAGTAAAGTGAAATGTTTAGGCTTGATAAAATATTTATGTGTTACTTTAGTTCAATACGCTGGAAAAAAAAAAGTCATGGATACTGTAGTAGCTGACATCCCTCATAAGTGTGGAATGTTGTTATCTCGCTCATGGGGAGATAAACTGCAGGGATCTCTACAACTTGATATGTCTTATGCAACAATATCAGTCTTTGGCCAACCCAAGAAAATTTATAGAGAGACATTAATGAAGTGCATGGTTAGTAGTGTAGAAATACCTCGAAACTATCCTATTTACTCTACACCTACTGATATGGACTCATTCATTTTATGTAATTATGAAACTAGCATTGATAACAACATTGAACTAAAACAAAAAAAAGAAAGCACCAGACAATGACAACATTTTTCATGAATCAATGTGGCATCTAGATTTTGATGGATCAGTTAATAAATTAGGAGCAGGAGTAGGAGTTTGGATACATAACATGGAAAACAATCATGCAGAAGGTGCTTTTAGATTAAATTTCAAATGTACAAATAACATGGCTGAAGATGAAGCTCTTATTTTAGGACTACAGATTGTTAGAAATTTAGGAGCCAAAAGAGTGTCAATCATGGGAGACTTTGAGTTAATTTTGAAATAGATAACAAGAGAATATTCTATATATAATCCAAGATTAAGCCAATATAGAGAAACTGTTTTAGATCTAATTAAGGAATTGCTTGAATGTAACTTTGATGCAATTCCTAGAAAACATAATATACAGGCACACATCTTAGCAACTTTTGCTAGCACCTATAATCTACCATTTAAACCAAATCATAAATATATAACAAATGTTAAACACAAGCCTACAATACTAGATAACCTAAAATATTGGCAAATATTTTCACAGGATGAACAGATTTAAAATTTCATGAATGCTAGAGGAGAATTTTAGAATTGTAACATAGAAATAGAATGTACAGTAGATCAAATCATAGTTAGTGAGATTGATATAAACAATGTAGATGTAAATAACTTAGATTTTGTTAAACCCACTAAATTTACTCGAGTAGAAATAGATAATTTAGAGAAAGTAGGGATTAAAAAATTAGCAGACGATGATTCTGACATTTTAAATCTTAAGAACAACTTTTTACCTAAGGGATTATCCATTTTAGAAGATGATTTTGATTCTAATGATGTTGTAAGGAAACCAAAGATGGAACCATTAAGATGTGACATTGAAGAGTGCAATATAGGAACATAATTAAAGCCTAAGATGATAAAACTTTCAAAAGCCTTACCTCAAGAAGAAAAAGTGAAATACATAGATTTGTTTAAAGAATTTCAGAATTTATTTGCATGGAGTTATGAGGACTTAAAATATTATGACACTAGCATAATACAACACAAAATACCCATAAAACAAGATAAAAAACCTTTCAAACAGAAGCTTAGAAGAATCAATCCAGTTTTGAGCCTTTAATTGAGAAATAGGTTAAGAGACTGTATGAAGCCCAAATAATTGCTCCTATTAGATATTTTGATTGGGTTTCAAACCTAGTTCCCACTAGGAAGAAGACAGGGGAAATTAGACTGTGTGTTGATTTCCAGAATTTAAATAAAGTGTCCTTAAAAGATAACTACCCTTTACCCAAGACGGATCACATTTTACAGAGGGTGGTTGGTTCTTCCAGGATTTCATTGCTTGATGGATTCTATGGATATAACCAGATTTTAGTTCAACCAAAAGACCAACCTAAAACTACTTTTACTACTCTTTGGGGTACTTTCATGTATGTGAAAATGCCTTTTGGATTAATGAATGCAGGAGCCACTTTTCAAAGAGCTATGGATATATCTTTTCCTAAAGAAATTAATGATTTTCTTGTGATTGATATTACTTTATTTTCAAAGACTGACAATGAACATCTAGATCATCTTAGATAAGTATTTATCAAATGTAGGAAATTTGGCATTTCTCTAAATCCTAAAAAGACTCCATTTGGACTGGAAGAAGGTAAATTATTAGGAAATATCATATCTAAAGAGGGAATTAGGATAGACCCAGCTAGAATAGAGGTCATTCTAAATATTAGTCATCCTAGGAATATTAAAGAGTTGCAAGCTTTCTTAGGTAAAATCAATTTTCTCATAATATTCATCTCAAACCTAGCTAAAATAATTAGAGAACTCAATAACATGTTGAAAAAATATTTAGTACTTAAATGGCATGTGGAGGCTAAACAATCATTTGAATCAATCAAACAAGCCTTGATAAAAACACCAGTCCTAATCAGTACTGATTTCAAAAAATAATTCATTATTTTTCCCTTTGCTTCAGAACATACTATTGTTGCAGTCTTACTGCAGAAAAATGATTAGGGCTATGAGCAGCCCATTGCTTTTTTTAGCAAATCACTTAGAGATACCACTTTAAAGTATAACATAATGGAAAAGCAGGCACTAGATTTATTCAAGGCTATCAAAGACTTTAGAGTGTACATCATTTATTCACATATCATTTCTTATGTTCCAAATTCAGTTGTGAAGGACATTCTGACTTAGAATGGGCTTGATGGTAAAAGAGGCAAATGGATTGCCACCATTTTGGAATATGACATAGAAATTAGGCCCACCAAACTCATAAAAGGTCAAGGTTTAGCCAAACCCATGGCTGAATCAAATTATCATGCTTTAAATATTAATTTTATTGCCCAAATAGATGATCAGGAAGAGATGGTGACTCCAGAGATCAGTGAAGCCCTTTCAGACTCACCATGGTATGAAGATATTATATTTGTATTACTAAATTTACAAGCTCCTCCTAGATTATCAAGAACTAAAGTTATATTTTTAAAGTTAAAGACAACGAAGTTTTGTATCATAGACAATGAACTATTTTGGAAAGATCATGGTGGAATTTTATTGAATTGTTTTCTTAAAGAAGAAGCTAATAAATTTTTGGAGGAGTTTCATGCAGGTGACTATGGAGGACATCTTTACTAGAAGACTACTACAGATAAAATCTTGAGAGTTGGTTTTTACTGGCCTACATTGTTTGCAGATGTCAAAAAGTATGTGACCTCCTGTCACAAGTGTCAAATGTTTGAAGGAAATAAAAAGTTGCTACCTTTACCCCTTAAGCCCATCTCCACAGAAATTTCTTTTTAGCAATGGGGTCTTGATTTCATTGGTGAAATTCACCCTCCATCCTCAGCCCAACACAAGTGGATTTTCACAGCCATAGACTATTTCACTAAGTGGATAGAAGCCATACCTTCCAGGCAAGCCACTAACACTGTCATAATCTCTTTTTTAGAAAACAAAATACTCTCAAGATTTGGATTCCCCCAAAAGATCATCACTGATAATGCAACTGCATTCAAGTAAAAAAAAAATAATTGACTTCTGTAACAAATACCACATTACCCTTGGCCATTCCATTGCTTATTACCCTCAAGGTAATGGCATTGCTTAATCCTCCAATAAAAGCCTTGTGAATATCATCAAGAAACTACTAGAAGATTGTTACACCATTTTTTGGTCATCTAACTTGATACTATTAGATCGACCTAAGTACACCATGTAAGACCAATTTTACCCTAAGTAAAATTTCTTTCACTATGAAAAATAACTTAGTGAACCACCTTTATTAAGTTGTTTATGGTCTAAACAAGAAACCCCACGAGGAAATATTAAATAAATCCACATTTGTTTGATTTTCCTCAAGGAATAATTAGCTAAACAGTAGTTTAATTAATATTCCTAGTCATATTTAACCCAAAACAGGAAAATTAACTAGACAAATTATTATTTATCTTATTATTTTCTAGGAATAATTATTTAAACCTTATTTAAATAATATTCCTTGTTAAATTTGATTAAATCACTCATAGATAATTACATAAATCATTATTTATTTGATTATTACTCAATCACACCCTTAAAATAATAAATAAATCATTTATTTATTTATTATTTACAAATAAAGGGATTTGACCCAAGTCAAATTCTTTTTCCCTCCAACAAATATAATAAAATATTCCATAAAAGTTGGATCTTGATTTGGTTAATAATATTTTAATTATGCACCAATATCTAGACTAACTCAATATTTTGTTATAAATAGAAGGGTTTTTCCATCCATTCACTACCTTTTGTTGCATAAATATCACTCTGGATCTATACTTTTGGTCTGACTTTGATCCACCATCATTGTCATATTTTGCTACTATTTTATTATGAGCTCCCTTTGAGTTCCACTTTTTGTCTAGGTTTTCTACACCATCAAGAGAGAGGGATTTTAGATCTGAAGTGCTCAGGACTTGCAAGAACCCATCCCATTAAGGAGAACTGGTAACATCCTTCTATGTTTTCCTCCCAGGTGCCCTTAATATAAAATTCATTCAACATATTCTTGTCTTGTCTATTGTATGCATGGAGTAAATCTCATTTTTATTTACTGTTTAATGTCCTTTGATGCATAGATTTAGATTTTTGCAGCATTTATCTTGATCACCTAATTACAGATCTGAAGATATTGACAACCATATTTGTTGTTAGGGTTTTTTTTTTTTATGCACAAATAAAGTGACTCTTTTTCGTACGCTTGCGATTAAGTTTCATACTAACAACTGGCGACTTCGCTGGGGAGTTTTTGTGGGAGTTTTTCTAAAAGTTTTCTGGGTTTATCTGGGCCTCTGTTCACGGTTTTCTAACCTCTATCTCTGCCTGTTTTGGACCTATACTTGTTCTGTTTTATTCAATTAAGTGGGAACCTAGCCCCCTAGGGCTTCATTACCCTCCACTTTTGGTGAAAGAATTTTTGCTGCTGCAGGTTGTCTGACATTTCAGAGTGTTCAGCTTTTTTTCAGATTTGATACCTCACCTTCAGATCCACTTCAGATTGGCTTTTTATCCATTCACAACACCTCATTTAGTTTTTTTTGGGTTTTCCTCTAGGGTCACCTTCGCTTCCCTCCAGGATATAGCCTTTCGCCACCTCATTTACAAAAATCTTTCCTCTGATTTGTTGTTGTTTTCTGCACCACTTTCCAGCAGATCTAACCTTTAGATCCCTGTCCCTCCCAACCTTAGATCTATTGGCTATTTTAATTTCTTTTGATTATATTTTTTCCCACCTACAGACTAGTTGTTGAGAGGCTCGCCACCTTGGGTTTAGATTATTGCATAATTAGCTGTTTATATTATTTTATTTCAGTTCCATATATTGTTATCTGCAGGTTTATTTACAGTTATACATCACACTTTTTCTTTTTCTCTACAAATGTCTAGGTTTAAAAATTAAAATTTACACACTTTGCACACACACCCTAAGAGAAAAAGAGCTTGGTTAACACCGCCAAGCAAAGACTCTAAAACATTGAAATCAATTGATCCTGCACCTCTCTGCCCTTGTCTCGACATTGTAATCAGTTGATCCTAGACCTCCTTGCCCTTGTTGGTCTATTTTTCCTTTGTGCTATGTTTGTGTCATCATCATTGCACCACCAAGGCATTTATCCCGGAGAATTCTTGGCCTTCATCCTCAATTTCTAGTCGGAAGACTTACTCCTCCGCGTAGGATTCGAGTTAGTCCTCCACGGAGTCCGCACTCTGACTCTTCTTCTGATTCATTGAGTTCTCTTTCTGATTCCGCCCCCGGTTCTCTTCCTGTCACCTTCACCATGTTTGGCTTAGGACCTAACACTGGTGGTAGCCCTAGCACTAATGCTGGGAATACTACTAGTGGGACCACAACAGGAACTATCCCGGCTGCTCCCTTACTCCCCTGTATGGAAGGCCTTAGTCTTCCTGATTTTGAGCAGTTGATAAATGACCCTATACACCATAATGTTGGTTGGCCTGTAATGCCAACCAAGCTCCCTTCCAAAATTCCCAAGTTTGAAGGTCTTGCTGGTGAAGATCCTACAAATCATGTTCGATCTTTCCACATGTGGTGTTTGTCTAACTCCATTACCGATGACTCTGTCCATCTTCGATTGTTCTAATGTATGCTTATTGGTGAAGCTTCTAAGTGGTATGTTAATCAAGCCCCATCCTCTCATACCACCTTTTCGACTCTTTCTCAGGATTTTCTATCTTATTTCCAACTTCCCCTTAATTACGACACTGGTACCAAACTTTTGACTTCTTTTCGTCAATCATCTACGTCCTACCTATCCGATCATGTCTAGGAATGGCGGAAAAGAAAGAGCCTATGTCAAGACCCTACCTTCGAAGGCCGTTTCTACATGGACTGGTTCCCTAGATCTCTCTTGCCTGCTATCGGCAAATATGTCACATCGCATTTCCCTCAAATCGAAGAAGCCACTCTCCAAATTGTGTTAAAGTATGACCTGATCTACGCTTGGTCGGGTTATGTTTATACTGTTCTACCTGATCTTCCTAGACCCGGTGGTGCCAACGTACTGGGGGCATATCATGCCACTGAAGGTATCGTTGGAGCTCTCTCTCATACATACTCTCAGCCTCCCATGGGCTATGGTTATCCTCAAGGGGGGGCCAGCACCTCCTACACTTTCCCCCCTCCCAATAGCATGTATCCAGGATATGGCATGCCTCCTTCTTTTGCCCAACCTCCTATTTACCATACTATTACCCAACCTCCTTATTATCCATATCCACAGCCTGGTTCTCCAGCTCCTCTACCAATAGCACCTCCTCCTCCCTTTTCTTCTCAAATCCCGCAACAACAGCCACCTCCCTCTCAGGAGCAGGTGTATGCACAACAGGGCGTGACTAATCCTCCTCGCTCCAAAAAGAAGAGGAAAGGCACTCAAAATCAATCTGCTCCTGGTAATCCTGGACCTAATCTGCAAAATAATGCTCCTAACACTGCTAACTAGCAACAGGGCACTCAGCCCAAGCAGGACAGGCCTGTTCGCACAAATAAGCCTTTTTCTTGTTGTGGTGTTTATGGTAATTACACGCATGATTGTCCTATCTTACCATAGATGAAGAAGATGTGGGAGTCTCAAGCAACATTGCGAGGACATAGGGCCTCCCCTTCCGTCCCTCATAGTGTTGCACCTAGTCAGCTGGATGTGCTTACGAATCCTTTCCCTCAGTAAGGATTTGTGGCTACCCAACCACCTGAAGGTCAGGTGGCCACTCAACCTCTTTCATATGGTACCTATGATTACCAGATTCTCATGATGAACTCGGACCAACCTATAACCGTAGATATCAACCTTTAGACTCGGTCCCATCAGTACAACAAGCCTCTTGCTACGTCTGTCCCTGAGCCACCTTCTTCAGGTTCTATAGAGCCTCTTTTGACACCTAATGGTCCTTTGCAGATCCCTCAGCCTAAGTCAGAGGTTCATACCAAGATCCCTAAGGGAAAACTATGTAGAAATTCTATTTCTGGCAAAGCATCCCATTTGTATAGCATAGTAGATGATTTGGCACAATCTCCTGCTGCCATCTCAACACTGGAACTCCTCCAGTCTTTCCCTTCACAACGAAAAGCTCTATTATTTTCCATGGGCATTGTAGATCCTACCAATGATCATTCGATCATCTTCAATGTTGACCGGTCAGAACATCCTCCTCTTCCTACTTCCATCACCTTCCAAATCCCAGTCAAGATCCAGAATGCCAACATTTCCCAGTGTATCATTGATGAGGGGGCTTCCACCTATGTGATGTCCGCTTCAGTTTAGAAGCAACTTAGATAACTTGAGTTGGATCCTTCCATGATCACTCTTCGAGCGTGGGATGGCCATGCCTCCAAGCCCATTGGCCTATTCCGAACTTGTCCTATTACTCTTGCAGGCAAGACTGTTTGTGTTGATGTAGAAGTCATTGATGCCCCCTTAGATTACAACATTCTATTGGGTCGTAGCTACACCTATGCGATGTTTTTTGTCCCATCTATGGTCCACTGCAAGATGTCCTTCCCTCATAATGAAAGGATAGTCACCATTGACCAGTTGACATATTATGAACCAAAGTCTCGGAACTCCCCTAAGTCCATCATTTCTTCGGTGGCCAATAAGAAAACCATCGATTCTTTGAATAGTGTCTCACATGGAGTCTACAAATAATCCTCTTTGCTTGGTACATTCCCTAGTCTTCCTCCTCCTATCTCTAATCCCATCTCATCGAATGTTTGCATGATGCAATCATCACGGCCTACGCTCAAGCGGCCCACTTCGGCTAGTCAGTAGCCTCCTCGCCCTTCGAGGCCTACTCCTAGCCCTTCGATTCAGCCTTCTGGACCTCCTCCTCCTCGCCCTTCACCTACAGTTGGTATTCATGAGCCTCTTTATCCTCTTGGAATGGTTCCTCCAGGCCTTAACCATCTTGGAGTTGTCCCGCCTGACCATTACCCCTTCGGTTAAATACCATTCCTAGCTCCCCCTACAGGAGTATACATGGTACCTATCATGGCTACCCTCTCTCTTCCCAACCTAACCTTAGGGATTCCCATCTGGTACCCTGATCCCCCAACTGCTACCCTACCTGGTCAACCCAAACCTTATCTTGATTTTATCCCGGTTCAACTGGTTCCCATGAATTCTCCCGCTGTTACGGTGCCTTAGCCACCTCAATAGGAGCCATCTCCTATTGCGGCCTCTTCGGGTAAGAAGGGAAAAGCTCGCAAGAGGGCCTCAAAGGAAAAGGCTGCCCCGACTAACCCTACACCTCCTTTTCCCCCAAAGCCCTGTGCTTTGTGTCATGTCGTCAGCCATGCCACCCATAATTGTTCGAAATTGCCTCATCTCAAGCCCATGGTTAATGTCGTGTTCCCTGAGTCTACAGTCTTAGAAAACTTTGTATCTTCCTTGACTGCGACCAAGAACCCCAAGGCTATTCACACCAACCACCCCTGTGCTTTGTGTGATCTCCATGGCCATTATACCCACCTCTGTCCCCGCCTTGAGGACTTCCGCAACTTTCTAGTTGTCATTCACGAATTCGAGGCCAAGCGCAACGAGTCCATCAATCCCTTATTTGCGCGTTTGCGCATTTTTCTTTAATAGAACTAGAGAAGAAATCGACTCCTATTGACATTCCCCCTCCGGATGTCGAAATGACAGAGTCTTCGACTACTATCCACTACCTGTCATCATTCATGAGATCCACGGTGGAAGCTCCATCTAAGACTTCCCCTTCTGTTTTGCTCGACCTCCCTTCAGCGATCACCCTAGGCTCAACATAAGTGGATCCCTTATCTGCTTGTTCTTCTGTCAGCCCTTGTGACAATGTGCATGTGAGCCTCTCTTCTCATAATGATGAGTCAGGTAGCTTCGTCGCGTCAGGTGGTCTTTCTTCCACCAGTCATGCCATATTCTATTACGATGGTGACATTATGGAAATATTTACCACCCCTGACTTTATCTTTCCCCCCTTACATCAAACCTATGCATTCGAACCACATACACCTTCTGGCCATTACATTGACACCCAATTTTTGGGTAAGGGGGCACCCATATTTGAGCGACCAAGAGAAGCAATTCTCCACAACTCTCCTAGTGTATTTGGTCGTGTCGACTCCAGTACCATTATTCTTCCACATTTAGAAGAACCTCTAGAGTCCCATATCACTTCAGATCACTCTAGGGATGATACTCCCCATCATTCCTTCATCTTACATCAGCAACCCAGTCCCCTAGACATTGTTGTTGACCAACCTATGGGTTTCCTAGGAGAGCACTAGTTCATTATTTCCAAAACCTCTCTTTGGGATAGTGACACCATGTATGCCAACCAAGAAACTTAAATTCCATTTGATTCATATATGCAGTACCAAAAGAGATTGGTAATCCTCCATTCCCTTTCTCAAACTGCATAACCATAACAAAAAAAAATGGCGCACCACATCATAAAATGTGTTTAGATTCCCCTTTTTCTAAATACATTTGGGCATGACCATAACTTGCTTGGGGGCACCTATGCCCCTCAACCATAAAAAATCCTAGATCTTAGCCAGAAACAGCACTGAAACCCCCTTTCTCTAATAGGCTGCACTTTTCAGGTCTTTTCTTGGGATAGGTCGCAGTTTTCTGCCCAGTACCTGCTACCTAGGTCAGAGAATAGAGCTCAAAAAGTGTGACTTGGAATTTTCATGAGCTCTGGGTACCTAAACTAAACTTTCAATTCACTAAAATGAAAGAGTAGGGTTAGGCCTCTTACCTACAACTGACGGATCTCGATTCCAACAGTCGGTTTGTCCACTACGATCACCACAAGATTTAGGGTCTTCTCTCCTCTCTACATTCACCACAACTACACATACAAATGAGTGAATTTGGAGGGAAAATGCTTTATTAAAAGAGAAACCCCTGATTTTTCTTTCGCCTGTTGCAGCCAAACTGTAGCTTAGTTTGACAAACTGTCTGTACTGTTGAAAAGCTCTCACCGAGCCCTCGAATGGGTATCTGTTAGTTTTTTGTGATTTGATACTTCACTAGGACACATTTCGTCCAAGAAGGGTCACTTCACCACTCCTCAAAGTTGAATTTATTCACTTGCAAAACTTGCACTGGGAGCACCAATTTGCCTTCATACTTGTCCATGCTCGTGTTCATTTTCATCGTGAGTAACCATCATGTACTCATGTTTTTATGGTCCCCATTGGACCTTTACTGTGTGACAGCATCATTGAGTCACCCTTGTTTAGAGCATCTGAGTTGAGTTATCATCGCATGCATGGAGTCCATCCCGAGTCCCTTTGTATCTCGCTATAGTCCTCCATCCTTCATTGCTTGGTTCCTCTCTCATGTCACACATTATGGCCTTCAGTCCCACTGTCCCCTATCCCTCATGATATTATGTCAGTCGCTGCCAGGTCATACATGCCCTTTATGCTCTAACAAGGGAAGTCATCCGTCCACTACTCAGTACCCCCCATTTCATCTTCATCCCTGGTGTTAGTTTGTCAGTCACTCTACTATTTTCTCTCATGCCTTAGTTCAAGACATCTTATTGCCTCACCTATGGCAGACCTCCTTCTATCGAGATCAGATCATTCATTCTAGAAGATAGGTCTAGAGGGTAGTGTACCTTGGTTCTAGTTTCCACTCTTGTTTGGTGCCTCGGATCAGGAAAAGGGACCCCTTATTGCCCTTTGACTTAATTGTTTCTCAGCTCTAGCTCCTTTGAGAATGATCGAGATCCATATAATTGATGGTTTAGTGATGCAGTAGATGATATCGGTGATTCTCGAGTGTGTGTGAGATGTTTTAGTCCTCATGAGGGGGTGGCCCTACACGTAGCCCCCCACATGCCCGGATGGCCTCTTCATTACAACCTTTGATGTAGCTCTAGATATTTGATGATGTCAGCCTCAGCCGCTTGCAGCGCCTTTTATTTTGCATGTATCAGTCAGATTTTCAAAGCCCTTTCTTGTTTACAGGAGCATTTGGGTCATATTTGTATCTCATGTACTCAGATATTATTGCATAAGTCTTGGCTTTTATCCCAGGCACAGTATGTATGTGGGATTCATTATCATATTTCTATCTGGCTCATGTTTATGCCAACATGTACTATATAGTTCATTCCCTTATTTACTAGACGCATTATTCTTTGTACTTTGTCTCGACGGGCATGGGTATGCCTTCCTTGCCACCTATAGCACATGTACTCACTCATAAAATAGACTTGTCGCACCTGTAAGTCTTGCCTCCTCAGGTTCTAGTCCTTTAGCGCTTCAGTCTACCTTATATTTCTCTCTCTTTGACTTCCCCTTCGGTGTCTAGTGATTGAGTTCTTACAATGTACTTCGGTCATACGATTAGCTCCTAACACTCGCACACTGGGGAGCAATCTATTAAACCATTTTTTGATCATCTAACTTGATACTATTATATGGACCTAAGTACACCATGTAAGACCAATTTTACCATAAGTAAAATTGCTTTCACTATGAAAAATAACTTAGTAAACCACCTTTATTAAGTTGTTTATGGTCTAAACAGGAAACCCCATGAGAAAATATTTAATAAATCCACATTTGTTTGATTTTCCTCAAGGAATAATTAGTTAAACAATATTTTAATTAATATTCCTGGTCATATTTAACCCAAAATAGGAAAATTAGCTAGATAAATTATTATTTATCTTATTATTTTCTAGGAATAACTATTTAAACCTTATTTAAATAATATTCCTTTTTAAATTTGACTAAATCACTCATAAATAATTAAACAAATCATTATTTATTTCATTATCACTCAATCACACCCTTAAAATAATAAATAAATCATTTATTTATTTATTATTTACAAATAAATGGGTTTGACCCAAGTCAAATTCTTTTTCCCTCCAACAAATATAATAAAATATTCGATAGAATTTGGATCTTAATTTGGTTAATAATATCTTAATTATGCACCAATATCTAGACTAATTCAATATTTTGTTATAAATAGAAGGGTTTTTCCATTCATTCACTACCTTTTGTTGCCTAAAGATCACTCTGGATCTATACTTTTGGTCTGACTTTTGTCTACCATCATTGTCATATTTTGGTACTATTTTCTTGTGAGCTCCCTTTGAGTTCCACTTTTTGTCTGGGTTTTCTACACCATCAAGAGAGAGGGATTTTAGATCTGAAGTGCTGAGGACTTACAAGAACCCATCCCATTGAGAAGAACTGGTAACATCCTTCTGTGTTTTCATCCAAGGTGCCCTTAATATAAAATTCATTCAACATATTCTTGTCTTGTCTATTAGATGCATGGAGTAAATCTCATTTTTATTTACTGCTTAATGTATTTTGAATCATAGATCTAGATTTTTGCAGCATTTATCTTGAACACCTAATTGCATATCTGAAGATATTGGCAGCCATATTTGCTATTAGGGTTGTTTTTTATGCACAGCGAAAGTGACTCTTTTTTGTACGCTTGTGATTAAGTTTCATACTTGTTAGTTTCAATCTTTGCAGCCTTCCTCCAGTGATCAAACATGCTCTTACAAAGTGATTTTAAGGCTTCAAGGTCAATTTTTGTCATTTCAGTGAGTCTTCAAGCAAAATTTGGTCACTAGGTATTAGGTCTAGAGTTTGCTTTTACTCCTGTCAAAGTTGTCCAAATGTCGTTCCATGTCATCATTCAACTGAGTTTACCATCATTCAGAGGGTTTTCATCATCATTTCAAGTTCCACTGGGTCATTTTACACCTTGTTCATGCTTCAGTTGTGCCTAGGTAAGGTTCATTTCCCTCTCCTAGGGTTTTGGAGGTAATTTCTCTTGGATGGTCAAATCATTAGCAAAACTTGTATCCTAATGTTCATACACCTTCCCCTATCCTTAATGTACCTTATTAAACACTTCCCATCACTGAGATCCCCCAAATTCCTCATTTTCGCACAAACCCTAGTTTCTTGCTACAACTTGGCAATTTTCTAGGCTAGGCCTGTGTTTTGCCCTTTTGGACCCCTTCCCCTCACTCAATCTAAAATTACACTTTCCCCTACTTCCTAACATCCCTCCCTACTTCCCAAAATTTTCTAAAGAATTTAGAAACCCCTTATCCCCTTCATTTCACTTCATTTCGACAAATCCCTTGTTCCACACATCGGGATAGGTTTTACTCCAATGATGTTTTTGAGCAATAAAAGATGAATTTTGGAAACCTAAGAGAGGCTTTTGTCCGAAATAGGCCAAGGAAGAATAATGTCCTTCAATTTTTACAAAGGTGTCATGGTTTTAGAGAAATATCAAAAATACAGTTGCCTCAGGAGAATTGCGGCACCTCTGAAGTGACCTTGGGAAAATCAATTTTTCTCCGAGCTTGGTTGGTCAAATGACTTGCTTGATGAGTCAAATGATAACTAGACACAAATATATTTCCCATGAGCTATCATGAGCTCAATTTGGAGTTGAGGAAGACCTTCAAAATTTGACTGCAACAGCACTCTGCCTTGAGGCAGCCTCATTTTGCACAGTTTGACCAGTCTTGGGAGATTTGATTTTCGATAGGGAAAATGAACTCCAAATTAAAAAATTCTAGTTGGGTTGGAAATTAGACTCAATAATCTTTCCAACGAGCTATCCTACACCCAATTTAGACACTAGGAAGGTCTCCAAAAGTCTCTTGCAAGAAGGCGCGGTGCATTGGGCAGCCCTCTGCAGTGTAAAAAATGAACTGGCGTGATGCATAGAGATGGCACGGCACATTGGGCTAAAAAGCCTGAAATCCATTCAAATCATCCTCCAAAAGATTTGAAATTGAAAATTCTTCATTCCACAACTAATTTAACATCTCCATATTGCAAATATATGAGTTTACATCAGTGTTTATGGTGTTTCAATAGGTGAAAAATAAAACCCTAGCTCCTTGCACAGTTTCATTGAAAATCTGCCTAGGCAAAATTGCCATTTTCTGCTATCTTATTCCCCTCTACCACTTTCACATCCCCTTCACTACATTTCACTAGTTTCATTTCCCATTCCCCCTCTCATTTCCACTCATCCTACTGCCCTATCCCCAAAACCCTAAAACCCTAGCTTCTAGGGTGAAACCCTAGTTTTATTCATTGCACTAATGGTTGTATACCCTATCCCCTTAATCCCACTCCCCTCATACATTTTCCCCTTAATCCCCTTCTCCACATATAATTTACCAAACCCTACAAAATCCCCAAACTCTTACTCTCATTCCTAAACTATGTTCACACATACATTTTTACACTCTCTTCCATACACTCTACCCATTTCATTCCTCCACCATATTTTCACACTATTATCCATGAAACCATCCATGTATAACCACATTTTTCAAAACCAAAGGAAAACAATGGAAAGAGATAGTGATCATGGGTATGAGCAAGAGATTGAGCTGATCATGAAACTTGGCTTGAAAGGACAAACTTGCACTTGGGAAAGGATGCTAGAGAAGGCCAACAACAAGAAAACTATGTTGAGGCACATGGCCAACCATTATTGGGCAAGAAACCATGTGTGCAAAGCAAGAATCAGGAACTTGAAGGCTAAGGTGAAGAAGGCATCAAGGAGGAAAAAAGTGTAAGATAAACTTCAGATCTTGGCCGAGGCTTCCTTGGCCCAACACAAAACTTAATGGAGGATAGTTAGCCCAAATTTCAAAAAAATTGGGACATTTTTTGTATTTTTAAAATTTTTGGCCTAAAACACAGGTTTTTTTGCCCAACGCGCCGCACCACCTGGCGCGCGCTTTTGATAGGGGACTCCTTTTGATGCAAACTCTACATTTTAGGATTTTTCATGGAAAAATATGCATGCCTACCTATGGCCAAGAAGTTTTGACAGGTTTTGGGCTTCCAAAAGGGTCAAAAACACCCCAAAAATGACCTTTCTGCCCCTTTTTTGACACACAGGAAGCAATGTTGGGAGAAATTAGTTTTGGAGGGGTAAATGGAGGCCAAATTCAAAAATTATACATGTTTTAGAAAGTAGACAGGAATACCTTTCCAAGAAGCCCACTTTGAGAAAATTTAGACACCGGGAAGGCCTCCAAAATCAGCTGCAAATTGGCGTGACGCATAGGGAAATCAGGCGCGACGCATTGGAGGATTTTGCTTATTTTTGACCCAGAAACTCTGTTTTTCGCCTATTTTTTGACAGTTTGACTATCTTACTTCTAAATTTAAAAATCATGATGTAATTAAATGTAACATGATGGATTTTGATTTAATTTTTCTAAATTTTCACTCATGGAGGTATATTCATCCATCAAAGGGTAATTTGCAACTGAATGAATCAGTTTCCTAGTTTTTAGAGGCAAGCTGTTCCACTGCCTACTTTCAAGTTCTCAATTTAGATTTTGTTGGAACAGCTCCTAAAATTATGAGCTCAACCCCTAGAGGCTGGGATGAGTTATTGTTTGTCTATATCTTGTGATTTTTCAGTCATTAGCATGGTTGGACTTTTGGGAATGCTTTGAGCATCATTGTACATTCATCTCTGCAGTTTGGCAAAGGAATAGACCAAGGTTTGCAGCACTCTATGGGATTCATGTGGCATTTTGTTTTGATAGTGTGTTTCCCTCTGTAAATGTAAGTCTACTAGTGTTTTATGTATATCATTTTCTCTCTTATTTCTTCTTAACTTAAACAAACAAGGATAAAAGGTAGAATTCATTAAAATTTGCAGTGCTCTACCTATTTCAACTCTCCATTTCCTTCAAATTGAAGTGTCAAATCAAGTGCCTACCTTTCCCCATTCAGATCTCTGCAAAACTGAGCCTCATTCCCCAGACCCAAAATCTGCTTTTCTATTCGAGCCAATAAAACATGCTTAAATTCAATCAAATTTTTTTGCACACATACCTAGCCTAAAATCAGTTTTCACATTAAGTCATCTCAAGCCTCATTGATAATTTTTTGCTAATATTGACAAGGAGAGAGCCCTCTCCCAATCTGGTAGGGCTAGCTACCAGGTTAAGTGTGGTTTGATGTTACCTTAGATCCTACCTTTTTTAGCTTGAGGTAGATTTAGGCCATAACATAGTGGCGACCATACTGGGGAAGAAAAGTTTGCTGTTTGCTTTATAAACTACATATGGAGCCTGAATTTAGCCAGGTAGCCTTTGAAACGCTCTTTCTTTGCATTAGCGAAAGTAGATGAATGCTACTTCATTCAATCTTCGGTCTAGTTTATGAACTGAACATCTAGTTTCCTTAGTAAAATATAATCAAGTTTAGATCTGATTGTTGATGGTGGACAACGATCAGACACCACAAGGCTGAAATCATTCACCCGGTGACTCTAAATCATTTTCAAGGTCAGATGCAAGGAGTCCACTGGAGGATGAACCTGACTAGAAGAAACATGAAAGGACAATATGGAAAGATCAGGTATTCAAGTTGGAATTTCATCCAAGAAATTTTGTTCTTTGTCATAAATTATCCCTTCTCTTTTCCTAAGAAGGTCAAGAAGGATTTTCAAAGTATATTGTATTTGAGAAAAGATCCTCGGCCTACATTTGATTCCTTCCCTTTGAAGATTGTGAATACCAAAGATTTGCATGCTTTTGAGCTTGATCAAGACCTTTCTTCCGAATCTTGTGATGACCATCTTCAAACTGACGAACCTCAAGAGACCAAGACTGATTCTGTAGCATTTGTACATACCCTTATACCTAGTAAAATTCCAGATCGATACAAGCCTCTGATTTTACCTCCTATATCCCATGCTTTCCCTAAAAATCATGACCTATATCTACCAAGATTTGATGGTGAATGTGACAACATCACTGCTAAGAGACATGTTCTAAATTTTGAGTCTTTTCTTGACCTTTTTGAAGTTGATGAAGAGGATGTCAGTATTATGCTTTTTGCTCTTTCTTTGAAAGGCAAAGTCAAGAGTTGGTAAAATTTTTCCTTGACAGGTGGGTGATCAGACAGAACCATTTCTTGATTATAGAAGAGTATAACCAGCTGAAAAGACTGCCAGGGGAGACAGTACAATAGTTTTCTTCCAGATTTAACCAAGTTTATTATTTGATGCCAGTTAATATAAGACCTCCTCTTAGATTCGCTCTCTTGCACTACCCGAGTGCCTTTGATCTGGAAATGGAGTTTCAGCTAAGAGAAAGGAATCTTGCAACACTTGAAGAGATGCAGAACAATGTAGTAGATGTAGAGGTTCATTTGCTGATCCGAAGGGAAAAGTTGAAGGAAGAAGAGATGAAAAACATAGATCCATAGGAATCAACATCTCTAGAGGTAAAGCTTGACATTTTGGTAAGTGCAGTGGAAGAGATGATGCAAAAGATCACCACAAGGAATGAGTATAATGGTCAAGCCCATGGCTCGCTGATTGAAGAAGAACAAGTTGCTAATCCAAAACATTTTGTTTCTTATCTCAGTTTTCATAGATCCGATAATGATTATTTTATATATAATCTTGGAGAAGAGAGATTTGTTGATATGACATGTATGCTTGATGATGTGTTTTATACTGATGATTTGCGTCAGTTTGACCAGTATGATGACGATTATGTTCTCCAAATAGAAGCTAATCTTGCAGACAAATCAATAGCTAGTTTATGGAAGGAGGAAGTTCACTTTCAACAACTCGAATACATTGATCAACTAATGCATATCAACTATGGAAATGACGAGGAAAGTGCAGCAAATTTTGAAGTAAGTGAAGGATCTTTTCCTTTTTGTTTTGCCTCGTTTCAGTTCATCAGAGACAACATTCATGCAATCCAAAATCAACTGTCGACAAGTCTTAATCTGGACCATCTTGAGGGAAATGAAAACCTTGCTCAAAAATTCTCATATCCAGATTTGCAGCCCCCGAATGCCATTGATTTTCAAGTTTCAGATGAAGACATGGAAGTTGCAAGCACATATGATCAAATGATACAAGATGATTTTGTACCATTTTGTTTTGAATCATTTCAGTTTTTGAAGGGTAAATTGCATAGTAAATCTTCAAATGAGCAGCTTGTAGAAAATCATGTAATCTCATCAGAAACAATAGAAAATGGGTTGCAGCAGTCTTTTCAAGTTTTTCATGATCCAATAGCTGATGTGTTGGATGATGTCTGCAGTCAAAGTCCTTCTCCATTGACTACATCTGAGTTTGAAACGTGTGCTGATATAAACTTGATCCGGCAGCTAGTTTCTTTATCATTTTTAGCAGGAGTCTTGTCACAAAGCTCAAAACAAATTTTGCATTCATGGTATGAAGAGAAGAAAAGTAATCCATTGGATGAGCTAAGTCTTAGTGTGCATGAACTTCAAGATCCTTGCACAGTGTTTTTGGAGGCAGATAGAGAATCTATAGTATTCAACGGATCTGTTCACAAGTTTTCATGGGAGTTTCCTTTCAGTAGTTCTCTCTTATTGTTCATAAGAAAGCACTTACGAATAATTCAAAAAATAGTAGGAATACTTACTTGGTTGCATTGGTTGTTTCATTTCACTTGATCAGGTGATGAATGAAACTGTTAGAGTAGGTTGTATTGAACAAGCTTCCTATTGAGCATATTTTCCAGTTTGTTGGTTGTGTTTAAGTATCGAGTCAGTTTTTAGTTGATTGAGAGCCAATTTGTGTCATCAAGTCATTAGTTTTCAATCATGCATTTCAGCTTGAGTTTTTGACTCCATTGCCTAATGGATGAAGGCACTGTCTGCTTTCCAAAAATCTGTAGTTCTTGGCACCTCCAAGGAGATACCATCCCCATTAGAGCCAATGTTAGTGTCAATCTTTGCAGCCTTCATCCAGTGATCAAACATGCTCTTACAAAGTGATTTTAAGGTTTCAAGGTCAAATTTTGTCATTTCAGTGAGTCTTCAAGAAAAATTTGGTCACTAGGTATTAGCTCTAGGGTTTTCTTTTACTCCTATCAAAGTTGTCCAGATGTCAGTCCATGTCACCATTCAGATGAGTGTACCATCATTCAAAGGGTTTTCATCATCATGTCAAGTTCCACTGGGTCGTTTTACACCTTGTTCATGCTTCAGTTGTGCCTAGGTAAGGTTTGTTTCCCTCTCCTAGGGTTTTGGAGGTAATTTCTCTTAGATGGTCAAATCATCAGCAAAAATTGTATCCTAATGTCCATACACCTTCCCATATCCTTAATGTACCTTATTAAACACCTCCCATCACTGAGATCCCCCAAATTCCTCATTTTCGCACAAGCTCTAGTTTCTTGCTACAACTTGGCAATTTTCTAGGCTAGGCCTGTGTTTTTCCCTTTTGGACCCCTTCCCCTCACTCAATATTTGAAATTATATTTTCCCCTAATTCCTAAAATCCCTCCCTACTTCCAAATTTTTTTTGAAGAATATATAAACCCCTTATCCCCTTCATTTCACTTCATTTCGACAAATCCCTTGTTCCACACATCGGGATAGGTTTTACTCCAATGATGTTTCTGAGCAATAAAATATTAATTTTGGAAAAATGAGAGAGGTTTTTGTCCAAAATATGCCAAGGAAGAAACGCCTACTTCAATTTTTACACAGGTGTGATGGTTTTACAGAAATGTCAAAAATACAATTTCCTCAGGAGAATTGATGCACCTCTAAAGTGACCTTGGGAAAATCAAGCTTTCCTATAGCTTGGTTGGCCAAATGAATTTATTGATGAGTCAAATGATAACTGGACACAAATATCTTTCCAATGAGATATCATGAGCTTAATGTGGAGTTGAGGACGACCTTCAAAAGTTGACTGCAATAGCACTCTGCCTTGAGGCAGCCTCATTTTTCACATTTTGACCAGTCTTGGGAGATTTGATTTTTGATAGGGAAAATGAACTCTAAATTGAAGAATTATAGTTGGGTTGGAAATTAGACTCAATAAGATTTCCAACGAGCTATCCTGCACCCAATTTGGACATCAGGAAGGTCTCCAAAAGTCTCATGCAAAAAGACGCGGTGCATTGGGTAGCCCTCTGCAGTGTAAAAAATGAACTGGCTTGGTGCATAGAGATGGAGCGATACATTGGGCTAAAAAGCCTGAAATCCATTCAAATCCTCCTCCAAAAGCTCCAAAATTGAAAATTCTTCATTCTGAAACTAAGTTAACATCTCCATATTGCCAATATATGAGTTTCCGTCAGTGTTTATGGTGTTTCAATAGGTGAAAAATAAACTCAGCATTGCACAGCTTGGTGAAAATTTGCTTCAGGTTTGTACCCTTCCATTTTTTGCCGTCTTATTCCTGCTGTCTTATTCCCCTCTACCACTTTCACATCCCCTTCACTACATTTCACTAGTTTCTTTTCCCATTCCCCCTCTCATTTCCACTCATCCTACTTCCCTATCCCCAAAACCCTAAAACCCTAGCTTCTAGGGTGAAACCCTAGTTTTATTCATTGCACTAATGGTTGTATACCCTATCCCCTTAATCCCACTCCCCTCATACATTTTCCCCTTAATCCCCTTCTCCACATATAATTTCCAAAACCCTACAAAATCCCCAAACTCTTACTCTCATTCCTAAACTATGTACACCCATACATTTTTACACTCTCTTCCATACACTCTACCCATTTCATTCCTCCACCATATTTTCACACTATTATCCATGAAACCATCGATGTACAACCACATTTTTCAAAACCAAAGGAAAACAATGGAAAGAGATAGTGATCATGGGTATGAGCAAGAGATTGAGTTGATCGTGAAACTTGGCTTGAAAGGACAAACTTGCAATTGGGAAAGGATGCTAGAGAAGACCAACAATGAGAAAACTATGTTGAGGCACATGGCCAACCATTACTGGGCGAGAAACCATGTGTGCAAAGAAAGAATCAGGAACTTGAAGGCTAAGTTGAAGAAGGCATCAAGGAGGAAAAAAGTGTGAGATAAACATCAAATCTTGGCCGAGGCTTCTTTGGCCCAACACAAAACTTAATGGAGGATACTCAGACCAAATTTCAAAAAATTTGGTACATTTTTTGTATTTTTGAAAATTTTGGCCTAAAACACAGGTTTTTCTGCCCAACGCGTCGCGCCACCTGGCACGCGCTTTTGATAGGGGACTCCTTTTGATGAAAACTTTACATTTTTGGATTTTTCATGGAAAAATATGCATGCCTACCTATGGCCAAGAAATTTTGATAGGTTTTGGGCTTCCAGAAGGGTCAAAAACACCCCAAAAATGACCTTTCTGCCGCTTTTTTGACACACAGGAAGCAATGTTGGGAGGTATCAGTTTTGGAGGGGTAAATGGAGGCCAAATTCAAAAATGTTACTTTTTCTAGAAAGTAGATAGGTAGACCTTTCCAACAAGCCCACTTGGAGAAAATTTGGACACCAGGAAGGTCTCCAAAGTCAGCTGCAAACTGGCACGACGCATAGGGAAATCAGGTGCGGTGCATTGGAGGATTTTGCTTATTTTTGACCCAGAAACTCTATTTTTCGCCTAGTTTTTGACAGTTTGACTTTCTTACTTCCAAATTTCAAAATAATGATGTAATTAAATGTAACATGATGCATTTTGATGTAATTTTGCTAAATTTTCACTCATGGAGGTAGATTCATCCATCAAAGGGTAATTTGCAAATGAATGAATCAGTTTCCTAGTTTTTAGAGGTAAGTTGTTCCACTACCTATGTTCTAGTTCTCAGTTTAGATTTTGTTGGAACAGCTCCTAAACTTATGAGCTCGACCCCTAGAGGCTAGGATGAGTTATTGTTTGTCTATATCTTGTGATTTTTCAGCCATTAGCATGGTTGGACTTTTGGGAATGCTTTGAGCATCATTGTACATTCATCTCTGCAGTTTGGCAAAGGAATAGACCAGGGTTTGCAGCACTCTATGGGATTCATGTGGCAATTTGTTTTAATAGTGTGTTTCCCTCTATAAATTTAAGTCTACTGGTGTTTTATGTATATCATTTTCTCTCTTATTTCTTCTTAACTTAAACAAACCAGGATAAAAGGTAGAATTCATTAAAATTTGTAGTGCTCCACCTAGGGTTTGTTTAATTTTCTATGTTTTCAGCTGTTTGAAGAGGATCCCTGAAGTTTTCTTGCCCTCTTCAACTCCTCACCTGTTTCAACTCTCCATTTCCTTCAAATTGAAGTGTCAAATCAAGTGCCTACCTTTCCCCATTCAGATCTCTGCAAAACTGAGCCTCATTCCCCAGACCCAAAATCTGCTTTTCCATTCGAGCCAATAAAACATGCTTAAATTCAATCAAAATTTTTCGCACACATACCTAGCCTAAAATCAGTTTTCACATTAAGTCATATCAAGCCTCATTGATCATTTTTTGCTGAGATTGACAAGGAGAGAGCCCTCTCCTCATCTGGTAGGGCTAGCTACCAGGTTAAGCGTGGTTTGATGTTACCTTAGATCCTACCTTTTTCAGCCTGAGGTAGATTTAGGCCATAACAATACTAAAAAAGACAATAACAAAACCTAGAACAAAAGGTTAGTGAATGCCTTATGGGAAAATAGACTTACCACAAGGAAATCTATTGGTACATCCTCTTACCAGCTTGTTTATGGGATGGATGTTGTTTTTTCATCCTCTTTAGGAGTACCAGTAATGAAGATAATCCAAGAACTGCAGGTAGAAAATAATGATATCCAGAGAAGGATAAACCAAACTATACACTTGCAGCAAACCATGGAAGATTTCTATCTCAAATCTCTAGTTGTTCAAGAAAATATTAAAAAGATATTTGACAAGAAGACTAAAGAAGATGAATTTTATATAGGTGACAAAGTTCTTAAGTGGGATTCTAGGAGAGAGAAGAAAGGTAAACATGGGAAATTTGATTTCTTATGGAAATGCCCTTATGTCATTTATGGTTACAGAGGTAACAATGCATTCTTTTTCAAGGAGTTGGATGGATTAGATCTGCCAGGAGGACCTATCAATGGTAGAATGATGAAGCATTACTATTCCCCAGAATAAAAGTAGTTCACTTTGTTTACTTTACTCATTGTACATAACATTGCAGGTTGCAGATTGGATTGGATGTTTTTTCTAGAAAATTTGAAGCCCAGAGAGAAGGCCCTAAGATTTGAAGGATAAAATATCATAAGTATGAATAATTTAGAGCTCAAAAAATAGATCCAAGGCCAGCACAGTCAAAATTCAAAGACTACTAGTCTCAAATTTCTTGACATTTCACCAGGAAATGCCATCCCCATGTGGAGCCACTATTAGGGTCCTATAATAATAGGATTTATAATTTTGAATTGACTTTGATTAGTCTTGTAATATGTACATACTTTTCTTTCTGTAAATTGTTTTCCCATATCGGAAAAAAAAATTTAAAGAGGCTAAAAGTCCTAAAATAAAAATCAAATGACTTAAAAGAAAAAATATCAAAAAGAATATGAAAATGGACCCCAAACAAAAAGAGATAAAAAATAAAACATGAAAGTGATGCAAATCCAAATGCCACTACTATTTACTTTTATTGCAAAATAAATATTGTGTGAAACTTGTTAAAATGCCACAATCCATGAAGGTTAAACAACTTAATCTTAACCTCTCATGCTTTAAAGTTCATGTTGCTAGATAGAGAATAAATATCTAGCCAAACAGTTTAATCTTGGCAGATCAGTAGTTAGGTAGAGAATAATAAGGATCTCAACAACTTAATCTGATCCCTTGGAAGAAATAAGGATATAATTAGTTAGTTTGTTGTTTTAAAAGAAAACAAACAAGGGTTTGCAAGCTCAAATGCACCTAGGTATAAAAAATAAAAAATAAAAAATGTGAGGGTAGCATATAGGTAGGCAGAAGCAGTTTTTACAAATCATGGATCAGCAGAAAATTAGTCATTTAATTTACTAAATTCCTTCAAAAAATCATCCCCTTGTAGTGTTGGAAATATGATGCAGAGTGTTGTCCTTGATGGCAACCCACTGAATGAAGATGCAGACATGAGACTGTTGACATGTGTTGTCCTTGATGGCAAACCACCTGATGAAGTTAGTCTTGACCTGATGAACTTGGTAAATGATGTAAATCTGATGTGATATGATGTTTAAAGTGTATGAAGAGGAGGCTCAGTGTTGTCCTCAATGACAACCCTGATGAAGATGTTGCACTTAGATGGGAGTTTAGTTGTGCTTGATAGAATATACTGGCTACAAATATACCACCCAGGTATGTATGAAATGAAGGAAGGAATTCAGCATGTGCTAAATCTATGGTGAAAAGAGTATGTCTCAAGGCATACGTGGATATGTCTAGGAGAAGTCGCGTATGCACGCGGGAAACAACGTGCCAAGTCGCGTATGGGCAAAAGCGCTCATAAAGTGCAAAACCAGGGGTAACCACCATGGTATTGATCCATTGTATTGGGTAATGATTCGTCTAAATGACCCCGTCCAGGAATACCATCGGAAGTAATGTAGTTTTGGGCTCATGGTATTGTTTTGGCTCATGGTATTGAAAAAGGGGCTCATGGTATTGAGAAAGGGTAAACCTATATAAAGAGAAGAAATTCATTGTGCAGATCATGAGGGTGGGTGCAAGATGTCTGAGCTTGAGTGAATACTTTTCTGTGAAGTATATCTGTATGGAAAGGGTAAAGCTTTGATGATAGATCTGAATCTATGATGCACCTATGAAGAAATGATGGAGCGGGATATCTAGATCCGAAATGTATTTGTATCTACTAGATCTGTTTATGGAGTGATTAGATCTGTGATGAGGTGAACATCTGTCTGAAGTAAAAGGGTAAATTTGAACTGAAGAAGTATGTTGCTTTATAATGATTGAAGATCTATACGCTAGTTCGCCGCAGAGGAAGCGCATATATACGCGGCTTCACCTAAGAGAAAGCACGTATGCGCAATGAAATTAGTTCTGTAATTTGTACAGAAGTATACGTGGGTTTGTATGGTAGAAGACGCGTATATACGCGACATCAGTGAAAGGAAAGCGCGTATGCAAACTAGGGTTTGTTGAAGTCTGTGGTAAGAAATATCTGATCTGTTCTGCTAGTTTAATGATATCTGTCAGTGAGTTATATGTATCTGTTTCATGGTTGACTGTGCTTAAATGTATGGAGTGGGTCCAGTCTGAAAATATGATGAAACGTGGTCTGCAAGTTGTGTTCTATTGAATTTGTTGGATCCAGCGTGAAAATTGATGAAACGTGGTCCATAGAGGTGCTGAGGGTTGTAGCCTTCAGTCAGGGGGTTGTAGCTCCCTTCCAGGTGAGGCCGGTAAACGAGATCGGGGGGTCGTAGCTCCCTTCCAGGAGAGGCTGGTAAACGAGTCAGGGGGTTGGAGCTCCCTTCCAGGAGAGGCTGGTAAACGAGCGCAGGTGGGTGCCTGCGTGCTGGTCAAGTCTGCGCCAGTACATATGTTGTAAGATGTTTTCTCTATAATAAAATATTGAAGGCTGAGCAACTGCAGCGGTGGTTTTCTCCCGATTTGGGTTTCCACCTAAAAATCCTGGTGTTCATGTGTGATGCTTTGTGTGATGGTTTATTCTGTTCTTACTGCACATGTTTACTGCTTATTGAATATCTGATGAATAAATGATGGAATGATTTAAGAGAAGTTTAATGACATATCTAGATTTCTGTGTATACGTGAGTTTCATAGCAGTATTCACAGATATACGCTGAGTATCTGTAGTGAAGATGGGTTTTAGAAGCAAGAAAAAGTAAAAGTTTTAATATGGTAAATAATGATCACCCCCCCCTCTCAGTATTTTTCCCAACATGTAGAAATACTCCATCCCCTCCATTTTCATTATTTCCCCTTCATTTTTCCCTTTTTTCATTATCATCCATTTTCCTTTTCAAAAATCCCCTTTTCCTAAGTTTAAAACACATTTTACTCAAGAAAAGAAAAATCCCTTTAACTAATTTCCATTTATCCAAAAATACCCAAAAACCCAAAAAATACTTTATCCTAAGTGTAAATGCTAAACTATTATGTTGGGACCCATTATGAACAAATCTAAATTCCAACATAAGATTTTACATTATACTTAGTTTAAAATACACCTGCCGCAAAAACAATTCTTTATTAACATTAATTTATATATTAACTCCTTGTATATACCTTTTAGCCCGTATTAATATAATTCATTTATATATTATTTCCCACCCATATTTTAATTTTAACCAATGTTCTATTTTCCCACATGTTATATAACACCTCATCCAATAGGTTAAAACTATTAAACTCAACATATATACCGGTCCCACTATATATAATCCCCGACAATTGTAAGCCTACATCTGCCCTCATCCCATTTGTTAAATAATACATTATTCTCTACCTATAATAATGCACTCCCGACTATGTATTAAACCTTAATTTAATACATATTTAACCTCCCGCATAGTCTTAAACCCCGGGTCCCACACCATCTTACATTTCATCTCTATCGCACAATCCAAGTCATTCGCCTTTCACCCTCCAGATCCAACTTCAGTTATCCCTTGTCGCACATTTTATTATGTGATGGTTAACCAAACCCAAAGCTTGAGATAAGCATGGTTTGCAGGCTTTCTCTCCACTCTACGTGATGAGAAGACTATTATACGAAATATTATTAGAATGTTACCAAGGAGATTCAACCCAAAGGTATCGGTCTTAGAATATAGTGCAAATATGGACAAACTCAGAAAAGAGGAATTACATGGAGTTCTCGTAGCATATGAAATGAGACTTGATGAAGAAGAGGGTACTTCGCATCTAGAAACTACGTTCGTTGCATCTAAGAAAACTAATAAGGACAAACAACCTTCAATTGAAAAGACATGCACCTACAACTGTGAAGAAAAGGGAGATGATGAAGAAGGTTTTTCAGACGAAGAATATCCTTACTTTACTAGAAAACTAAAAATTGGTAACAGAAAATTCAAAGGTAAAATTCCATTGATATGTTTCGAATGTGGTGAGGTTGGGCATTTCGCATCAAAATGTCAGAACATAAGTGATGGAAACTCAAAAGGAAATAAAGGTTTTAGTAAATTCAACAAGCAAGGATTCAAAAGGAACTTTCTCTCTAAAGAAGATAGCTAATAATCCGATGAATACAATGACAGTGAAGAAGAAGCCAATGAGAGAGTATTGTTTATGGCCAAGCACAATAAACAAGAGGTATCAAACAACAAAGAAGAAGGGTTGACCATAGAAGAATTTTCTAAGGAAGAAATCAAGCTTATAAAAGAGCTCAAGGCTAAGAATATCTATTCCAATACTCTTGAAGGATAAGTTCAAGGTCTCAAAATTGAAGTTGAAGAACACAAATGGATTAAAGAGTCACTTCAAAAGAACTTGGAAGAAAGAAACCAAGAAAGGGAAGAATTAGAAGCCAAAGCAGTCTTTCTATGTAAGGAAGTGAAGAAGGGAAAAAATATCCAAAACTATGCCAATTGCTCAAGGGCATTGGAAGAACTCATAAAAAATCAATGATCTTACAATGACAAAATTGGCCTTAGTTACAAAGAAGAAGAAGCAAGATCTTCTACAACAAAATAAAATGAACCTATGAGATCTGACATGCATGTAGACTTCATTAGACAATATTCACAAGAAAATCCTTGGAAGACAATTCCTCGATGAATATTTCCATCCAGGTACCAACATATTTTGTGGCTATTGTTATTCATGTGGAAAATTTGGTCATAAAGTTGTAGAATGTCGCACGTACCCTAGGAACCAATACAATTCCTGCAGATCTGTCACATATGAACCTCCCATGACTCAGTGAAACATCAATAGATCTGAAAATTTAAGAAATAATATTGAATCTTACAAATGTCGAAACTTTGGACACATAGCCAAAGATTGCAGACTTGAAAATCCTCCAGAATAATCTTCGAAGCCACATAATGAATGAACATGGAAGAAGAAGAAGACTAATAATCATGCTCTCGCTCTCAAGGCTTAAAACAACAAATATGTGTGGTATGTTGATAGCGGTTGCTCAACGCATATGACTGGAGATATAAAGAAATTTGTATCTCTGAAAGAGAAGAAGGATGGAACCATGTCCTTTGGAAATGATGGATCTTCAAATGTTATAGGATCAAGTAATGTCACTCTCGGAATCAAATATGCTCTAGCCAAGAATGTTCTATTGCTTGAAAACATGAATCACAATCTGCTCAGTGTTGGAAAAATGTGTGATCAAGGACACACAATATTATTCAACTCCACAAAATGTGAGATCAGGAAAGGCAGGTATGGTGAAATTGTGGCTACATCAAGTCGAGCTCCAAACGACATATATGTTCTAGATGAAGCAACTAGAGCACATCTAATAGCTAAAGAGGATGATATAATATTTCATAGAAATGATGATCGACTAAGTAAGAAGTTTGCTACAAATATGCAAAGTGATTTATAGATGTCTTTACTTGGTGAGCTGACATACTTCTTAGGGGTTCAAATATCTCAGCAAGAGAAAGGAATATTTATATGTCAAGCCAAGTACATCAAGGAAATGCTCAAGAAATTCAATGTGGAAGATTGCAAACCCATCCTTACTCCGATGGTAACAGGTTGCAAATTGAGCATAGACGACTCATCTAAGGATGTGGATCAAAGGTTGTATAGATCTATGATTGGTAGTCTTTTATATGTAACAGCCTCCCAACCAGATGTTATGCAAGAAGTTGGAAAAGTAGCAAGATTCCAAGCAGCACCAAAAGAATCACATATTATTGCCATCAAAATAATTCTTTGATATCTAAAGGGAATAGCAGAATATGGCTTGTGGTATCCCATTGGTAACAATCTCATTATTCATACCTTTATAGATGTAGATTGGGCAGGAAGCATTGATGATCATGAGAGTACTCATGAAGCATTGGAATATCTTCGCCAAAAGCTTGGGATTCTCCCAAGTTCTCATTAGATTTTCCTTATTCAGAATATAGAGGGGGAGTGGAAGTGTGTACAGGCCCATAGGATGGTTGTGTGTCAGGGGGAGTGGAAGTGTGTACACGTCCACAATATGGTTGTGTGTCAAGGGGAGTTACACTTTGCCATTGATGTGAAAGGGGGAGAGAATGTTGTAGAAAGAGGTGTCATGATCACAGGGGGAGTACTTGTGTTGCCATCAATGCCAAAGGGGGAGATTTTTTATCAACAGTTGTCATTGATGTCAACCCAAGTAGCACTAGGGGCTACCCAAATATTGCATGGGAATTTTGACCTACCAAATTACTATATTCTAGGTCAAGAATTATTCTGTTTCTACTTGTTGGATCGAGGGGTCTTGACCCAGGTTCAGAGCTCAATGTTTGTCAACAAACCCCTATACTACTGGCCCTTTCGGCAATGACCTACTTGCACAGGTTAAATTCTCACCTGAAGTAGTATGGGAGGGTGCTGGAACCAGGTTTCTGCACCCTGAGAAAGGATAGGTAAGGCAAGCAGAGCTGCGGTTGGCCTTGTGATACCCATATCACCTTGTTATACATAGGGCCAAGTGGGTATCTATTCACATCCACGTGCACTAGATCTATAGTTATATTCTTTTATGACAGTAGCACAACATTGCATAAATAGAACATGATAGATCTAAATACAGAAAACACACTTACACAGATCTTCGCAGTTTAAAAACAGAAAACGCACAATGCAATAATTACCAATGATTCACACAAAGAGTAATCATAGATTCAGTTCTCTATCAACCTTTGTTATTCATCCATTCATCAATTCCTTCTTGCAATTCCCTTCCCAGCTGGAGCACACAGCAATAGGTTTCGCACACAGCTGGACTTGGATCTTTGCGCACACAGCCAGCAGGAGTCATTTCCCCAAAAACCCTAACAGATAACTTAAACCACAATTCGTATCAATAACTCTTCCTTTTTCTACCTTACAATACAAAATGTTCCTCTATTTATAATAATCTAACCTAGACTTTCCTATGGTCCGCAAACCATGGTCTTCGGACCTTTGCTTTACCCCTTTACCCATTACAATGTTTTCGGGGCTTTGACCCACCCCAAAACCCCTACACTAGACTAAATCTAATCAAAAGTATTCAAAATGGACCAGTTTCGTAGCTCGTAGGAGACCCTATTCCAACAGTCCTCCAGCACAATCTTTTTACTCGTCTCGAGTCACTGCGGTGGTGCGGCCTCGATCTGCACATGCAAGGTATCAAGAGTGCTGCCGAGCGAAGGGAGCACTTCCTAACTTTTGACAGCAACATTTTGTGCAAGATCTACTAGCTTCTGGGAGGTCGGTCCTTCAGTTTCTGTGGTAATTCTTTCAATAATCTGATTAAGTTTCTTGGTCATGCCATCGATGTCTTGGGATAGTCAGAGGATTGTGGCAACCCAAGGCTTCAGATGTTCTTCCATGATGTGTTGTTTATGCTGGAGTTTCTCAATCTCATCTTGGAGATCATTGCTGGTTTTTGACCATGCTAATCATTGGGCAGGTACCAAAGTAGGTAGTGTAGTGTTGATATGTTCGAAGGCTTCTTCCTTTTGTCATAAGTCTTGATTTTTTTGTTGAAGGACTAGATCGCACTGGACCTTAGTCCAGAGTTTTATGGCTGACTCCAGCAGCTTGGCACCTTGAGCAATTTTCCTTGAAATAATAGTTGTCGTGTTGGTGACTAGGGCAGTACGCTAGGTGCGGACTTCCAGGGGCGTTTCGGGCTGTAGTCTGGCCTGTAAGTCAGAGATTTGTTGTTCCAGCTGTGTCTTGACGGTGTATATTTCTAGCTGCGATGTTTTGAGGGCTTTAACAAATTTTTCCACCTTATCCCGAGGCGTGTCCACAGCCGGGATCTCATCTATAACCTCTGTGCAGAGCTGGTGGATCACAGCTTCAAGCTCCGCCTGTTGGGACACGGCTAGGAGAAAATCAGTAGCCTACTTCATAATGGTGTGCTCAACTATACTAAGCTATTGGTGTACTTGCTGATCACGGTGGCAAATCTCCTAGAAGACAGCGTGGTGGAGGCCTTGTAAGGCTGTGTGGGGCACCTTAGCCAAGTCCAGTTGATTTCCTGTGTTTTTCGGGGGCTGCGTTTCTACCAAGGCACCACTAGGTATACCCTAGAGATGACTGGCCTTCCTGAGTGGCGCTAAACTACTGTCAACTGATGGGGTATGTGCCTGGCCCATTCTGGCTGGGAGTGTATCAATTTTGATTCGAAGAGCATGGATTTCGGCCTGGAAAGAGTTGACCCCGACCTGCCGATGTGCCTCAACAAATGCCCACTTATATTCCGTAGCCAAGGCGATTATGTCTGTGATTTGCTCAAGGTCACCATCCGTTAGGGTGACTGTCGCATCGTATTGTGCGCGTTGGGCGCGCTGTTTCTTTCTAGATCTTGGTGCCGATTCCCTTGACCTCTTAGTGCCTGGGAGAGGGGTGGTAGCTCTATCAGATCCTACCTGGGGCTGAGCTATATTAGGCTGTGGCTGCGGGTTACCCCGATGCTCGGCTATAGCTGAGGCCTGCTGGTGGGGCACCGCGGTCTCCCTAGGGGTGTTCGTGAGGCCCGTTCTCCAGGCAAGGGGCCATAACGAGATTAGCAGGTCAATTTCTTCATCTGCTACCATATAAGGGAGTGTCTTCCATGTCTTATTTTTGAGGCTGAAAATCTGGACATAGTGCATGGTAATTTGGAATGTGGAAACACTCTTGTATTTGTCATATGTTGTCGGGGACAGCCGGGGTTGGGAGTTTATGGTAGCTGCGACATTGCTCTGGAAGAGGATCCAAAAGATCTTGTTATCCTCGATGCGCTGCTTATCCTTAGAGTCCCATAAGTGAGCATACCGAGTGCCTTCCATGGAAAATTTTAGGGGCTAATATTCGCAGGTGGGCTAATTTTCCATGTTTTTTCGAAAAAAAAGAATCACCAATTTCCATTTTTTTGTAAAATTGATTCGCCCAAATTTACAATATAAAATTATTTTAACGTAAAAATCGCCAACATTATATAGAGAGTATATATAAAATCATTATAAATTTGAATAATTTGACAAATATATCAATAAAATTTTTATAGTTTTCATATTAGGGACTAGTGAGATTCGCCAACGTTTTAAACTTCAAAATAATTTCCCATCCTTAAAATTCTCCCTGGACTGCCTTTGTGCATCCCAGGAGGGAGTTTAGGAAGGACCGACTCCTCAGGCTTGTCCCAGGAGACTAATGCTATTAGGAATAATAACCATGAATAGAAAAAATATGTCCCTTTCTCCTGGGATTCGTGGACATTAGCTAGAAATTATTCGCACAAGTATTGAGCCCAATTGAGAAAACACCCTTCGTGCACTGTCTGGCTTGCTGGATCACATAGGTGGGGACAGTCGCAACCTGGCACTTCCTCATTAGCTTGCAAGCTAAGAGCCGAGTACCTATCTGTGTGGCTGGGTCATTGATAGTCTGGATCACAAAGCCATGTTGATTTTGACGTACCGCATAGGTCTCCCATACAAACATAGCGGTGGCTACTTCATACTTCTTTCCAACCTGTGCTAGTGGGTGCGGCCCTCGCATCAGAAGGCCTATAATCATGTGGATAAACGCAACATCAATAGGGACTCTCTCGTGAATCCATAACCAACCATCGTGAATGAGAGCGAGTAACTAGCGAGCCAACTGATCTGTGATGTTGTAATGACCAAAGTGGGGCATTTGGAACAGATTCAGAAGTCTAGATCCTGTCAAGCCACATACCTAGTGTTGAGGTACTACCATGACTCCATCATCCCTATGGATTGTATCAAAGTATAATGCAGGGTCCAATTCTAGGAGGGTATCATAGTCTTCCAAATCATGATCATCGAACTTGACCTCATGGAGGCGCCCGCAAGGATCACTGAGGACGGGGACTTCTCCTAGGGTGAGGGGGGTCTGTAGATAGGTGACCAAGCCATCCAAGTTTTTTGGCGTTCGTGTAGATAGCCTTTGTGGGCAAACAAAGGGGGGTAGCCAATTGATCGGGTTAGCTGGCAGAGCACCCTCCTGTTCATCTTGTTCGAAGGGTGAATCTGGTGGAGGCCTGGCATGTCTTGGGGAACTCCAAGGCTTCCTTGCTGCTTTCGGGGGCTTCTTTGAACCTTGTGCTTTTTCCTTGCCTTTCCTTGTGATCGGTGTGGGGGGAACTTCTTCCAATTCAGACTCAACCTCCAGGACTTCTTCAACATCAGGCTCCATCGGGGCTAAGGGTTCGGCAGGGGTAGTAGTCGACATCCTTGCGTGAAAAATGAGTCCCAGCCCTAGGTGACTACTATCAGACAGAGTAGGTTGACCAGACATGAAAGGGACACTACAACTACTAAAAATCTCGTTGCTCCAGTGCTTCCACAAGATTCTTGAGGTAGGCCAGTTGTATAAGTGAGACAATACCTCTAGCTGGCCCATCCTGCCCCTTTTAACGAACTTCCAAGCATGTGATGGAGAGGTAAAATTGATTCGGGGTAGATTCCCCAAGGAATGGTAAAAATTTTCCATAATTCGTTCTGTTAAAGGCTTAGGGCTCACTTCTCCCAACGGTAACTTCTACTTTTTACCAGCAGGTACTGCTCCAACGGCTAGTTTTTGTGTCCCCAGTGGTCTTGACGTACTTGTCACGCTAGGATTACCCATTTTTGACAGTTGTATGTCCTCCCCCAACATAGGCTTGCTTCCTAGGCAACTCATGACCCATGACCAAGAGAACCTTATCATTTGTGCAACTGAAACTCTAAGGGGGGTTGTTTTTGGAGCATATCGCCTAACCCGCAGCTGTTTTGTCTCTATAGAGGTGGCCCAATGCATGGGGGCTCTACTTGCTGAGCCTACAGCTATCATAGGGAGCCTGTCACTTGTTTGTGGGTGAGCCTGAACTTTTCCCGGGGTGGGTTTGCAGTAGTTGATCAAGCCTAGCTCTATCTGGGTCCTTACCTCTGGGACCAGGGAGTCTTTTGTGATACGAAGACAACACAGCATGGAGACATTATGTAACTAGTTCTACCAAGTCTCGATTTCCTTATCGGGATCAGAAAAGCCTTTAGTATCCTCCTCAAAGAAAAGTACTTCACCCTCGGTTGGTTTGTCCGTGTCTCGCGCAGTCAACTTATAGATATAATCCATATCTTCCACCTTCAGTATGGGTTCCGTATAACGTTTACCTTCCGCAGGGTCTAATGGCACAACTACCCTTGTGCCATTATTTTCAAACACCATGCTTCGTTTTTTTAAGTTAATGATACCACCCATGTTGATGGCCCAATCCAATCACAGTAGCGCAGGGTAGGGGTCTGCATCCTCGTCGATTTGAATGACTTTGAAGTCAGCCCAAAATTTTATTCCTGTGATATCTACCACAATCCCAGAGAGCCTCCCTAGAGGTACAATTTTTTGTTGATTTTCCATTCGCTGCTATATGGTGGACCATTCCAATTTATGCTCTCCCATTCGTTGCCATGTCTGCTTTGCTAATACGTTCGCATCCAATCCAAGATCTAAGATAACTCGATCCATCTCGTAGTCACCAATCTGGACTGTTAACCACATCTGCCTGCCTGCGCGTCTTTGATACCTATATAATTTATTCACATCCTTAACGTTGGATGATAGGGAGGTGCGTGTTGCACAGCTCTCTAGTAAAGCCTGTAGATTCTGTATTTCCTGGGGGTTGCGCAACAGTCTCATACATGCTTGTAGGAAAGGTTTGACCTCCTCAGCTATCTTCAAACCCCTAGGGCGTAGGGACATAGATGCCTTAGTCTTGAGGAAGTACCTTCGAGCTTCCATAAATATTTCCCTTACTTTGTCCAGGTCCAACCCTTCTTGTTTGCTAACTTCTTTGCGGACCAGTGTTTAGGTTTCAATTGGATCCTCAATTCCCGTAGTTGTCAATTCACTGCACGTTACCACATTTACATTCGGGCCCTTACCCCTTAGCTCAGTCTGGACCCTTTGCACCTTCTGCATCAGTGGGAGCTGCTTCTCCTGTAGCTTGGATTTTGGGGCTAGACAATCTTCCAGCATATGGTCCAACTGTCTGCAATACCTGCAGGACTGTCACACGGGGTTCAGGAAATCCTTCGCAAAATGCCCCATGCTCCCACAGTTATAGAAGATCAACTGGCCCCAACCCTGACCTGCACTTCCACTTCGGCCCCCGTCCCTACTTCCAGAGGGGGAGCCACTCCTACCCACAGGGGTTTTTGGTGAGGCCGGGTCTGATTGTACTTCCGGAAAACTTTCCCAGCCTATCACTAGATTATGAATTCGGCAGTCCCTCTCCTCGTGGCAGAACCCGCACCAGTGTTGCTTCTTCCCTAGAACGTTGGCACCCGGATAGGAGGAGTAGCCGTCATTATACAGCCCATCTACATGGCCATCCCTGTACCAAGACGTAGGTCTACTTGGGCTTCATCGTCCAAGGCTAGGCCCCCTTGATCCCTGGTGCCTTGGACTAGGTTCTCTTGTTCACGGTTGGCCCCTACATAGGTCCTATGTTCGCCATAGTTCCGTGCTATCTTCTCTTCCTCTTTCCCATTATAGGTCCTGAATATCTAGGTGCATAGCCCCAAGCTGCGCCTGGATCTACTGGACCTTCAACGAAGCCTCTTTCTTGGGCATAGCTTCTAATTTCATAGCGGCTTCCAAAGCTTTATCTTGTGATTCAAAATTTTGGTGACCCATAGGTATGCGTAGGTGAGGGAGCAGCATGGAAATGAATCATTCCGTAAGCTGCTTGCCATCATACTTAAATTCTCCTTGTCTTATAGCTTTTTTAGGCATTGATCTACTTCGCATACAGACTTGGTTACTCCCTGCTTGAAATCCTTTACCTCTGCTATGACCTGATAGTAGGACTTAGGTTTTCAAAACTGTTGTTTCAGGGCATCGTTAATATCCTGAATAGATGCACTTCCATTATGAGATATGTACTTCATATACCAGTCTAGTGCTCTCTCTTCGAAGGCTAGGGACAGTTGCGCTTTCTTCACAGTATTGCTCACCATGCCTTATGCAGTCCATACCAAGTCTACCACAAACCAAAACCGATCCATATCTTCATTGGCCATGCCTTTAAAGGTAGGTAATTTCAAATGCGCTATCATGTCTCCTTCGTGATAGGTTTCCCATATTCGCTTTTTAGTAGTTGTCGAGATTTTTCCGTTGATATATGGTACACCACTTAATTCTTCACAGTTTGAGAGATATTCATGTTTGAAGTTTGTAACCCCATTTAGTGGGCTAAAACCCCATGGGGTTGTGGCATGGGTCATTAAAAAGTCAATAATTAATAATTTTTAAGCTTCTAAACTCCCTCCCATGTTCACTTGTTGAAGCCCCTCTCAACCTAAGAATTTATATAATTGTGACCCTCATATCCTCCTTATGCAGGGATTTCACTATCTGAAACAGTTCATCATGGAATTTTTTTTATAAATTTGTTTCTATGAAGGTTCAAAAGCTAAAATATTTATGAGGTGAAGCTGAAATCCTGAGGAAGCTCCTGTAGAAATTTCAGACCAAGGTGCGCAACATTTTCTGAGATATGATCTATGGAAGTCAGTGTTTTTGCAAGCTCCTGAAATTCATCTCAAAGAAGTGACCTTGGGAAAATCATCATAAATCTCTCTCTCTTAGTATCAGATTGGAATTATGTAAAAGGTGGAAGATAGTGAATGGACTGTAGTTTTTGTAGTATCAATTTCATAGCCTAATGAAGAAACAATGACACATGGCACGCCATACAGTTTCTCTCTTCTGAAACAGTCCATAATTAGGGCATTTTGAGAGATTGGGTATAACTCTCTTTTGAAGAATTCAAATTGGGTTAGACCTGTGGCATTGGAAATAAGACTCAGAGGACTACTGTAGGGCCGAAAATCACATATTGGGGACCTTAAATAATAGAGATATTCCAGATTCAATATCGAGCTCCTAGAAGGAAATATAAAGCTAGATCATGTGCTATCAAGGGTTGCAAAGGACTAGACTTTCTAGAGCAGAAAAGCAAAGCAAGGTGCAGCAGAGGGTAGCATGACAAGAGCAGCAATCAATGTGCAGAATAGCAGCAAGAAGTTCATCACATGAAGTCTTCAATTAGGCAGTACTGCATACAGTCACTGTAATGGTATCATTGTACTAAGTCATTATAAGTGCATTATTGTAAAAATTGTACTAGTGTCTATCTTCCAAGAGTTGAAGAGGCAATGTCAGGAGGTCTAGGATCATCATTAGGTAGTTGTGTCATAGTTGGGGTTATGATGTACTATGCATTCTTCTTCTACATCATTCTATATCATTGTAAAGTGGACCATTTTCCCTGGTATGGGAGTCTATTATTCTTTTATTCTTCTATAGGGTGCTAGGACGATGCTAGGGTGGTGCATGAAGTCACCAATAGGTTCAAGCCTGTGAAAAATTCAGGGAGGTAGGGTGGTGCTAGGGTGAGTTGTAGCTCATTGGGTGTTGGGACATCCGTTCAGTTGACTATTGAAGAATCTCGGGCATCGGAGCGTCCATCCAGTGGGAGCTGGAGAGTAATGCTTTTCTAGATTCTAGGAAGTTGGACCTTTATTTTCAATTGGAGTTGAATATTAAAGAATTATTAGAAAAGCATTAGGTGGTTTTTGTCTCGGAGTCGGTTTCCACCTTAAAAACTATGTGCATTTGTGTTCGTTTTGTTTACTGCTATCATTGTACAAACAATGATAATAATTGAAGATTAGCTAATGATCTAATTGAAAGGAATACTGATTGAACCCCCCCCCCCTCTTAGTATTTCCAACACTTTTCACTTTCTTTTATCGTTTTCATGAAGAAGAAGCATTGCAGACCAAAAAGACTGTTGTTGACTCTGTTTTTAAGCCTAAATGAAATATAATTCACCAATATGATTTCTACAGCTGCTGCAAAAATCCTCCAAGTGCTATAAATACCAACAAAATCTTCTGAAAGCTTTCTACAACCCCAAAACCCCTCCTGCACAGCAAAACTTCAATTTTCCCAGGTATTCTTCAAAAGAATAGACTTTTTCATTGATCTCAAAGGGTATTGTAGTTAATCAAATCATTTAGGAGCCTCTGAACCTAAATAAATCCCCATTTGCTTCTTAAATCATTTATTCTTTAAACCCTCAGCAATCCTTTCACAAATTCTGAAACTCTGTACTATTAAAAAACAAATATTGATTAAACTGAAGAAGTTTAATCCATCTACAGACCTGAGAAAGCATTATGTGACCTTCAAACCCTTTCCTATAGCAATTAGGCATCCTTTTTACATAAAATTGATGTCTTGAGATTGTTTTTATCACAAAGAATGCACTACAAGCCCTAGATATTATTTGTAGAAGCTCTAAGGTCTTGAAGTTTCTCTTTTGATACAGAGATTACAGTTTAGGTTAATTTATCAGAATTATTCCTTTACAGACAAAAGATAGAACCCCTGTTATATCCAAATCCTTCTGCAAAAATTTCATAACTTCCAAAGGTGTTCTTACAGGAATAAATAATTGTTTTTAAAGGTCAAAAGAGTAGATGTAGAGCATATTACCCTAACTCATGTAGACTTCAAGATTACTGATACAGTGACAGAATTCAACCTTCTTGAGCTCCACTACTGGAGCCAAGAAAAATCCCTAGATCAGGCTGATGAAGTGTTTATTTGAGTGTCAAACTTGCCGAAATATGTTGTTCCTCATACTTAACAATGCCCAGAAGTAATCAGACTCTACCAATCATACTACTCTCCTGATCAAAGAGCCATTGTGAACCTTGAAAAATAAGTCTTGTTTACTATTACAGCAGATTCAATCAATCAAATGCTTCAGATACAACCTGGACCAAATGAAGTTCCTTTGTTCATTGAAGCCCTCACTAAGTTATACTTGGATCTAGACTTCCCCAAGAGGTTTCATATTTTTCAGACCTTCATGCCTTCTTATGTAGAAATTCGCAAGCTAAATCCTCCATACTCTTCTGCTAAATTCTATGAAAGGGAAAGACATATTATTTCCATGTTGTCATTCATTCTTGGCTATTTTACATATGAGCATGCTGATGTTGTAGTGCTTGGTTTCTTGTCTACTTTTACACCTGTTCAGCCTCCCATTACCATCTTTAACTTTGCCCAATATATTGTTGACAGTATCCATGAGAAATTAGTGAAAATGCCTTCTGAAGGTGTTTTTAAGTATTCTTCATTCCTATTTCACATGTTCCTATATTTTCAGTCTGAGAAGTTTAATATAAGCCTTCAGAAGCTTGATGTGGAAGGAAATCCACAATCAGTCATATTTTGGACTTCCTTGATAAGGAAAGATTCCAATGAGTTCACCTATTCAGAGTTTACAAATTCCTTCATCCATCCTTTGGTAAATTTTCTAAACAGCAGTGTGCAACCCAGAATTAGTAATGAAATCAAGAAGGTTTGAAATTGGCTGAGCATAACAGGACAGGGGATTGGTACTTGTATCAAAATCACACTGAAATAAGAGTTTATGGATCAAGTCTTATCCCTTATAAACTTCCCAAATACCTCCCTATGAAGTTATTTTCCCTGGAATATATAAGGCAGATTCTAAATTCAGATGCAGTCAATTTCTTAATAGAAACTAAGAAAACACAGTTCAAGTTGAAGAACCAGGTTGGCCTTTTTATTTGTAATAATAGAGTGGCAGGTCCATAGGCAGAAAAACAGTTGCAGGAGTTCAATTTTAGTCCTAGTTTCTTATGTTATTATGATCCCCTATTGTGAAACCAGCTCCAAAAAGAGAAGAAAAGAGATATCAATGCCTTATAAATAAGCCACTTCGAGGGGGCAACCTCCAATACATTACATGAATGAACAATTCTTGGATGATTCAAATTACAAAACCTCCTTTCTATATATAGGAGTCCATGGGGCCAGTTGCTGTAATCCTTGTGGGGCTGCAAAGGAACTAGCCTCTAGACTCAATAATAATTTAAGGGCACAATAATAACAATATGGGGGTTACAAGGGTACAATAATAACAACAAGGGGGTTACACTAACAACAATAAGGGACTATACTAGTAATATAGGGACCTAACATGCCCCTCTCCTTCAAAAAAGTGTTGTCCTCAATGCTTGAGTAGCTCTGGGTGCTTTTGTATAAAATTCTCATCCTCACATGTAGAATCTTCAGTGGGTAAGTTCTTCCACTTGATGAGATACTCTGAAATTGATCGATTCCGTAGTTGTCGAGTTCTTGTTTCCATGACCGCTTCTGGTTCCAATATGATTTTTCCTTCCTCATCAAGTTCTGGCAATATTGTTTGAACTGAAAGATTTTCACCTATAACCTTCTTTAAGCATGAAACATGGAAAACTGGATGTACTCGCGAAGAAGCAGGAAGCTCCAATTTGTATGCCATAGAACCAACCTTTTGCAACACCTTGTAAGGACCATAGTACTTTGGTGATAATTTATTATCCTTCTTAGCTTGCTTGAGGGACATTTGTTTGTATGGTTGTAGCCGTAAAAATACCCAGCCTCCTACATCAAAACTTCTCTTGCTGCAATTTTTATATGCTTGTTGTTTCATTTTATTTTGTGCCAAATTCAGGTTGTCCTTTAAGAGTTAGAGAACTTCTTGTTGATTCTCGATGTGATCTTCCACTGCTTGAACCTTCGAATTTTCTCTTAAAGATGATGTGATGGATGGTGGATGATATCCATAAAGTGCCATAAATGGGGTCATTTTTGCTGTAGTATGGAAGGAAGAGTTATACCACCATTTAGCTAGAGGTAACCACTTGACCCATTGTGTTTGTTTATCAGATACAAAACAACGAAGATATCCTTCCAAACATTTATTTACTATCTCAGCTTGACCATCGGATTGAGGATGATAAGATGAGCTATGAGCTAATTGAGTACCCAAACAAGAAAATAACTTCGTCCAAAAATTTCCAGTAAAAATGGGATCTCTGTCGCTCACAATAACCCTTGGGTTTCCATGTAGCTTTTGAATTGTCTCCATAAATGTAGTAGCAACTGTACTTGCTTTAAATGGATGAGATAATGCACAAAAGTGTGCATACTTGGTAAGTCTATCAACTACCACCATGATGACACTCTTTCCTTCGGACTTAGGTAAACCTGTGATAAAATCCATTGAAATCTCCTCCCAATGTTGACTTGAAATGGATAAAGGTTGTAGAAGTCCCGGGGTCTTAATTGTTTCCACTTTATTCTGCTGGCAAACCAAACATTCCGCCACAAACTTTTGAATATCAGATTTAAGGCCATCCCAAAAAAATTCTTTCTTCACCCCGTGGTAAGTTTTTAAAAATCCTGAGTGTCCTCCTAAAGGAGAAGTGTGCAATTCCAGAAGAATCTTTTGTTTTAGTTGGGAATTCCTACAAAGATATAAGCGATCTTTGTACCATAAGGAATCATTTTTCCAACTAAATGTATCAGATGTACTAGGATCTTGCTGCAACTTTTGAATGAGTGTCCATACATCTTTGTCCTTCTTCCATTCATCTCTTGCTTCAGTTATCCAATCTGGTTGGATAATAGAAATCACACAAAGCAATGCTTCCACCTCTTCATTCTTTCTTGAGAGTGCATCTGCAACAACATTAAGCTTTCCTTTTTTGTAGATTATTTCAAAGTCATAACCCAACATCTTTGTGACCCATTTTTGTCGCTCTTCTGAAGATAGTCTTTGTTCCAAAAAGTGTTTAAGACTATCATGATCAGTTTTTACCTTGAAGTGTCTTCCCATTAGGTAAGTTATCCATTTCTTTAGTGCATGCAGTATTGCTAACATTTCCTTCTCATAAATAGGTTTCTGTAAATACTTTCCTTTGATTGGATGACTTTCAAAAGCAATGGGTCTTCCTTCTTACATTAAAACAACACCAATTCCATTTCCTGAGGCATCACATTCCACAATAAAGGTTTTTGTGAAGTCTGGCATAGCTAAGACTGGTGCTATGCACATTGCCTCTTTAAGATGTTCAAAGGCCTTAGTTGCTTCAGGAGTCCATGAAAATGCATCTTTCTTCAATAATGTTGTTAGAGGTGCTGCGATTCTCCCATAATTCTTAACAAACTTGCGATAATACCCTGTTAACCCGAGAAATCCTCGCAACTGCTTTATGGTCATGGGGACTTTCCATTCCTTAATGGCTTTAATTTTGTTAGGGTCTACTTTAACACCCTCGTGAGATATAATATGACCTAGATATTCCACCTCTTGTACTCCAAAGAAACATTTGGATGTTTTTGCATATAATTGTTTCTCCCGCAATAGTTTGAGCACCCTGTCAACATGTTCAACATGATCCTTCCAAGACCTGCTGTAGATTAGTATATCATCAAAAAATACTAGCACAAATTTTCTAAGGAAGGGTTTGAAAATGGAATTCATCAACCCTTGAAGTGTAGAAGGTGCATTGGTAAGGCCAAAAGGCATGACCAAAAATTCATAATGACCCTCATGAGTTCGAAATGCTGTTTTCGGAATATCTTCAGTCTTCATTCTAATTTGATGATACCTTGAACGAAGATCCAATTTGGTAAAATAAATTGCTCCATGTAATTCATCCAATAATTCATCAATCACAGTAATGGGAAATTTATCTTTAATGGTGAGCTTATTGAGCTCCCTATAATCCAGACACATGCGCCATGATCCATCCTTCTTGTGTACCAATACTACAGGAGCACAGAAAGAACTTTGACTAGGTTGAATTATACCCGCCTCTAACATTTCTGCAATCATACGTTCAATTTCGCTCTTTTGGACATAAGGATATCTATAAGGCCTGATGTTTGGAGGAACACTTCCTAGAATCAAATGAATAGCATGATCATGATCACGAATAGGTGGGAGTCCTTTTGGAGTTTCAAAAACCTTGGAATGATTGTCCAAGGCTTTTTGGAGATCTGCAGAAATAGATGATTTTGATGTTGGAACTTCTAGTGAGCATAATTGTGCAATTATGCCTCTTTGTTCTTTCTTTAGAAGCTTTGTCGTGATATTAGTGCTTATTCTTTCCCGGCTTCCCTGCAATACCCCGTAATTCGACTTCCTTTCCTTCTGAAAAAAATTTCAAGAAAAGTTCTTGAAAATTAAAAGCTACCATCCCCAAAGATGGTAACCATTGTACTCCTAGTACAACATCAGCACCTCCCATAGGAATGGAAAGAATTGGAATATTCAATACATATTCCCCCATGGTTAGCTTGATATTATGACATTTTCCAGAGAAATTTATAGTTCCTCCATTTGCAACCATCACTTGACATTCTGGTGTTGGGTATAGGAAACAATTCAATTCCTTGGCTACCTTACAATGAATAAAATTATGGGTACTACCTGAATCAATCAACACTATTACCTTTTTTTTCTTGATATGTCCTTCTATATTGAGAGTTTGAGGAGTGGTAATTCCTGCCAATGCATTACATGATATGGTCGGACTCATTTCTTCCTCTTGTTGGGTTGATTCATGGTGTATATCCTCTTCTTGTTCATTTTCTTCTTCCTCTTCACAATCTATGTAAAATAATTTCTTCTAAGCACACTTATGACCTTTAGTGTATTTGCTATCACAATTGTAGCAAAGCCCTTTTTCTCTTTTTTCTTCTAATTGGTGTGGTGTCAACCTTGTAGGTTGTGGAAATCTAGGAGTAGCAACACTTCTGTCTTTATAGAAGTTAGTGGTAGGTTTCCTTGTCGCCATAATTTTACATTCAATTTTTCTTGCCAACCTGAATGCCTTCTCCAATGAAACAGGTTCCAAAACGTGAATTTCATGTTGGATGTTATCCTTTAAAGTACCTATGAAGAGATCAATCCTGTGTTCCTCTGGAATATCAGTTACCCTTATATTCAATTTTTGGAAGTCCTCAATGTGCTCCTCCATTAAACCTTTTTGTTTGAGATTTATCAATTGGCTAAAGAAGATGTTGCTCTTTGTATCCTCATAATGTGCTATCATTTCCTCCATAAAAATTGACCAAGTGAAAAATTTTTTACAGGAGCAAAGCCATCGATACCATACAAATGTATTTTGTTCTAAATGTAAAGTTGCAATGCGTACCTTTTGTGTGTTTTGCACATTATGGAGATCAAAATATTGCTCCATCTGTAGTATCCATGTTACAGGATCCTTTCCATCAAACTTCCTCATATCCATTTTTGGAATATGGTGGTTCTTCCCGCCAACATTATATTTTATGAAATCATGATTAACATTTATTTTGTTCTCATCATGAGTTTCCTCTACTATCTTTTCACCATTAGGAAACATTTCTTGTATCAACTTTTTCAAACCTTCCATGTCTGCGTTTAGATCATTCTTCATGTTTTCCATTTTAGATTCCATGCCAGCTTCCATGCCATCTATCTTATATTCCATGCCATCTATCTTAGATTCCATGCCATTCTTCAAACCATCCATCTTAGATTCCACGCCTTTCTTCAAACCATCCATCTTAGTTTCCATGCCTTTCTTCAAAACTTCCGTGTCATTTTTTGTTTCTCTTTGCAAGAGCGAAATTTGTTGCACTTACTCTTGTAATTTTGATATGTCATGTTGCCATTATTTGTCTTCATGAGTCATAGTAGAGCTTTCTAAAGGCTTGATGGGTGTCGAATTCTTTTGAGGGGCCATTTTAGAATCCAATACTGATATCTATTCTACAATATGCCTTTGGAATCAATTCAACTTGATTCTTCAAACAAGACTTATGCAATTCGAAAAAAAAATACACACATTTTACTTGCTTTTGAGAAGCTCGATATTGAAATTGAATTATCCCTATAATTACAAATCCTCAATATTTGAAATTAATCCATTTAGTAGCCCTCTGAAGCTTCTTTCAAATTCCACAAGTCTGATCTAATTTGGATTCTTCAAGGCAAAGCTATGTCAAATCTCCCACAATGACCCAATTTTGGACTGGTTCAGTAGAGTTAACTTGTATGACCTACCACGTGTCATTGTTTCATCCTTTGGCTCTAAAATTGATAGAACAAAAACTAAATTCCGTGAACTTGTGGCCACTTTTTACAGCAGTCCAATCCAATGCTCAGAGGGAGAGCTATGAATATTTTCCCACGATCACCTCTTTGAGATGAAATTCAGAAGCCTCAAAAATCCCTAAATTACATAGATCATATCTCCAAATATATTGTGAACCAATATCTAAATTTTTTTAACGATGTTCCTCAAGATTGTGGCTTCATACTCTAAAAATTTCAGCTTCTGAACCTTCGTAGAAAAATTTTTATTACGAAAATACCACGATGACCTGTTTAGGTTAAATTCAGGAGCCTGAAAAATGACCTAACTTGCACAAATCATATCTCTGAAAATATTGCAAAACAAGCTCTGAACGTTTTTGACGATGTTCCTCAGGATTTTTACTTCACACTCTAAAAATTTCAAATTTTGAACCTTTGTAGAAAGAAATTTATAGCGAAAATGCCACACTGACCTGTTTGGAGTAGCAAAACCCTAGAATATCAAAGCTCTGATACCAAATGTTGTGAAACCAGCTCAAAAAAGTCAAGAAAAGAGACATCAACGCCTTATAAATAAGCCACTTTGAGGGGGAAACCTCCAATACATTACATGAATGAACAATTCTTAGATGATTTAAATTACAAAACCTTTTCTATATATAGGATTCCATGGGGCCACATTGTAATCCTAGCTGACGTAACAATAATAATTTAAGGGCACAATAATAACAATATGGGGGTTACAAGGGTACAATAATAACAATAAGGGGGTTACACTAACAATAATAAGGGACTATACTAGTAATATAGGGACCTAACATCCCCTTGGTTTTATTAGTAAAATGAGAGTTAAATGAAAATTGACTCCATATATATATGAAAAGAAGCCAGAGATTGAGAAATTCTCAAACCAATATAAATGGTTAGAGAACACATTGGTAGAGGAAGAGAAGCAAAGTGATACTAGAATAACTTTGCAAACTCTAGCCCAAGAAGACAGAAATGTGAAGAGAAACAGAGAAGAAGGATCATATACATCATAAACTACAACAGAGTCTAAATTCAAATTAAGATACAGTAAAAAGCCAAATCTAAATCCAACCAATAAAGAAAAGGAGACAATAGAGGTGATGGACATATAAATTACAAAAAAAGATAATAAAACTCCTACAATAATTGAAGAGGACCAGCAGCCCACTACTTCTAAGACACATATAATTCAGAAAAAAAATAGTATAGAAGTTTCTTCATCTAAGAAAACAATATAAAAGGACATGGATATCAAAGAAAGATACAAGGAAATCAAAGCCAAAAATGAAGAAATATGTAATATTCCCAAATGGGAAAACTCAGAAATACATGCATAGAAAACACATTTTTCAGAAATATAAGCATTAACAGAAAAATGAAGCCCATGGATCCATTAGATCTTATTACAACCAAATCCAAGAGGAAATCAGAAACAATTTTCTTTTTCCTAGTTAAATAGACCTCCTATGGTCAAAACAGCCCAAAAACACAGCAAACCCTAAGACTACTGCAACACAGAAATATTGCATAAAGTGACAGCACATTTATTTGAGGTTTTATACTCAAAAATATAGATACAAAGCAGATGTGATGATTTATTAATCAATAGAGCACAAAAACTGAGATCTAGTCTCTTTTATATAGATCTAGGATGACTCGGCAAGGGTTTCTTTCTAGACATGAAGTACATGAATTATATGCTACAGATATATTGTTGAATCACATTGTATAACTGAAGCTTTGCATAAAAATGGCTGATCATACAAAGAAATGGTTGTATACTCTTCTACTAGCTTTCTGGGAAAAGGGTTGATCCTCCTTCTGGGAAAGTAGCTCAAAATACAAGGGATTAAACCCTCCCACTGCAACACCATGTAAAATAATGCAGATCCTCCAAGATACTATGCTATAGATGTAGGTGACTTCTTGGCCTAACACTAGATAGTGGAAAATGTAGCACGTGATGCTCCTCTTAGATCCCTTAAACAAGTTCTCCAAGAAAGAGTGGGGAATTCCCGCATGAGAAAACCCTTGCACTAAATAGTGCTGCAACTTAGCTAAACAAATGAATTATGAAATAAGTCTAAACAAACCCAATTATCAAATCATGACTTCAAATCATACCCCATATGGCTACCATTCCCTCCATTATATAGTTGATGACCTTCCTTACCATGGGTCCCACCCAATTATGAGGTTACCTCCATACAAAGGATTCTCCTCCAAAATTACGTTGTCTCCATTATTTCCACTCATCTATTTACAACACTATTTGATTTATTCAACCATGACTTAGTCTCCATGAATTGTCTCCATTCACACCCAAGGTGTCTTTATTCTGATTAGCTAGATTGATCTTCATTCACACTGAGTTTTCTTTATTTATGATCCTCTCCCCACAATTTAATGCTATTGACTTGGTCAAAATTGACCTTGTCCACACATATTAGACCTTTTTCACACATGAGGAAGTTTGATCTAGTTATTAACATGATCCCCTTTCACATTAAGAGGGATTTATTCCTACTTAAGCAACTTGTGGGCCTCCTTACCCATTTATTCATCTAACTAGATATTAAGAGAAAAATTAATATTTCTATTAGTTGCATGCTAATTTAGGAATATTACAGTCTTCCCCCCCCAAATGTTGCTTGTCCTCAAGCAACTGCAAGGGTGCTGCAAAATCTCTCCTCCTCCTTTTGGGGCCTCCACTTCCAATAGTCTCTGTTACACAATTTTTTGGTCATCTAACCTACTACTATTAGATGGACCTAACTACACCATCTAAGACCCATTTTACCCTAAGTAAAATGGCTTTCACTATGAAAAATAACTTAGTCAACCACCTTTATTAAGTTGCTTATGGTTTAAACAGGAAATGCGATGAGGAAATATTAAATAAATCTACATTTGTTTGATTTTCCTCAAGGAATAATTAGTTAAACAACAGTTCAATTAATATTCCTGGTTATATTTAACCCAAAACAGGGAAATTAATTAGATAAATCATTATTTATCTTATTATTTTCTAGGAATAATTATTTAAATCTTATTTAAATAATCTTATTTGTTAAATATGACTAAAGCACTCATACATAATTAAATAAATCATTATTTATTTGATTATTAGTCAACCACATCCTTAAAATAATAAATAAATCATTTATTTATTTATTATTTACAAATAAAGGGGTTTGACCCAAGTCAAATTCCTTTTCCCTCCAACAAATATAATAAAATATTCCATAAAAGTTGGATCTTGATTTGGTTAATAATATTTTAATTATGCACCAATATCTAGAGTAACTCAATATTTTGTTATAAATAGAAGAGTTTTTCCATTCATTTACCACCTTTTGTTGCCTAAAGATCACTCTAGATCTATACTTTTGGTGTGACTTTGATCCACCATCATTGTCATATTTTGCTACTATTTTCTTGTGAACTCCCTTTGAGTTCCACTTTTTGCCTGGGTTTTCTACACCATCAAGAGAGAGGGATTTTAGATCTGAAGTGCTGAGGACTTACAAGAATCCATCCCATTGAGGAGAACTGGTAACATCCTTCTATGTTTTCCTCCCAGGTGTCCATAATACAAAATTCATTCAACATATTCTTTTCTCGTCTATTGGATGCATGGAGTAAATCTCGTTTTTTTTACTGCTTAATGTCTTTTGATGCATAGATCTAGATTTTTGCAGCATTTATCTTGATCACCTAACTGCAGATCTGAGGATATTGGCATCCATATTTTTTGTTAGGGTTGTTTGTTATGCACAACTAAAGTGGTCTTTTTTCATACACTTAGAATTAAGATTCATACTAACAGTCTCCACCATTGCTTCAGATATTTTGCAACAATTTTGTCTCCCAATGGTTTCTCCCAAGTGTGTAAGTTGGCCTTTGGTGGATAAACCAAATGGCTCTCATCATGAAATAATGGAAGGTATATATGGAAGCCTTCTTTCTATTCAATGGCCTCCTCAAGGTAGAAGTGATGACAATCATGCAGAACTTCATTTCTAATGAAAGACTCCCATCTCCATGCTATCATCCAAATGAAATGAATCACCTCCCAGCTTGGTAATTCATAGAAAAAATCCTCCCAAGCGCTCATCAGAGGCATATCCCAAGTGCTCCAAACAATCACATGGCCCACATTATATAGAAACAAGTGATCTACTGTAGTTGCCATGATATATCCCATGCTCCCCTTGAAGCATGAAGTGCAAAAAGTATGGGAAATTTCCTTCTCGAAGGACACATCAAACCAATGTGTATTCCTTCCAACCATGTTCCCAACAAAGATAAGAACATTTTTAGCATATGGAATAATAATTAAAGTCATGCTAGCTACCATATGTAGTAAAGGAGAAGGACAATGGTCCCTCATGTGCAACCAGCACAGTTTTGCTCCTAACTGCCATAGAGTATGATATAACAAGTGTTCTTTCCACCACTTGTTTGATGCCCCATTCTTCTTGCATGATTGGAGAAGGTGTATGATGCCTGGTGTTAATGAAGCACACCATGAAAAGTACATCATCTCCCCAAAATATTCTAATGAATGGTCAAAATCACCATTGCTCATGGCCCCAAGTAGCCCATGAAGCAAATAAGAAAGTGTGCCTCCTCTTGGAGCAATGCCCTGCACATGTGTGGTAAGAAAATACAAGTATATAGTAAATATATCATGATGTTTAGAAATACAAGCCTTACCATACACTTGATTCAAATCAGTGAGGTAGCTCATGGATGAGCTCCCTCTCACACCCAAAGAATAAGGAGGTGGTAATGATAACTCTTCCCAAGAGCTATGTTCCTCCTCAACCTACGAATAATCTATGCACTTCCTCATGTGATAGTTCATCTCCTCTTTGAAGTTTACCCACATGAATCCCTCCAAGATAGTACGATATGCTCTAATGAAGCTAGTATGATTAAAAAGCAAGATCTCATAGGCTGCATATAGTAGTTTTTCCTTGAGCATGGAGTCTCTAGTCAAATAGATCTGATCATGAAAGTAAATTACTCCATCAACCACTTTATACCTCCTACCCATTACTTTCCCATCAAGAACCTTACATGTGAAGAGGTTCTTGGAATATTCCATCAAGAGTTGGGACTCCCAATATGGATCTAGGCTCCCCAACAATGACAACACTGTAGAAATCTGAAATGTAGCTCCTGTCATAACATGGCTCTCCTCTTTGACATGCTTGATGCCAAAGTCACATGTTGGAGTACTATCACTTCTCTTTTGGTGCCTCTCTTGTAGCTGATCTTGCTCAAGACAAGATTGAAGTAGATGGAACTCAACCTCCCTTTGAAAAGTTTTCCCCTTCCAAAACTTCCTTAATTTATCCCATACATGCAAGAGTGTTGATATCCTCTTGTCATGTTCAGAAATATTTCTTGTATGTGAAAATATCATTGGCTGCTCAAAAGATATGGGGTGGCCATTTGATATCATACTTATGTCATCATAGATTTATGAATCCTCTTTTTCTAGCGCAAATAGCTGAGTGGAAGATAGCAATGTCCATTTCAGAAAATTGCTTACCTCTCCTTTGATTCCATTAAAGATTCTTTACGTTGTGCTAGCTTCTCCCAAGGCTCCTTCCTCAGCCAAATATGTCATTACTGCACATAGTTGAGAGAACACTTTATTTTTCTTCCAATCAGGGGGTCTCTCTGGTGGAATGCCTCCATGCAAAGAGACATCAAGGCATAGAGCATGATGTACATGTGTGTGGAAAGATTTTTCCTTGCCCTTTTTGCACAAATATTCTTGCCTCCTTTGTGTATCAATCTTCTGAAATAAAGAGGGGTGTGTGATCCTCATCATATGATGCTAGCCTTCCTCCCTACCTTCTCCTTTCATCTGCAAGGTTTCACAATCTAGCAATAGTGGCACATGATGTTCATGGATTGTGCCTTGATCTCCACATATGAAATCCTTATGAACTTCTTGCAATGGTACAAGAATTCCTCTTGTTGTATCAAGTGCTCCATCTACCTCAGCATGAGGTTCTAGATATGCTCTGGATTTGACAGCGTTGTTGCCTCCAGCCTTCTCTTCCTCTTCAATATGAATGGGAAAATTTTCAATAAGAGGACCCTCTTTTGAAAAAGAGATCTCCATGCCTTCTTGTCCAAGAGTATGGGATACATATCTTGCCTCTAGCAAGGTATTCTTCAATATATTAGCCTCTTCAACAATTTTCTGAAGTGGAGTTGGTTTTATAGATTCCTCCAACGCATGCAAAGGTTTTGTTTGTTTTGGTTTTCTTTGCTCCACCAAAGGTATTTCTGAATGTTTTTCATCAAACCTTTCCACTATCCTCCTGGTGAACTTTTCTTAAGTAGAAGTATTTTCATTTCTTAATGGAAAATACTCAAATATCCACCAAGCATGGGCCTTACCTTAAAAATGCAGTGCTGCTACTTTGATGGCTTCATTCTCTGAAACTTGGTGTTGCTACAAATAGGTGTCTAGCTCCTCCACCCAAGCTCTAGCTGAACATTTAGGTGAACCATTAAAATTATATAGAAAAAATCTACCCACATTATGTTTCTCGGTCCTTCTGCTTCTTTCCTCATTTATCTTGCAAAACCCTTCGAAGTTAAGGTGATCTCTGAACCTCTTGGATTGAGATTCATACTCTTGCAAATAATCACCAAGAGTCTCTCTCCTTGGCATTCCTTCTTCCTCCATTTATCCTATAGTAAATCTGGGCATATGACTGCGCTGAGGATCATAATGTGTGGCTGCATGCTCACACTTATCATGTAAAAATCTAGGGTTTTCTTTAGATTCAAATCCCCTTGGAGATACTCTACACATATCCCTTGTCATCTTCTTTATATCTCCCTTGATGCTCTCCATAGTTTGAAAAAGAACCTTTCAAAGCTCCTCTTCCCCTCTTCCACCAAATAATGGAGTCATGTCTCCGTACATCTCCTCTTCTTGTGAGAATATTTTCCTTATGGTGACATATTGGCTGACTGCACAGGCTGAGCCAAGATTATGCTCTGATACAATTGTAATATTCCCAAATGGGAAAACTCAGCAATACATGCACAAAAAACACATTTTCAGAATATATCCATTTTTAGAATGGATCCATTATATCTGACATTATTACAACCAAATCCAAGAGGAAATCAGAAACAAATCACTTTTTCCTAGTTAAACAGGCCTTCTATGGTCAAAACAACCCAAAAACACAGTAAAACCCAAGACTACTGCAACACAGAAATACTGTATAAAGTGAAAATGCAGTTATTTGAGGGTTTATACTCAGAAATATAGAGACAAAAGAGATCTGATGATTTATTAATCAATAGAGCACAAAAACAAAGATCGATTCTCTTTTACATAGATCCAAGATGACCTGATAAGGGTTTCTTGCTAAACATGAAGTACATGAAGTATGTGCTGCAGATCTATGGCTAAATCATGCTGTATAGCTGAAGCTCTTCATAAAAATGGTTGATCATACAAAGAAATGGCTGTAGACTCTCCTACTAGCTTTCCGGGAAAAAGGCTGATCCTCCTTCCGAGAAACTAGCTCAAAATACAAGGGATTAAACCCTCCCACTGCAACACCATGTAAAATAACGTATATCCTCCAAGAGAATGTGTTGTAGCTGTAGGTGACTTCTTGGCCTAACACGAGATAGTGGAAAATGTAGCACAGGATGCTCCTCTTAGATCCCTTAAACAAGTTCTCCAAGAAAGAGTGGGGAATTCCTGCATGAGAATACCCTTGCACTAAACAGTGCTGCAACTTAGCTAAACAAATGAAGTATGCAATAAGTCTAAACAGACCCAATTATTAGATCATAACTTCAAATCATACCCCATATGGCTGCCATTCCCTCCATTATATAGTTGATGAGCTTCCTCACCATGATCCCCACCCAATTATGAGGTTACTTCCATACAAAGGCTTCTCCTCCAAAATTACGTTGTCTCCATTAGTTCCATTTATCTATTTATAGCACTATTTGATTTAGTAAATCATGACATAGTCTCCATGCATTGTCTCCATTCACACCCAAGGTGTCTTTATTCTGACTAGCTAGATTGATCTTCATTCACACTGATCTCTCTTTATTTATGATCCACTCCTCACAATTTAATGTTGCTGACATGGTCAAAATTCACCTTGTCCACACATATTAGACCTTTCTCACACATGAGGATGTTTGATCTAGTTATTAACATGATCCCTTTTCACATTGAGAGGGATTTTATGCCTACTTAAGCAACTTGTGGGCCTCCTTACCCATTTATTCATCTAACTAGATATTAAGAGAAAAATTAATATTCCTATTAGCTGCATGCTAATTTAGGAATATTACAAAATAAAAAATGAAATATATTCTCAGTATCTAAAGAAAAATCCTAGCATTCAGAATAGGCTACTTTCATCCTTTGACTACAAGAATAAAAGTATGTTGATGACAGTTCTTCAACTCACAGTTCAAACTCCTAAATCATCCTCTAATTACAAAAAGATATATTTTGAAGTTGCAGTCTAGGATATTCATCCTCTGGATCAAATTGAATTTCATAAGCAAGCAGGGGAGATGATTTATTCTACAGTGACCACCAAGGCCATGAGTGCACAGAAACTTCAAAACACTCTGGTAAATGTAAGAGATCATCTCAAATTGGAGAAAGCGTCTTCATATGCAAAGGACACTAGAATCAAATCCTTGGAAGAGGTAGTGATTGAAGTAGGATATGATCCTGAAAATATAAAAGCTGCAGAGGATTGATCAAAAAGAAAAATGTAGACATTGTTGCATTAAGGAAACAACTAAAGTTCCCCCTGTAGAACATCCTCAAGCCAAGGATGTATTACAGGATGCCAATCAGAAAGATGAGATGATAAGTCTCATTTTACAGTTAACAACTTAGATAAAGGAAATGGAGATTGAAATGGATAAATCGGTCCCAGAGAAAGAAGCTAGCAAAGAGTAAGTCCTAGTCACAATGATTCATGTAGTTACAACAGTTGTACCTTCTACTTTGGCAGAATCACTGGCTCCTAATGTCCCAATGGCCACTGCACTTCTACTTACTTCATCTACAACTTCAGCCACAAAACCATCAACAAAAACAACACAACACTTAGATGAAGCAATCAAACTAGCAAAGGCTATGCAAGGTATGTCTATTCAGACCAATGAGATAAACATATTAAAATATCAGCTCAAAAATCTTGAATATGCTAAGAAACTTGCTCAAATAAATGCTAAGAATGAACAAAAAGCCAACATATTGAATGAGCAACTGAAAAAGTTAGGAAAAGAACCCACACTGAAGGAACCAATGGCACATGTCAAGAAGCAGCTATGGTCCAATATCACTGAAGCAGTCAATAATATTTTTCCATCCATATAGGTCATATATGAACATAAATACTTAGTGAAATCAACAAGAGAAACAATCTGGAAAATCAAAGAAGAGCTTGGCAAGAAACCTGAAGAAGCTCTAGAAATCATCAAGTTTCTTAATTCCAAAAATAGACAAGAGCTAGAAGAGATTAGAATCAATGATAGAATAGAGACCATCCTAGAAGTTAGGAAGGTAATCTCCAAGAAGAATTTGATGACACAGTTAGAGGAGAAATGCCAGAACATGGAGATTTCTATCACATGGTTCATGATCAAGTTTGATGTTCTAAGGAAAAAAGGCCTTCCAAATCCTCTAGTTATTAATGATAGATTAATGAAGCAGGATGATTATGATAAAAATATAAGAGAGTTTTCCTGGGAAGAAGTGAACAATTCAGCCTTGTAGGGAATCCCAACAAGGAAGGTGCTTTATAAAAAATTTGAGAATTTGTTTTACTTACACCATGAAGTAAAACCCTTATTTGTGAACAAGCCAAAATTCTCAAAGTATACTGAAGCGGATGAAAACTTCAAAAGGATGATGAAGATAAAACTTCCAGAGACAAAATTCTGGGAAAAACTAATTGATCTACTATAAAATTAGATTGTAGTGAGCATAGAGCAGTGAAAGTAAAAAACAGAGTTTTCTATTTTTACATCAGGATTTACAGTTTTATAGTGAAAGAGTATCAAGATAAAGAGAATCAGATGAAAAAGTATCAATTCCAAATCAAAATTTGAAAGTGAATCAACAATTACAAAGAAAAGATGAATCTGTCAGTGTGAAATACACCTCACTGTCCAGGTGCAACTTCATTGAACAACAAAGAGATAAAACATTGACAAAATCAAGACAACAACCGATTTATTTCAATAAAAAAGGGACAAATAGCATTAGTTATAAAATTGTCACTATCTTCTCGCATGAAGATGTTTCTTTTCCATGAATAATTCCTAAATTTATTCTAGGATATTTTGTATGATGTTTTGTATAAATACTTCTCATTTCGAAGTATTGAGTGTAGATGAATTGCTGAACATTTCTGTAGTTGTACTATTATGAACATAAGGGTTTTTTGTACCAATTTCAGGTCAGCAGACTGGATCACAACAATAAAGCATCATATTATAGGATTCATGTGTTGGGCCACTACAATGAAGCATTTTCACTTGTTACTTTGTTAATTTCCTATGTTTTCCATCAATACATGAATGTGTTCTAAATATAAATGATAAATCAGGAATTGGTATTTCAGAATATGTTAAAAGCACTCTGTTTTGACTGATTATCATTTATATGTTTTCCACTGATATCTAGATTAGGGAACCCTTAATTTCTCCCTATTTTTGATTGACCTCTACCTTTTCACTCATAATCTGGATTTAAGAACCCTTAATTTCTCTTCTATCCTGATCAAAACCATTTCATCATCAACCTTGAAGATTTGAAGTGATTTAGCTATCTTGCACTGTAAACATTTCCCTTTAGAACTTGATCCTGATCTGACTACTTGACACATTGACTCCATTTGCCCAATGGGATACATACCTATAGCTATCCATATATGTAAGTGATTTCACCACCAAATCAAATCAAAATCCAAAATCAATTTACCCTACATAACTATCCTAAAATCAAATACAATCAACAAAGTTAAATCATATAGAGAGAGCCCTCTGAGCATTAGGAAGGCTAGATCCTAAGGCTTAAAAGTAGGTTTTTGGTTACCTCTAATATTCTTTAAAACTAAAATTAAAAATATCACAACTATTAAGAATCATTGGAGTGATAACACCACCTTTCATGGAGAGGTTGAAGAAATGGCAGAAGCCTGGATAATAAACATGAAAAAGTACTTTCAGGTGTATGAATATAACAGAAAAATAAAAGCTTGTTTAGCCATTTACCAACTATAGGAGAAAGCAACATTGTGGTGAGAAGAGGTTAAGAATGCGCATGGAGTGGAAGACCAAAATGTAACTTGGGATGAGTTCCAACAATATTTCATAGATAAGTATCACACTGAATGTTTTTATGATGAAGAGTCCTGAGAGTTTCATGATATAAAGTTGGGGCAAATGTCTATGGATGAATTTGTTATGAAATTTACTTTGTTATTACGATATGTACCTTATTTGGGCAATGAGAAGGCGAAAGTGCAGTGATTTTTTAGCAGTTTTACATTACATATGAAAATAAGGATTGATTTCGTGAACCCAAAACTATGGATGAAGCGATAAATAAAGCATGGATGTGCTATAAACAATCCAAATCCAAGGGAGAAACTGGAAGAAGTTGGCCACCCCGAAAAGGACATAAAAGTTTTACCAATAGTAGAAATAATAGATTTGGGAATTATATGAATGCTGCAAGAAATCCACCAAGTAAATCAAATGGAAAGATTCAACCAAAGAAGGCACATTATTTCAAAAACTGTCATCATCGAGGAAGGAATGAGGTGGCATCAAATTTGCAAGAAGCATTGATTGTGGGGGATGTAGCTTGAAACATACCCAGAATCAATGCAGCTCTGGAGGATTTGCAAGAAGAATTTTAGCCAACTATGATAGAGTTGGAAGGTAAGCTACAAACCCAAACTGTTTCTATTTTAGTTGACCCTGGAGCCAGCTTGAGTTATATCCACCCCCGTGTAGTTGAAAATTGTAAATTTTAGAATCAGAAATTTAAAACTCCTTGGTTAGTACAACTCTCTACAAGAGCAAGAAGGCGAGTCAATGCCAAGGTATCAAACTGTGAACTTAGTATTGGGGACAAACACATAACTGTAGAACTCAACATTCTACCCCTAGGATCATATGATATTTTATTGGGTATGGATTGGTTGGAGAATCACTGGTCATTAGCAGACTGCAAAGATAATGTTATTTATTTGAAATCAAGTGATGGGACACGTCAAAAATTGCAAGGTATTAAAAATCCCTTACAGTTACGACCTATTACAACATCTCATTTGCATTTCTGGCGAGGAAATGCGAGTTTCCGCAAAGGAACATAAAAGCACACGTCGACTAATACACGGCTGTCCCAAACCAACAAGATGAGTGTGCCTGAATTAACACAGTAAAAGATGCAGTTGCAGGAGTTGATGGGTAAAGGCTACATTCGGCCATGTGTGTCCCCATGGGCAGCACTAGTGTTGTTTGTGAAAAATAAATATGGGAGTATGCGCATGTGTATGGATTATCAACAGCTCAACAAATTGACAGTAAAAAACAAATACCCACTACCGTGCATAGATGACTTGTTCTACCAAGTCACAAGATCTACAATGTTTTCCAAGATTGAATTAAGGTCAGGTTACCACCAAATCTGGATCAGGGGCAAAGATATAAGAAAAACAACCTTCCATACTAGGTATAGACATTACAAGTTTGTGGTATTACCTTTTGGGTTAACCAATGCACCAGCAACCTTTATTAGTTTAATGCATGGAATTTTTCACCCATAATTGGATAAATTCATTTTAATTTTTATTGAAAACATATTAATTTTATCCAAGAATATGGAAGAACACAACGAGCATCTGCGTGTTGTGTTAAAAATTTTAAGAGAACATCAAGTCTATGCAAAGTTTAGTAAGTGTGACTTCTTTAAAGAACAAATCCAATATTTGGGATACGATTTCCGCTGAGCGGATTGTGGTGAACCTAGAAAAGATAAAGGAAATCATGGAATGGAGGGTCCCAAGGAATGTAGCAGAAATATGTTCATTTATGGGTTTGGCTAGCTATTATCGGTGATTTATCAATGGATTCTCTAAAATAGCTTTTCCCATTACTTCCTTCAAGTGGAAAGGATGAGTCTTTAAGTGGATTCAAGAATTTCAGAACAGTTTCGACTTATTGAAGGAGCTATTAACTACTTCCCCTGTTCTGAAAGTACCATATCTGAGTAAAGAGTTCGAAGTATGTACAAATTCTTGTAAGGAGGGTGTAGGAGCAGTCTTGACTCAAGAGTGAAGAGTCATAGCATATGAATCTAGGAAGTTCAAGGATCATGAGCAGAGGTATTCAACCTATGACTTGGAACTAATGACGGTAGTGCATGCATTGTAGATATGGAGGCATTACCTGCCAGGGAAAAGTTTCGTTCTTAGAATTGACCGCAAGAATTTAACTAGCTATTTTAAACAAGTGGATTTGAATGCACACCAAGCTAGGTGGAATGATTTCCTAAGTGAATTTGATTTCGATATCCAACATGTGAAGGGTAAAGAGAACCGAGTAGCTGATGCATTAAGCAGGAAGCTGCATGGAATCTATGAACTCTACTTTAATCAAACTGAATTCAATTTTCAAGAACAGAATTTAGAAGCAGCTAAGAAGGATCCTGAATACCATTTCTTATGGCAGCAAGAAAAAGTAGACAAAGAGCAAGGGAAGCAGTCAGAGTTTGAACTCAATAATAAGTAGTTCTTAGTCTACCGGAAAAGAATACATATTCTGAATCAAAACAATTTGAAAAGAATTATTTTGGATGAATATCACAAAATTTCATATGTAGGACATCCAGGATATCAGAAAATGTTAATTTCAATTAGAAATGACTATTCCTGGCCTTGAATGCGGAATGAATTTGTGGATTATTTGACCAAGTGTTTAGAATTTCAATAAATTAAGGTTGAGCATTCGCATCTCGCAGGATTGCTTCAGCCTATTTGAGTGCCAGAATGGAAGTGGGAAGTCATTTCCCTTGACTTCGTCACTAGGATACCAAAAAATATAAGGTGCAACGATTTGATTATGGTGGTAGTTGATAGACTCAGTAAGGTGGCACATTTCATTCCCATCCAGTCCACTTACAAGATGGTACAAATTGTTGATATTTTCATGAGGGAAATCTTTAGATTGCATGGTATCCCTCAATTTTTTTATTTTGGATCATCATGTGAAATTTACTTCAGCATTCTGGAAGACGCTATTTAGTGGCTTGGGGATGCAAGTAAATTTTAGTACTGATTATCATCCACAAATGGATGGGCAGAAAGAAAGGGTGAATCATATTTTAGAAGACATGTTGCGCATGTATGCAATTCAAAAACCAACTAAATGGGAAGAGTATATACATTTGGTTGAGTTTGCTTACAACAACTGGTACAAGAATCCCTTAATATGAGCCCCTTTAAGGCATTGTGTAGAAGACAATGCTAGAATCCTATAAACAGGAGCACTCCAGAAAATAAGATGATGCTTGGGCCAGACATGCTAGAAGAATTGGAGCGAGAGGTAAAGAAAATCAAGCAGAACTTGAAGGTTGCTCAAGACCAGCAAAAAGTGTATGCTGATAAGAAATGAAATTTTCAGGAATTCGTGGTAGGGGACCATGTTTATGTGAGGATTAAACTAAATAAGAACACATTGAGGTGGAAATATTGTGCTAAATTGGCTCTTAGATATTGCGGACCATTCGATATTCTGGAAGGATAGGACTAGCGGCCTATCGACTGGCTCTTCCCAGCCATTTATTAGTACATAACGTATTTCAAGTATCGCTACTCAAGCATTATGTACAGGATCCCAAACATGTAATACATTAGTATGGTATACATGTAAGTCAACAATGAATTACGTTTTTATCAAAATTTGATTTCTGATTTGAACTGAATAAGAACATTTTTGGATGCAGGTAGAACCAGATGACGAGTTTCTGGTAGAACCACAACATATTCTAGATCAGAGAGAAATAATGCTACCGAGGCGAGTCATCCCCCAAGTTAAAGTGAAATGGAAGCACTTTGGCCTGGAGGAGGCTACTTGGGAGGATAAGCAAGTTATGCATACGGCCTATCCAGAGTTCTTCTTCTTGAACAAATAACACTGGAGACAGTGTTTACTTTGGTGGGGGAAGATGTAACACCTTGTCTTTAATTTAACTATTGGTATACAAACTTGTTATGATATATTCTGAATGTGTAATGAATAAGGATATTCGTTAACAATAATCCTTTGACTTTTTCAATAAATGAGATTAATTTAATAACTACCTTGGGTAAAAGGAGAAAGTAACTGATTCGTAAAGAATTCCAAGAACCACGGAAAAGAGAGTGGAGAAAGTCCTGACAGTTACCTTTCAAAAAGGATTTATAGGAAAATCCTAAGGAGAAAGGGGGTTCTGTGCAGAAGGAAAATGGGAAGTATTAGAAATAGGTGTTTGCTATGAGTTGTCCAGATTTGGGAGGAATCCAGTGGAGCTCAAGAATTCCCAAGTGAAGTAGAGACTGGAATTTTATCCTGAGGCCTCACTTCCTGTCTCTGAGAACACCTAAGCCTTGCTAAGGAGTAAGGGGGGAGCGAAGGATGTGATTGCATCGCTCAAGGTTAGAGGATACCAGTTACTCATAAAGAATCTTCTGGAAATAGGTATTTATAAATGTTGGGTCTCTAGACTTAACAAAGAATACTTTACTGTGTTATTATTATATATGTTATTGGTAGTATTTCTGTTAAGTTATATTTCCTACGTCTTCTCTGTGCTGAAATGTATTAAGCAGGGTATTGTAGGCCCAATTATGAAAACTAAATTATGTTTTTAAAGTATTACAAGATATAATACAATTTAAGTTAGAATTTACAACTTACTGTTAAAAACTTGGTACAGTTCAGTAAATGTAAAAACTTGAATGGTCAATAAAACTGCTAAAAGAAAACATTAAAATTCTAATACAAATGGTAGTACAACGTGAAGAGCAAGAAATAATTGACCATAAGAATTTTAGGTTTACTCTTACAGAGAATATAGCAGAGTTAATTGCACTAGGATAAGAAGAAAAACTCACACTACATAGACATCTATACTAGGAAAATTTAGAGGTCTAGGGTCGCAGGTTTAATACCCGAATCCCAGAAATAGGGTTTCAATCTCAATTCCCTTGAGCTAGCAACTGGAAAAGCCGAATGCTTAACTGTTAACATCAGGAGATAATTATTTCAATAAAAATACAAAAGTTTAAGAGAAGCACAAACATTATAAGTTCTATATCCAATGCAAGCAGGACAGATAGAGCCGAAAACTTCTGCTAATGAAGCAACTATAAAAACTCGCTAAACATGTATAAAATTTCTCAGACATTGGTAATCATTCATATGCCCTAGTTACACCATACTAGATTGAGTAACTAGAAGACAACATTGAAATAAATCTTGAAGAATTTAAGAGTAAATTACAAGGATGAGTACCAAATTTAACAAAACTAGAATTCACAGAATATCGAGTCGCGAAACGTAGATCTGAGGGACTTCTACTATGAACAATTACAATTAGAAAGCCACTATAAAGAAAAAAATTCTATCTCTTCAACCTATCACTAGAATAACCATAGAAAAATCAAGAACAAGGCCACTCCCTAGAATAGATTCCTTCCTAATCATTTAATAGAAAGTGCACTTTGATAATTCACAGCCAAGGGATGGAAGGCCTTCCTACCGTTACAACCCTATGTTCCCTATAGGAGAGATAAGGGTGGTGGTGGCTATGACTTCAATAAATTATCAACTAAACCATACATAATCAAGTGGTAGAATACGACTTAACTCACCGGTAAAAGCTGAAGGGCTACAAGAATAGTTTTGAAGTTGATTAAGTGAGCAAATAGTCGTGGTGTCTGAAAAACCTGTAGAAGGGAACAAATGAGTAGTTAAAACCCTAAGAACTAGAAAATGAAAAATTAACTACGAACATTCAAAAAGTATGGATAAAACTGGCATAAATAAAACTGACTTAAACATTCAAACGTGTATGGATAGAATTGGCATGGTTCCAGAGATAATACTTAATAAGCCCCATCGTATGCCTATAATAAGAAATTATACCTACTACACCTAAAAATAATTTAAGAGAAAAAAAAGAATTGTGCTCATTACAATTTATTTCTTTTAACTTTTACTTTTTATTTTGAGAATATTAAAGATAAAATTGTCTTGTTTGATGTCTTCTTATATTTTGGAATCTTAAAATTTATAATTAATATTATTTATAATGTTATAAAAAGTTAGAAATTTATAATTAATATTATTTATAATGTTATAAAAAGTTAGAAAATTTGAAAATCCAATTAGAGAAAGTTACAAAAATATTATTAATGATAATATTATAAAATTGATATTTTTTATATTAATGATGTTTAATATTAATATTAACATTTGACTAATATTATTAAATAATTAACAAATATTAATTAATATTGATATTAATGGTTAATAATAAATAAATTATTATTATTATTAATGTGAAATTTAATATTAATAATGTTCATAATGTTATTAATACTAATTAATACTATTAATTTTATTAATATTAATTAATTATATATTAATATTATTGATATTCATAACGTTAATATTAATAGAATTAATAGAATTAATATAATTAGTATATTATGGTAAAAGATATATGAACAAATGATGTTTTATAATAACAAGTTTTATCATTTGGAATCTCATTATTATAAACTGAATATTAATATTAATTAATATTATAAACTCAATATTATTGTTAATTGATATTAATATTAATAATTAATATAGATATTAATGTTAAACATATAAATGTATATAGAAGTCAATTTTGCATTTATACAGTAATGTGATCATTACCATTAAACATCAATATAAATATTTTCATTAAATAATAGGTTTGATAACTTTAGGTTTATTTAGGTTCAATGACATTAAATTAAAATATTTGGTATTTTTATATCATTTGGTTCATGTAGTAGGCTATTTTATAATGTGAGATTTATAAGATTAAGTTTTTTGATATTAAAAAAAGTAGTTTAATGTTAATATTTATATTCAACATAATACATTAACATCAATATTAAACATAGACATTAATATAAACATAAATATATGTTTATTAACTTTAATAATATTGGATTGTAACATTAGGTTTATAAAATTGTGAATTTGTTTTCAATATTGTAATAATGTTCTTATCCCTCATTTGATTTTATACGATATGTATATGTGAAGCTTAGTATATGTGTATATGGAAAATTACATATGTATGTTACTTTTAATTATATTCAACATTAATTGAATTTTTTTTATTGATATCACATGTGTTTTTTTTTATGTTAGGTGGTTTCATTGTTTGATCATGGATCGATCTATTTGGAGTTGTCTTCCATTTGAAATTCTTTAAATTGTCTTCCTCTCGCTCCCTTTACCGGGTGTAATAAAGTTTAGCACTGTTTGTAAGGAATGGAAGAATGTTTTAGAAAACCCTTCTTTATTATTGTGTTGCAAGCATGACTCTACAAACGAATTGGGATTTATGGTTCATTTCCTCAATAATGAAGACAATAGTTTTTTTGTTGAAGAGCTTAATGAGAATGGGCACATATCTCATTTTCATTTGTGATTTGTTAGACTCCTGTTTTTTACAGTATCATGAGATGACTCATTATTGCTCAGATTGTCATAACTGAAAATGATATTCCACGGTTGTCATTTATTTTTCAGAAAAGAAGAAAGAGAGTATTGCTGAGAAGGGTAATGGTGATCAAACTTCATTCTCACCCTCAATCCATTTCATTCACCTACCACATTTCCTTTTCCCTCCATACATTTCCTTTCATAATCTCCTGATGCATTTTCATTTTTTCCCTAAGTCATTTCCATTCTATTTCATTACCGTACACCCAAATCACTTTTCGCATCAGCCGAATCAAAAAGTTTTTTAATTAATTTATCTTGCAAACCTTTCAAAGTGCGATTTGCGATAAGATGGGACCCATCCACCTTTGGCATGCAATAAGCCTTACCTTTCTCCCACACTTCACAGCCTACAAGTTTCTAACATTACCTTTTAAGACTTATGGTAAATCTTATTTTTCTGCCAACACGATGAAGTGAGACCCATATAACCTTCATATATTGCCGAAACCTGCATGAAAACATTTTATTTCATATTTTCCTTACCTTCTACCTTTCGCACTAACCCACATTTAGCATGTTGCATGTCACACTTCGCATCTTTTATTAATTACCTCTAAGCGCCCGCAACTTTAATTTTTTTGCGATGCGGCCCGATCACCATTGCACATCGCAAGTTTCAAAGGATTATCGCTGGAGGTAAAAGTTAAAATTTCTGACATGAGATATGCAATGTGGTGGGACCCAGTCATAAATCGCAAAATTTAAATAATAAGTGCAGAGATAAGAGTTATGATCATCGAAGTGCAATATGGGCTGACATGGCAGGGTGATGTGGCAGGTGACCTAGCATGGTGACATTGCAGATGATGTGCCTAGGACTGCATACCGCACATCGTAGATCTCATAGGTTAAATTTATGGTTAAAATTTAAAAGTTGCGAAGTCCGATGGAGGCCCGAACGTGATGTAGTTTCAAAGGCACAATACAAAGGATTTCAAATCCGTATGCAGGGCCTTTTCTGTGTTAAATTTCATCAGAGGAGGAAAAGGGATTACAGCATAGAAGGTCATGTAATGCTGACGAAATATGTGCAACGAAGGTGGGACCCGATCACAATGCGGACATCGAAAAAGATAAAGGATAAGTGCAAAGGTAAAAGGTTAAATTTTTCGAAGTGCAATATGCGACGACGGTGGGACCCGATCGCAATGCACGCATCACAAATGTTAAAAAGACAAGTATAAAGGAAAATTTAAGAATGATGAGATGTGAAATGCGATATTAGCACGGATACGATGTATCTCAGAAAAAATACCTAAATATTTTCAAGTCCAGGCAAACCCACATGTTCCTTGGTCTGTCATGTCTATGCTAAACTTCTCGCAAATCTCTGCTATCCCCACTCACCTCCGCACATAGCATGGTTCACAGTGCCTTTCGGCCTCCCTGCATCCACCGAAGGTTAATAAAGGAAGGGGGTCCAAAATGAACGGTATCCCATACCGCCCGTTCGACTACGTGTCCTGCCCAAGACTATTCCTCACCCCACTCTCCAATACCTTTTACCACTCATGAGCCATTAGCACACTCAGCAATGTAGCAAAGCCAAGGATAAATGAAGAAATCAGGAAAATCATGCAACTAACAGAGCAAGTGCAGATAGCATATTGTTATTTGTACCAAAATTACACAGAGATTCTAGTTTATGGAAGTGAGTTGGCTCCCTACAAATTTCCAAATTTCCTCTCCATGATGGTCTTTTCACTAGAATATGTAAGGCAAATGATACATGGATATGAGCCCCACTTTTTCTCTGCAAAGAAGAAGGTTCAGTTCAATATCAAGAGACAAATTGGGCCTTTCATCTGTAACAATAGAGCAGTAAGAGAGAAGGCAGAAAAGATACTGAAAGAGATGGGGTTCAGCCACAGTTTAACTTGGTCTCATGACCCTGTAGGGATTATCTCCAGGAAAAGGGCGGAAAACAAAGCCACACACTATGTTCACACACACAGACCTTCAATTGAACAGTATGCCAATCAATTATATAATGGGTGACTAATACCCTCCAAGAAGAGGAAGAACAAGTGTTCTCCACTCCAGGAATCTAGACCCAACACTATAAGAAAGGAAGAATGCATAAGGAAAAGAAGATAAGGGGAAGGAGCAAGAGACAGAGATAGATAGAAAAATGCCAAGAGAGGATAAGTCACCTTTAGTGACTGATACCTCTAGTAAAGAATTCAAAATAAGATATAGGAAGAGGGCCTGATTTCATATGGATATTGACCAAGGAGGAGAATTAGGGCAGCAAAAAATGGTTCATATTTTAGACACCCCTGGTCCATCTCCAGTGGGTGACCATACAATGGCCTCCTCTACATCTACAACAACAATGTCTCTACACTAGCAGGCGTTGCAGACATCTACTTCCAATCCTACCATAGAATGCTAGGAAAAATCAGTTTATGACACATTCAAGGAAATAAAATTGAGAAATGAGGTGCTGAAGACTAAAACATACAATCAATTCTGGAAGAAAACCCCAAGCTCACAAAGCAGGCTGCTATATTCTTTTGACATTCAAAAGAGATAGATGTAGATGGCATTTCTAGAAGCCTTGATCTCACAACCCCAAGGAGAAGGAGATTACAAGAAGGCATCATTCGAATTCAATGCCAAGGACATCCATCCGATTAACCAAATGGAATTAAACAAGATGGTGGCCTACACCTTGACAAGTACCACTATGAGCTTGTCAAAGTTACACGTATCCTTATCCAATGCTCAGTCACAAATCAAGATAGAAAAGATATATGCCCTAGCTAAAGACTCACGGATCAAGTCTTTAGAATATTTAATAGTGAATATGGGTCATGACCCAACCAATGTTCAATATGTGGAGGAGGTCTTTAAGAAGAAGAATGCTGACATAGCAACCCTCAGGAAACAACTCAAGATGCCAACAATAGAAGACCCCTTAGCCCAAGGAATTGAGGAATATGAGTCACAAAAAGTAGATCTATTGAATTTATTTGTGTAACAGTCTTTCCAAATCAAACAAATGGAAAATGAGATGGAGAAGCTGCTGAAGGAAAAATAAGAAACGACTCAAGTGGCACTCATCCCAGTGGAAGTTGTTCCCATTTCAACAATACCATCAGCTGTTCCCACAACTTCTCGATCATCTAGTGGGATAGACCAGCTGTCAAAGGCCATGGAAAGTATGACTCTACAGTCACAATAGATCCAGAGATTGGAAGCAGAGATTGGGATCCTGAGAGATCAAAGAGGCCAAGTCTGAAATTTCCCATGAGATAGCCAAAAATTAGATTGAAATATTGGAGAAGGCAGAGAAGGAATTTGCGGATAGCAGCATTTTGGGCCAGATGAAGTTTATAATTTGAGATGGTATCATAAAGTTAGTGGAGGATATTTGGCACTCCATCCACAAAATTTTTTAACAGAAAGAGTTGGTGGAAAAATGCGTAGTGGCCACTGATAAAGAAAATAAAAAATTAGGAAACATGCCAATCACAGCCCCTAAAATCATAAAATTCCTGAACTCAAAATCCAACTATGAGATTGAAGAGCTGGAGGTACAAGACAGAACATCAACCATATTATAATTGAGAAAGGTCCTCACTAAGAGGATTTTAGTAAGGCAATTAGAGGAGAAGTATCATGAGTTGGATGTGGCCATCAACAGATTCCTGAACAAGATTGAACCCCTAGTGGCAAAAGGTTGGCCCTCACTATATGTAATTAACAACAAGCTGGTCCAAAGGGGAGATTATATAACCAAACTCAAAGAAGCAGCTAAGGATACTACCAAATTCACCAGCATCAAAGGAAACATGACCAGGAAATTTGTCTGGGACCACTTGAGCAATGATATCTTTATTCGACATGAGCTTAAGCATGTTTTCCTCACTAGGCCCACATTCATCAAATACACAGAAGTGTATGAAGTGTACCAACAGGTCATAGGCATGATAATTCCCAGAAAAAAGGAGTGGAATAATTTATGTATGTATCAAGATTGAAAAAATCATGGTGGACACCTCAGCACAGCCACCGATTAATCAGAAATTCCAGCATTGCATCATCTTTAATGATACAGCAGAAGTAACCCAAAAAGAAGAGCCATATGTCAGAGCCACCCATTTTTTCCTCCTCTCAACCATTATCAGCTACCTCCAAGCCATATTTTTGATTCACAAATAGCCACTCGAGTTTTACATTCTTGAAGAGTTACCCGAGTTAATTCTACATGTGATGTTTGTCAGAGATTTTCTTTGTTCAAGCCTTGCATGGTTGCACTTGTCTAAATTTAGTTTGTTTGTAATTAATGAATTTTTACAAAGTAAATTAGGGAAAACAACTTATTTTTAGTTAAATACCGCTTGAATTTTCATTATCAAGGGTTGGATATTATTAGCCCCTGCATTGTAAGAACTACTATATTGGAGCACTATAATTTTGGAGCTCGACATCAATAATCAAAGACCATTTACAAGATTCTTGAGTTGTGTCGAAATTGTGATGTTCTATTTCTCTGTTTAAATGTTTCCCTTATTTCCTTTGCTATCCATCTTTTCATCTAATTGTAAATCAGAATATTTAGATTAAGATTTGTTATCGGAGCACCTTAATTCTATCTGCATTTACAATCTGAATGTTTTCTGCTGAAGTATGATTAAATAATTCTTAAATACTCTTTAGTCATAACTGAACCTTACTATTTCTTTCACCTCATATTCATACAGTTGTTCAGATTCATTTAGCACAGTTAGCTTGCCCTGTGATGCTCTTGATGTTGATGTGCCATTCCAGCATTTTGACTCCATAGCCCAATGGATTAGTCTGTGCAGCCCTATCTGTCCAAACACACCATCAATCAAACAAACAACCCCCATCACTGTAACTAGCCTAATATCAGCACCTATAATCATCAAGTTAAATCATAAAAAAAAGAGAGCCCTCTCTGAGTTCAGGAAGGCTGGGTCCTAGACTCCAAAGTGGTTTGATGATGTCCTTTGTCATTTGTTCTTGCCATTCTTACAAATTATAGAGTGAAAACATAAAGGCTACCATAATTGGGAACTTATTGAAAAGCTCATCTTTCATCAAAAATCAGAAACCCCAGTCGAATTACTGTGTGATTTAATTATTTTCTACAGATTGATTTTTTTTGAAAAAATATTCAGCCTGTTTGTGCCTTGGGTCTGGATTCTAGCTTCCAAAAGAATCTTTAACAGATCCCATCCTGACCCAAATCCCCCTGAAATAGTTGAAAATCCAGGTAAAATCCTAAGTAAAACTCCTAGATCTGAGAATCCAACTATTAGCAAGCCTCTTCACAAAGAAATTTCCCTCCCTGAAAACCTTGCAACCTTGCAAGATATCCATTTCGACTTACACTTTGAGCAAAGCTTGTTCAGAACCAAATCTCAGAATTGGATATCCCAGATCAATTTTGATCCATCCATCTTACAACATAGTCCTATTGGGGAAGCCTATACCTCCACTTAAGCTGACCTTCAACTTCTCCAACACTTTGACTCCCTTCATAGTATGGTAACAGAAGTTACTTCAATAGTCTGTAGAATTACTTTCTCTGACTACAACAGCTCCTTCTGTTATCTCCAAGTTTGCTCATCCTCAGTTAAATTTCTCAAGTGTATTTGCATCTCCTGCCATTTCCTTGAACCTTTCCCACCAGAGTGCCCAAACCTCCACTCATACACCCATTTTCCACCTTCCTCCATTCAACCCTCCACCTCCCTTAGTCAACCCTCCTCTTATCAACCCTCCTTGGGTTCCCACACCACTAATCATGGCAGTCTAATATGCTCTATTAGTGCCACCACAACCTATGGTGCCTATGCCACAAGATTATTAATCCAAAATCCCACATTTTGATGGAACTGGTCCTGCAACTGCTCAATAACATGTGTAAAAAATGAATGATGCTTTTGACCACCAAGAGATAGAGGATGAAACTATCCAAATGAGAATGTTTGCTCAACATTTACGGGGAGAAGTAAAAGAATGGTTCAAATTCTTGACCCCTAATAGTGTCCATGACCTCCCTACCCTTCACCAGTTTTTCATAAATAAATGGGAAGTTAAGAAAAATCCTCTCCAAATCTTGCCAGAATATGAAAACATCAAGAGAAATGTGCAAGAGAGTGTCCAAGATTATTGTACCAGGTTCAACAGTGTATAAAAAACCCTCCCTCCTCACATGAATCCCCCACAAGGCTTAGCCCTAATGAAATTTTTAGATGGTTTCAACCCAGAGATGGCTTATCAACTGAGAGAAAGAGACCCAGCTACATTGGAAGACATGCAGAGGGGTGCAGTAAGTGTGGAAGCAAAATTGATTGCAAAAAGGGATAGAATGAGAAGTGAGAAGAGAGTTACTATTAGGGAAGAGCCTGCAGCCACCACCTCCAATGCTAAGATTTATAGCCTGGTGAGAACCATGGAGAGAATGATGGAGAGGATCAACTTGAATGAGAGAGATGTCCCTAGGGAAAATCAGCCATCTCCTCAAAATGGAAGCCAAAAATTTAGAAGAAACCCCCCTCCAATAAGACAGAGAGAATAGAGAGGGCCTGACCAGCAAATTAGGCCTCCATTCCAAGAAAATTATGTTGATGAGGATGAGGGGGTGGTTGAAGAACTAGAAGAAAGTAAATTTAATCTGATGGGAATTAATAATTAAGATACTGTTTTCCTCATTGAAGAAGAACAAGAATTATTTTCTTCAACTCAAACTGAAGTTGAATTTGAAGAGTTTGAATATTATAAATAAGGATTCTAGAATGCCATCATCGATGTGCAAAGACAATATAATCTCCAAAGCAAGAAAGATTCAGATATTCCCAAGAGAAATAATTATGAAAACTTTGCTAAAAAGGCCCCTCAGCTGATCCCAAGAAAACAACAGAGAGTTCTAATAAAATTACTAAAATAGTTGGAAATAATGATCTAGAAAGTAGCACTAGTAAATTAGTGGTCAGCCATAGAAAAAATGTTCCAGCTGATATCCCTAATACAAGTCAATAATGTGAAATTGCTACAAAAATAGTGCTTGAGAAGAATGATTCAAATCTATGAAAAACAAAGACACCATTCAACATTGAGAATGAAATTGTCAAAATAAAAATCTTTGTCCCTCTCACTGAATTAGTAAACTAAGATGTATATAGGTCCCAAATCCTAAAAGCATTGAACATAGGAGAAATCACTGATATTTCCAATCTAAATGATGAAAAACCTAAAATTTTGTTTGGGCCAGAAGTAGAGGGAAAATTCCAGGAGAATATTCAGCCAAGCACCCTAGAATGAGAGCATACAGGAATGTTGCCCTTGACATCTTGAAAAAATTTGAAGAATATGACCTTGCAGCAGTTCCAAGGAATTAAAATATCCTAGCTAATGGGTTAGCATTTTCAGCTAGCACTTGTCAATTACCTCATCCCAACAAATAGTATACAGTGCAGGTTAAGCATTGTCCAACAGTTCCTGACAATATGAGATATTGGCAAGTCTTTAAACATGACATACAGATTGAGAGTTTCTTGCAATCTGAGGGTGAGCTTGAATATTCCAATTTGAACTGAGATTATGAAGAAGATTGTTCCACTAGAGAGCATATGTGTAGGGAGGAGCCCCTTCACCATTTCGATGTTAAATTTTTAGCAAATTAAGATAAGCATTAGACACAGGTGTATGAAGATCTAGAAAAGGAAGAATTTGAAGTATTGGAGTTCAGAGACAACACCTTGCCTAGAGGACTTGTCCCTTTGGAGGAACTATTTTTTTTCAATGATGTATCTAAGAAACCAAAAATGGAATCTATAGAAGCAAGTATCAAAGAATGCAATCTAGGTAGTGAAGAGGAGCCCAAGATGGTAAAGTTATCAAAAACACTGCTAGAATCCATAAAAAAGAAATACATCTCTTTTTTCAAAGAGACTATTGATGTGTTTTCTTGGAGTTATGAAGACCTTAAAGCTTATGATACTGATATTATCCAACACAAAATTCCACTCAAGGATAACTAGAAGCCTTTCAAACAAAAACTATGCAAGGTAAATCCTATCCAAATGCCTCTGGTTGAGAAGGAGATCAAGAATATGTATGATGCCAAGGTAATAGTCCCAATCAGATACTCCGAATGGGTTTCCAATCTTGTACTAGTAAGAAAGAAGACAAGTGAGATCAACATTTTTATTGATTTAAGAAATATGAACAAGGCTTCTCTTAAGGAAAACTACCCTTTACCAAATATGGACCACATACTGGAAAAGGTAGTGGGCTCCTAATGAATCTCTCCACTAGATGGATTTTTAGGGTACAATCAAGTGCTGGTGCATCCAGATGATCAACACAAAACAACTTTTACTACCCTATGGGGAACCTTCATGTATGTAAAATTTCCCTTTGGATTAATAAATGATGGTGCCACTTTTCGAAGAGCAATGGATATTTATTTTTCAGAAGAAATTGATCTTTTCATTGTGATATATTTTGATGATGGTACAATATATTCAAAAAATGATGAAGAAAATTTGGCCCATTTGAGAAGAGTTTTTGAAAAAAGAAGAAGGTTTTGTCTATCTATGAATCCTAAGAAATCATTATTCAGCCTTGAAGAAGGAAAGCTGCTAGGCCACATCATATTGGAAGAAGGAATTAAGATTGACCCCAAGATAATTAAGGGCATACTGCAAATCAGTCATCCAAGAAACATCAAAGAGCTACAATTTTTCATTGGAAAGATAAAGTTTTTGAGGAGGTTTATACCAAACCTTGCAGAACTTCTAAGGAATATAGCCAACATGCTCAAGAGATATTCAGGAGTCAAGTGGACCAGGGAGGCTAAACAGTCCTTCAACCTAGTAAAGCAGGCACTCACTACAACACCAGTCCTAATCAACCCATATTTCACCAAGGATTTTATTATCTTCTCCTTTGCTTCAGCACACAAAATTGATGTTGTATTGCTGCGGAAAAATAAGGATGGACAAGATAATCCCATAGAATTTTTCAGCCAAGCTTTAAGAGATGCACCTTTGAAGTGCAATATCATGGAAAAGAAGGATTTTTCCTTGATCAAAGCACTGAAGAATTTTAGATTTTATATTTTGCATTCACACATCATTTCATTTGTGCCTAATATAATTGTCAAAGACATACTAACACAGGATCCTGATGGAAAAAGAGGCAAGTGGATTGCCGTCATCTTGGATTATGATTTAGAGATCAAGCCCAGCAAACTAATTAAGTGACAAGGGTTAGCCAAATTGATGGGTGAATTTTTTTTTCAAGCACTAGATATTAACATGATTCACTCATTGGATGAATAAGAGGAGTTGACAACTCCACCTATTGAGGAAGCATTCCTAAATTCTCCCTGGTATTCATATATACTATATGTTCTATTTTATTTAAATGCTCCTCCTGGTTTATCCAAAACAAAAGTGTTGGCTTGTGGTTGGTGATACCTCCCATATCTATGGCCCAATCCAATCCTAAGAGCGCAGGATAGGGGTTTGCATCTTCTACAATCTGAATTACCTCAAAGTCAGCTCGTACCTTAACTCCTACGATGTCTACCATGATCTTTGATAGTCTCCCCAACGGTATGATATTCTGCTAGTTGGCCATGCGGAGCTAGATAGTAGACCATTCCAACTTAGGTTCTCCCATTTGATGCCAAGTTTGCCTGGGAAATATGTTCACATCTGATCCTAGGTCCAAAATAACCTGATCCATTTCATAATCACCAATCTGTGTTGTTAGCTACATTTCCCTACAAGTGTGCTTCTTATGCTTGTACAATTTGTGCACATCCTTAACTTCCAGGGGTGTATTAGTTCTCTCTGCACAGATGTTTATTAATGCTTGATGATTTTCTACGGCCCTTTGGTTGCACAACAGCTTCATACATGCCTGCAAAAAGGGTTTGACCTTGTCATCTGCTTTGAAGTTTGTGGGGGCCTGAGAAGTAGATGCCTCAGCCTTAGAAAAGTCTTTACGAGCTACGACAACAGTTTCCTTTTCCTTCTGTAGGTCCAAACTTTCTTGTTTGATAGCTACTTTTCAGATAAGAGGTTTAGCCATATCTTTCTCCTCAGCTCCCCCAGTGGCCATGCCGCTGCATGTTATGACATTAATGCTTGGTTCTTTGTCTCGAGGTTCTGCCTTAACCCTCTGCATATTCTGCGTAGGTGTCTACTGCTTTTCCTGCATTTTTGCTATCAGAATTGGATAGTCTTCAATCACATGGTCCAGCTATCTACAGTATCTGTAAGATTTCCTTGCAGGGTTCAGGAAGTCCCTCGTAAAGTGCCCTACTTCTCCATAGTTATAACATATCAGTTGTCCTCTTCCCTAACCCGTGCCTCCACCTCTGCCCCCTCCCCTGCCCCTAGCCGGGGAGCCACCTATGTCCAAGGGGGATCTTGGTGAAGAAGGGTATGCTTGTACCCTATATAGGTTTCCCCGATCTATTATTAAATCATAAGTTCAGTAGTTTCGTTCATCATGTCCTACTGATCGAAAAAACTGACACCATTGTTGCTTCAGTCCTAGAACATATGCACCTAGATGGGGATAGTGGTTAGTATCATGCAGACCAACTATGTGACAATCATCACACCACAACATTGGTGCACCTGGTCCCATAGTCTCCCTACGGAACAACGGACTAGGCCCCCCAGCCTGTAGGTAGTCTGCCAGCAGTGGGCACTGATCCTTGGTATGGCTAGATACCCTACATCATATGCACCATACATCTAGGCTAGCTCCTTTCCCTCAGTGCTTTTGCAAGTTCTATATTTCCATGTGCATCACCTCCAACTGCCCTTGGATTTGTTGTACTCCCAACTGGGTATCATCTCTTGGCGTGACTTCTAACTTCATAGCAATCTCCAAATATTTTTCCTGCGATTCAATGGCTTGCTGACCCATAGGTCCACGCAGGTGAGGTAGTAGCATAGTGATGAACCATTCCTTGTGTTGCCTATCATCATACAAAAATTCCCCTTCTCTGATCACCTTCTTTAGCCATTGGTCAACCTCCCATACAGAATCAGAGGGCCCTTGCTTGAAATATTTTAGGTCATTCACTATCTGAGAGTAGTACTTTGGCTTTCGAAACTGTTGTTTTAGGGCATTCTTAACCTCTTGAATGGTTTCATTTTCATGCTGAGCTACATATCCCATATACTAGTCTAGGGCCCTTCCTTCAAAAGCGAGCGATAACTACGCTCTCTTTACAACGTCAGTAAACACGTTCTGCACGGTCCATACTGATTCTTCCACAAACCAAAATCGATCCATATCTTCAACTCCTACACCCTTGAAAGTAGGTAGCTTCATGTGTGCGGCCATATCATTCTTTGGTGGTAGCAGAGGTGTGTGTGAGATATTTCTCTTCTATTGGCTTGAAGGTGGTGTAATCGGAGGGCTTTGTGCAACAGCGTCTCTTAATGGACTATAGATAGATCTATCTCCTTCTTGATTAGTTTGGTAGTATTTACGACTTTGTATTGTACTTCCATCCATATCAGAGGTCATTCACTCATTGTGGCTGCACAGAACACCCTTTTTGCACAATAATATTTTGATCAACCAAGGTAATGTTTTTAAGAACTTGCCTCGAAAACCTTTGAAGAACCTCTGCTCTGCTTCAAAATAGGATACGAACTGATCGACTGAGAATTTCATCACAAACCCTCCTAGCACGCTATCCACCCAGTGATCTACTATTTGGGTGATTTTATTATCAGTCCTCTCCAAATATTGAATCAGTTCTGGCATCCACTGCGTAACCTGATCGTCCTTCCAACACATCTGGAAATGTACGAGCCTTGCCAACCACTCCTAAAGTTCATGTGAAAAGGTTGCAAAGAAAATTTCATGGACTTCAATCAATAGGTACTTTTTCTTCCACTTCTCAACCATCAGTTTTGTGTTGCGATTCTCCTTTACAGCAAATTCCCAAATCTGTCTTTCAAACCACTCTTCAATCTCTAGCTTTTTAGGTCTCCAATGTTCCCTTGGCATTACCCAATCTCTCTCTCAAAATTCCCCCAGTCCCGAAAATGGATCCATTTTTTTTCTTGAGGGGTCCAACCCAGGTTTGGAGGTTAAGTTTTGCCAACAAACCCCTATACTACTGGCCCTTTCGGCAGTGACCTAGTTGCGCAGGCCAAAGTCTCACCCGAAGCAGTATGGGAGGGTGTTAGAACTAGGTTTCCACACCCTGAGAGAGAGCAGGTTAGTTAAGCAGATCTGAGTTTAGATGCAAACATATTTCCTAAGAAAAATTGGTAGTGAATGGGAGAACCTAAGTTGGAATGGTCTACTATCTAGCTGTGCATGGCCAACCTGCAGAAGATCATACCATTGGGGAGACTGTCAAATATTATGGTAGACATCGCAAGAGTTAAGCTACGGGCTGAATTTGAGGTAATTCATATTGTAGAATATGGATACCCCTATACTATACTCTTAGGATTGGATTGGGCCATAGATATGGGAGGTATCATCAACCTAAAGAAAAGAAGCATGGTGTTTGAAAATGAAGGTACACGGGTGATAGTACCATTAAATCCTGCAGAAGGAGAATGGTATTTAGAGCCGGTGCACGAATAAGAGGATGTGGATCACATCTATAAGTTAACTGTGTGGGACAAATATTGGATCAATCCGATGGCTGATGGTGTGCTTTTCTGGGAAAAATATAGCGAATGTTTCTCTAACTCGGACGGGAAGATAGAAAATTGACAGAATCGGTTACATGATGTATCTACGCTGCAATGTCTTAGAATCATAAAGAACTTCTGATGCATCTCCTCAGAGGTAAGATAGCTGCCCTACTTTGATGGTTCTGGTAGTATTAAGGAGTTTTTACGAGCATTTGAAGCTAAGGTTCCGAGAGAAGGAAAGTTATGGGCACTTAATCTAGCTATGTGCGCAACACCTGCGAGGTGGTGGGACATGCATAAGGGGGTGTTCCAAGATTGGGAAGAGTGCTGGGATATGATGATCCTGCAATTTGAACCTCCAGTTCACTTGTGCATAAAAAATTCCTTGGTCCATGGGACCTGCGTGAGCATTTTTCGCTTTGATGGAGAAATGGTGTGACCAGAATACAAAAGAATGGGTTCATCTATTTATTCATGCCTTGGGACCAATTCCCACTACATGGTATTTAGATGCAGAGATACATCAGTGCACCTGCCACTGGGAAACTTTGAAGGATGAGTTTGTAGGGACATTTGGGTTAGTAGGAGGAATGGAGGCGCTTGACGCAGCTCTACAGGATATAGATACCTTAGTATTTCATGAATCATGCCCTTACGCGGCACTTGGGGACCAACATGGGAAACGCAGATGCAGAATATTGTCAACTGTTGTATTTTAGCAATAGAAGAGTGCGATGAAGATCCATGAAATGTCTCTATCCCAGAGTCAGAGGGAGAGCACGCAGTTACTGGACCCCTACTACAAACTGTAGATGTTACTGAGCCTCTCAAGTTGCAAGAAGTCAACATTGGCACAAAATAGCAACCTAAGTTGGCTAAAATTGGGGATTATTGGGATGATGATACAGTAGGAAAAGTGGTTGAACTGCTCATGGAATACCAGGACTTATTCCCAACAAAGTTCTCAGAACTTAAGGGGATTACAGGGGACCTAGGGGTCACACGCATCACTTTAAAACCTGATGCATGCCCTATAAAATAGCGTCCTTACCGGCTGAACCCTAAGTGTAAGAAAAATGTTAAGGAAGAAATCAAAAAAATTCTCACCGCAAGTATCATCAAACCGGTTGAACAGTTAGACTGGTAAGTCCGATGGTGGTTCAGGAGAAAAGGACAAAGGGGTAGATATGAATCTGTGTTGACTTGCACAAATTGAATGATGTCTGCATGCATGATCCCTTTCCCACACCGTTCTCCGATGAAATCCTTGACAGCGTAGGCGGGAAGGAAGCATACTCATTTACAGACGGGTTCTCGGGCTACCATCAGATCAAGATCGCAACAAAACTACGTTCGCTACTAAATGGGGATCCTTTCAATATACTTTCATGCCATTTGGGCTCAAGAATGCCCCTGCCATATTTTCACGGGTGGTGGTTGCAGTATTCAAGGAGTTCATCCACAAGTTTTTGGAGGTATATTTTGATGACTGGACTATTTTTGGTTTGGTGAAGAAGCACGTCTCAAACCTGCACATGATGTTGGATGCATGTAGAAAGCACAATATTTCCATAAATATCAAGAAGTGCATATCCTGCATACCTTTTGGAATCTTTCTCGGGCACATAGTTTGTCGACAAGGTCTGATGGTTGATCCTGTCAAAGTCCTAGTTATCATAAAACTGGTAGTACCTACAACTAAGAAACATTTGCACTCGATCCTCCGAGACACGGGCTACTAAAGGAATTTTATTCAAGGGTACGCGCTGATCACAGTGCCTATGGAAAATTTACTTAAGAAGGATGTTTCATTTTTTTGGGACAACGAGTGTCAGAACAAATTCAAGCTACTCAAGGAGAAGATGGTATCTGCGCCTATTCTCATCTTTCCTGATTAGGCGAAGGTATTCCATGTTCAATATGCATCAAGGATCGCCTTGGGTGTGGTCCTTACGCAGCGAGGAGACAGATATATTGATCATCCTGTTGCATTCGCTAGTAGGAAACTCTCTGGTGCTAAGTGCAACTAATCCACTACAGAGAAAGAGGGATTGGCCATGGTCTATGCATTACAGAAGTATCGACATTATCTGTTAGGAGGGACTTCAAAATGTTTACAAATCACTCAGCTTTGAAGTACTTGGTGAATAAGCCTGTGTTGGGGGGGGGAATATGCCGTTGGTTACTATTTTTTCAGGAATATGATTTTGAGATCATTGTCAAGCTGGGAAAGTTGAATGCTGGGCTAGACCACCTGTCCCAAATCGAAAGTGGCGAAGAACCAACCAACCTGGAAGAGGGATTGCCTGATGCGCAATTGTTTTCTATTAAGGTAGTTGATCACACTTCATTGACATCATTCAGTTCTTGACTATGGGGATGTCACCTGCGGAATATTCGGTACAACAGAAGAAAGAGTTGGTAACCTGTGCAGCTGATTTTACCATCATCCCAAATCATCTGTATAATATGGGAGTTGATGAAGTGCTACGAAGATACATTTTGGAGCATGAAAGGCACACTATCTTAGCAGAAGCTCACGAGGGCTTAGCAGGAGGTCACTACGCAGGAAATGAAATGGCACAGAATATCTTGAGAGTTGGACTATGGTGGCCTACCCTGCATAGTGACTCTCATGACTATTACAAAGCCTGCGATACATGCCAACGAATAGGAAGGCCATCACGTAGAGATGAAATGCCCTTGCAATTGAAAATGGCCCTGCAAGCATTTGACAAGTGGGCCATTGATTTTGTGGGCCCTATCAACCCTCCAAGAAAGAAGACAGGTGTGTGTTGCATTATAACTGCCACTGATTATGTAACCAGATGGGCCAAAGCACAAGCTGTGAAGGATTGCACTACAGATATCGCTGCTCATTTCGTTATTGAGCAGATTCTGACCAAGTTTGGATGTCCAAAGATCTTAATGAGAAATAGAGGTACGCACTTTGTTAATGAAATGATACAGACCTTGACTGAAGAATTTTAGATCCATCATGTGAAAAGCACTCTGTATCATCCCTAGGAAAACGAAGCAGTAGAAGCTTTTAATAAAATCTTGGAGAAAGCACTGACTAAGGTCTGTAACGCTGATCGCAGCGACTGGGACGTACACATCCCGTCTGCTCTTTGGGCCAATTGAACCACCTACAAGAAGTTGGTAGAGATCGCTCAGACTGCTGCTACACACACTGAAGGAGTAATGACCCCACTGATCGATGCAGTGAAGCAACTTCAAGAGAATATAGAGAGCCCCTAACCATAGTGACTCAGGATGAGTCACAATATTGTGTTGGGGAATCTTGGGATAGGATCCCCTAAAGCTGTGAATTTTGTACAATTTTGTATATTTTTAGTATTAATTAGTCTAACGCAGGGGTTTTGGGGTGGGTCAAAGCCCTGAACACATTGTAATGGGTCAAGGGTGGACCTAGAGTCCACAAACCATGGTTTTTGGACCACCGGAAAGTGTAGGCTAAGTCATTATAAATAAATGAACATTTTGAGGCTAGAGGTAGGAAAGAATTGAGTCTGATGGTACGTGTGAATTGTTAGATCTGTTCAGGGTTATTTGGGAAAGGACTCTTGATCATTGTGTGCGCAGAGATCCTCAGTCCTGCTGTGTGCGGACCCTGCTAGCTATGTGTGCAAGCTGTGTTTTGGGATTGTAACTGGGTTTTGGAAGCTAATATATGCGGGTATAGTTGAAGTATCTCTATGGTATCTAGATCTATTATGTTACTATTGATGTGAACCTTTGGAATCTATTCAAAGCTGTGAATGCATTTATGTTATCCATTATGTTGCAATTATATTTGCGTTATGCATATGTATATATGTGATCTGTCTCAGCTGTGAGTGTAAGGGTTCTATGATGATTTCTGTCTACGTTATAGGCTGCGGCTTATGATATCATGTACTCATAATTATTGTTACGCACATGGATGCGAAAGTATCGAATAGATCTAAATAGCTCTATTGTGGTTACTAACTGAATATACTGTGAAAATCTTGTGAAAAGACCTGTTTGACCTTGGTAGGCTACGACATCAGATCTGCTTAACTAACCTTCTCTCTCTCAGGGTGCGGAAACCTGGTTCCAACACACTCCCATGCTACTTCGGGTGAGACTTTGGCCTGCACAAGTAGGTCACTGCCGAAAGAGCCAGTAGTATAGGGGTTTTTTGGAAAACCTTAACCTCCGAACCTGGGTCAGGACCCCTCAAGCCAAAAAATGGTTCCATTTCCACGACCGAGAGCATTTTGAGAGAGAGATCAGGTAATGCCAAGGGAAAATTGGAGACCTAAAAAGATAGAGATTTAAGAGTGGTTCAAAAGACAGATTCAGGAATTTGCTGTAAAGGAGAATCACAACATGAAACTGACGGTTAAGAAGTGGAAGAACAAGTACATCTTCATTGAAGTCTATGAAATTTTCTTTGTAATATTTGTGCATGAACTTTAGGAGTGGTTGGCAAGGCTTGTAGATTTCCAGACATGTTGGAAGTGTTGAGATTCAACAAGATGATGAGCTTAGTGAAATGTAAGCACCTTCACTAAGTGGGGCCCACAAGCTATTTTTAGGTGTATGTCTATTTTTAGACATGGTGAGCATATTCTATAAGTTGCAGGATGCTATTTGTAGATGGTTGGTCGAATGTGGAAAATATATGAAATTCTATTTTTAGAATATTTGGCAAAGTCTATTTATAGATCATCAACCTAAAAATAGGTGCATGTCGATTATTATTAACCCTTAATAATAATCTGACAATAAATATCAACTTATTCTCTTGGATCACTTTATTTCAGTGAACAGATTTGGAAAATCAGTGGGCTGAAGGAATTACGCAATTCCTAGGGTTTATTGGTGACTCATGCATGGAGGACCTAGTTAGAACTGAAGTGGAAAAGTTATGACAGAGTTGGAAGAGTAGTTACGGGAGTTTTTATTCAGTTTAACTCAGTTAAGTGAGTTAAACTTAGTTTAGACAGTTGTATCTAGTATAACTGAAAGATACAATAGTGAGAGTTAAGTGAATTAATTAGTTAATTAATTCACAACTAATAACTCACTAACAACTGAAAAAATACAGCAGTTAACTACTTGCATGTTAGTTCCAGTCGAGACCCAATGGAGAGATAGGTGAAAGGGTGAGATAGAATATCTGTTGTGACTATAGTGATGCATTCTGTTGTGGTTCCTAGAGACAACCTAGAGTTGTGATAGACCAGTGCTTAGGACATCTTATATAGCAAGGAGTGTGTAATATAACATAGGGAGTTATCAACAAAAGGGCTCTCATGCTATCTCTTGTAAACAAGGAGGTTAATTTGAATGGGACCAAAACTTTTAGAAACTGATACAGGAAAATAAATCTTGCAAAGGCAAGGTGTAAAATTCTAATACCAAAGCACTAGACAATTCAAAGGCAGTTCACGATAAAGAGGGCTAGTTCAACAATATTTCACAGAGATAAGTAATCTGAAGATGTTCATTGTGTAAGAAAGAATGAGAGAATACTAGCTGTCATATAGATACTATCCAGATACACCTATCACCATGTAATGGGCTTACCAATTTAAGAATCCATTCATAATAATAGAGTTTTTCCAAATAACATCACACTCAAGCTAATATAGCAGAAGTATGGATGCTATGAAAAGGGAACAATATATCATGCATGAACTATATTTAAAGCGCTGGACTGATTCTAACATGAGTATCAACTAGGATAAATTCACATCAAAACCAGTGAGCCGCTCACATTCCAAAACATGATACAAGACTAATGGATGAAAACAAGTTGAACAATTATATTGACACAGAAAGGGAGTAGTTACATTCTATGATATATCAGATACTAGAATCCTCCTTATAGATGAAACTCCTCCTCATTGAAACCCAACGGGCTCTGAGCGTTCATACCAGAGTTCAACAAAAATGTATACAAAAATCCTTTTACAGCATAATTTTATGATAAATCTGGAACCCCATGTTCTTTTCTGTTCTTGTTTTTATAGAGACCTCTCTACATGAGCGAGAAGATATTTTGGGAAAATTTCTTCCTCGCATGCTAGAATTTTGTTAGAATTCCTTGTCAAAATAACAAAAATTATGATGAGGAATTCAAACCTCTCATCATTTGCTGTTAGGCGCTCAGCCGTTTTTAAAACAAAAATTATATAACAGTCTTAGTAGGAAGTAAATTTCTGGGGTGAAATATAAATTCCACCTGAAACTTGAAAATAATTAACTAAAGTAAAAGTAAAAAGGCCGCTAGGGCTGAATCATGAATCAACAGAGTATCATTTGTGAGAAGGGGTCGAGGCTATTGCTGACACTGGTGGCGGTACATTTGCTGACGAGCTGGCAATCTGGTTATCAAACTGGGTGCACCTCTACTAATTGTCCACGGCAAGTTTAGGCATTGCTACGAATTCTACCACCCTGATGAAGGCCTCAGTGAGATCACTTAGATTTGCCTCGGTAGGGATCTTATGTTTTAACAAGTGAAGGAGAATGAACTCTGAGCAGAGTGATGAAACAATTGTTTCTGCTTTTAGCCGAGCGGTTTTATCTGACAGGATTTCCATCCAGTACCTTTCTTTCTGGAGACACGCTTCATATTCTGGTAATGATCGCAGCATGGAAGGGGATGTAGATTCCCAGCATGATGGAAGCCCTGCTGTCATAATCTCGGCCCAAACGACATCAAACCGGTCCACGCTGGATGCCAAATATTGTAAGGCCTTCGAAGCTACAACGCGAGCTGATTCCTTATCAGTGATCTTCTAGCATTCGAAGGCTTCCTTAAACCGACTCGCTATGCCATGGTGCTTCGCCTCACTAGCTCTCAACCCTTTTCGAAAAGAAACATATTCCCTGGTGTGCTGGGCTCTGCTAGCCAAATCGAGATCCCCTTCCTGAAACTTCTTCCTGAGATAGAGTATAGAAGATTTCATTTCCTCGATGACTTTCAGGAACTCCCATTGCTTTGTTACTGCTGAAATGATCTCTGATCAAATAATCTTTCTTCCATCCCTAAGGGTGATGTTACATTTTAGGCGGGTGTTGAGATCATTTATGGTCTTCTGCTGGTCGGCTCTTGCCTTCTTCTCTTGTTCAATCTCTTCCTGCAGTGTCTCTATTTTTCTAGTTTTCTCAGCCAGGGAGTTTTCCAAATCAGTGATCCTTTGCCTCGCAGTGGATGCCTGCTTTTCCAATATATCATTTACAGCTTTTGCTGTGGTTAGTTGCTTGGATAGCAAGTTGGTCTCTGCTGGAGTTATGGTTGGCATACAGTTGTGCGTGTCCCAGTTAGTTTGCAGCTCTGTCACCTTTCTCTGAAGAGTGGCGATTGTTTCTACCATATTTTCTTTTTCCTCCTTCTCCTTTGCCAATGTTTCAGCCAATTCCGCTTTTTCTTTCTCTGCTTGCGCCAATTCGGCCGTCTGAACATGGTGGGAGGCCGGTATGCTGACTTTTTTCTCCAATGACGTGACCTCCTTCTATAATTGATCTATCAAATAGCGCTGCGGGTTTGAGTCTCCGGTCTCTTTCCCTTTGATTGACTCCCGTAGGCCACGTATTTTATTTTCCAGGGCACGGGAATTTGCCTGTTCATTCCTTAGGGTAGCCCTCACCTGTTCATGCTTTTTCTCCAATTTTCTCAGTGCAATGGTGACCCGCATTACCTCGTCCTTCAACATATCGCCCACCACCTAGCACAAGTTGCATTTGTCGAGTGCTGGTACCTTGGCCATGTCAATTGCATGCTCGAGTACCCTGTAACTAGTGGTACCTGCATCAGGATCCAATATAGCCTCGGCCATAGACAATGCTAGGTGTTATGTATCCACGTTCATGGAAGCTGAAACCCTGGTGTGATATTTCTCTACATAACCTTCCAGCTCGGCTTTGTATTTATCCCTGATTGTTCTGTTTCTCTGGGTCCTTTCAGCTGCCACTGGTGAGGTGTAATCTCCGATGGCCTGTGAGACTTCAGAGAAGTTGGAAGAGGTGACACTGTCTCTCAACACTTTGATCTCAGCTTTGCTGCTATCAGGTTTTCCATATGGTGCAAATGGCTCAAGCAGCTGTTCTTCCCCTATGACTTTCACTTCGCTTGAGACTGTTTTCTTCTTTTTACGCAGGGGGGAACCAGATCCTAAGGGACCCACTTCTTCTTCTCCTTGGCCTTTATTGACATCTTCTTCTTCCCCCGTGGCAGATGAATCTGTCTCCATCTGCAACATCATAGGCCAAATTTCAAGGTTAGCCTTCCACTCTATAAACGGTCTTGATTCATGTACATAAGGAGTGGGCTTGTTCCTCTTTCTTCTGTTTGAGATAATTTCCCGAGGATCATAGGGCCAAGTCTTCCCTTGTCTTAGGTCCATGCCTTGCAACAACTTCTCAACAGTGGGAAGGGCGTGTCTTGAATTCACAAAAAACGGACCGATAGTGATAGGGTGTCTCAGAATGAAGCCCTTCTTTGCAGGGACAAAGTGGAGTTGGTCAGCCTTGATGGCTTGCCGAATATACTCCAGAGCGTAAACTCATCGAGCAAGAAACACAGGCAGCTGATAAGGGGCGACCTCAACTCCATAGACCCGAATTTTAGTGTAATTGTCAGAAAGATACCAATCCCTGGTGCTCTGAGTTTTACTAGCTTGCAGCCAGCTCTTCATTTCAGGAAAAACCTTAGGTGAGGGCGAATCATGGATGATAGTATAGAAAATGGGCATGAATTCGTTTAGGAACTTGGAATAACCCACCCCTTTTAGCAATTGGTGCACTGCAAAGTTCCAGTCAAAAATAGGCCAGGGTTGAGAATTGACATCGTATACCCTATCTAGGCCCAAACCCTTGAACTTATCAGCATGCTGATACAAGAAAAGGTAGAAGACCATCGAATAGAAACAGAAGTGACTGGTTTCTGAAAGCTTTTGGAACTAGGTGTGAATGTTGGCAGACAAGTTGCCAGGGATATCTAGAACTACCCCCTTTTGAGACATTAACTGTAAGAAATAAACACAGACTCTGGAAATATCCCCCAAACCGCCTACACCTAAGAGACCCGCGATGAGAGCGAGGATGGGCTGCACTTCTTCTTTGAACAGGCTCAATGGGAAAGTTTCCACACTAGGAAGGGATGTAGCCTGGTTGCTAGTTATAGAGGAAATGAAGTTGTTTTGATGCTCCCATGGCAATTTGGTGAACTGAGAGGTTAAAGCCACTTCACTGAAACTGGTATAAGTGGTGCTGGTGGGAAAGCGAAGGGCTTGCCTGATAATGTCGGGTGAAAGAGAGAAAATCTTGTTCCCCTAAGCAGAGGTAAACGTGCCTCGGCCCTCATCGTAGGCGTCTCTCAACCAGCAAATAAAATCGACCACTGGGAAGACCGGGGGGGTAATCTGATGGTAAAAACCTAATAAAACCACCCGATATCGATCCGTGTTCTCAACATGTCGCCTAAAAAGCTCAGGTCTTATAATGCTAATGGGGAAAGGGTACTGGGGATCGCATATTTCAGCTTGCAGGTCAAGGAAAGGCTCGAACCCAGGAGGGTTTCTGGTTTCTCGGACCTGAGGAGTCTCTGGTTCATTTTTCTTGGGTGTGCCCCTTCCCATGACTGACATACAAAATTTTAAAAACGAAATGAAAGCAGAGGGAATATGAGGGATGGAGTACCTATGCAGTAGGAAAATTTGTTTGGGAAAATGACGTGGAGGGTGTTGATACTGACTGGGTAGACCTGGCACTAGCTCTCGCTTGGTATATACCGTAGCTGGAAATCCTGCGACTTTTACTGCAGTAAAATATGGGAGGACTGCTGTCTAAGACTGGTAATTCTGAGGTAAAATACGGAGAGGTGAAATAGGCAGGGTAAGTGTCGTAAGGACACTGACAGTGGAGCACGCGGCGTATAGGGATTGGGTGTCAGCTGGGAGCAGGTGAACACCACGTGCTGGGGTTTAATACTGGTACGGGCCTTAGTACCATTTCATCTAGAAAACTTACCTTACCTCTCTGTCGCATAAACCATACGATTCTTGAAACACATTATTCGCAAGATGGGTTAAATACACAGCATACCTGTCTCTAGGGCCTACATTCCATTCTGCCACGTCACTGTAATTCTGCGCTTTTCTCTGCCATGTTGTCTTTACCTTGGGCCCACCCCGTGGCACGTCACTGTAATTCCGCGGGGGTACGGGCCTCTTCCCTCTTCCGTTTCTTGACCCCCGTGGAAATCCCATATGGAGAGTTCCCTCACTTGCGTATTATGGTTGCGGCAAGCCTTTTGATTATCTTGCTTTGCGTCCTTTGTACCATATCTTTGTGCTTTTTGCATTGCCGTTACCCTTTTTGCTTTATGTTTTGACTCTCCTCATACTCACGTTTCATTTTAAGCGTGATAGTTGTGTCATCATCGTATCACCCTAATCGACCTTTTAAATGTTTCACCATCAGCCACAACATTCAACACATGTCCATCCAAAGGTTAATTCGGAAAAATGAATAATCTTAATTAATGATCAACATTGGCTCCACCTGGGGATGGCACGTTCACTTTTAAGCATGTCGAGAACTTCACAGACCACCTGTATTTCTTTTGTGTACACGATCCATCATCCCTTTCATCTTTTAATTTTCCTCTTCATGATTCATCAACACACACACCCATCATTCGAATAAAGACAGAAACAAAAACTAATATACAATATGATACATCAGGCTCTCTCGACCTGAATCAGAATTGGAAGTAAGGTTTAAGGAACTGACCATTTACAGGAGCATCAAGCAGATCTCCCTGCAAATTTTCCAACCTGAAAGTATTGTTGCCTCCTTGTTCTACAATCTTAAAGGGGCCAAACCAGAGGGGGTCGGATTTACCGTGTTTCCCTTTGTCAGCCCTTCGAATGTCCCATCTGAGCACTAGATCTCCTATCTATAACTTTCTGTCTTTGGCGTGTTGGTCGAAAAGATCCTTCATTTTCTCCTGATATTCAACTAGCTGTTGACTCACCTGATTCCGCGTTTCTTCTAGCTCCACCAACTGATTGATCCTCCAAGTCATATCATTAGGCTCCTCTTGACTTTATTGCATAAAGGAGCTACTGGTAAAGCCATCTACACAAGAAAAACTGTTGCTCACCCATATACTAATTCGTATGGGGACTTCCCAGTTGCCCTCTTGCTAGTAATTCTGTTGGCCCACAGGGAAAATTTCAGATGGGAATCCCAATTTTTCTGATTCTCATTGATATCCTTCTTCAATGCTCAGACCAGAGTTTTATTTGAGGACTTTGCCAGGCCATTTCCTTGTGGGTAATAGGCTGTAGAGTGACCCAGTGAAATGTTATACTGTTGGCAGAAGTTGACAAACTTTGTGGATTTAAAACCCTGTGCATTATCAGTCACTATCTTGGCAGGGCAGCGAAATCTGGATATGATATTTTCTTCCATAAATTTTATTACCACAACGTCAGTTGCATTCCTGGTAGGTACAGCTTCCACCCACTTCATGAAATAATTTGTGGCCGTTAATATCCATTTATGCTATCCACTTGAGGGTGGGTGTATTTCTCCTATAAAGTCGATTCCCCCTTGCTGAAATGGTTCATCCACATGAACTGGGATCATGGGCATAGGTGCCAACTTCTGTCTTTCAGAAAACCTTTGACATTTCTCGCAAGCTCTAACCCTAGCAAACACATCTCCAAAGAGCCTGGGCCAGAAGAAACCAACCTTCAGGATTTTATGAGCAGTAGCTCTCCAACTGTAGTGACCCCCATAGATCCCTTCATGAAACTCAGCCATTATACTCTCTACCTCTTCTTCTGTGAGACACAAGAGCATGATGCCTGAGGGATCTCACCAATATAGCTGACCATTTGCAACCACGTACTTCTGTGACCTCAATCTCAGTGATCTGTACTTAGCTTTATCACAGCTAGGTGGACAGCTGAGCGTGAGAAGGTATTCCACTATCTCCTTGTACCAGGGGCTAATGAGGTATTTCATATGTGTCTTCTGAGAAGCTAACTCTACTCTTTGTGATTCTTCCTTCATCCCTGAATCCTCATTTTCTGTCATGGACAAATTGATGCCTAGAGCCTGACAGTTTGATTCAGACTAGATTTTGGCTAACCCTTGTCCCTTTATTAGTTTGGTAGGGCGGATGTCTAACTCATATTCCTGTATTTTGGCTATCCACTTCCCCCTTTTTCCTTCACTGTCCCCCTGGATAAGAATATCTTTAACAGCTGCTGTAGACACAAACGCAGTGATATGGGACTGACAGACATACATATGGAAAGCTTTGAGGGATTTCACTAGGGCATATGCTTGCTTTTCCAATATGTTATATTTCAGCTCAGCATCACGAAGCACCTGACTAAAAAAGGCAATAGGTTGCTCGTACCCTTCTTCATTTTTTTGCAACAGAACTCCAACCACAATGTGAGGCGATGCAAAGGAAAAGATCAAAAAATGTTTGGCATAATCTGGCCCAGCTAGCACAGGGGCTTCAACAAATGCATTTTTAATTCTGGAAAAAGCCTCTCTTGACTCTTGTGACCACTTAACTTCATTATTCTTCTTTAGCATGTCAGTTATGTGCCTAACTATCTCAGCATAGTTAGGGATGAACCTCCTCAGAAAGTTGATACGGCCTAGGAACACCTGAACTTCCTTTTTATTTCTGGGGAGGGCAATGCCATTTATGACTTCCTCTCTCTTAGGGTCTATCTTTACTCCATCCTTGGTTATAATAGGTCCTAAGAGCTTACCCTCTTCCAGAGAAAACAAAGACTTCTATGGATTGAGGGAGAGGCCATACTTTCTGCATTTCTCAAAGGTTCTGCGCAAGTGCTCAATGTGTTTTGCATCATTTTTTGAAAACACGATAATGTCATCCAGGTATACCACTACAAACTTGTCTTGTTCTCCAACAAAAGCAATGTCCATGGCCCTCTGGAAAGTGGCCCCTGCATTAATCAACCCAAAAGGAATTCTGGCATACATGAAAATCCCCCATGGAGTGGTAAATTTTGTCTTCTTTTGATCTTCTGGTAGGACAACCACCTGATTGTAGCCAGAGAATCCATCCATCATCGACATCCGGGTAGCTCCTACCACTTTCTGTAAGATGTGATCCATCTTGGGAAGCGGATAATTATATTTTAAGGATGCTCTGTTCAGATTCCTGAAATCAACACATAGCCTAATTTCTCCATTCTTCTTCCTTACAGGGACTAAGTTTGCCACCCACTCAGAATACCTCAATGGTACAATGATTTTGGCCTTCAACAGTTTCTTGATTTCTTTTTTGATAGAGGGAAGCAGCAAAGGATTTATCTGTCTCAGCTTCTATTTATGTGGTTTAGCATCTGCTTTCAGAGGGATCTTATGCTGCATGATACTGATATCGAAAGCTTTTAGGTCCTGATAAGACCATGCAAACACATCTTTATATGAACAGAACATCTTTTTATACAGCTCTTTACATTCCTCTGGGACCCTTTTAGACAGCTTTACAATTTTGGGATCAGCCTCTGTGCCAAGATTCAGATCTTCTACCAGATTCTCCTCTACAACTTTGTTCAGCTGCAATGGAACATCATTCTTGTTAAAAAACCTTTCTAAGGGCACTAGTCTTCAGGGAATGACATTCCCTTTCAACTACAGAAACTTGTGACCAGCCACCTTTTCTTCCCATTTATCTCCCAAGGTGTTTTCAACCTCTTCTTCTTCACAAGCATCAATCTCCATGTTGGAAAATTCTCCAACTTTTTCCAAGAATCTCTTCACCTGTTCTTCAGCTTCAAACACCTGCCAATGTTTGATGTTGTCTGGGATTAAAGGCCGATACCTTACCTCAATTTGATATCTCAAGAGAGGATTCTGAGGGGGACGGAAAGCGTTGGCAGCCACTGCAAGAGAATCTGCCATCCTATTCTATTCCCGGGGCATAAACTGGATATTGAATGCCAAGAATAAATTCTCCACTAGGTCCCAAACTTCATTCCTGTAAGTCCTCAACCTAGGATGTTTAGCTTGGCACTGATTCTTTACTTGTCTGACCACCAGTTCCAAATCTCCCAGAACCTTTAGACTTTGTATGTTCATACTCCTGGCTGTCTGCAGTCCCAATATAAGTGCTTCATACTCGGCCACATTATTTGTGGCTTCATACTCCAGCTTGAAGTACAAAGGGACCCATTGGCCTGTAGGAGAAATCAATAATACTCCAGCCTCGTTACCTTCTTTTGAATTTGCTCCATCAAAATGGTGTCCAGATTTCTGATTCAGTACTCTCTATGGACTGCTCTGTCTTGATCTAGTAAAATTATGGTTCATGAGCATACTCTTGGTCTTCCTCCAGCATTAAGCATGATAAATCTCCCTCCCTGCTATAAACTGGAGAATTAACTGAGTCATCTACCTTGGTAACTATCTTGACAAATCTAGCCTCCCGGTACAGCCTCCTCTCCTGACCACCAAATATAGGGATAGTGGCATAGGTCAAGTCCAACTTGATGGATCCACCAATTTTAGTTCCCCATGACCTTGACAATAACATGCCAAAGCGAGCTGGAATGTCAGCCACCACTATATCCATTACTACACTTTTTGCTGGAATCTGGGCCAAATTGACCACTAAGTCCTTTATCATGCCCAGGCACTTAACCCTTTTAGAGTCAAATGAATAAAGTTCTTTTTATGGACGGGTGATTTGTAGTCCTAGTTGTTCCATGACCGAGAGGGGCAGTATATTATGGGAGGCTCCCGAATCTAACATACAGTTATGCAGCAATAGGTCATGTATTACTAAAGACACATAAAATGGGGGAGTGGCAGCATCTAACTCCTCAATATGTGGACCAAACACCACCATAGGCCTTTCCTCTTGGAGGTTTAGACTGTCTGGGATATGTATTACTTCTGGGGGAAGCATGAAGGATGTGACTTGGGACTGATATGTGGGCTGCTTCAACAATTCAGTCAAAGGAACTGGGAATTTTACCTTTTCAAGCTCTTTTTGTAAACTGAAGGCAGAGGAGGACCTATCTACTGACACTTCTTTTGCTTCCTTATCTTTCGAGTCTTTACTTTGAAGGGGAGGTTTGAATTCCTTTATGATGGGCTTGACACCAGGGGATGCAGCTACTTGTGAAGATGAAGGAATTTGATTGTTAGATTGTAAAGAATGGTCCAGAGGTCTCTTACCTTTATCTGGGGTTCTTCGAGCTGTCTCCTCCTTCTGAGCAGGTGCTTCATCTTGAGGTGGGTCCTCCTCTTTATCTTGAGTGCGAGTTCTCTTTCTGGAAGATCTGAGATCGTATCTTCTGTTAAACTGAGCTTGCATGAAATCAACAAAATTCTTGCAGTAATCATCAACTCCGGATCTTCGGTGTTCTCATAGCTTTTTCTTGTACAGGCACCTCACCCTCATCACTTTCATGCATGGGGAATTCAACTTCATCACTGTTTGAGAAGGCAAGGTATGCCTCTTCTTGTTCATATGTGGTATCTTTGGTAGGACCATCTACTTGACCTTCCAAGTACAAAGGATGCGGTACTTGGTCTAACTACTCCTTTCGTTCCCTTTGCAGTATCTGCAAGGGTGGCTTCTTGTATTGAGGATTGTATCCCTTGTTCGGAGCATTTTGGAAATTCTTTGGGGGTGAATTCTTGGCCTCCATTTCAAGCTTAACCAGCTTACTTGAAAGTTTCTTGATCATCTTGTTCATCTCTTCAATCTTGTCATAAGCCGAATCTCTATCTTGGCTCGAGGTGGATACCTCTTCTTTTCCTCTTCTTCTAGTATCCTGTTCATGTTTCCCCTTGGATTTTCCAACAGAGGAAAAATTTTCTTCTAGCTCTAGTGCATCTGTCTGTGCATCATCCAGAGTGGTTGGCTTCCTTTCTCTCAGGGAGAAACCAAACTCAGAGTCAAAAGCTGCCACAAAAACAACCTTGGTAGTAGTTTGGTGAGGTTTCATGTCAGCAGGGAGACTCATATACAACTTGTTAAACCTTTTGATAAATTCTAACACTCCTTTAGCATGTCTTTTCTTGAGTTTGTTAAACTCCGTAAGACAATGTCCATGGTCTTTCTTCTCTCCCCATTTCCTGAGGAAAGTATTCTCCATTACGTCCCATGTGGTGATAGAACGGTCTCCTAGTGTCTTGAACCATTTTCTGGCTTCACCGTCCAGATATTTCACAAACAATCGTAGGACCACGTCAAGGAGTTTCACATTAAAATTCTCTGTGAAAGAACATAAAACTTCCAGATGTTTCTGGGCTTCGATCTCATTTTCCCCATTGAATTGAGGCAAGATCTTTAAATAGTCCTAGGGCATGTCATTTAGCACTTGAGGTAATGCCATAGGGGCGTATTTATTCAATATGAAACCAGGGATGTTAGCCATTGGAGGGGGTGGAGGTAAAGTAAGGATCTGAGCTGTAAAAGGAGGAGGAGGGGGAGGAAGTGAAGTATGAATAATGATGGGAATGTACTGGATAGCAGCTTGAGGATTTGATGGAAATGATGGGCTGTGAACATTGGATACTTCAGTGACCTCCTTTACCTCTTCAACTTCAGGGGTAGGGTGGAAAGAGTAATATGTAGTATCCCTTGACTCTGCTTCATCTTTTATTCGGACACCTTCCCGGGGTGGACTATCTAAACAGTAACCGGTCTCTCCTATAGTGGAGTCGAGCCCTTTCACTTGGGCAACTTGAGAGGAGGAGGACGAAAAGTCTTCTAGGGAGAATTGAGAAATCTCGATATGGACTGGTTGTCTCTCCCTCCAACTCCTTTTATGTAGGATCTTTTCTGGGTCAGACACAGAAGGTTTCTTTGGCTGAGACGTATCTAACCTCAGGTGTGGCTTACGGGGAGCTAGGACTGCAAACAAATTTAACTGATGAATGAATGTGGAGTCACCAAGGTGAGGAGTATACAACTCTCAACTCTTCATGCTCACCTAATTAAAGAGTGAATAGGTTTTGTCGAGGCCCAGGGATTTTAATTTCTCTCAACTTCAGTTCCCTGGCAACGGTGCCAAAAAGATGTTGTGGTTCCTAGAGACAGCCTAGAGTTGTGATACACCAGTGCCTAGGACATCTTATATAGCAAGGAGCGTGTAATATAACATAGGGAGTTATCAGCAAAAGGGCTCTCATGCTATCTCTTGTAAACAAGGAGGTTAATTTGAATGGGACCAAAACTTTTAGAAACTGATACAGGAAAAGAAATCTTGCAGAGGCAAGGTGTAAAATTCTAATACCAAAGCACCAGACAATTCAAAGGTAGTTCACAGTAAAGAGGGCCAGTTCAACAATATTTCACAGAGATAAGTAATTTGAAGATGTTCACTGTGTAAGAAAGAATGAGAGAATACTAGTTGTCATATAGATACTATCCAGATACACCTATCACCATGTAATGGGCTTACCAATTTAAGAATCCATTCATAATAATAGCATTTTTCCAAACAACATCACACTGAAGCTAATATAGCAGAAGTATGGATGCTGTGAAAAGGGAAAAATATATCATGCATGAGCTATATTTAAAGTGCTGGACTGATTCTAACATGAGTATCAACTAGGATAAATTCACATCAAAAATAGTGAGCCGCTCGCATTCCAAAACATGATACATGACTAATAGATGAAAACAAGATGAACAATTATATTGACACATAAAGGGAGTAGTTACATTCTATGAAATATCAAAGACTAGAATCCTCCTTACAGATGAAACTCCTCCTCACTGAAACCCAACAGGCTCTGAGCGTTCATACCAGAGTTCAACAAAAATGTATACAAAAATCCTCTTACAGCATAATTTTCTGATAAATCTAGAACCCCGTGTTCTTTTCTGTTCTTGTTTCTATAGAGACCTCTCTACATGAGCGAGAAGATATTTTGGGAAAATTTCTTCCTCGCATGCTAGAATTTTTTTAGAAGTCCTTGTCAAAATAACAAAAATTATTACGAGGAATTAAAACCTCTCATCATTTGTTGTTAGGCGCTCGGCCGTTTTTAAAACAAAAATTATATAACAGTCTTAGTAGGAAGTAAATTGCTGGGGTGAAATATAAATTCCACCTGAAACATGAAAATAACTAACTAAAGTAAAATTAAAAAGGCCACTAGGGCCGAATCATGAATCAAAAGAGTATCAGTTGTGAGAAGGGGTCGAGGCTGTTGCTGACACTGGTGGCGGTACATTTGCTAACGAGCTGGAAATCTGGTTGGCAAACCGGGTGCACCTCTACTGACTGTCCACGGCAGGTTCAGGCATTGCTGCAAATCCTTACACCCTGATGAAGGCCATAGTGAGATCACTTAGAATTTCCTCGGTAGGGATCTTATGTTTTAATAGGTGAAGGAGAAGGAACTCTGAGCGGAGTGATGAAACAATTGTTTCTGCTTTTAGCCAAGTGGTTTTATCTGACAGGATGTCTGTCTAGTCCCTTTCTTTCTGGAGACATGCTTCATATTCTGGTAATGATCACAGCATGGAAGGGGTCGTAGAGTCCCATCATGATGGAAGCCCTGCTGTCGTAATCTCGGCCCAAACCACATCAAACCAGTCCACGCTGGATGCCAACTGTTGTAAGGCCTTCGAAGCTACAACGCGAGCTGATTCCTTATCAATGATCTTCTGGCATTCGAAGGCTTCCTTAAACCGACTCGCTATGCCATGCTACTCTGCCTCACTAGCTCTCAACCCTTTTAGAAAAGAAACATATTCACTAGCGTGCTGGGCTTTGCTAGTCAAATCGAGATCCCCTTCCTGAAACTTCCTCCTGAGATAGAGTATAGAAGATTTCATTTCCTCGATGACTTTCAGGAACTCCCATTGCTCTGTTACTGCTGAAATGATCTCTGACCAAATAATCTTTCTTCCATCCCTGAGGGTGATGTTACCTTTTAGGCGGGTGTTGAGATCATTTATGGTCTTCTGTTGGTCGGCTCTTGCCTTCTTTTCTTGTTCAATCTCTTTCTGCAGTGTCTCCATTTTTCTAGTACTCTCAGCCAGGGAGTTTTCCGAATCAGTGATCCTCTGCCTCGCAGTGGATTCCTGCTTTTCCAATATATCATTTGCAGCTTTCACTGCGGTCAATTACTCTGACAGCGAGCTGGTCTTTGCTGGAGTTGTGGTTGGCATACAGCTGTGCGTGTCCTAGTTAGTCTGCAGCTCTATAACCTTTCTCTGAAGAGTGGTGATTGTTTCTACCATCTTTTCTTTTTCCTCCTTCTCCTTTGCCAATGTGTCGGCCAATTCAACTTTTTATTTCTCTGCTTGCACCAATTCAGCCGTCTGAACATGGTGGGAGGCTGGTATGCTGACTTTTTTCTTCAATGACGTGACCTCCTTCTGTAATTGATTTATCAAATAGTGCTGAGGGTTTGAGTCTCCGGTCTCTTTCCCTTTGATTGACTCTCGGAGGTCGCGTACTTGATTTTCCAGGGCACGGGAATTTTCCTGTTCATTATTTAGGGTAGCCCTCACCTGTTCATGCTTTTTCTCCAATTTTCTCAGTGCAATGGTGACCCGCATTACCTCATCCTTCAACATATTTCCCACCACCTGAAACAGGCTGCATTTGTCGAGTGCTGGTACCTTGGCCATGTCAATTGCATGCTCGAGTACCCTGTGACTAGTGGTACCTGCATAAGGATCCAATATAGCCTCAGCCATAGACAATACCAAGTGTTCTATATCCACGTTGATGGAAGCTGAAACCCTGGTGTGATATTTCTCTACATAACCTTCCAGCTCGGCTTTGTATTTATCCCTGATTGTTCTATTTCTCTGGGTCCTTTCAGCTGCCACTAGGGAGGTGTAATCTATGATGGCCTGTGAGACTTCAGAGAAGTCGAAAGAGGTGACACTGTCTCTCAACACTTTGATCCCAACTTTTTTTCTATCAGGTTGTCCATATGGTGCAAACGGCTCAAGCATCTGTTCTTCTCCTATGACTTCCGCTTCGCTTGAGACTGTTTTCTACTTTTTACGCAGGGGGAAAATAGCTCCTGAGGGACCCACTTCTTCTTCTCCTCGGCCTTTATTGACATCTTCTTCTTCCGCTGTGGCAGATGAATCTGTCTCCATCTGCAACATCAAAGGCCAAATTTCAAGGTTAGCCTTCCACTCTATAAACTGTCTTGATTCATGTACATAAGGAGTGGACTTGTTCCTCTTTCTTCTATTTGAGATAATTTCCTGAGGATCATAGGGCCAAGTCTTCCCCTATCTTAGGTCCATGCCTTGCAATAGCTTCTCAACAATGGGAAGGGCATGTCTTGAATTCATGAAAAATGGACCGATAGTGACAGGGAGTCTCAGAATGAAGCCCTTCTTTGTAGGGACAAAGTGGAGTTGGTCAGCCTTGAGGGCTTGCTGAATATACTCCAGAGCATAAACTCATCGAGCAACAAACACAGGCAGCTGGTAAGGGGCAACCTCAGCTCCATAAACCTGAATTTCGGTGTAATTGTTAGAAAGATACCAATCCCCAGTGCTTTGGGTTTTACTAGCTTGCAGCCAGCTCTTCATTTCAGGAAAAACCCTAGGTGAGGGTGAATCATGGATGATAGTATAGACAATGGGCATGAATTCATTTAGGAACTTGGAATAACCCACCCCTTTTGGCAATTGGTGCACTGCAAAGTTCCAATCAAAAATAGGTCGGGGTTGAGAATTGACATCGTATACCCTATCTAGGCCCAAACCCTCGAACTTATCAGCATGCTGATACAAGAAAAGGTAGAAGACCATCAAACAGAAACGGAAGTGACTGGTTTCTGAAAGCTCTTGGAACTAGGTGTGAATGTTGGCAGACAAGTGGCCAAGGATATCCAGAACTACACGCTTTTGAGACATTAACCACAAGAAATAAACACAGAATCTGGAAATATCCCCCAAACCGCCTACACCTAAGAGACCCACGATGAGAGCGAGGATGGGCTGCACTTCTTCTTTTAACAGGCTCAATGGGAAAGGTTCCACACTGGGAAGGGATGTAGCCTAGTTGCTAGTTATAGAGGAAATGAAGTTGTTTTGATGCTCCCATGGCAATTTGGTGAACTGAGAGGTTAAAGCCACTTCACTGAAACTGGTATAAGTGGCGCTGGTGGGAAAGAGGAGGGCTTGCCTGATAATGTCGGGTGAAAGAGAGAAAATCTTGTTCCCCTTATCAGAGGTAAATGTGCCTCAACCCTCATCGTAGGCGCCTCTAAGCCAGAAAATAAAATCGACCACCGGGAAGACTGGGGGGGTAATCTAATGGTAAAAACCTGATACAACCACCCAATATCGATCCCTGTTCTCGACATGTCGCCTAAAATGCTTGGGTATTATACTAATAATGGGGAAAGGGTACTCGGGATCACAGATTCCGGCTTGTAGGTCAAGGAAAGGCTCGAACCCACGAGGGTTTCTAGTTTCTCGGACCTGAGGAGTCTTTGGTTCATTTTTCTTGGGTGTGCCCCTTCCCATGACTGACATACGAAATTTTAAAAATGAAAGGAAAGTAGAGGGAATATGAGGGACGGAGTACCTATGCAGTAGTAAAATTTTCTTGGGAAAACAACATGGGGTGTGTTGATAGTGACTGGGTAGACCTGGCACTAGCTCCCGCTTGGTATATACCATAGCTGGAAATCCTGCGACTTTTACTGTAGTAAAATACAGGAGGACTGCTGTCTAAGACTGGTAATTCTGAGGTAAAATATGGAGAGGTGAAATAGGCAGGGTAAGTGTCGTAAGGACACTGACAGTGGAGCACGCGGCGTATAGTGATTGGGTGTCAGCTGGGATCAGGTGAACACCGCGTGCCGGGGTTTAATACTGGTACGGGCCTTAGTACCAGTTTGCCTAGAAAACTTACCTTATCTCTTTGCCGCATAAACCATACTATTCTTGAAACACATTATTCACAAGACAGGTTAAATACACAGCATACCAGTCTCTAGGGCCCGCATTCCATTTTGCCACGTCACTGTAATTCCGCACTTTGCTCTGCCACGTTGTCTTTACCTTGGGCCCACCCCATGGCACGTCACTGTAATTGCACGGGGTTACGGGCCTCTTCTTTCTTCCGCTTCTTGACCCCCATGGAAATCCCATATGGAGAGTTCCCTCACTTATGTATTATGGTTGCGGCAAGCCTTTTGATTATCTCGCTTTACGTCATTTGTACCATATCTTTGCGCTTTTTGCATTGCCGTTACCCTTTTTTCTTTATGTTTTGACTCTCCTCATACTCATGTTTCATTTTAAGCATGATAGTTGTGTCATCATCGTTCCACCTTAATCGACCTTTTAAATGTTTCACCATCAGCCACAACATTCAACGCATGTCCATCCAAAGGTTAATTCGAAAAAATGACTAATGCTAATTTATGATCAAAAAATTCAATGAATCTGACACACATTGGAGATGCCAATGAGGATTTCACAGTCAAGGCAAGGCCAATTTGAATTCATTTAGGGGTCTTCATTAGCAGGGATTGTGCAGTGGAGGCAGGCTGTTAGGAGGCAAGAAATTGGTGGATAGAGATGCAAATTTCTGCATGACAATGTGTAAAGATTGTTGATTGTACTGAGAGCTTGATCTACTAAGCTTTGTATGAGATTATTACATGATTCCATTGATATACATAATATATGATAGTTGGGTTTTTTAGCATTAAGCTTTCCTATTAAACAACTGTGTTATGTGCGATTGAATTTATTCACTTTTGTTTGCAATTGAGTTTTAAATTTCCACAAGTTTAACAGTGGAAGGATTCTATACTTAGCAAGAAGATAAATATTCTTAGATCAAGAGAATCTAGTAATACATCGATATTAATAAATTTCTACATGGTATCCAAGCAGTATTGATCACTAGAGATTGCAATTGTGAATAAGTGTTGAGTTTTATGTTGGTGGACAATTCGAATTTGCTCCAGAAATTTCTTGGTGCAACAGTTGAGTATTCATTGAAATCTCTTTCAATGGGTTGTGATTGGCGTATGCCCTTGAGAGTAGCTCAAATTACATAGCTTGGAAGGACAAGATGGAGGCAGTGCTTGAAGATAATGGATTGAAGGAGTTCATTGACAATGAGGTTCCTCAGCCTACATCTAGCGATGCTGCAGGACTTGACACATGGCAAAAGAAGGTTGCAAAGACAAGAAGAATTCTATTGGAAGGTGTGAAAGACCATATTGTGTGAAGCCTTCATGGGAAAGCCACTCCATTTGCAATTTGTAAGGATTTGACAGATCTTTTCCAAAGCAACAACGACCAGAGGAAGTTGGCACTGAAAGATAAGCTCAGAAAAATAAAAATGGAGAAGGGCAACAATATTCCAAAATATCTCACCAAGTTTGTCCAATGTAGGGATGAACTAGGAAGTGTGGGAATTACAGTTGCAGATGATGACTTGGTGAGCTTGGCTCTCCTTGGGCTTCTGAAGATTTGGCATAGCTATGAAGACTCTGTTAATGGACGAGAGAAACTGTCGGGTTGGGAGCGACTTTGGTCAGATCTTGTGTAGGAGGAGATAAGGCGGAATACCAGGGATGGCTCTTTATCGAAGAATGATGATGAAGAGAATTTCACTTTGGCTACCAAAGCAAGGAGAGGGAAGGGGAATAAATCCCATCCAAAATCTGAGGCTAAAAGCAAGAAGTTGGATTTGTCCAAAGTGAAGTGTTTTCACTGTCACGAACATGGGCATCTCGCCACTAACTGCCCACAGAAAAAGAAGAACAAGAAGGTTTCTGGAACTGCAGCTAGAGAGGCCTTATACTTACAATTTGAACTTGATTTATCCTTGATCGCATGCTTGGTTTCAAGCATAATGGGATCAGAGTGGTATCTTGATAGTGGTGCGTATTTTGATATGACGGGAGACAAGGAGTTGTTTAGTGACTTGAAGGAGAAGGATTTTCAAATGCATATAGAGATGGGCGACGATGCTATATATAGTGCGACTGACATTGGAACCATTACCTTTGAGAGGGAGTCAAGTAAACCATTTCTGTTGAAAGATGTTATTCATGTTCCAGGTCTGAAGAAGAACTTGGTCTTGGTCACAATGTTGGAAGATAGAGGTTATGATGTTGTTTTCAGTGAGGGAAAAGCTTTCTTGTGACATAAAACAATAGGTCAAACCAAGAGGATAGTGATTCAAGTTAATAATATCTACAAGATGAGGGAAAATTATGGCACAGGCGATTGGGCCATCTTCAAATAGTGCTATATGGGCAAAGCAGAAGAAATGGTGAGCCGGGATGAGGGCAAATTATGGCACAGGCGATTGGGCCATCTTCACCATGCCACCTTGAAGATTTTGCAGCAGATTTCTACTGGACTTCCCAAGGGTACTCTTGCACAGTCCTATCAATGCAAGGGTTGTACTATGGGTAATTTTATAAAGACTACCTTTCATGAGAAGGAGAACCGTGCTTCGGTGATCCTGGAGAGAATTCACACAGATGTGTGTGGACCTTTCTCAGTTGCTTCAACAACAAAACACAGGTATTATGTTATATTTTTTTATGAATATTCTCGTAGATGCTAGATCTTCTTCATGCAAATGAAGAGCGAAACATTCTCAAAGTTTTGTGAGTTTAAAGCATTGGTGGAGAAGGAGTCGTGGAAGCAAGTGAAGGCTCTATGGAGTGATAATGGTGGTGAATATAGATTGAATGAATTCAAAGAATTTTGTAGCAAAGAAGGAATTAAAAGAGGACTCATAGCGCCTCATAACCCATAGCAGAATGGGGTTGCAGAGAGGAAGAATAGAATGATCATGGGTGTTGCACAAGCTATTTTGCATGACCAGGGCCTACCAATGCACTTGTGGGTGGAAGCATGCAACAGTACGGTTTATGTGCAAAATCGCTATCCTCATAGAGTACTTGGCATGAGTATACCTGAAGAAGCTTTTACTGGTAAGAAGCCCGATATTTCTCATTTGAATATTTTTGGCTCATCTATTTACATTCATGTGACAAAGAACTCCAGGAAGAAGTTGGAGATGACTGCAGAAGTTGGGATATTTGTGCGGTACACAAAAACACCCCATAATTATTGTGTGTATCTGCCAAATATTCGAATGAATGTGGTGCAACGGGATAAAAAATTCAATGAGGTAAAAGCCATGAAGTTGTCTCTTGAGAGGGAGCTACACTTGCATGCAGAGGAGGAACTTCTTGTTTCCAAAGGTGAACCTCTAGATGTGCCCCAAGAGGAGATTCATGGAGTGGAGGAGTCCACTCATGTAGAACCAAACATCAGATCTGGCATAAATCATACTAAAAAAGCAGAGACACTGAAGCTTGATGCGGCAGAGAATGTAGGAGTCCCTACATCACAACACAGACAAAGATAGTCCCCTGACCGATTTACTGGATACATGGCTCTTATGAGCAAGTGTGTTGTGATAGAGCCATCTTCTTTTGAAGAAGCAGCGCAGGAGCCCACATGGGTAGATGCCATGGTGGAGGAGTATGAATCCATTGTCAAAAAAAGTGCTTGGGAGATTGTTCCAAGGCCGGTGAGTAAATCATTTGTAGGATCAAGATGGATCTACAAGGTAAGGCAAGCTACTGATGGGATCATCGAGAAGTATAAGGAAATATTTTTTTCCCGAGGCTTCTCACTGATCAAAGGGATTGATTATGAAGAAACCTTTGCACCTGTCGCATGGTATTCTTCCATAAGGACCATCCTTGCTCTCTTAGCACAGATGGGTTGGCACATTCATTAGATGGATGTGAAGAAAACATTCCTTAATGGGATCATTGAGGAAGAAGTGTACATTGAGCAGCCTGAAGGATTTGAGATCTTTAGCAGCGAGTCGCATGTGTGCAGACTCAAAAGAGCATTGTATGGGCTGAATCAAGCACCACGTGCTTGGTACACACAGATCGACAGCTATTTCACTAGACTTGGCTTCACCAAGATTGAGGCGGATGAAAACCTATACCAATTTGTGGTGGAGGGTAAGATTTTAATCATTGTTCTTTCTGTTGATGATTTAATACTAACGGGTGATGAGTAGTTGATACACTCATGCAAGGAAGATCTTGCAAAGGAGTTTGAGATGAAGGATTTGGGCCTCCTACATTATTTCCTTGGCTTGGAAATATGGTAGCGAGAAGGTGAACTGTTTGTGTATCAAGGCAAGTATGCTCGAGAGATACTTGGTAAGTCTCATATGGAGGACTGCAAGCCCATGGATACTCCTCTTCCAGGAAATTGGAGGAAAGAGGATGCTACATCGACAGAGGTAGTGGATGCCACTGTTTATCGATAATTGGTGGGTTCGCTCATGTATTTAGTTAATACAAGACCAGACATATGCCATGTGGTGAACCAGATTTCACAAGCGATGGTTAAGACTACCAAGCTCTTTTGGAAGGTAGGCAAGCATGTCCAGAGGTATCTCAGGGGCACATCTAAGTATGTCTTATGGTACAGAAAGACGAATGAGGTGAAATTTCATGGCTTCATGGATGCAGATTGGGCAGGCAACCCAATGGACAGAAAGAGCACATCAAGAGGCGTTTTTAGTATCGGATCTATAGCAGTTTCTTGGTATAGAAGGAAACAAAGATCTATGGCACTCAGTTCAGCGGAAGCAAAATACATGGTAGCAAGTCAAGTTGCATGTGAGGCTATCTGGATGAGGAAGATCCTGGTCAGTTTTTTCAATTCACATTTAGATCCTACAATGATACATTGTGATAATCAGAGTTGCAATAAACTCTTGATTAATCCTGTGTTTCATGATAGATCTAAACATATTGATATCTGGTATCATTGTATCAGAGATTGTGTGTAACGGAAGATCAGGTTGCTTCAGTACATTCCTACGGAAGATCACAATGCAGATATTTTGATGAAGGCACTGGCAGGAGAAAATTTGAATACCATAGAGGCAAGATCGAGGTGAAGGATAATCCCTATCTTGTTGAGAGGGAGTGTTGAGATTCAACAAGATGACGAGCTTAGTGAAAAGTAAGCACCTTCACTAAGTGGGGTCCGCTATCTATTTTTAGGTGTATATCTATTTTTAGACATGGTGAGCATATTATATAAGTTGCAGGATGCTATTTGTAGATGGTTGGTCAAATGTGGAAAATAGATAAAATTCTATTTTTATAATATTGGGCGAAGTCTATTTATAGATCGTCAATCTAAACATAGGTGCATGTCGATTATTATTAACCCTTAATAATAATCCGACAATAAATATCAACTCATTTTCTTGGAGCACTTTATTTCAGTGAACAGATTTGGAAAATCAGTGGGCTGAAGGAATTACACAATTCCTAGGGTTTATTGGTGACTCATGCATGGAGGACTCAGTTAGAACTGAAGTGGAAAAGTTATGACAGAGTTGGAAGAGTAGTTACTGGAGTTGTTATTCAGTTTAACTTAGTTAAGTGAGTTAAAGTCAGTTGAGCTAGTTGTATCTAGTCTAACTAAAATATACACTAGTGAGAGTAAAGTGAATTAATTAGTTAATTAATTCACAACTAATAACTCACTAACAATTGAACAAATACAATAGTTAACTACTTACATGTCAGTTCCAATGGAGACCCAGTGGAGAGATAGGTGAAAGGGTGAGATGGACTATCTATTGTGACTATAGTGATGCATTCAATGCATCTGACACACATTAGAGATGCCAATGAATATTGCGCAGTCAAGGCAAGGAAAATTCGAATTCATTCAGGGGTCTTCTTTAGCGGGGATTGTACAGTGGAGGCAGGCTGTCAGGAGGCAATAAATTGGTGCATAGAGATGCAAATTTCTGCATGACAGTGTGTAATGATTATTGATTATACTGAGAGCTTGATGTACTAAGCTTTGTATGAGATTATTACATGATTCCATTGATATACATAATATATGATAGTTGGGGTTTTTAGCTTTAAGCTTTCCTCTTAAACAACTATGTTATGTGCGATTGAATTTATTCACATGTGTTTGCAATTGAGTTTTAAATTTCTACAAGTTTAACAGTGGAAGGATTCTATATTTAACAAGAAGATAATTATTGTTAGATCAGGAGAATTCGGTAATACATCAGTATTAATAAATTTCTATAGGAAGGACGATCAGGTTACGCAGTGGACGCCAGAACTGATTCAATAGTTGGAGAGGACTGATAATACATTCACTCGGATAGTAGATCACTGGGTGGATAGCGTGTTAGGAGGGTTTCTAATGGAATTCACAGTTGATCAGGACACAGATATGGGAGGTATTATCGACCTCATAGAACACCATTTTCGCACAATAATATTTTGATCAACAAAGGCAATGGTTTTAAGAACTTACCCTGAAAACCTTTGAAGAACCTCCACTCTGGTTTAGACTAGGATATGAACTAATCGAATGTGAATTCCTTCACAAACCCTCCTAGCATGCTATCCACCCAGTGATCTACTATCTGGGTGATTTTATTACCAGTCCTCTCCAACTATTGAATCAATTATGGCATCCACTGTGTAACCTGATCGTCCTTCCAACATGTCTGGAAATCTATGAGCCTTGCCAACCACTCCTGAAGTTCATGTGCAAAGGTTACGAAGAAAATTTCATAGACTTCAGTGAAGATGTACTTGTTCTTCCACTTCTCAATCGTCAGTTTCATGCTGCAATTCTCCTTTACAGCAAATTCCTGAATCTGTCTTTCAAACCACTCTTCAATATCTAACTTTTCAGGCCTCCAATGTTACCTTGGCATTACCTGATCTCTCTCTCAAAATTCTCCCGGTCCCGACAACGGAACCATTTATTGGCTTGAGGGGTGTTGACCCAAGTTCGAAGGTTAAGGTTTGCCAACAAACCCCTATACTATTGGCCCTTTCGGCAGTGACCTACTTGCACAAGCCAAAGTCTCACTTGAAGTAGTATGGGAGGGTGCTAGAACCAAGTTTCTGCACCTTGAGAGAGAGTAAGTTAGTTAAGCAGATCTGATTTCACAACCTATGAGGGTCACACAGGTCTGTTCGCAGGCTTTTCACAGTATATTCAGTTAGTAACAACAACAGAGCTATTCATATCTATTCAATACTTTTTCATCCATGTGTGTAATAGAAATTATCAGTACATGATATCATAAGTCGCAGCCTATAATAGAAACATAAATCATCAGAGAACCCTTATACTCGCAGCTGAGACAGATCACAGATATACATATGCATAACACAAATATAATTGCAACATAACAAATAAAATAAGTGTATTCGCAGCTCTGAACAGATTCCAAAGGTTCGCATCAACAATAACACAATAGATCCAGATACCACAGAGACACTTCAACTATACCCACATATATTAGCATCCAGAACCTAGTTACAATCCCAAAACACAGCCTGTGCACACAACCAACAGGGTCCACACACAGCAGGACTGAGGATCTCCATGCACACAGCCAACAAGAGTCCTTTCCCAAAAAACCTTGAACAGATCTAACAATTCACACGTAACATCATACTCAATTCTTGCCTACCTCTAGCCTCAAAATGTTCATCTATTTATAATTACTTAGCCTACGCTTTCTTGGGGTCCGCATACCGTGGTTTGCGGACTCTAGGTCTACCCTTGACCCATTACAATGCGTTCGGGGTTTTGACCCACCCAAAAACCCCTTTGTTAGACTAATTAACACCAAAAATATACAAAATTGTACGAAATTCGCAGCTTTAGGGGATCCTGTCCCAACAAAAAGCTATATTTTTGAAATTGAAAGCTGTAAAATTCTGCATCCTAGAAATTTTTTTCTACTGGAAAGATTCTAGAGGCATATTGCTTAAATTCTTACTTCAAGAAGAGGTAGATAGGGTTGCAAAAGAATTCCATGAAGGGGATTTTGGAGGCCATCTCTACTGTAAGACCACTGCTAATAATATCCTTAGAGCTGGTTTCTATTGGCCTACCCTTTTCCCAGACACCCACAAAATGGTAGCCACCTGTCATAAATGCAAAATATTTGAGGGAAAAATAAAGTTTTTTCCTTTGCCTTTCCATCCTATCTCTGTTGAAGCTCCTTTCCAACAATGGGGTTTAGACTTCATTGGAGAAATTCACCCTTCCTCCTCTGGCTAGCATAAATGGATCCTCATTGCTACAAAATATTTTACCAAATGGATAGAGGCCATACCTTCCAGAACTACTACTGACTCAGTGATTATCAAATTCCTTGAAGCCAACATCCTGTCCATATTTGGTTGTCCTAGGAAAATCATTACAGATAATGCTATTGCTTTTAAGTCCAAGAAGATGATAGATTTTTCCCACAAATATCACATTTCCTTGGGGAATTCAAAAACTTATTACCCTCAAGGTAATGGATTAGCTGAGTCCTCCAACAAGAGCCTGATCAACAACATCAAGAAGTTGCTGGAAGACAACGAGAAATCCTGGCATAGAAAGTTGATGCATGCATTGTGGGCTGACAGACTGACAACTAAGAAATGAATTGGCATGTCACCATACCAATTAGTCTATGGAATGGATGCAGTTTTCCCAACATCCTTAGGAGTTCCAGCCATGAAAATCATTCAAGAAGTGCAGGTTGAACAAAATGATGTACAAATAATAATAAGCCAGACCATTCAGCTACAACAATCTAGGGAAGAGGTGTACATCATAAATCGAGTGGTGCAAGAAAATATGAAGAATATTTTTGACAAAAGAATAAAAGCATATGATTTCAATATTGGAGATAAAGTGATGAAATGGGACTCAAGAAGAGAAGATAAAGGTAAGCATGGTATGCTTGATAACTTGTGGAAAGGCCCATACATTATTCATTCTCTCATAGGAGATAATGCATTTTTCTTGCAAGAGATGGATGGAACAGAGCTGTTTGGAGGTCCTGTCAATGGCAGGATGCTGAAACATTATTTTTGTTAAAAACTCATATCAAACTTTCATCATTGTAAATACCACATTCTTACAATTTTCAAAAATCCATTGGGAAATGTTGAAGCCCAAAGTCAAGGCCATAAGCCTAGCCTAATACACTTAAAAAAAAATGGTATATATAATTTTTTCTGAAAGTGTTGCATATCAAAGTGCCACTACTATTGAAAATAATCTTGTACAATCATACAGTCTAAGCATGAAAGTACAATTTTGAATTTTTTGCTGATAGGTTAGAAAATGAAGATTTTCCAAACCATTTAATCTTGTCTTATTAGTAGCTAAGTAGAAAATGACGTTGCTTCAACAGCCTAATCCGAACCAATAGGAGAAATAAGGGATAGGTGATAGGTTAGAAATTAATAAAAAAACAATGATGTCAGGGTCTGCAAGTCTAAATGCACCCCAAAGGGAAGAAAGATGATTATAATCATAGAGTGGGTAAGTAGGTGTGCATATGAGCTCAACACTTTGAGCATTTTTTTAGTTTTCAGTTTCATGTGTCATTTTAGTCTCAGGATCAAGTGTGTTGCTTTAGTTTGCAGAAAGTGTTGACTTTAGTTTGAAGGTAGCAGCCACAGAAGTTGTAGAAGATCAGGTTGTAGGGTTGGGAGCATCGCAATGGATCAGGCCACTAGTCTATAATGTTTTTGACACCTCCCGAGGGAGCTTCCATCCCCAGCTGGAGCCACTATTAGACTCATGTATTTCACAGTATCACCAGATGACTAATTATTGCTCAGATTGTCATAACTGAAAATGATATTCGATGGCTGTCATTTATTTTCAGAAATGGAGAAAGAGAGTATTGCTGAGAAGGGTAATGGTGATCAAACTTCATGCTCACCCTCATTCCATTTCATTCACCCGCCACATTTCCTTTTCGCTCCATATATTTCCTTACATTTCCTTTCATAATCTCTTGACGCATTTTCATTTTTTCCCTAAGTCATTTCCATTCTATTTCGTTACCATAGACCCAAATCACTTTTTGCATCGGCCAAATCACAAAGTTTTTTAATTTCCTTATCCTGCAAACCTTTCAAAGTGTGATTTACGATAATATGGGACCCATCCACCTTTGGCGTGCAATAAGCCTTACCTGTCGCCCGCACTTCGCAGCCCTCAGGTTTCTAACCTTACCTCTTAAGACTTATGTTAAATCTTATTTTTCCACTGACGCGATGAAGTGAAACCCATCCAACCTTCATATATTTCTGAAACCCGCATGCAAACCTTGTATTTCATATTTTCCTTACCTTCCACCTTTTTGCACTTACCCAAATTTATCATGTTGCATGGCGCACTTCACACCTTTTATAAGTTACCTCTAAGTGCCAGAAAATTTAAGTTTTTTTTGATGCGACTCGATTGCCATTGCACATCGCAAGTTTCAAAGGATTACTACCAGATGTAAAAGTTAAAAGTGCCGACGTGCAATATGAGATGTGGTGGGATCCAGTCGCAAATCACAAATTGCAAAGTTTAAGGAATAAGTGTGGAGATAAGAGTTATGATTTCCGAAGTGCGACATGGGTTGAAGTGGTTGGTGACGTGGCATGGTGATGTGGCAGATGACATGCCCGGGCCCAAGTACCTCACATCGTAGATCTCATAGGTTAAGTTTATGGTTAAAAGTTAAAAGTTTTGAAGTGCAATGGAGGCCTGGATGCGATGTAGTTTCAAAGGCACAATCCTAAGGATTTAAAATCCATATGTAGGGCCTTTTATGTGTTAAATCACATTGGAGGAGGAAAAGTGATTACAACGTAGAAGGAGGTGGAACCCTAAAGCAAGATGTACGATGATGCTGGGACCCAATTGCAATGCGTACATCACAAAATATAAAGGATAAGTTGCAAAGGTAAAAGGTTATAGTTTCCGAAGTGTGATGTGCGATGACAGTGGGACCCGATCACAATGTGTGCATCGAAAAATTTAAAAGGACAAGTGCTAAGGAAAAGTTAAGAATGGAGATATGCGAAATGTGATATTGGTGCAGATGCGATATATCTCAGAACAAAGACCTAAAGCTTTTCAAGTCCGGGCGGACCCACGTTTTCCTTGACTCGTCATGTCTATCCTAAAATTCTCGCAACTCTCCGCTATCCCCACTCATCTCCACGCATCACATGGTTCATAGTGCCTTTCGGCCTCCCCGCATCTGGCGAAGGTTAATAAAGGAAGGGGGTCCGAAATGAGTGGTATCCCATGCAACCCGTTCGGCTACGTGTCGCACCCAAGATTTACCACTCATGACCCCCTCTGAAAATCCCTTTAAGCCAATCACAAAACTGTAGGGCCTTCTTAGCATTGCATGTAATAAAAATGGCACATTTTCTCCCGCTATCCACTTCAATCAGATCCCCTCCTGTCAAGAAAATCGTTGCACCATAAAAGTTTGGTTCATTACCCAACATACCCACGCCACCTCCACACCACCACATTGCTATTTTAAAAGCAAAATGCTGACATAACTACAAATTTTACTCTGCTAGTTATTGTCAAAATAACATAGGAATTGGATTTGCAGGTAATATTGGAGAAAGTGTGAATTTAAAAGAACAACTATTAGCACTCTGCAAAACCAGATTACATGGCTCCTTTAGATTGTCAATACTGGTTACTACCCCCTGCTGTCATTTTCCCTTCTCCAGTGCTGAATCATAATCAATTCCCTTTCTCGGTTCCCCCTATCTATCAACATTTCTCCATTACAGGATTGTGAAAGAAGAATAATTGAAGAAAATGCCTCCAAAGGTATATCAACAACCATTTAATCCTATGGTCTACCCACAAGTGGACTTGGATCACTTGGCTCTAGCAGACCGAGACTACAAAATCAATGAGACCGAGTGGGATTCTAATTTATTTAATGTACACTTTTGGTTTGAAGACCAATTTTTCAATGGAGCTGATGACATTAGCCTATGGCAGACCCAATTACCTCTTTACATCTTCCCAAAAACCCATAGCTTCCTAGAGTTCATCAGGAAGTGTTGAAGCTGTTATGATATTAATCAGAGGACCATAGTCACCCCAACAGGTGAAATCTTGTTTGCCATCAATGCCCAATCAATCCAGTAGATGATTCAGGCCCCCACTCCTGAAAAAGAAATCTCTTTCTCGTATGAAGCCCTCAGAGAATGTTATCAAATGCTTGACCCTGCCAGCAAAGCCAAAACTTTGAAACTTTCCATGGCCCCTGATACCCCAATGCCCACAAAGAACCCTCCTCATATCTTATCTGAATTTTCTATTAGGAATAAGCACATTATATATGTTTTATGTTATTTTTTGGTTTATCACACTAATCAGTGGGTAGAGGAAGCTATGATAGGTTTTTTTTCCACTCTTTCCCCAGATGATAAATCCATAGTCCTTTTCAATTATGCTCAATTTCTTGCAGAGGTCATTCATGAACAATTTTTAAATTTTGATATAGAGGCGGTTTTCAAATACTCTTCTGCGTTGGTATATATGTTTGTTCATTTCCAGTCTAGAAGGTTTCAATTTCAGATGACCAAGGTAAATGAAGATGGTGAGCCCCAATCTGTCATGTTCTAGACTGCCCTACTATTAAAAGATTAGAAGGATTATACATAAAAGGATTTTGTGTAATTATTTGTGCACCCAACCATTAGCACACTCAGAAATGCAGCAAAGCCTAGGATAAATGAAGAAATCAGGAATATCATGCAACTAACAGAGCAGGTAAAGACAATAGATTGGTATTTGTACCAAAATTACATAGAGATTTGAGTCTATGGAAGTGAGCTAGCCCCCTACAAATTTCCAAATTTCCTCTCTATGAGGGTCTTTGTATTAGATGCATGGAGATGAGCCCCACTTTGTCTCTGCAAAGAAGAAGGCTAAGTTCAAGATCAAGACACAAATTAGGCCTTTCATCTGTAACAGTAGAGCAGCAAGAGAGGAGGCAGAAAAGATACTGAAAGAGATGGGGTTCGGCTACAGTTTCACCTGGTCTCATGACCCTGTAGGGATTATCTCCAGGAAAAGGGCAGAAAACAATTCCACACCCTATGTTCACACACACAGACCTTCAATTGAGCAGTATGCCAATCAAACAGAATGGGTGACTAATACCCTCCAAGAAGAGGAAGAACAAGTGTTCTCCACTCCAGGCGTCCGGACCCAACACTTAAAGAAAGGAATAATTTAGAAGGAAAAGAAGATAAGGGGAACGAGCAAGAGACAAAAACAGGGAGAAAAAGGCCAAGAGAAGATGAGTCACCTTCGGTGATTGATACCTCTATTAAATAATTCAAAATAAGATACAGGAAGAGGGCCTGAGTTCATATGGATATTGATCAAGGAGGAAAATTAGGGCATCAAACAATGGTTCATATTGCAGACACCCCTAGGCCATCTCTAGTGGGTAACCAAACAATGGCTTCCTCTACATCTACAATAACAATGTCTCTCCAGCAGCAGGCCTTGTAGGCATCTAGTTCCATTCCTACCATTGAAGGCTAAGAAAAATCAGGTTATGACACAGTTAAGGAAATAAAATTGAGAAATGAGGTGCTAAAGACTAAAACTTACAATAAATTCTGGAAGCAGACCCCAAGTTCACAAAGAAGGTTGATGTCTACTTTTGACACTGAGAAGAGATGGATGTAGATGGAATTTCTAGAAGCCTTGATCCCACAACCCCAAGGAGAAGGAGATTACAAGAAGGCATGATTCAAATTTAATGCCAAGGACAACATTAGATTGACCAAATGGAATTAAACAAGTTTACTGGAGAGATGGTGGCCACCACCTTGACAATTGCTGCTATGAGCTTCTTAAAGCTGCAGGTATCCTTATCTAATGCTTAGTCACAAATCAAGACATAAAATATATCTTTCCTAGCTAAAGACTCAAGGATAAAGTCTTTAGAGGATTTAATAGTGAATATGGGTCATGACCCAACCAATATTTAAGCTGTGGAGGAGGTCTTGAAGAAGAATAATGCTGACATAGAATCCCTTAGGAAACAACTCAAGATGCTAGCAATAGAATATCCCTTAGCCAAAGGCATTGAGGAACATGATTCACAGAAAGCAGAGCTATTGAAGTTAGTTGTGGAATAGTCTACCCAAATAATACAGATGGAAAACGAGATGGAGAAGTTTCTGAAGGAAAAATAAATGGCTCGAGTGGTACTCATCCCAGTGGAAGTTGTTCTGATTTCAACAATCCCATCAGTTGTTCCCACAACTGCTAGAACATCTAGTGGGATAGACCAATTTTCAAAGGCCATGGAAAGTATGACTCTATAGTCACAAGAGATCCAGAGATTGGAAGCACAGATTAGGATCCTGAGAGATCAAAAGGCCAAGTCTGAAACTACCCATGAGATAGCCAAAAATCATATTGAAAGATTGGAGGAGGCAGAGAAGGAATTTGTGGATAACAACATTTTGGGCCAAATGAAGTTGATAATTTGGGATGGTATCATAAAGTCAGTGGAGGAGATTTGGCATTCCATCCACATCATTTTTGAACAAAAATATCTGGTGGAGAAATGCGCAGTGGCCATTGATAAATCAAATCAGGAATTAGGAAACATGACAATCACAGCCCCTAAAATCATAAAATTAATGAACTCAAAAACCAGCTATGAGCGTGAAGAGTTGGAGGTACAAGACATAACAACAACCATATTAGAAGTGATAAAGGTTCTCAATAAGAGGAATTTATTAAGGAAATTACAGGAGAAGTGTCGTGAATTGGACTTGGCCAACAACAGATTCCTAAACAAGATTGAACCCCTACTGGCAAAAGGTTTTCCCTTACTATATGTAATTAACAACAAGCTGGTCCAAAGGGGAGATTATATAACCAAAATCAAAGAAGCACCTAAGGATACCACCAAATTCACTAGCATCAAAGGAAAGATGATAAGGAAGGTTGGTTGGGACCACTTGAGAAATGACATATTTATTCAACATGAGTTGAAGCATGTTTTCCTCACTAAGCCCACATTCAAGAAATACACATAAGTGGATGAAGTGTACCAATAGGTCATAAGCATGAAAATTCCCAACAAAAAGGAGTGGAACAAGTTATGTATGTATCAAGAGTGAAAAAATCACGATGGACACCTCAACATAGCCATCGATTGATCAGAAATGCTAGCATTGCATCATATTTAATGATCCAGTAGAAGCAACCAAAAAGGAAGAGCCAAATGTTAGAGCCACCCATCGTTGCCTCCTTGCAACGATTATCAGCAACCTCTAAGCCATATTTTTGATTCACGAAGAGCCGCCTGAATTTTACATTCTTGAAGAGTTACCAAAGTTAATTCTACAGGCGGTGTTTGTCAGAGATTTTCTTTGTTAGGGCCTTGCATGGAAACACTTGTCTAAATTTAGTTAGTTTGTAATTAATGAAGCTTTCCAAAGTAAATTAGGGCAAATGACTTAGTTTTATTTAAATACCACTTGAATTTTCATTATCAAGGGTTGGATATTGCTAGCCCCTGCATTGTAAGAGCTACTATATTGGAGCACTGTAATTTTGGAGCTGGACACTAATAATCAAAGACCGTTTACAAGATTCTCGAGTTGTGTCGAAATGGTGATGTGTTATTTATTTGTTTAAATATTTTCGTTGTATCCATCGCTGTGCATCTTTTCATCTAATTGTAAATCAAAAGTTTTAGATTAAGATTTGTTGTCAGAGAACCTTAATTCTGTCTGCATTTACAATCTGAATTTTTTCTACTGAAGTATGATTAAAGAATTCTTAACTACTTTTTAGTCATTATAGAACCTTACTATTTCTTTCACCTCATATTCGTACAACTCTTAAGATCCATTTAGCATAGTTAGCTTGCCCTATGATGGTCTTGATGTTGATGTGTCATTTCAGCCTTTTGACTATCCCAATGGATTAGTCCCTACAACCCTATCTGTCCAACCACACCATCAATCAAACAAACAACCCCCATCATTGTAACTAGCCTAGTATCAACACCTATAATAATCAATTTAAATCATAAAAAACAAAGAGAGCCCTCTCTAAGTCTAGGAAAGCTAGGTCCTAGACTCCAAAGTGGTTTGATGTTGTCGTCTATCATTTATTCTTGCCAATTTTACAAATTAAAAACTGAAAACATGATTCATATATTCAAGATATAGAGTAGTGTCTAATGTTGGACCAATGGTAGTTTTATCATTAGCAACAAAATTTTCCTATTCGCAATTTTTTTTTGTAATGAACCCTTTTATAAAGGAATTTATAAACATTTTTCCAATACAAATAGGAGACCAGGGATTCTTTTCATTATTGGAAAATGAAAGCAACAAAAAATATGACTCGATTCTCATGAAACATATGTATGATAGAATGCAGTCTAAATTTTATGTTCGTCGTAGTCTTGATAGAGTTTTGCGAAGCACTGATCTTCCATTTGGTGGCACTTCACCCTGTAAGAATGGAGTGTTTTATAAAAGTACACTATTTTTGCTCTATCTGAATAAGGAGTATGAAGATTATACTCAATATGGGTATATAATCTATTGGTTTGATGTAATAAAAATGAATGGGGTTTTTCATTTATTTCAATCAGAGACATGTGTTGTATGTCATTAGCAATATAAACAAAGCAATTGATATGTCTTGTCAATGATGGATCCACTTGTGTATGGTCAATCGAAGAAATAAATAATTTCCAATTTAGTGAACCATGCATTGAACGAATAATTGACTAATTTGAGGATGATTGAGGTTTCAGATGGAATTTTGTGGAAGAAATTTATACAAATATAAATAGAAATTTTCCTTTTTATCTTCCATTTCGAACAATCCATGTTTTTTTTCTTATGTGCAACTGAAGTGAAGTTCATTTCCTATTATATGACATGATGACTTGCATCTGTTCTCCAACGAATATTGATAATTCAACTAATCAACAAATGTCTTGGTTTTGGTATCCAACTGTTAGGTCAATATAATAGTAGTGTATCCCTTATTGTTATTCTTAGTATAACCCCCTTATTGCTATTATTGTGCCCATGTAGTCCCATATTGTTATTATTGTACCCCATAGAAGCCCATTATTGTTATTGTTTTTCCCTTAGATTGTTATTGTTATGTCGGATAGGATTATATTGTGACCCATTGGACTCTTATAAATAGAAATGAGGTTTTTTCATTTGTATAATCCAAGAATTGTTCATTTATGTAATGTAAAGGAGGTTTCCTCCTTAAAGAGGCTTATTTCTAAGCTTTTTAGCTATATTTTCTTCTATTTTATGAGTTTATTTGATAACGTTTGGTATTAGTGCTTTGGATTCTAGGGTTTCGCTGCTAGAAATAGTTCATCATGGAATTTTTTCTATACTTGTTTTCTATGAAGGTTGAGAAGCAGAAAAAAAACCCATTTGAATCGAAATCAATGAGCAAGGAACTTAGGATTCTTGTAGGCTCCATAATTTCATTTAAAACATGTGACCAAGGGAAAATCGTCATAACTTTATTTTCATACCTCAAATTGGAATTATCTAAATCGTAGATGAATTTCCATGGATTGTAGTTTCTTTTATATTAATTTTAGAGCTAAAGAATGAAACAATGACACGTGGCAGATTGTACAATTTGTGTCTACTGAACTAGTCTGTAATTAGGTCATCGTGGTAGATTGGATATAACTTTGTCTTGAAGAATCCAAATCAGGTCTGACCTATGGCATTGGAAATAAGACTCAAAGGGATATGACTGGACACAAGTTGAAATCTTGGGGATCTAAAATCACTGAGACACATCAGGTTCAATATCGACCTCCTTAAAAGAAAAGAAAAAGGTGTTTTTTTTTTTAAAATTAGAAAAAAATGCATACCCTTTGTTTAATAAATCAGGTTGAAGTGATTATAAGGGAATATTGAAGCATTTTTATCAGTATTGGGTTCTATAATGCCTCCCAAAAATAATTCCATGCCCATTAAGCCCTCATAAAGCTCTACTATGACGCATGAAGAGGAATAATTGTAACATGATATATCAAAATTACGAGACCAAGTGCAACAAATTTCTCTCTCGTAAAAAGTAACCAAAAATTAAATGGAAGCTAAAATGCATGGTTAGAAGAAAGGAATGGAGGCTAAGATGAATGGTGTGGAGGCTAATATGGATGGCATCGAAGCTAAGATCGATGGTATAGAATAAAAAATGAAAGGAAACATCGAAGACATGAAGGATGATCTAAAAGTAGACATGGAAGGCTTGAAGGAAGGTTCGATATAGTTGCTACAAGAAATGATTACTAATGGAGAAAATGTAGTAGATGAAACTCATGATGAGAAAAAATTAAACATTAATCATGATTTCATAGACTCTAATATTGGATTTAAGACCCACCATATTCCAAAGATAGATATGAGGAAGTTTGATGGCAAGGATGTCATAACCTGGATACTACACATGGAGCAATACTCTAATCTCCATAATGTGCAAACACGCAAAGGGTACACATTATAGCTTTATATTTAGAACCAAATACATTTGTATGGTATCAATGGCTTTGCTCTCGTAAAAAAATTGTCACTTGGTCAAATTTTAAGGAGCAAATGATAGCACATTATGAGGATACAAAGAGAAAAAACTTCTTTAGCCAATTGATAAATCTAAAAAAGAAGGTTCAATGGTAGAGCACATTAAGGAATTCCAAAAATTGAATATAAGGGTAACTGGTATTCCAGAGGAGAACATGATTGATGTCTTCATAGGGAATTTAAGGGATAACATACAACATGAGGTTAGCCATTCGGAGCCTGATTCATTGGAGAAGGCATCCAGGTTGGTAAGAAAAATTGTTTCACCATTTTTTGGTCATCTAACCTGTTACTATTAGATGGACCTAAGTACACCATGTAAGACTAATTTTACCTTAAGTAAAATTTCTTTCACTATGAAATATAACTTAGTAAACCTCATTTATTAATTTTTTAATGGTCTAAACAAGAAACCTCATGAGGAAATATTGAATAAATCCATATTTTTTTTATTTTTCTCAAGGAATATTTAGTTAAAAAACAGTTTAATTAATACTCCTGGTCATATTTAACCCAAAACAGGAAAATGAGTTAGATAAATCATTATTTATCTTATTATTTTCTAGGAATAATTATTTAAACCTTATTTAAATAATATTCCTTGTTGAATTTGACTAAATCATTTATAAATAGTTAAATAAATCATTATTTGTTTGATTATTACTCAACCACATCCTTAGAATAATAACTAAATAATTTATTATTTACAAATAAAGGGATTTGACCTAAGTCAAATTATTTTTCCCTCCAACAAATATAATAAAATATTCCATAAAAGTTGGATCTAGATTTGGTTAATAATATTTTATTTATGCACCAACATCTAGATTAACTCAATATTTTGTTATAAATAGAAGGGTTTTTCCATTCATTCACTACCTTTTGTTGCCTGGAGATCACTCTGGATCTATGCTTTTGGTCTGACTTTGATCCTCCATCGTTGTCATATTTTTCTACCATTTTTCTTATGAGCTTCCTTTGAGTTTTATTTTTGTCTGGGTTTTCTACACCATCAAGAGGAGAGAGATTTTAGATCTGAAGTGCTGAGGACTTACAAGAACCCATCCCATTGAGGAGGACTAGTAACATCTTTCTATGTTCTCCTCCTAGGTGTCATAAATACAAAAATTCTTTATATACATTCTTTTCTTGTCTATTGGATGCATGGAGTAGCTCTTGCTTTTATTTACTGCTTAATGTATTTTTTCTGCATAGATCTAGATTTTATAGCATTTGTATTGATCAACTAACTATAGATCTAAATAAATTGACATCCATCTTTGATGTTAGGGTTTTTTGTTATGCACAGCAAAAAGTGAGCCTTTTTCATACGCTTGCAATTAAGATTCATACTAATAACTGGTGACTCCACTATGCTCACCTATGTCCCCACCTCGAGGACTTCCGAACCTCTCTAGTGGCAGTTCACCAATTAGAGGCCAAGTGAAACGAGTCCACCACTCCCTTATTTGTGCGTTTTTCTTCAACATAACTAGGAGACACATCCACTCCTATTGACATTCCCCCTCCTGATGTCAAGATGACGGAGTCTTCGGCCACTGTCCACTACCTGTCATCATCTATGAGATCCACGGTGGAAGACCCCCCTGGGACTTCCCCTTATGATTCGCCTGACCTCCCTTCAACGATCACCTTGGGCTATCCATCGACGGATCCTCCATCTACTTGTTCTCCCGTCACCCCCCGTGACGATGCGCATGTGAACCTTTATTATCATGATGATGATTCAGGTAGCTTCGCCACATCAGGTGGTTTTTCTTCCACCAGTCACCCCATATTCTATTACGATGATGACATTATGGAAGAAATCACCACCCCTCGCTTTATCTATCCCCCCTTACATCGAACCCATGCATTTGAACCACATACCCCTTATGACCATTACATTGGCACCCAATGTTTCGGTAAGGGGGCACCCATATTTGAAAGACTAGGAGAAGTAATTCTCCATAGCTCTCCTAGTGTATCTGGTCATGTTGAATCTAGTACCATTATTATTCCTCATTTAGAATAACCTCTAGAGTCCCATATCACTTCAGATCACTTTAGGAATGATACCCCTCATCATTCCTTCATCTCACATCAACAACCTAGTCCCCTAGACATTTTTGTTGAGCAACCTATGGGTTTTCTAGGAGAGCACCAGTTCATTATCTCCAAGTATACTCTTTGGGATAGTGACACCATGTATGCCAACCCAGAACTTAAGTCCATTTGCTTCATATATGTAGTACCAACGGAGATTGGTAATCCTCCATTCCCTTTCTCAAACTACATAACCATAACGAAAACAAATGGCTTATCATATCATAAAAATGTGCTTAGATTCACTCTTTCTAAATACATTTTGGCATGAACATAACATGCTTGGGGGCACCTATGCCCCTCAAACATAAAAATACCAGCTCTCAACCAAAAATAGCACTGAAACCCCCTTTCTCTGACAGGTCGCACTTTTCAGGTCATTTCCTAGGACAGGTTACAGTTTTCTGCCCAGTACCTACTACCCAGGTCGCAGAACAGACCCCATAAAGTGCGACCTGGTTTGTTCCTGAGATCTGGGCACCTAAAATGAACTTTCAATCAACTAAAATGAAAGATTAGGGTTAGGCCTCTTACCTACAACTGAAAGATCTCGATTTGAATGGTCGGTTTATCGGCTACGCTTGCCGCAAGATTTAGGGCCTTCTCTCCTCTCTACATTCACCACAACTCCACTTGCAAATGAGTGAATTTGGAGGGAAAATGCCTTATTAAAAGAGAAACCCCATATTTTTCTTTCGCCTGCTGTGGCCAGACCATTGCTCATTTTGACAAACCGTTCATACCGTTGGAAAGTTCTCACCAAGCTCTCAAATGGGTATCTGTTAGTTTTTTGTGATTTGATACTTCACGATGACACATTTTTTCCAAGAAGGGTCACTTCACCACTCCTCAAAATCAAATTTCTTCACTTGCAACACTTGTACTTGGGGCACCACTTTGCCTCCATACTTGTCCATGCTCGTGTCGATTTTCGTCATGAGTAAACATCTTGTACTCATGTCTTTATGGTCCCCATTGGACCTTCTCTGTGTGGTAGCATTATTGAGTCGCCCTTGTTTAGAGCATCGGAGTTGAGCCATCATAACATCCATGGAGTTTATCTCGAGTCTCTTTGTCTCCCGTTATAATCCTCCATTCTTCATTTCTTGGTTCCTCTTTCGTGTCGTACATTATGACCTTCAGTCCTACTGTCCCCTATCCCCTTTGATATTGTGTCAATTGCTGCCAGGTCATCCATGCCCTTTATTCTCTAACAAGGGAAGTCGTCTGTCCACTACTCAGTACCCCCCATTTCATCATCATCCCTGGTTTCAGTCTATCAATCATTCTACTATTTTCTCTTGTGCCTTAGTTGAGGATTCCTTATTGTCTCACCTATGGAAGAACTCCTTCTGTCAACATCAGATAATTCATTCCATAAGATAGGTATAGAGGGGGGTGTACCTTGGTTCCAGCTTCCACTCTTGTTCGATGCCTTGAATCAGGAAAAGGGAGTCTTTATTTCCATTTTACTTGATTGTCTCTCAGCTCCATCTCCTTACATCATGATCGAGATCCTTATAATTTATGGTTCAATGACACAGCAGTTGATATCGGTGATTCCCGAGTGTGTGTGAGATGTTTTCAGACCTCATGAGGGGGTGGCCCTTTAGGTAGCCCCCCACATGCCCGAATGACCTCTTCATTATAGCCTTCGATGCAGCTCCATAGATTTGATGATGTCGGCCTCAGCCGCTTGCAGCGCCTTTTAGTTTGCATGTATCAGTCATATTTTCAGATCCCTTTCCTGTTTACATGGGCACTTTGGTTGTATTTATATCTCACGTAGTCAAATATTATTGTATAATTCTTGGTTGTTATCCTAGGCACAATATGTATGTGGGATTCATTATCGTGTTTTTATCTGGCTCATGTTTATGCTAACATGTACTATAGAGTTCAGTACCTTGTTTATTGGATGCATTATTCTTTGTACTTTGTCTTGATGAGCATAGATATGCCTCCCCCGCCGCCTATAGCATAGGTACTCACTCATAAAAGAGACTTGTTGCACCTGTAAGTCTATCCTTCTCAGGGTCTAGTCCTCTAGTGCTTTGGTCTACCTTATATTTCTCTCTCTTTGACTTTCCCTTTGGTGTCTAGTGATTGAGTTCTTACAACGTACTTCGGTCATATGATCAGCTCCTAACACTCGCATGCTCGGGAGCAATTTGTTTCACCATTTTTTGGTCATCTAACCTATTACTATTAGATGGACCTAAGTACACCATGTAAGACCAATTTTACCCTAAGTAAAATTGCTTTCATTATGAAAAATAACTTAGTAAACCTCATTTATTAAGTTGTTTATTGTCTAAACAAGAAACCCCATGAGGAAATATTGAATAAATCCATATTTGTTTGTTTTTCCTCAAGGAATAATTAGTTAAACAACAGTTTAATTAATCTTCCTGGTCATATTTAACCCAAAACAGGAAAATTAATTAAATTAATCATTATTTATCTTATTATTTTCTAGGAATAATTATTTAAACCTCATTTAAATAATATTCCTTGTTAAATTTAACTAAATCATTTATAAATAGTTAAATAAATCATTATTTATTTGATTATTACTCAACCACATCCTTAAAATAATAAATAAATCATTTATTTATTTATTATTTACAAATAAAGGGATTTTACCTAAGTCAAATTCTTTTTTCCCTCCAACAAATATAATAAAATATTCCATAAAAGTTGGATCTAGATTTGGTTAATAATATTTTATTTATGCACCAATATCTAGAATAACTCAATATTTTGTTATAAATAGAAGGGTTTTTCCATTCATTCACTATCTTTTTTTGCCTAAAAATCACTCTGAATCTATACTTTTGGTTTGACTTTGATCCTCCATCATTGTCATATTTTGCTACCATTTTTCTTGTGAGCTCCCTTTGAGTTCCATTTTTTTCTGCGTTTTCTACACCATCAAGAGGAGAGAGATTTTAGATCTAAAGTGCCAAGGACTTACAAGAACCCATCCCATTGAGGAGGACTGGTAACATCTTTCTATGTTCTCCTCCCAGGTGTCATAAATACAAAAATTCTTTAGAAAAATTCCTGTCTTGTCTATTGGATGGATGGAGCAAATATTTCTTTTATTTACTGCTTAATGTCTTTTTTTTGCATAGATCTAGATTTTATAGCATTTTTCTTTATCAACTAACTGCATATCTAAAGAAATTGGCAGCCATCTTTGATGTTAGGGTTGTTTTTTATGCACAGCTAAAGTGAGCCTTTTTCATACGCTTGCGATTAAGATTCATACTAACAAAAATTATGACGACAAGGAAGCCTACCAATCACAACTAGAAAGTTGGAAGTGTTGCTACTCCTAGAATTCCACAACCTACAAGGTTGACACCACAACAATTGGAAGAAAAAATAGAAATGTGCTTTTCTATAGTTGGAATAGAAAATACACTAAAGGTCATAAGTGTGCCAAGAAGAAATTATTTTACATAAATTATGAAGAGGAGGAATAAAATGAACAAGAAACTTCAAAAGAAGTTGATATACACTAGGAAACAACCTCAGTGGAAAAATAAATGAATATTACCATATCGTGTAATGCATTGGCGGGAATTACCACTCCTCAAAATCTCAAGGTAGAAGGACATCTCAAGAATAAAAATGTAATATTACTGATTGATTTGGGTAGTACCCATAATTCAATTCATTGTAAGGTAGCCAAGAAATTGAATTTCTTCCTATACCCAACACCAGAGTGTCAAGTGATGGATGCAAATGGGGGAACTATATATTTCTCTCAAAAGTGCCATAATATCAAGCTAACCATGGGAGAATATTTTAATATTCCAAAAATTTAGCCTTCAGCTAAATGGAATATTATAGTTTGTTTTATCACTAGGTAGGTGAATAAGTGGGTGGGAAGGCCCATATGTCTTCTTAGCAGCAATAAAAACACTTCAAGTGTGAAAAGAGACCTTTTTAGAAGCTAAATAAAGCACCTCCAAGTGTGAACAGGGGTTGGATCATGTTGATTCGGTCAACTTTGACCAAGTTAACAACGCTGTTATGGAGGAGTGGAGATTAAATGAGGAATAAAGCAGTTTTGGAGGGAGATTGATTTCATGAAGGAAATTACCTAATTGAGTGGGGCCAAGTGCAATGAAGCTCATAATCTATATAAGGAAGAGGATGGCAGCCATATGGGGTTATGTTTTGGAATATTATTTTGTACATGGTCTATTTAAACTACTTGCATTCTTCAGCTGTTTAGTTGAGATTGTTGTGCTGTTTACCACCGGGTGTTCCTGAGTGAGAATCCCATCTCTTTCCTTGAGAGGCCTCTTGGGAGAGCATTGCATTCATTTCCACATTTTGGTTTTCAAGCCAAGCTACAACTTTCTTCATCAGCTCATTTTCTGCAGGTTATTGTGCTGTGTTGTAGGGTGTTGCAGTGGAGGGTTGAAAAACCCACTTTCTGAGCTTGTTTCTCATTGGAGGAAGGATTCCTTCACTTGGGAGATCAGTTTGGGAGGGTCTTGGACATATTTCAGGTCTTTGGCACCAGTAAAACTATTCCCCATCATTTCCAGCACTGTTCGAGCCAGGAATTGTTGTTATTTTTTAGGGCAGCCTTAGTGAGGGATCTTATGGCTCCTTTGGAGTGTTTTCCTGTGATTGAAGGGTTCAACCTTTCATTGGAGGAGGCCTTTGAGGGGATCTACATTAGATCTACTATATTCCAGCCTTCTACACTCATGTGCTTTAGTTTGCAGTGAATCTTCAGCCCTAGGGCTTTAGATCCCATCTTGTATAGGGTGTAATTCTGAAAACCCTTTCTAGGTTATTTGTAGGAGTTTGTATTAAGCAGAGATCTATATTGGGCATATAAAAACCCTACATATTTTTTACATTATTATGCTATAGCAGTGTATTTAAAATTGTGTTGTAGCAGCTCTCTGAAATTTTGTATTATGACAGCAGCTCATTTGTGAGAGTGATTGTTTATGGGAGGCTTGTTCCTTCATTTTATATGGTTTATGCCTCACTATTTGTGTTTATTTGCTGATCTAATACATGATGTTATGTTTCCATATTGGTCTCTAATGTTCATAAGTTGATTTACACTGCTATTTCTAGTTTGTGTTCATATATTACTACATTCCCCATTTGAGAATATTACAGTGGTATCAGAGCATAATCTTGGCTCAGCCTGTGGATCTCAGCCATTATGCTATAAGGGTAATAATAAGAAGAAAATATGTATAGAAAAGACAAAAAGAAGACTCCATTATTTGGAGGAAGGAAGGAAGAGAGGCTCTCAAAGATTCTTTTTCAAACCATGCAGAGCATTAAGGGAGATCTCAAGAAGATGAGAAGGGAGATGTGTAGAGAATCTCCAAGAGAGTTTGAATCTAAAGCAAACTCTAGATTTTCACATGATTAGTGTGAGCATGTAGCCACATACTATGATTCATAGCACAGTCATATGCCCATATCTACCATGAGGGAGATGAAAGAAGAAGAAATGCCTAGGAGGGGAACTCTTAGTGATTATTTGCAAGAATATGAATCTCAAACTAAGAGGTTCAAAGATCATATCACCTTCCAAGAGTTTTGAAAGCTCAAGGTGGAGAGGTGCAAGCAACATGATATGGGTAGATTTTTTCTATCTACTTTTGATGGTTCACTGAAATATTCAGCAGGAGCTTGGGTGGAGGAGCTAGACACCTATTTGCAACAACACCAAATTTCAGAGAAGGAAGCCATCAAAGTTACAGCGCTACATTTTGAAGGTAAGGCCTATGCTTGGTGGATATTTGAGTCTTTTTCATTAAGAAATGCAAATACTTCTTCTTATATAAAGTTCACGAGGAGGATAATGGAAAGGTTTGATGAGAAACATTCTGAAACACCTTTGGTGGAGGTAAACAAACCAAAACAAACAAAAACTTTGCATGTGTTGGAGGAATCTGTAAACCCAACTCCACTTCAAAAAAATGTTGAAGAGGCTAACATCTTGCATAAAAACTTGTTAGAGGCAATATTTTTATCTCATACTCCTGGAAAAGAGGGCATGAACATCCCTTTTTCAAAAGAGGATCTTCTTATTAAAAAGTTTCCCATTCATATTGAAGAGGAAGGGAAGGCTAGAGGCAACAATGTTGTCATATCTAGAGCATATCTAGTATCTCATGCAGAGGAGGATGGAGCACATGATCCAATAAGAGGGATTCATGTATCATTGCAAGAAGTTCCCAAGGATCTCATATGTGGAGGTCAAGGTATAATCAATGAACAACATGATTGTGAAACCTTGCAGATGAAAGGAGAAGGTAGGGAGTATGACCAACATCGTATAATGAGGAGCACACACCCCTATCTATTTTAGAGGGTTGATACACATAAGAGGCAGACTGATTTGCACAGTGAGGGTAGGGACAAAGTTGTCCATCCATATGTGCAGTCTACTCTTGACATTGATGTCTCACTACATGGAGGCATTCCACCAGGGAGACCACCAAATCAGGAGATGACGAGAGATGCTTCATATTGGGTTGCACCACTCATCGGTTCTGGAGGGGTGCGGACCTTGGGAGGACGTGATACATCACAGAGAGTCTGGGATAAACTCAAGGAGGAGGGATACACTTCCCCATTTTCAGCATCACCCACTCTCACTATATTCTACGCTGACAGATATTGCTGCAATGATGGAGGATGGCACCACCAAGGTGCAAGGGAGGTACTCCAGGGATTTGGAGAAATAGAGGGTACTTCCTTTGAGGAAGGAATCCTCCATACATTGGAGTAGATGGAGGCCACTCATGCTTACATTTTCCAAGATCAAGTGATTCTTTTTGGATGGTAGCTTCTCATGGGAGGCCAACTTCCAAAGGTCACCACTTCTATTTGAGCACGAGCATCTACATGATGGGCATAGAAACATTTTGGAGGATTAATTTGGCATGATGGATGTCAAAGTAGAAGACAGCAACATGTGGGGAGCTTCACATTTCAGATCTTCGGCGTTGTCTCTTAGGAGGATTGATCCATATTGGAGGTATTAATTCTTGGTAGAGTACTCCAAGGATCTTGGTGCTTGCATGATTCTTGATGATCCAGAGGAATATGATAGATATATGGTGGATGATGAGATCATCTATTCTTATGGCAGAGTCTTCTTGAATAGAGCTTCTAAGATCAAGGAGAAGCTGCTACATGTAGCACATGTGGACTTTATTTCCATGCACTTTGATGCATATCATTCCTTGATGGAGGAGTTCACTTGGGAGGGCATTCAGTAGGATGTGTATCAGCATGTGGAGAGATGCATAGCTCGGATGGTGATGGATAGGTTGTCACCACCACTTCTCTACTGATTAAGACTGAGGGAGAGCTTTCAGTTGAGCCATTTCAGCTCAATGACCAAAGTACATAGTAGAGAAAGTACATCTTTCCATTCTAAATTGTACTCCTTTACTTTATATGAGCAGCATGTTGTACCAAGGAGGGTCATTTCTTCTTGTAAATGGTATTATGATGTACTTGAGGCCATTTTTAGCATTGATGATGGCCATGCTATTGGTGGTTTGTGGGGGAGGCCACATGATTCTTGGTGTGCACCATTGGCACCACATGTTACTTTTATGATCCTATCTTGTAGGATGATTGTGGCAGCAAAAAAGTGGCTAAAAATACACTTGTTATTATTTTTTTGAGGCAGGCAAGGGATGCATTGCACTGGTTCCATATGTGGAACTATGATCCACCTCCCAGTTGTCATATGGCAACTTGTTTTCATTGGTTTTTTCTTCCATATATTGATGATGTTCTTATGTTTATGGGAAGATTTGTTGGGAGAGTGGCACAAGAGTTGAAGGTGCCCATTGGGAGTATGATTCTCCCTACTTTATATGTTACATGTTTCAGGAGAAACAATGGGAAAAGCATGATTGCCACACTATATCACTTGTTTTCATGTGGGAGGAGCCATTTGGAGAACTTGAGGGGCCACTTCATGGATTTTTTGTTTGTTGGGGTAACTTGGGCCATTCTTGGAGGCCATGAAATTTCAGCCCAAGATTAGCAGTAGCCCCATACTTACCATAAATGGAGAGAGAAACAACTTTAGTGGGAAAATCTAATCTCTCCATGCAGCCCCAATACATTGCATAAATCGAGGGTTGAGGATTTCTTTGATGAGCTACCTAGGATGGCTCATTTCATTTGGATGATAGCATGGGTGTGGGAGTCTCTCATTGGGAATGAGCTTCCCCATTTTTGTCATCACTCCTACCTTGACGAGGCCATTGGACAGTAATAAGGTTTCCACTTACACCTTCCACATTTTCATGATGTGAGCCACTTAGTTTTGCATACTTGGGAGGAGTCATTGGAGGGAAGATTGATTGCAGATTATCTTGAGCAGTCGTGGGGACTATTGATGAGGAGGACACAAGAGGAGGAGGGGAGGAATTTTTCTCTCCCTTTACATTTGCTTGGGGACAAGCAACATTTTGGAGGGGAGGACTATAATATTCCAAAAATTTAGCCTTCAGTTAAATGGAATATTATAGTTTGTTTTATCACTAGGTAGGTGAATAAGTGGGTGGGGAGGCCCACAAGTCTCCTTAGCAGCAATAAAAACACTTCAAGTATGAAAAGAGACCCTTTTAGCAACTAAATAAAGCACCTCCAAGTGTGAACAGGGGTTGGATCATGTTGATTTAGTCAACTTTGACCAAGTCAACAGCGCTGTTATGGAGGAGCGGAGATTAAATGAGGAATAACGCAGTTTTGGAGGGAGATTGATTTCACGAAGGAAATGACCTAATTGAGTGGGGCCAAGGGAGAGGAAGCTCATAATATATATAAGGAAGAGGATGGAAGCCATATGGGGTTATGTTTTGGAATATTATTTTGTATATGGTCTGTTTAGACTACTTGCATTCTACAGCTATTTAGTTGAGATTACTGTGCTGTTTAGCACTGGGTGTTCCCGAGTGGGAATCCCATCTCTTTCCTTGAGAGACCTCTTGGGAGAGCATTGCATTCATTTACACATTCTGGTTTTTATTCCGAGCTACTACTTTCTTCATCAGCGCAGTTTCTGCAGGTTATTGTGCTGTGTTGCAGTGGAGGGTTGAGAAACCCATTTCTGAGCTAGTTTCTCATTGGAAGAAGGATTCCTTCACTTTGGAGATTATTTTGGGAGGATCTTGGACATATTTCAGATCTTTTACACTAGGCCAACTATTCCCCATCATTTCCAACATTGTTCCAGCTAGGAATTGCATTATTTTTTAGGGCAGCTTTAGTGAGGGATCTTGTGGCTCCTTTGGAGTGTTTTCCTGTGATTGAAGGGTTCAACATTTCATTGGAGGAGGCCTTTGAGGAGATATACATAATATCTTCTATATTCCAACCTTCTACACTCATGTGCTTCAGTTTGCAGTGAATCTTCAGCCCTAGGGCTTTAGATACCATCATGTATAGGGTGTAATTCTGAAAACCCTTTCTGGGTTCTTTGTAGGATTTTGTATTAAGCTGAGATCTGTATTGGTCATATCTTTTGAAGCATATAATAGCCCTACAAATTTTTTACATTCTTCTGTTGTAGTAGTGCATTTAAAACTACGTTGTAGCAGCTCTCGGGCATTTTGTATTATAACAACAGCTCATTTGTGGGAGCGATTGTTTATGGGAGGCTTGTTCCTTCATTTTATATGGTTTATGCCTCACTATTTGTGTTGATTTTATGATCTAATACATGATGTTATGTATCCATATTGGTCTCTAATGTTCATAAGTTGATTTACACTGCTATTTCCAGTTTGTGTTCGTATATTGTTGCATCCCCCCATTGGGAATATTACAAATATGTATTGAATAGTAGAATTATCTCCATTCCAATGGTGGTGTTGATGTTGTAATATGAGTACAATGGTTGCAATATTTGGAGGTGATAGCTTTTAATTTTCAAGAAATTTTCTTGAAATTTTTTGGAAAGGAATGAATTTGAATTACACGGTATCGCAGGGAAGCCGGGAAACATAATTAGTTATAATGTCATGAAAAAACTTCTTAAGAAATAACAATGAGGCATAATTCCACAATTATTATCACTAGAGGTTCAAACATCAAAATCATATATTTCTCCATATCTCCAAAAAGTATTGGAAAATCATTCCAAGGAGTTTGAGACTCCCAAAGGACTCCCACCTATTCATGATCATCATCATGATATTCATTTGATTCCAGGAAGTGTTCCTCCAAACATGAGGGCTTACAAATATCCTTATGCTTAAAAGAGTGAGATTGAACACATGGTTGCAGAAATGCTAGAGGCTGGTATAATTAAACTTAGTCAAACTTATTTATCTACTCCAGTAGTATTGGTGCACAAAAAGAATGGATCATGGAATATGTGTTTGGATTATAGGGAGCTCAAAAAGCTCACTATTAAAGACAAATTTTCCATCCCCGTCATTATTGAATTATTGGATGAATTACATGGAGTAATTTGCTTCACCAAGTTGGATCTTCGTTATGGATATCATCAAATTAGAATGAAGACTGAAGACATTTCAAGAAAAGCATTCAAAACTCATGAGGCCCATTATGAATTTTTGGTCATGCCTTTTGGCCTGACTAATGCACCTTCCACATTTCAAGGTTTGATGAATTCCATTTTCAAACCCTTCCTTAGAAGATTTGTGTTAGTATTTTTTATGATATTCTAATCTACAACAAGTCTTGGAAGTATCATGTTCAACATGTTGACACGGTGCTCAAACTATTCGAGGAGAAAAAAATATATGAAAAAACCTCCAAATGTTTCTTTGGAGTATAGGAGGTAGAATATTTAGGTCATATTGTATCTCATGAGGGTTTTCAGGTAGACCTAACAAAATTAAATCCATTAAGGAATGGAATATCCCTACAACCATAAACCATATTCATGGATTTATAGGGTTAACAGGGTATTATTGCAAGTTTTTTAGGAATTATGGGATAATATCAGCACCTCTAATATAATTACTTAAGAAATATGAATTTTCTTGGACTCCAAAAGAAACTAAGGCCTTTGAACATCTTAAAGAGGAAATGTGCCAAGCACTGGTCTTAGCTACACCAGACTTCACAAAAATGTTTATTGTGGAATGTGATGCCTCAGGAAATGGAATTAGTGTGGTTTTAACGCAAGAAGGAAGATCCATTGCTTCTGAAAGTCATCCAATCAAAGGAAAGTATTTACAGAAACCTATTTATGAGAAGGGAATGTTGACAATAATACATGCACTAAAGTAATGCCGACCTTACCTAATGGGAAGACACTACAAGGTAGAAATAGATCATGATAGTCTTAAAAAAATTTTGGAACAAATATTATCTACAAAAGAGAATAAAAAATGGGTCACAAATATGTTGGGTTATGACTTTGAAATCATCTACAAAAAAGGGAAGAAAATTTTTGTTGCAGATGTACTCTCAAGAAAGGATGAGGATGTCGAAGAATTGCTTTATGCCATTTCTATTATCCAACCTGAGTGGATAACCAAAGCAAGGGATGAATGGAATAATGATGAAGAGGTTTGGACACTCATTTAAAATTTGCAGCAAGATTGTAGTAGATCTAAAACATTTAGCTGGAAAAATGATTCATTTTGCTACAGAGATTTATTATATATTTGTAAGAATTCCCAACTCAAACAAAATATTCTTTTGGAATTGTACACCTCTCTCTTAAAAGGGCACTCATGATTTTTAAAAACTACAACATTCTTTCTACATTTTCTTGTACGTTACTAGATGTCTATAATCCTTCCATGCATTGGTTTTTTCTCCATTTTCTCCTTTGGTATAATTTTCTATACCTCTTCATTGCTCATAATCATTACTTTTTCCCTTCTTGTAACTTAAATAATGTTGTAGTTATTTCGACACCTTTACCATTATTTTGTTAAGGAAAAAATATAATTAACCATGGAATAATGTTGTAGTTATTTAGACACCTTCACCTTAAAAATAAGTAATTAGGGATTTAGAGGATGAACAATGCTTTACCTTACTTTTGTTATGAAAAAAAATAACTATTGTGTAAATCAACAACCTCCATTATTTTAAACCATAGTTACTTTAGAAAATAATGGGGAACCTTTTAATTTTTAGAGTTTAATAAAATAAACCCTTAGAGTATTTCTTTTGATAGGAATAGTGGTCAAAAGTGGATGAAAACTTTAAAAAATTGGCTTTCCAAATACTTAAGTGGAGATAAATCGCATTTCGCAAATCGCAAAATCATTTACATATGTATATATAATGATGAAATATTTCAGTTATAATTACATTATAATGAACAAAGTCGACGTGTTTCAAACCAACCAGTGTGGTTCATCATCAGGACTAGGTGAGAGATCAGATCAGTCATTTAGTTTAAATAGATGTAGGAAAGGCAAAGAAAACCATTAGAATAACAGCTAATTTGGCTTTGAAATCCATAATAGTTAGTTCTATTAATTTAATTATTTAATTAAAAATTCTTAACGACTAGTTTGAATATTGAAATTAATAATGGTTAGGTCAATTTAATAGTATAATTATATATAAAAAATATTTTATTTTTATTAATATCGTTAATTGATTATTAAAAAATACAAATATTATTTTATTATAATTATATATTATTTTATTGTAATTCTATCTTTAAAAAAATAATAATAAATCCTGACTACGCTGATGATGGAAACACAGAATATATCAGTTATAATCACGTTGACAGTGTAAACACTAGTTATATCAATTCCAATTACACTGATGGAGTAATAACTTGCAGAACTTACAAACCTGTGGTTGAAATATGTTCTGACAAAGGTAACAACAGCAATCACGGTTTGTTCAGGATTCAATACAAAACAGAAAATATGCTCTCCCTTAGGAGGTACGTTTCTTCTCCCAGGATGCTACATAAGGTTAATACTGGTCACAATGAAAAAATTGTAGATTTATTTACCTTAGAACATGTGGCTGGAGAACACATGCCGGGGAGAATTACTGGTGAGCTGGGTGCTGAGGTGTCAGTAGTCAACCTTTCATAGAATCATGAATTGAGTGAATTGGGTGCTGTTGTTTTAGCAGTCAACCCTACGAATGATAATGATGTATCCGCCCCAGATTCACATGAAGAAGAACATATATCGGTGACGAATTACGATGCTAAGGTTGATAACACACGGGTTGATATTCTGGTCAAAGATTACGTTAGCACCAGCACAAGTCAAAGCCAGCTCCTCAATGATAAAATGTAGCAATCTCCGCATCTTGAAACTGATAAAATGAGTGACTCAAATAACAAGCAAGGCTCCAATATTGATTCTTTAACCATCTCGGTCCTCGCTAAAAAGGATAAAAAAGAAACTAATAAGAAGATTGCTCCTAATATGGATACGAATTCCAAGAATAATTTATATAATAATGCCATGAACAGACATGAGCATAACCAACCTACCAAAAATAAAAAATTTCGTTAACTTATCCTATATGGAGTTAGGTCAGGATACCATTAAGATTCTCAGTAAGGGTCTTGGATTTGTTATTGCTCCCAAAGGAATCCCAAACGAAAGTATTTTGTGCAGTATTGAGGAGGGGATTAGAGGTTTAACGCTTGATGATAAAGAAGCCTTGAGACAAGAATGCTCCCTGATTCTGAAAAAAGCCAAAACTCCCAAAAGCAACCTAAGTAAGGAAGAGTTTTTTTCTTTCAAGGCTCTTCGCAATAATGAGAACATTGTGGTTCTTAAATATGACAAGGGAGGTGCTGCCGTCGTTCTTAATAAGGATGATTATATTAGAAAAATGAATGAACATCTAGATTGTAGCAGCTACAAGAAGCTTAACTACAACCCCATGCCCAAGGTATTAAGAGAAGTCAAGAAAGCAACAAATTCTGGGTTGGATGATAGGCTAAAAAAGAAATTAACCCCGTCTTGTGAAGTCATGCCAAGAATTTATGGATTACCCAAAATTCATAAAGAAGGAATCCCCCTAAGACCGATTGTTAATACCATAGGATCCCCTACTTATGAACTAGCAAAATATGTGGCTAATATCCTAAAACCTTTCGTTGGAAATAATGACTCTTTCATTAAGGACTCAAGTGATTTTGTCAAGCTCATTAAGAATCAAAAGGTTAAAGAAAGCGACACCTTGGTTAGTTTCGATGTGGTATCACTTTTCACAAAAATCCCTTTAGATGAGGCAATCCAAGTCATTAAAGATGTCACCGATCCTGAAACAACCAATCTTGCTGAGATTTGCCTTCACTCCATGTTCTTCAGTTTTCAAGGGGAATTCTATGAACAAGTATCAGGTGTCACAATGGGATCTCCACTTTCCCCTATTGTTGCCAACTTATACATGGAACATTTTGAGAGAAAGGCTCTTGCCTCTTATCCCTTAAAATATGACTGGTGGAAAAGGTTTGTGGACGACACCAACATAAAATGGGCCCACGATACAAAAAATATTGAAGGATTTTTTAATCACCTCAATTCCATTTCCACAGAGATTAAGTTCACAATGGAGGTTGAGGAAAATAGGAGCATTTTGTTTTTGGACATTCTGGTCACTAGGAATGATGATGGAACACTTGGGCACCAGGTGTTTAGAAAGAAAACCCATACTGATAGCTATCTGCATGCTGAGTCCTACAATCATCCAGCTCAAAATTTTGGTGTCCTTAATACCCTGGCTGTCAGAGCCATGAGGATTTCTAACACCAAACACCTGAGCGACGAAATCAGTCACCTTTCAGCTGTTTTCAGAGATTTAGGTTATAAAGATAGGGATATTAAAAAAGCCCTGGAAAGAGATAAGGGTTCGGTCTTACCTCGGAATCGCCATGAAAATCAAGAAAACATGGGAAGATTTGTTCTTCCATATATTAAGGGGGTTACTGATAAAATAGCCAAGCTCATGAGGAAAAATGATATTTTTGCTCAATTTTTGGCATTGGGCACTATTAGGTAAAAGATGCGATCAGTTAAGGATGGCATAAACCTGGAACAACTTAAAGGAGTGTACAAGATTGACTATTCATGTGGGAAGAGTTATATAGGTGAGACTGGGCGTTCACTTCAGAAAATACTTAAGGATTATGGAGCCAATATCAGGTATGAACGATCATGCACCTAAACCCTTGCAGAACACTCCTCGAAAACCAACATTCAAATTCGTCTGGAAGATGCAACAATCATTGCGAAAGAAGAGCACTATCAAAGAAGAAAAATAAGAGAGGCCCTTGAGATTATAAAGCATCCAGATAATCTTAATAGGGATGGTGGAGTTGAAATTAGTGACACTTGCAGACCCCTTCTTCGATAGATCTGCTCCTCCAAAAACACCCTCCATTGAGGTATAGTTTTTAGGTATATAACCCCAGGTATGTTCCTCCTCCTTTGGATTCTAATTTAGTTTTAGTTTTAATGAACACAAATTCTAATAATTATCCCTATTAATTAATTTTTATTTGGTTATAATAAAAGCTAATTAATTAATCAATAATTATTAGGATTTTATTCTATATTCCCTTATAATATATTTTCCCTAACCTAATAATCCTTTTTTTCCTAGCTTAATAAGTTTTTAAGTTTATTAAAATGAGCTTAGTTCTCTAATAAAAATAAACCTTTAAAGTTAAATTTATAATAAAATTAGATACATAATAAATTATAATGGTATATTTAATAAACTAGATATATCATTTTAATTTAATTATTTATTTATATTTTATTTAGATCTTAATTAGGTTAACTAATAATAAATCACCATCTAGGTTTTTTAATTCTTAGTAATCTTTTATCTTGATTAGTAATTAATACTCTAATTAAAATAATAATTGATCTTTAAAATTAAATATTTAATAAAATTGGATATATAATAAATTAAAATGATATAGTAAATAAATATATCCTTTTAATTCAATTATATATCTATATTTTATTTAGTCCTTTGTTAAATTAACTAATAATAATTCACCTTCAATAATTTTTAATTTTAGTAAATCTTTTATCATAATAAATATTTTCTAGGCTTTAAAAATAAAAATTAGAACTTAAAATAGTTTATTTAGATCTTTAACCTTTTAGGAGTTCCTTTTCTAGATTAGTTATTCTTTTATAAATGAACCTTATAGCGTAGATTATTAACCTTAATAACATAAAATTTTATTGAATTAGGATTATAATAAATATATAAAAAAATAAATTAAAAAATATATAAAATTATAAACTTTGGTCGGCTCTTTTCTAGAAAGCTACTTCTACATATATTAATGGTCTTAGTCTTTTTCTCAATTTCTTCATTCAAGAAAGTCCTGATGATGGATCCCCATTGGGATTCGAAACGTCGACACTCGTTCTCTAGCATTGTGGATAATGCGGGAAGTTTTTAAAAATAAATAAATAAATAAATAATAATAATCATAACAAAAATATAAAAATAAAAATAAATAAAATAAAATAAAATAAAATAAAATAAAAAATATAAAAATAAAAATAAAAAAGGAAAATTAAGAATATAAGGCAGGGATCCAACGCCTACTTATAGTCCAACCATCATCTCTATTGAGATTTATAGGCTTTTTTTCAATTTCAAGGGCCTCTCTTAACTTACGATGATGAAAGTGATCAATCCTGGCTAAGACCTTAGCCTCTTCGATGAAGATATGATGGTTAGTTTTTTCCACATGTTCAGCTAGGGCAAAGGTGCAAGACCTTCCATTCTTAATGTCAGCCACATGTTCACATATCCTTTGGCTAATGGACCTACCCGTTTCACCAATGTAAGGCATCCCACAAGAACAAGGAATAAGGTAGACACCTTTTCCATCCCTATGGTTCACCAGATCTTTAACTGAGTTAAGAGAGTTGCGAATCGTGTTAAGGGGTTTGAAGGAAGAGGAAACCTTATGCTTCCTAAGAATTCTAGAAATCCTATCAGTGGTACCCTAAATGAAAGGAAGCCTTACATTGCAGGACCATTGATTAGGATCATTTGTATTTTTAACCAAGGGACCTCTTTCTACTTTAAGAAATGCTTTAAGTCCTTGTGACTTACTATAACCATTAGAAAAAAAAAAATTAAGGAGATGGGTCTTTTCTCCCTCAAGGTGAGACTCATCAGAGATTCTCAATGCCCTAGTGGCTAAGGTGTTGAGGACGCCTAACTTTTGAGCAGGGAAATGATGCGAATCTGCATGAAGATATTGTTCAGTATGGGTTTTTTATGAAAAACCTGATGTGAGAAAGAACCATATTCCTTTATACAGATAAGAACGTCAAGGAAAAGAAGGCTCCCATCCACCTCATAATCCATGGTAAATTTTATGGAGGAAGATTGACTGTTAAGATGAAGGAAGAACCGATCCAGCTCTTCCTTACCATGAGCCCAGACGACACAAGTATCATCTACAAACCTTTTCCAAAGCTTTGGTTGGTATAGAGCAGAGAAAAGAGCCTTGGATTCAAAGTCCTCCATAAAGAGATTAGCAACAATCGGGGAAAGGGGAGAACCCATAGCAACACCACAGGTTTGCTCATAAAACTCACCTTCAAAACTAAAGAAAGTAGAAGTTAAGCAAATCCGAACTATTTAAACTCAACGACTGATCTAATCTCACACCTAGTCCTGATGATGAACCACATTGGTTGGTTCGAAACACGTTGAATTTGTTCATTATAATGTGATTATTACCGAAATATTTCTTCATAATTTATTGATGGATCACAGAAGCCAAAAATATATTAATATTGAAACCCTGATCGGTATGGCCTTGGCAATGAATGTTCATCATTTTGAACAGGCATGCTTGCGGGTATCTAAGTTGAGATCAAATCTTACCTTTTTGAAAAGATGTAGAGATGCTTCCATTATTCCTTCTTTTGCTTTGATTAAACATCCGCTCAATATTTCGAAAAAACCATCATGTATTTTTGAAAACCAGCCTTGCGCTCATTCATTGTGAGATCTCTAAGGTTAGAAGATGCCTTGATCTTCTATCAAGAAAGTTATTCTCGTGGCATTTAAATCTGTCCAATTCGATTCCATAAGACTTATGGACCAAAATTGATGCCAGGTCCGCTACTAAATCCAATTGTTGGGAGGATTTGTGGAAGGAGAAACTTTCATTAAAATTTCTGAAGTTGTATAAAAGGTCTTCCCTCGCAAATCAAGATTCGGTTCCGTCAGTGAGTAGGATGAATGCTGGTCAAATTTCAGCGCTTTGTTCTTGGGTTTTTGGTGTCTCCTCGCCAGCTATTTCAAATTTCGGTGTTCCTCCTACTTCTTCTGATTTGGCGTTTTCTTTGGCTAGTTCGTTCGATGGCGATAAGCAGTCTAATTCCAACAGCAAGGACTGCTCTCCGACTTCATTAATGTCCAGATATTTACTCATTTCAGAAAATATTGTGAGGACAAGGCAGCCTTCCTCTGGTATTGCGAAAACCTCATTTTATGTTGCTGTGATTGACGGTCAGTTTAATAGACATTGTACCAGTTGGAGATCTCCACTTTCAAGGTGGAGGAGATCATCTAGCATTTCCCAGGTGGTTGAGAAAGAAGGTTTCAGCATTGCCCAGTCTTCTGCAGGATTCAGTGGATACGCTATCCTCGCTTCCAGTGTTTCTAGTTTAGGTAATACTGTTCCTGTAGGTTCTGATGATGACGTGATCATGGGTGATGAATGCCTGTCTTCTGCAGGATCTGTTGGATACGCAACCCTCGCTTCCAGCATTTCTAGTTCAGGCAATATCGTTCCTGTATATTATGATGCTAACGTGATCTTAAATTCTAACATTGATAATTTTTCTATCAACCCTTTAAGCCCTAATAAATCTTTAAGTAATTTAGAAATTTACTATAATAGTAATTAAATTAACTTAAAAAATCCAATTAATAAACATTTATTTATGAATAAATTTTTTATCAATATTAAAAATGAAAAATGGTCAAAAGATAAGATAAAAGGATTTTATGAACTAAATAATAAATATGATAATAACTCTATTATAGATAATAATTTTAACAATGACATGGTTAAGAAAATTAAAAATGACAATATTAAGATTATTAATAATGATTCTACCATTGATAATTGTATTAATAATGACAAAATTAAGAATGGCTATACTATTGATAATAATTTTAGTAATGATAGGATTAAGAATATTAAAAATGACAATATGATGAATATTAATAACGACTTTACTATAGATAATTATATTGATAATGACAAGATTATGAGTATTAATGAGAATAGAAATAATTTTAGTAATGATAATACCCATTCTAATAATAAATATAACATCAATAAAATTGTCTCTAGGAATACAGTAGTTAATCTCTCGAGCTTCTCCTTTGACTCGTCGGTTTATAAGCTTCTAGAAAAAGGCTTTAATTTTTCCCTTGCTCCTAGGAAAATTCTGGTTCATGATATTATTTGCGATATTGAATTTGGCATCAGAGACTTACTGGATTCCTCTAAGGACATTATAAGGCAAGATTGTGCGGTCATTTTAAGGAAAGCCAAGCCCCCCAAGAGCAACCTCAGTAACCTTGAATTTGAGGCCTTAAAATCCTTAAATAATAATAAGGATATTGTTTTTCTTAAAGCTGACAAAGGAGGTGCAGCTGTAATTCTTAATAAAGAGGATTATAGGAAGAAAATGTTAGACCATTTGGAGAATAGTGGGAGCTACAAAAAAATTTCTAAACATCCCTTGAAAAAGGTCTCAAGAGTTGTTTCTGAGGCTATCAAGTCAAGCAGCTCCGTGAGTTCTCTTAGTAAGAAGTTGATTGAAAGCAACCCCCTTACTCCAAGAATCTATGGCCTTCCCAAAATCCATAAGGATGGTGCTCCCCTTTGGCCCATTGTAAACACCATTGGTGGTCCAACTTATCTTCTTGCTAAGTATTTAGCCTCTAAGCTTTAACCTCTCGTAGGTCATACCGATTCCTTTGTTAAAGATTCTGCATCTTTTGTTAATGAGTTAAAGGGTGTTAAAATGGGGCCTGAAGATAGGTTTGTTAGTTTTGATGTTGTCTCTCTTTTCACCAATATCCCTATTAAGGAGGCCATTGAAGTCATTAATCGGATCACTGATCCTGACACAGCCTTTTTAGTTGGGATTTGCTTAACTTCTACTTTCTTTAGTTTTGAAGGTGAGTTTTATGAGCAAACCTGTGGTGTTGCTATGGGTTCTCCCCTTTCCCTGATTGTTGCTAATCTATTTCTGGAGGACTTTGAATCCAAGGCTCTTTCCTCTGCTCTGTACCAACCAAAGCTTTGGAAAAGGTTCGTAGATGATACTTGTGTCATCTGGCCTCATGGTAAGGAAGAGCTGGATTGGTTCTTCCTTCATCTTAATAGTCAATCTTCCTCCATAAAATTTACCATGGATTTTGAGTTGGATGGGAGCCTTCCTTTCCTTAACATTCTTATCTGTAGAAAAGAAGATGGTTCTTTCTCACATCAGGATTTTCATAAAAAAACCCATACTGAACAATATCTTTGTGCAGATTCGCATCATTTCCCGGCTCAAAAGATAGGCGTCCTCAACACCTTAGCCACTAGGGTGTTGAGAATCTCTAACGAGTCTCACCTTGAGGGAGAAAAGACCCATTTCCTTAATTTTCTTTGTTCTAATGGTTATAGTAAGTCACAAGGACTTAAAGCATTTCTTAAAGCAGAAAGAGGTCCCTTGGTTAAAAATACAAATGATCCTAATCAATGGTCCTGCAATGTAAGGCTTCCTTTCATTCAGGGTACCACTGATAGGATTGCTAGAATTCTTAGGAAGCATAAGGTTTCCTCTTCCTTCAAACCCCTTAACACGATTCACAGCTCTTTTAACTCGGTTAAAGATCCAGTGAACCCTAGGGATGGAAAAGGTGTCTACCTTATTCCTTGTTCTTGTGGGACACCTTACATTGGTGAAATGGGTAGGTCCATTAGCCAAAGGATATGTGAACATGTAGCTGACATTAAGCATGGAAGGTCCCGCACCTTTGCCCTAGCTGAACATGTGGAAAAAACTAACCATCATATCTGCATCGAAGAGGCTAAGGTCTTAGCCAGGATTGATCACTTTCGTCATCGTAAGTTAAGAGAGGCCCTTGAAATTGAAAAAAGGCCTATAAATCTCAATAGAGATGATGGTTGGAATATAAGCAGGTGTTGGATCCCTGCCTTATATTCTTAATTTTCCTTTTTTATTTTTATTTTTATATTTTTTAATTTATTTTATTTTATTTTATTTTATTTATTTATTTTTATTTTTATATTTTTATGATGATGATTATTATTTATTTATTTATTTAATATTTTTAAGATAGAATTACAATAAAATAATATATAATTATAATAAAATAATATTTGTATTTTGAATAATCAATTAACGATATTAATAAAAATAAAATAATTTTTATATATAATTAAACTATTAAATTGACCTAGCCATTATTAATTTCAATATTCAAACTAGCTGTTAATATTTTTTAATTAAATAATTAAATTAATAGAACTAACCATTATGGATTTCAAAGTCAAATTAACTGTTATTCTAACGGTTTTCTTTGCCTTTCCTACATCTATTTAAACTCAACGACTGATCTGATCTCTCACCTAGTCCTGATGATGAACCACACTGGTTGGTTTGAAATGCGTCGACTTTGTTCATTATAATGTGATTATTACCGAAAGATTTCTTCATAATTTATTAATGGATCACAAAAGCAAAAAATCTATTAATATAATGTATATACTTAGAAAATAATGATTTGAAACATCTTTGTGATCCAATGAATATAAGGGAAATTATTTTATATGAGAAAAAATCCATATTTATAAGTAAATCCAATAAATAATATCATGGGACTGACTTCTTCCATGTCAGCTTATCGCATTTCGCAAATCGCAGTTTCTTCCGAAATTCTTATTTGGTCTCGCTCATACTTGCCAATGCAATAAAGCATATCACATCACATCATCACAAAAAAATCAACTGTTATATTTTATTACCACTCACAATCGCCAATGCGATAAAGAGATTGCATCCCATATCGCACGGTTGTCAAAGAAACATATGTTTCATATTACAAACTCCACCGATATTGCGATTGTGATGACATGATCGGCAGAAAAGCTAGCTTCTTTAGTATTTAATGAAGATATTACACAAGAGTCACGATGTAATGCGATAGATCTGGTTTTAATTGAGAAATGATTATAATGGTACAATAATCCATATCAGTTATCAATGTCATAAATTAATGGTTTTCTCACCCATACCACCATAATCATTTCCCTGCAATGAACATTCAACTCATATTCCATCAGCATCCGAAGTCTCATCAATTTTCAATATTTCAATTTACTATGGTATTTGTATGTATTGTAAAGCTAAAAGGTTCCTTCTTCCCACTTACTCTTTCTTACTTAATTACAAGCAAGTTTGAGTAAGAAAAGTTCTCTGGAAATGTCTAAGGCTTTGACAAAACAAAAGAATCATATGGCTCCTGTTAATCTTGCGCCTACTACCTCGGAGAGAACAAAGATGCCACCCCTGTTTCCAGATATGAATTGCGAACCTAAAAGTGGATCCTCACTATGGGAATCTATGTATAAGATATTTGAAGATGAAAAATCTTACAAAATCCAGAGAAAGGAAATAGTTGATGCCCCAAATTCTTCTGAATCTATAATTGGAGATTTATCCAATTCATTTCTTCACTGAATTACAAGAAGGCCAAAGATACTACCATATACTGATATGGTAAGGTGGATTATCGACAATCTTAACATTGGGGAAAGGAATTTCCTTACCAATAGAGGAAACATGATTGGTTCCTTTAAAGCAGAATACCTAAAGCAAATGTACCATCCTCTAGACCTTGATAAAATTTATGATAAGGAATTCCTTGCAAAATTAGCTAAGGAAAATGAAATCAAATCGGCACCAATAAAGAAGTGGAGGAGAAATCCTAACAAACACAAGAATGATGAAAATGGGATGTGTTCTACTTTTTCTCTTGCAAGTCACTATTGCTATATCGCAGCTATGATGTCTAGACATTCTGGTTAGTTAGACATGACTAGATTTTCAGTAGAATTGGTTCCCCTTATTAAAGCAACAATAGACTCTTATGCCATGGACTGGGGCAATATTCTGTCAAATAATATTGCCACCAAAATTTTAGAATATACAAAGAACCACTCTTTCTCTTCTAAAATCTTTCCTCCATTTTATATGAGTGGCTATATTATGGATTTGATGTGTTTTAAATCATATTTTATAGCTATGGGCTAGAAATGTACTACCCAACATCCCTTTCCAATTCATGTATTTCATAGTATTCTCTGGGAGTCCAAATATGAAAGTCATTTTTACAAAAAAAATCATGGAGTTATACTACCCCTTTTTGAAGTTGTTTTCAATGAGAAATCCCCCAGAATTTCGAAAGTGGCCCAAAACGACTTTTCTTCTATAGGAAAGTGGTTTGGTGAGGAGTCATTCACCTATGTACAAGTATTTTGGAGCCTAGCTCATCCACATGTCTTACCCCTCTATGTTCTTGATAAAATTGTCGCAAGATAAATCGCATACCAATCTATGGGAAATGGTCTAACCAAATTCTTGAAAGAATCCAAGAAATAATTATGGCCTTCCCTTCCAATTAACTGTGGTGTGTATGGACTTGATAACTACAATCGTGCTATAGTGGAAATTGTCGAATAGATTGTTTGAAATTATTTACAATTCAAAATATTCAATATGATCCTCTGAAAGTGGACAATAAATTCACTACTCAAGTGAAAATCAGACCCTTTGTGCATGAAGATGATGATTTTGACGACTTATTTGAGTCTGTCGAAAACTATGTTGTAGTTAAGAAATTGGAAAATTTACGACTTCACCAACCACAACTACTGAAGTTTCAACAATACCAAAACTAGAGACTTGAAACAATTCCACTCAAGATTTTTGATATCTCTCAAACCATGACTCAAAAAGAAATTGAATTAGCTATTAAGGATATTGAATTCCTTAATACACCATAGCACGATAATTCATTTGAAGTTCAAAAAATATATCTGTATTTCCATAGTAATCCCAAAGATGTTTGGAAAGAGTTCAACCTCAAACTCCAAGAAGAACAAACAGTCATGGTTATTGACCAACATCATACCGTACAAACTCCTCCTTCTACAAGTCAGGACCCGTTTACTATTGGGCACTCTGACAAAGTGGTAAGTACAGAGAGAATGGAATACATCCTGGCCTTCCAAATCTCTGAAATTGTTCTAAATATTCAAGAAATCCCTCCCTTGGACATTTTTTATAGTCCTAGGCATAAGGAAGCTGCTAGCAGGCAGAAGAAAAGGAGAAGAATAGAGCATGTCCAAACTCTTACTCAAGAAGATATGTCAATGGACATTTTTTGGAAAGATACCAAGTCAGATCCTTCATAGGATCTAACTTGGTTATCACATTTTGCAGGAGCTTATGCATATGCAACTATTGACAATGTAATAAAGATTCATAAAATAATGAAACAAAAAGATGAAAAGATCCTTCAACTTGAAAGAGATTTACAAGAAGAAAAGTAGAGTGTTAGTCAGTAGCTACAAGTACAAATAACACAACTTCAAGAGAGCCTGCACCAATTGAAAATTTAGCATCAAGGTGAAATTAATTCCAAAGATATTCAAATTCATCAATTACAGCTCTCCATTGAGAAAATGAAATACATTCCAAAAATTAATGAGTTTACGAAAGAAGATTTAGAATTAAACACCCTTTTGGCACAACAACAGGTCATATTTTGTCAGAAGTTAACAAGCATCCTAGAATTATGTGAGCAAAGTGATTCACTTATGAATCACATTGTTTATATGAGGATTAGTTTCAATGACATAGATGAGAAGGTACCCCAATTTTTTACTTGGAAGGATTATTCTAATGGACAAAAGGCCAACTTGCTAGAATTGAAGAATCAAAGAAAGAGATATTGTTCACAGATTTGGATATACACCTAAAGAAAGTAGAAAGGGAAATAACCAAATCTAAATACATTGCCACTAACATTGTGGAAATTTTCATCTAGAACCTGATCGCAACAAATATCATAGATAGATGTCATCCTGGTGCATTACCCTTGGTAAAATATTTGATAAGACAATGGCAGGTAGTGTCAAAAGTGAAATATGAGCATATTATGAATATAGAAAAGTTAGATTGGGAAAGACACTAGAGATATCTAGTGAAGCCCCACAACCAATGGCTCATGATTCGATGTCTTACAGATACGTCCTCATACATGCTACCTCCATTATCTAATTTTTTTATTACTAGAAACCTACGCATAAGACCAGGACAAGCTACTGAGGTTAAGACTATGCTTAATATTCTTCAACTCAAGGATCAAATGGAAGAAGGGACAACAGGACAGTCCTCCAGAAAATCACCCCTTTAATTTATGTTATGTTTTAATTTTACTTACTTTAAGGATATTTTTTTGAAACCAACTTAGTTTTTATTGTAATGAATATTTTAAGACTTATTAGTTTTATATTTAGACCCCTTCATGTCTTTTAATAAGGGGTGCTGAAATTTTTAAAAGAAGACTTTAGTGATGTTTCACTTCTGTACTCTTAAAGTTTTCTGAATATAAAAGGAAAGACCAAGAGTTATTTCTCAAATGAGATGAGTAAATATATATATGGTACTTTTATCTTATATGTTTAATTTGAGTTTCAAATGAGAAATAATTCATTATGATGTGTTTTTTTTATATATTTGTTTGAACACAGTTTGACATCAATTCACTTTTGAACGTGTTATGTTGTTATCATTTATATGTATATACAATACATGCATTTTGTAAAAGTTGTGATATATGCTTCATTAGATTGATTTAATTAACTTCTTAATTAAATTTATTATATTAAATGTTTTTAATATCTCTATATGAATGTATGATCTTTATTTTCACTCATTGAAAGATTATTTTGTATATTGCACAAATAAAAGGTTTCATACCGAGATAGAGAGAGATAGATCTAGATATATATATATAAATAGATACACTTATTGTTTACTGCAAGCTTGCTTATTTTCCATATATCAAATTCCACATAGAGATAAAATCATCCATTCACCTCAAATATATTAAATTTGGAAACTGATCCCACAAATCCAGTCAGAGCCATCATTCCAAACAGAAAAGGGATGGTTTTCAAGTCCTTGACTGGGTGGTTTTCCCCCATGTTTTTGCCCCAATTTTCGGGGCCTCAACAATAACTAGGGAATAATGTTGTAGTTATTTAGACACCTTCACATTAACAATAAGTAGCTAGGGATTGTGAGGATGAACAATGTTGGTCAACACTTCCATCTTTGAAGTCTAAGAAAAAATTGAGGGAGAAATATTGCATTTTATTTTCTAAGTTATTATTAAACAAAAATTATATGATATTTTGATGCTAAAATTTATTTAATTATTACTCATGTCATGCCATATTGATTCCAAAAAATAAATTAATTAATTCAATTATTGGTGTTGTGTTTGTTTCAATCGTTTTAGTAATTTTCTTAGAAGTTGAATTAGTATTAGGTTAAATCCATACCACACACTTAATATTTATTAACGTATTTGATATAATCCTATGACCTTATATCAACCATGTTTACTAATGTGTTCATTCTGGTGTTAATGTAAAATGAATCAAATATCTCAAAGTATGACTTTTGGATTGCATTTTTTATTTGTTTATTTCACATGTTATAGGCAAATCCCACATCTTGCATAATATATCATGTTAATTTAAAATTAAAATGAATAATGGATTTTGTTTCAAGACTATAAATATTATCCATATAATTCTCCTTGTTGCAAAGTCATTTGATTTGGTTTTATGTTTATATAAAAATTTCGATATCTTTCTTAGAATGAGATCTTTTGTTAATTTAAAATGAATAACCGATGTTTTTCAAGAGTGTATATATTATCCACCCATTCCATAAGTTTTTAAAGTCATTTGATCATGCAAAGTTATTTTTTAGAGTATTTTTGGATCTTAGATTCACCTTAGCCCTAAATTTATGATAGTGAGGTTGTAGATCCATCTAAGGTTTACACTTCAAAATATTTATCCCTCTCTATGCTTATCCACCAAGGGTTATAATGGATTTATTCTTGTCCATATACACCTTGTTTCAACTTCATGGAAGGAATTGCACATAAGAAACATACTATTAAAATGTTGTAACCATATTTTATAGTAGGGCTATGGTTATAATAGATTTATGTTGATTATTTTTGTATATGTGTGTATACACCATGTATCAACTTCATTACCACCATGGAAGGAATTATACTTAAGAAATACACTTGTTTAGTCAATTTAATGTCTTAAATTTCTATCATAAAGTATCGACAAAAGTTAGTAATATTTTGAAGTGCAAGTGCCCTATATATGTTAGAATCCTATCTTTCTTATTTCATTGTGTAGATTTTATATGTTGTTTTGTGGGGTTTTATGTTTCATCTTAAAATTTTGAATGAAATAGGAAAGAACCAAGAACTTATCTAAGAAATGAAATCTAAATTTAATTATCAAAGCCTAAGATGAGAATTCTATATTGAAAAAGATGAACAATTGATTTTAAAGTAACTAGTAAAGAAAATTAAATCTTTTTGTATTTTTATAGATTTTATATGATTGAAATCTAAAAGCAAGAAAGAAACTGAATCTAGAAGAATTTTATTTCTTGAAGAATAAACTTAAGGAAGAAAAGTAAATATTTAATATTAATTTAAGATTGATCTAAAAATTACTATAAAGAAAATACTCTAATAAATATAAAATGAAAGTTACTAGAAGGAATAAATGGAAATGTAAAATTAAGAAAGAAAACTGATCTAAAACAAATCTATACTGCATAAAAAGAAATGGTCTTAAATGATTAATCTAAACTATGTTAGGCTATTCTATTCTGCCAATTATCTTTAAAACATCTACTTCTACTCCTATTTGATTAAAGAATGAAAATGTCTACTTGAATCTCTTCTAAATCTGAACAAAGCATCAATCCAAGCTATGATTAATTCCTATCAAAATATGTGTTAAAAACTCCACTCTATTTATCAAATGAAAACTATCTAAATTAATTCTATGAAAACCGAGTATCAAACTAACTTTGATTCTATCTACTATTGAAAACAAAACATTTTATTCTAAATGATATGAAACAGAAGTATTACACCTATCAAAATCCAATCTAAATGACTATGGTGTGTAAATCGAAAGGTTGATTGAACTAAAGAAGGAAAACAAAGTGTTCTTCCTATTGCGTGTAGGTAAAATGCTTGTATGATCTAAGATATATGATTACAGTGTAAACAAATGCAAAAAAAATATTCATTCCATATGTTAACAAGATTATGACATCAATATATTTAAGGAAATTGAAATACTGGAGCACTTAACTATGCAAAAGACACAATATTCATTTTATGAAAACACAACATTTAACTTATGAAAAAATTAGCAATTAGCTTATGCGGTAATAGAAAATTAAACTAGAAAACAATAGAAATTTACGATACGAAACATTTTTTGTGCAGAGGCCCACTGCAACAGAACGACTTGAAGAATCACTTATGACTAATTGCGTGTCAATGGCTTTGAACACGCCTTCTCTGTGCATTAATAAAAACATAGTTTCGTTGTTAGTTTTGATGTCGTCTCTCTTTTCACCAATATCCCTATTAAGGAGGCCATGGAAGTCATTAATCGGATCAGTGATCCTGACACAGCCTTTTTAGTTGGGATTTGCTTAGCTTCTACATTCTTTAGTTTGGAAGGTGAGTTTTATGAGCAAACCTATGGTGTTGCTATGGGTTCTCCCCTTTCCCCGATTATTGCTAATATCTTTATGGAGGACTTTGAATCCAAGGCACTTTCCTCTGATCTGCACCAACCTAAGCTTTGGAAAAGCTTTATAGATGATACTTGTGTCGTCTGGCCTCATGGTAAGGAAGAGCTGGATCATTTCTTCGTTCATCTTAATAGTAAATCTTCCTCCATAAAATTTACCATGGATTATGAGGTGGATGGGAGCCTTCCTTTCCTTGACGTTCTTATTTGTAGGAAGGAATATGGTTCTTTCTCTCATTAGGTTTTTTGTAAGAAAACCCATACTGAGTAATATCTTCACACGGATTCTCATCATTTCCCTGCTCAAAAGTTAGGCGTCGTCAACATCTTAGCCACTAGGGCATTGAGAATCTCTGATGAATCTCACCTTGAGGGAGAGAAGACTCATCTCCTTAATGTTTTTTTTCTTAATGGTTATAGTAAGTCTCAAGGACTGAAAGATTTTCTTAAAGTAGAGAGAGGTCCATTAGTTAAAAATAATAATGATCCTAATCAATGGTCCTGCAATGTAAGGCTTCCTTTCATTCAGGGTACCACTGATAGGATTGCTAGGATTCTTAGGAAGCATAATATTTCCACTTCCTTCAAACCCATTAACACGATTCGTAGCTCTCTTAACTCGGTTAAAGATCCGGTGAACCCTAGAGATGGAAAAGGTGTCTACCTTATTCCTTGTTCCTATGGGATGCCTTACATTGGTGAAACGGGTAGGTCGATTAGCTAAAGGATAGGTGAACATGCAGCTGACATTAGGCATGGTAGGTACTGCACCTCTGCCCTAGCTGAACATGTGGAAAAAACTAACCATCATATCTACATTGAAGAGGCTAAGGTCTTAGCTAGGATTGATCACTTTCATCATCGTAAGTTAAGAGAGGCCCTTGAAATTGAAAAAAGGCCCATAAATCTCAATAGAGATGATGGTTGGAATATAAGCAGGTGTTGGATTCCTGCCTTATATTCTTAATAATAATTTTTTTTTTAATTTATTTATTTATTTATATATATATATATATATATTATTTTATTTTTATTATTTATTATTTATATTTATATTTATATTTATTTATTTATTTATTTTTTAAGATAGAATTACTATAAAATAATATATAATTATAATAACTTTTTTTTTTTTGAATAATCAATTAACGATATTAATACAAATAAAATGTTTTTTATATTTAAATTAAACTATTAAATTGACCTAGCCATTACAATGTTTTAATTAAATAATTAAAATTAATAGAACTTACCGTTATGGATTTCAAAGTCAAAATTAGTTGTTATCCTTTTCTACATCTATTTAAACTCAACGTCTAATCTGATCTCTCACCTAGTCCTGATGATGAACCATGCTGGTTGGTTCAAAATGTGTCGACTTTGTTCATTGTAATGTGATTATTACCAAAAGATTTCTTCATAATTTAAATTCAACTGTCTGAGATGATCTCGCCTAAAAATATTAATGAAACTTAGAAGTATAATTCCAAACAAGACTATGGTCTTCATAGCTTTCACGATTTCCTATGTGGAGAGAAAATTGTGAAGCTTCCAACTTCTCCTCTGCTCGTCTCCGCCCTTTGTTTGACTAATCTTTTGAACGTGATTTTAGGCGTTATTTCTCTCGATGTTGGATAGGTGAGTAGGAAAAAATCCATATATGGATCATTTAAAAACTACCCATATGCTCCGCTCCTCTCCTTTATCTTCGGAACTTGTCAAACAATGTCAGTAACTGCAGAAACAGAGATTAGATACAGAATTGCATGAATTTTGTAGCTAAATAAAAAATTCATTCAAATAATAAGAAAAACTAGAATATAAAAGGGAGATCATTTAAATGCCTTCTTAGGCGAAAAATGTATCAATTAACATTGTTTGAGTTTGTGAATTATGTCAAAATGGAAGGAAAAGTGGTGAGATAGGTGTCAAAAATAGAGGCAGTCTTGAGGCTCAACATACCCCCACTAAAAGACCATTGCATGTCCTCATGCAATTTCAAAACTGTGAGCCTTCACCCCATTCCTGCATATGTTCTGAAACTTCTGCTAGGACATCCAATTTCAACTTCCTTCCCTTCTTTGAAGTCACTGCTACTCTTGGTTTCTTCATCAGAAGTTTGTACTTCAAATTTATGATCTGTCTATTCAGGTATCTGTTCCTCTTTTTCAATTTATTTTTCTTTTTGAACCATAACCACAAATGTAGAAGAGTATCATCATTGATGGTTTTTTCAATTTGGTTATGAATCTTCAGAGCTTCAATTTCCTGCTTTATATGCTTATTTAGTATCTCTAGCTCAAAAATTTATTGCTTTAAAGTATTCACTAGAGGTTCTTGTGGACTAGAAGGTTTTTCATCATGAATTAATGTCTTTTTTTCATTTCTTCTTTCCAAAGATTCAATGTAATAATAGATCTCTTGCTGGACATGGTCAATATCTGGATTTATTCTACTTTGATCTTGTATGGGAGAAGAAATGATAAGTGATAGTACCTCAATATTTTCTTCTAGATCAATAGGTTTTGTAGCTTCCAGAAGTGTCTTTTCGGCTACTTTTCAAATTCTCGAGCTTCTTCTTACTGGTTGTGGAATGTTATGAGTTTCTCATTTTTCTGTGTCCATGATATTGCCTTTTTCTTTCACGCTAACTCCCCTCTTTTTACTGATTTGTTTCTTAGCCTTTCCAAACAACTGTGCAATAAGAATTTCATCTTCTGATTGTGTTTGAGGTGGATGTTCATCTTCAACAAGGTTTTCATTTTTTCTCTTTCTGCCTCTTTTCCCTTTATTATCACTAGGTTGTTTTTCTTATTTTTCTTGAAAATGATTTATGGTTAAGAAATCATCCAAAGTATCTCCTATGCTCTATAAATTAAGTTCAATGAGAATTTTTATAAATTCATGATAATGCATTGTGTTATCTATAAACTGAACCCTATTTTGAACCATCCTTGTCATCTTCCTTAGGCTATTCAGCAAAAAATATGTAATTTTTATCTCTTATCTTCTAAAAAATTCATCAGTAACCTAGCATGATAGAAGAACATGCAACCAAATCTTCCTTCACATGTAATAAAAGGCATGTTCCTCAATTTACTCTTAAGAGTTGTGCTGGGAATTCCTTTCTTAAAATACTTATGTCCATACATGGGTTTTTCAAGAAGAATTCCCATTCTTCTCCACTGATTCCTCTTTTTTTGAACCACCTTTCACCTGTGTTTGGAAGTGCCACCAAGGATTCTGTGACTGCAAATTTGATGTCAATGATTTTGACCTCTAATTTGTTGAAGGCTATTGAAAAATATTTCGTGAATTCCTTGTGAAACACATCAAATGTCTCTATGAAATTAAGCCATTGTGCCTTCTGGAGTATCTCCTTTAGCTGCAAATATCCCTCCATGCATTTCTTTCCTACAGGCTCTGTGCTTACACTCAAACCCATCTCTTTACTGAGAGTTTTTACTTCAAGATTTTCTCTTTCTGAATGGATCAATTGAGAGTTTTAATATGAGCTTGAAAACTTGGGGGAGCTATGTCATGAAGCAGTGGAGACGTGCAGGTAACAAGTGAAGTGAATGAGCTAGGGTTTGTGAGCGAGGTTTCGGTATAAGTGATGTTTCAACATGAGACATGATCATTGAATTATTAATGCATGAGATCAAATTTGATCATTGAGGAGACTTTGATGCGAGCTTGGTGGTGAATCATGAGATTTATATTTTGATTCGTCACAATCAGTTTTAATATTGACATTTCTAAGTTGGCAATATATGATCATATAATTCATATATATCAATGTTTTGAAACTTATTATTTAAAAAAAATTGTATCATACCTTCGATATAGATAACCTCTATTATTTCTTCTTTGTCTTGATTCCTCAGGTGTTCTTGAGTACATTCTTTAGTATGATCTTCAATCTTGTCTTCAACTACCTCTCTCAAAAAGTTATGTTCATTTGTATTGCAAAGATATGTAGGAGCTGCACAATGTCATAATAGCTGTAGAAATGAAACAATTTTTTAGCTAATCTTTATTTTTCTAAAAGAAAGGGAAATGCAAAGAATTTGGGATTTTTATAATGGGAGTAAATAAAATATAAGATGTTAGAAATAACCTCTAATTTTCACCTTGTATTTTTTATATAAGGATGTCAATCAATGATTGGTTTTTATACTTATACAATTTTTCTTTTTTGAAATACATACATACATACATACATACATACATATATATATATATATATATATATATTTATTTATATTTATTTATCTCTCTCTCTCTCTTAGATATGAAAAATAAAAGTAAGACTAAGTTGCGGAAGAAGAAATATTCTTCTTCACCAAATTTATATCAGCATTGTCTTGAAATTTTTTGACAAATTCTTCCTTTGTCAATGCTTTATGATAGACCTTTATACAATGTCCATTTACAAGAATAGGAACCTTTTCTTCATCAACAGTCCTTATCCTGACTGCTCCATTATGAAAGACTCGTTCACTCTCATAAGGCCCAAGCCAATGAGTTTGAAATTTCTCTTGGAAGTCTTTGAATTTTGAGTCAAATAAAAGTGCCCAATATCCTACCTGAAATTTTATTTCTTTTATGTATTTATCATACCATCTAGATCTTTGTTGTTGAACTAGGCTGGTCTTTTGAACTACATCTTGCCTTATTTCATCAAGCTCATTGAGTTGATCCATTCTATGCTTTTGAGCTTCTGACAAGTCAAGTCCCAATGTGACTGTTGTTTTGAACATTTTGATTTGGAACTCTATTGTAAAAAAAATTTCTTCTCATAAACAAGTTCATAGGGAGTATGTCATGTTGTATTCCTCCATGTATTCTGGTAAGCCCATAAAGCTTTAGGAATCCTTTCTGCCCAATCCTTTCTATGTAGATGTACAGTATTTGTGAGGATTTGTTCAATCACTTTATTAGTGGACTCCACTTTTACATTTTCCTGTGGATGGTATGGAGTATAATTTATGTGCTTGATTTTATATTCTTCCATGATATTTTGCACCATTATAGATGTAAATTGAGTTCCCTGATCTGCCACAATTTCCCTTGGGACACCAAAATGAGTAAAAATATCCTAAAAAATAAATGAAACTACAACATTTTCATTAGCAAAAGAAAGTGCTTTAGCTTCTACCCATTTAGTGACATAATTAGTGCATATAAGAATATACCTCTCTTGTTTTGATGGTGGATTGATTGGTACAACAAAATCCAGAGCCCATTTTCCAAAGGGTCCGATGGGTACCTATGGTTGTAAGGGAATTTCATCTATAGGAACTAGTTTCCCCATTATCTGACAACTGTCACACCTTTTAACATACTCCTTGGCATCCTTGAAAAGGGAAGGCCAATAATATCCTAAAAGAAGGATTTTATAAGCATTCATTTTATCAGCAAAGTGTCCTCCACATGGCTCATCATGACATGCCTTCAGTATTTTAGGTATTTCATCTTCTCGAACACATATTATAATGATGAGATCTAGACATGTCTTGTATAATTCATCATTTAATCATGAATATGATGCACTTGTTTTAATTATCCTTATCTTTTCTCTAGGAAATAAATATGATGGTAGTTTTCCTGTGGCCAAATAATTTGCAATGTTTGCAAACCATGGAGATTTAGTAGATATTGCAAAAGGTATTCATCAGGAAAATTATCCTCTATGGTGTGTCATTGTTATCATTTTGAATTCTAGATAAAATGTTAGCAACTGTGTTTTGTTTTCTAGGTCGATCTAAAATTGTGATGTTAAATTCTTGCAATAGTAGTGAATATCTTGTGATTATACCATTAGTGATAGATTTATTCATTAGATATATAATTGTCGAATGATCTGTGTGAATGAAGGTTTCATAGCCAGTGATATAATGTCTGAATTTGTTAATAGCATGGAAAAGAGCTACAAACTCTTTTTCAATAATAGTATAATTTAACTTAGCAGGAGTCAAATTCTTACTTGTATAGTAGATGGCATAAGGGGTTAGATTGGTTTGTCATAATACAGCTCCCAGAGATGTATCGAAGCATTAGTTGAGATGTGAAAATGTAATTTCCAATTTGGTCCTCTTAATATGGGTTCTTCAGATATTTTTGGTTTCAAAGTTTCAAATGCTATTTAACACTCAGGATTCTAGCTAAATTCACAATATTTAGTGTCCTGAAAAATTTCCTTCAGTAAACATCATAAAGAAATTTTCATGACTTATTGAGAGATTTTATTCTTTACATATTATAAGAATTTTTTCCAAATTTTCAAGAGCCTCTTCAAAATAATTTCCATATAATTGCGAAGTCATCCATATACACTTTCACACAATCATGTATTAAATAAGAGAAAATTCATAATACTTCTCTTTAGAATGTTGTAAGTGCATTGCATAATCCAAAAGGAAGTACTTGGTAAGCATATGTTCCCCATGGACAGGTAAATGTGGTTTTGTCTTGGTCTTCAGGTGCTACTTGAATTTTATTATACCCTATGAAACCGTCTAAAAATGAAAAATATTTCTTCCCTGCTAATGTATCCAAAAATTGATATATGAAAGGTAATGGAAAATTATCTTTTAAAGTAGATTTATTCAACTCCCTTTAATCAATACACACCTTCCATTTGCCATTTTTCTTATGAAAATTACTAAAGGTGAAACCCACTGACTGCTTGATATTGGATAAATAAAGTTTACATTCAGTAGTTTCCGTAGTTCTTCCTTTACAATTTCCCTAGGATTTGGATTCATTCTTCTTTGAGGTTGTCTAATTGGTCTAGAATTTTCCTCTATGTAGATATGATGTATGCAAGTCTCAAGATTAATTCCTCTCATGTCAGTGTACTCCCATGCATATGCAGAAGAATGTTTTTGCAATGTTTTGATTAACTCCTCTTTTTGAAATTCTTCTAGATTTTTTTTTATGTTTAAAGTTTTATCTGGAAAGATTTCAATTGAAGAATTACCAAATTATTCCATAGAATATAAAGACATTTGTCTGGATGATAAGTATTGAATATTACATTGTTCTTGAAAATTTTGACTTTTCACACATTGTGAAGATGATTCATAATTTTCTATTGAATTTATAATTTTATTTTCTTCACTAATGTGTGAAATAGTAAAAAAAGGTTGCATACCATTGTCATCATCCATCCATTCTTCATATTATGCTTCTATCATTTGTTTTGTTGGAGGATATAGAGTGAATTTATTTTTTGAGTTTCCGTTAGAAATAAACATATCATTGGATCTACAGCTGATGAAAGCATCAACTGTAGCTAACTAAGGTCTTCCTAATATCAATGGATGTCCTCCTAAGTTGTTCTTTGGAGTCAAGATCATAAATTCACCTAGATATTCCCAAGAGTCTAAGGAAACATAAATTTCTTCTAATGCACCATTTGGCTTGATTACTGATCTGTCTTCTAATTGCAGTAATGTTGGTGTATATTGAATGTTTGGAAGCCTTATTTGTTCCATTGTTTTTTTACTCATGATGTTTATGGTTGATCCTAAGTCAATCAATGTATTTGGAATCTCAATGCCATTTATGTGTGTTTTACAATGGGACTTACTAGATCCAAATATTTTTGTATGCTTGTTTTTCTCATCATGATATCTGTAATTTTTCCCACTAACTGTATTCTTTTCACTTCTTTTGTTTTTCTTCCTGATTTCTTTATACTCAACTCTTTTATTGTTTTTTCAAGGATTTGAATTTCATTAATGGCTTGTAACAAAGGAATTTCTATACAAACATTCTTCAGTTCATCTAATATATCATAGTTAGGCAACAATTTTTTTTTCTACCCCTCTATCAATTTGTATTGTTTTAAGAAAATGGTGTTTAGATATAGACACTGAAGGTTGCTCTATGATATGCGTTGATTTTATTGGACATTTTTGTGTTTTATTTTGAAAATATTGATCCTGATGAAAATATTGATCCTGATGAAGAGATGTCCCTTCTTCAGAATGATTATTTCTCTTTTAAATATTTTCATGTTGATGAAGAGAAACTTCCTCATCAAAGTGATTAGATTTTTCTTGAATAACAACAGAGGGATTTTTCTTTTCTAATATGCTACCATATCTAAGTTGAACATGGTTAAAATCTAGTGGATTTATCCTATAAGTTTGAAATTTTTTTCCCTCTATGTGATAAATATGTTGTTCATTTTTATTGTTTGGGTTTGGGAGTGGTTGAGTAGGTAGTTGGTTTGGCCTTTGTGGAAATCGTAATGAAAGTTGTGGATTATGATTTGTAAATTGAGGTTGTTGACTAGGTTGAGGAAAATGTTGTGGAGGATAGTTTTGATAAGATTATGGATATTGGTGATATTGAGAATATCTTCCATAAGTATTTTGCATTCCTTTAGCCCATGGTTGAGGTTGAGACCAAGGTTGCTGCCATGGCATTGATGAATTCCAGTTATTCTATGGGGGTTGACTATACATCATAGTGTTAAAACCTTGATTTTGTGGCCCTTTCCATGGATATGAGGCTATTTATTCTTCGAAGACATCTTTAAGACCTGGTATAGAATGACACTACTTTGTTTCATGATTTTTTGTACATATGACAGAGGTCTCTATGATTTTCAAATCAAGAGGAAATTCTCTTAAGGCATGTTTCTTTCTGCATTTAGGACATAAGATAGATAAGGCATCACTTTCATCTCTTTGCTTGTTTTGTAACTTTAAGGTGTCTATCTATTCACTAAGACTCCCCAAAATATCTGCTTTGAATTCATCAAGAAAATTCCCTATTTCTGCCCTAGTTACTATTCCAACTGCATATTTACTCACTCTAGAGATAACATGATCTCTTGTATTTCTTCCAATTCTTGATTTTCCTCTTGATATATGTATACATAATTCAGAGATATCAAGTAATGGTAATTGATAAATGTCTCCTTTTTGCATCATATTAAGAGTATCTATCCATTCATCTCAAATGTCTTTCAACAAGAGATTTTTTAAAGTATCTTGATCCAATTTTCCCATTTTATCTCTTTTTAAGTTGTAACTAGATCTCTCAATTAGGTTCTCTAAGTTTTCATCCTCTCTTTGCATTATCTTAAAAACTTCATCTTTCTAACTATGAGGTATTCAGTAATCCTGGTATTTTTGCAAGAATGCACTCTTCATCTCCTCTCATTTCCTAATATAATGTGTTATTAAACCCATGAACCATTTTAATGTTGCATTCTTAAGTGTTGAAGGAAACAATTTCATTTTTTGAGAATCTTGTTAGTATTCATAAGATCTACATAAAATCTCAAATTCAAATAGAAATTTTTTTAGGATCTTCATTTCTTAATCCATGAAAATTAGGAAGGATGGAAGGTATGATATTATTCATTGTGGCAGTTGTATCTTCATCATATATAGGAAATCCAACAGGGTATTCTCTATTGTCATCTCTATTCTCTTCTCATCTTCCTCTTCCTCTACCTCCTCCTTCATCTCGTCCTCCTTCATTTCCTCCACCTCTTCTTCCTCCTCCCATTCTTAAGGTTTCTCCATTCAAATTGTGTACTTCCCCTTCTCCTTCTCCAACCATTATAGATTCCTTGGAACTAATATAGGGTTCTATTCATGGTGTTATTTTTTCTTCTTCTGTTTCTTCTATCAATGGTATGTTGAAGAAGATTTCTTCCTCCTCTTCACTAGGGATTTCTAGCTCTTGAGCTAAGGTTTTTTCTCTTGTAGATGTTAAAAATATTACTCCTTCTATTTGAGATCTAGGATCTTCTTCTTCTAGAACTTCTTCTGTTGATGAAATTGGAGAGTCTCTATGCTGAATTTATGACCTTAAAACTTCAGAGATTCTATGTTTTAAGAATGGAATATGAGTTTGAGATGGTGGTGTGGCACTACGTGGTCTTGGTTGGGTGAGTGGTGTTGTTGGCATAAAAATTCTACCTCTAGCTACAAATCTACCCCTAGAATCTCTTTCTCTACGCATATCATGGTTTTTTTTTTTTTTTTAGATTTAAGAGATCAGGCTCCTAATTACACTTCCTGGACAATGGCGCCAAACTATTTAGTCAATTTGATGTCTTAAATTTCTATCATACATTATCGACCAGATTTAGTAATCTTGTGAAGTGCAAGTGCACTATATATGATAGAAGCTTATCTTTCTTATTTTTTTGTGTAGATTACATATGTTGTTTTGGGAGGTTTTATGTTTTATCTTAAATTTTTTTAATGAAATAGAAAAGAACTAAGAACTGATCTAAGAAATGAAATATAAACATAATTACCGAAGCCTAAGATGAGAATTCTATTTTGAAAAAGATGAAAAATTGATTTTAAAAGAACTAGTAAATAAACTTCAATATTTTGTATTTTTAGACATTTTGTATGAATGAAATATAAAATAAAGAAAGTAACTGAATCTAGAAGATTTTTAATGCTTGAAGAATAAACTTAAGAAGGAAGAAAAGGAAATGTTTAATATTAATCTAAGAAGGAAAATTATCTATAAATTACTCTAAAGAAATATTCTAATAAATAGAAAATTAAAGTTACAAGAAGGAAGCAAAGGAAAAGCAAAATTAAGAAAGAAAAATAATCTAAAACAAATATATATTGCATAAAAGGAAATTATCTTAAATGATTAATCTAAACTATGTTAGGCTATTCTATGGTAGCAATTATCTTTAAAACGTCTACTTCTACGCCTATTTGATTAAAGAATGAAAATATCTACTTGAATCTCTTCTAAATCTGAACAAAGGATAAATCCAAGCTATGATCAAGTATTAAAAACTATGTATTAAAAAGCTATGATCCTATCAAAATATGTATTAAAAACTTCACTCTATTTATCAAATGCAAACTATCTAGATTAATTCTATGAAAAACAATGTATCAAACTAACTCTAATTCTATTTACTATTGAAAACAAAGAATTTTATTCTAAATTATATGAAAGGAAAGTATTACACCTATCAATATCCAATATAAATGACTATGTTGTGTAAATCGAAATACTAATTGAACTAAAGAATGAAAATGAAGTATTCTTCCTACTGCATGAAGGTAAAATGCTTGTATGATCTGAGATATATGATTATTGTGTAAATAAATGCAAAACAAAGATTCATTCCATATGTTAACAATATTATGACATCAATATATTTCAAGAAATCGAAATACTAGAGCATTTAACTATGCAAAAGAAACAATATTCATCTTATGAAAATACAACATTTAACTTATGAAAAACTCAGAAATTAACCTATGCGGTAATGGAAAATTAATCTAGAAAACATCAAAAATTTATGTTACAAAACATTTTATGTGCAGCGGCCCACTGCAACAAAACGGCTTGAAGAATCACTTGTGACTAACTACGAATCAATGTTCTTGAACACGCCTTCTCCATGCATTAATAAAAATATAGTTTCGTTGTATAGTAGTATTACAAAAATTAAACTAATCTCTGGCTCAAAACAACCTGGTATTTATAACAAGTTAAATTCAACTGTTTCAGATGATCTCGCCTAAAAATATTAACGAAACTTAGAAGTAGAATTCTAAACAAGACTATGGTCTTCATAGCTTTCGTGATTTTCTATGGGGAGAGAAAATCGTGAAGCTTCCAACTTCTCGTCCACTGGTCTTGGCTCTCTATTTGACTAATCTTTTTACCGTGATTTAGGCATTATTTCTCTCAATTTTGGACATGTGAGTAGGAAAAAATCCATGTATGGATCATTTCAAAACTACCCATATACTTCACTCCTCTCCTTTATCTTCAGAACCTGTCAAACAATGTCGGTAGCTACAGAAATGGAGATTAGCCACATAATTGCATGAATTATGTAGCTAAATAAAAAATTCATTCAAATAATAAGAAAAATTATAATATAAAATAGAGGTCATTTAAATGCCTTCTCGAACTGAAAATGTATCAATCAACACTGATTGATTTTGTGAATTATGTCAAAAGGGAAGGAAAAGTGGTGAGATAGGTGGCAAAAATAGAGAGTGTCTTGAGGCTCAACAACACTAATAAATTGTGTTAACCATATTTTAGAATAGGATTTTATGAATTTTAATTTAATTATGGGTAATTATTATTTGGATGGTTAATATTTATTTCTAGGTTAGTTATGCTCGTCTAATTAATTTACCTCGAAAATATTAATTAAAAAAATTCCATATCAACACTTTTCATATTGGGCATGTGGTATTGATAACTATGGTATTGTCCCATCATATTCTAACAAAAAAATATTTAGAAGTTAATAATTTCCATTTCAAATTAAAGGTGAACCTCCATGGTTAACAATATCATGTTGGACACCTAATATCTTAGGGTTGGTGTGGAGCAATTCCAAGATTCAATGAAGTAGAAGAGACCTCTTGGAAGATGAAAACCAAGGGTAAGTGACATGTATTTATATGTACATCATGTAAATAAAATGCAACCTCGTGTTGATATTAATTCTACACTATTTATTTAAGTGAGTGTTTAACATGGTATACACTAAATGAATTGGTAGGGAAACATGTTATTCATTCTATTCACAAGATGTACATATTAATACATTGTTTTATGGCCTTTGGTTTTTATTTTCCATGAGGTCACTTGGAATTCAACAATTGTTGGACTTCCTCCACAACAACCCTAACAGAGTACGTGTGCAACATTTCCTCCTTATTCCAAAGGGGTGTATATGAGTCCAAGAAGAGATATAAAATACAAAAATTCATGGAAGCCAATTTCTCGATGTGCTATCTAAAATGGTGGTTTAAGGAAGGATAGAAACCAAATGAGGTAGAAGAACCTAATGTTTCTACTCGTGGTTATTTAAGTGTGACCACCAACTCTCGAGCAAGGCTTGAAGCAGTCCCTAGAATAATTCTAAATATATAAAGAAGTAGAAGTCTTTTGTGAAATGGAAATTCTCCCTGATGATGGTTTGAAGATGACCACAAGCTCATGTAGAAGAAATCAAATTCTTTTAACAACGGTGGTTTAAGGCGCGCCACCAACCAAAACATGGTCACAGGCACAAATCTATCTATAAATACAATTTTGAAATTAGATATGGTTGTCTCTAGCTCTATGATCTAGAAACTAGTTTTAGTTCTAGTTTAGGTTGGTGCTAAGGCTCTCTTGATATTTATTCGAATCAAGTAGCTAATCGTCAATTCCCATATTTCAAGTACAAGGTGATAATATGAATATATTTACCCTGTAAGACGTATCAATGTCCAATACTAAACTCTGAGGTATGAACAATATATCTTCTTAGCTATTGAAGGACATCGCCATGAAATCATCCATCCAAGGTGTTATTTTCTCTAACAAGGGTCTTTTGTTTATAGCATCTCATTGAATTATGAGTGTGTTTTCCACCATGCTTATGAGGGGATCAAAGCTTTGATATTTTAGATGAACAACTTGATCACAATTTTTGCATTTGAGAATCTAACATAGTGGTTATGAAATAAGAGCAAGTGAAGATGAAATTTCTTGAAGAAACCTTAGTATTATGAAACTAGATGAGTTTAAAGTAGTCATGAATATTAAGGGACACATCCTTTCCATATCCAAGACAAGTTATGTTCTTGTTGCTAAAAATTTCTTTAGAGGGTTTAATGATGGAATTGGGAAGTGCACACTAAACCTTTCCATATTCACGTAAATTTTCTCATGAAATGGGCACTTGATGGGAATCAGCCAAAACCTCATTGTTTATCTCAATTTTTGTTTGTTGATGGGAGAAAACTTCAAACAAAGAATTATGTTTAAGGAAAACCAATTCATAGTGATGAATATTCTATAGTAGCTCGTCTTTATGTAGCTTATATCTGAGTTTCAAAAACTAAATCTTGTATTGTGAAGTTTGAAAACAAGTTCAAGTATAAAAGAGAGAGTATTTCATATTATTACTACACCATTAACAATAGAGAGTATCAGAGTATTCAATATCTCTAATACCTCACAAATTTGAGCCATTTTCAAGAAATTTAAAGTGGCGAAATGAAAAGTGTTAACTTCAACTGACAATGCACCCATTTACAATGCAATTTAACTTAATCTCCAAGAATTGTGTCAAAATGAAGTGTTAAAATAAAATAGAATCTCACCACAAATTATACTTCTAGAAATACCTCATCAAATATAAAAATCTCAATTAAATATCTATCAATATTGATGATACTTTATTGTAAAGGATAAAACATTGATAAGAAACAATATGACATCACTTGTGTACGGTGGAAATGATAAAGCCTCTCTTACCATTATCTCTAACATATATGATTATTTCATTCAAGACTAATTTCATAAAACATTACCAATGGATCATGGTCCATTCACATAGAAACACATATAATAAATAATAGAATGGCCCTCAGATTCTCCCATCCAAACATTGCTCTACTACTGCTTTGTTGGACTCTCCCTCTCCGCTGCCTTGTTGGAAATGCAAGAAAATGTTGTTGTTGGCTAAATAGGACTACAAAAATGAGGCCGATCTAGTGGTATGTAGAGCTATGGGTTGGATTGATAGATAAACTAGCTGTGACTACTCCCCAAACCTTAAATATTGAAAGGTTGATCCCTTCACTGGATTCCAAGCCGAAATTCATTGGAATTTCTCCCTCTCCGAAACCCCTCTGCTGCTGGATTGCGTAAGTCACTGGGCGACTGTACTGTTTTGGGAGGTATTTCTTATGGCTTGATGCCAAGATAATGAATCAGTCTCTGTCGAAAAATAAACTCCTCTCCTGAGCAGGCACTCGAAGTCCCCTGAGGATGAGGTTGGGATCTTCGCTCGGAGACACCCATGTGTTAAACATCATTGCAGACTTGAATAAACAGCTCAAGCTTCCTCAAGTCATAAAGATGAGAAAATTAGAATATTTAAGAATGATTTCCATGGTTTCCCTCACCCGCTTCTTATTCTTGTGAAACCCTACATCCTTAGGTCCACTCATTAACTCTGCTACTACTTTTCCCCTTTACTTTCACACTTGTTGTACATCCACTTATTAGTTATGCTGTTACTTGGCCCCTTGGCTTTCAGACTAGCTACGCTGCCCTATAGGCCCCTTGGCCCCACAATAGCTGCGTTGTCCACCTTAGCTCTAGAAAAGTGGTTTTATTCTAACTGCTGGGTTTATGTGTCCCTTCACCCTTTTATTTACCAACTGAACTTAAGAAAAAAAAAATTGGCAAAAAATAATATTTATAATTAGTTTTTAGCTAACTAGGAATATTATAGTCCTCCCCACCAAAACGTCGCTTGTCCTCAATCAACTGAAAATATAGATTTGTAGAATTTTCTTTGCCTCCCAAGTGGCATCCTCATCTAGAAGGTTCCTCCATCTGATCGGATATTATTTGACTACTTTGATCCTTAGTTGCCTCTCCTGAGTGTCTAAAATGTCCTCCAAATGTAAAACCAAATGTCGCTCATTATCAATAGGTGGGAGCTACCTAGTGGCAAATAACTACTGCCCAAGAGCCCTTTTCAGACATGAGACATGAACAATGTTGTGTATCTTGCTCCCAGTTAGCACCTCCAACTCATATGCTACCTCCCCAACAGGTCGGATCACTCTGTATGGCCCATAAAAGTGGGGTTTGAGCATCTCATCTCCCTTCTGCTTTAGCGTAGACTGCTTGTATGGCTAAAGACGGAGGTAGATAAAATCATCTACCTCAAACTGCCTCTCCATGCGACCTCGATCTGTATACAACTTCCATTGGTTCTGCGTTGTATCCATTTTTTCCTTGATAGCACGAAGTATGTCCTAGATCTCTTGGATCCAGTCCTTAGCCCTGGGGGCCTTGCTTGCTCCAAACATCACATCAGCAAAGGCTAAAGCATCATAACCATATAAAGCATAAAATGGATACATATCAATCGACATGTGAAATGTCATGTTGTAATAGTACTCTACCAAGTGAAGCCAACACGACCAAGCCTTCTAGTGCCCTTAGACATAGTTCTACAAGTAGCCTTCTAGCCACTAGTTTACTATCTATGTCTATCCATCCGTCTATGGGTGATAACTGGTATTGGGTGTCAACTCGGTACCCACCAAATGGAAAAGCTCCTGCCAAAATATGCCCATGAAACAGTTGTCCCTATCACTAACTATGGTCTAGGGACAACCATGAAGCCTAAAGATATATCAAAAAAATAATTTAGCCACCTGTGAAGCAGTATACCGTGCGGAGATGGCAAAGAAGTATGCATACTTTGTCATCCGATCTAAAAACACATATATACAATCCCTGTCGTGTAGAATAGGCAAACCCTGAATGAAATCCATGGAAATGCTTTCCCACTTCCCCTTGGGAATGGGGAGTGGCTGTAGCAACCCCGTGGGATAGCTCAGCTCCCCTTTTTTCCTCTGAAAAACTTCACACTCCTTGAAATTCTAGAGTACATCCTCCTTGAGGCCTCTCACTGAGAACCTCTCATTGATGGCTTGGTATGTTTTGGTGAACCCTTGATTCCCTGAAAGCGGTGAGTCATGTGATGTGTGAAAGATATTCACCTTGAGCTAAGAGTCCCATCTTAAGAAAATCATGTCCCTGTAATAGATGACCTCATCGGTCACCTCATACCGATCATCGGTCACCTATCCATTCAATAACTCACAAGAGAAGGGATCCTTGGAATAATATACCAACATATAAGCCCTCTAATCGACATTAAGATTCATCAAAGACAACATTGCTGGCCTCCAAGACAAGGCATCTTCCACCACGTTGTTATTCCCTTTGACATACTCGATGTCAAAATTGCAGGTTTGGATTTTGCTAATCCACTTCTAATTCCTCTCCTGCAACTGTTTCTGCTCAAGGAAGAACCGGAGACTGTTGTGTTCTGTCCTTACTCGAAATCTGTTACCCACCAAATACTGTCAAAACTTGGACAACACATGCATGATGGCCACCATCTCTTTTTTGTATGTCGAAAACAACCTCTCATGTAGAAATATCTTTTGAGTCTCGAAAGTTATAGGATGTCCCCCTTGCATCAGAACTACACCAAGTCCCTCTCCTAAAGCACCACATTCTAGCACAAAGCGCTGAAATCCAGCAATGCCAAAACCGAATAGTTGCTCATCACCTCCTTGAGCCTGTCAAAGGCCCTTTGTGAAGTGTCTGTCCAAAAATAGGCCCCTTTCTTAGTGAGGTCTGTGAGGGGTGCTGCAAGCTGTGAAAACCCCTTGAAAAACTTCCTATAGTAGGTTTCAATGCCTACAAAACCCTAAAGTTCTGTCACATTATTTGGTTCTAGCGAATCCTGAATCATCTTGATATTCTCCTCATGGACCCTAACTCCATCCACTCCAATGATATTACCTAGGTAGAACATATTTGTATGTACAAACTCACACTTGGTTACCTTGGCATAGAAACGATGCTCCTCTAAGATGTGCAATACAACCTCAATATGCTGCAATCCTCCCATGTGCAGATATAGATGAGAATGTCGTTGAAAATTCCAGCAAAAAATTCCTCAACAGATCACTGAAGATGTGGTTCATACAAGACTGTAAAGTGGTTAGATCATTGGTCAGCTTAAACGGCATCACCAAGAACTCGAAGTGGCCATAGTGGCATCGGAACATAGTATTGAGTACATTCTAGTCCCACACCTTGATTTGATGGTACCATGACCTCAGATCCACCTTGGAAAAGAACTTCGATCCCCTCAACTCATTCACTAGCTCATCAATCCTAGGAATGGGGTATCGGTTCTTCATGGTTTTCTTATTCAATGCCCTATAATTGATGCACATCTGTAAGGTGTCATCCTTCTTCTTCACCAACATTAAGAAAGAAGCAAAAGGGCTCATGCTAGGCCAGATGTGTCCTAATGCCAAGAGCTCATTAATGGATCTCTCAATCTCATACCTGTAGGCCTTAGGGTGCCTATAGGGAGTGGCTATCACTGCCTGGATCCCCTGCTCATACTCAATAGTGTTCTCACACCCTCGTTCTAGTGGCTACCTCGATGTTATGTCCCCAAAGTCTGTGGGGTAGCTGTCTAATATAGGCTACACATTCAGGTCTATAGACTGCCCTACCACTCATGCCTCTGAAATACAAAGCTCCACTGCCCACTCCATGTCCCCCTTCTGGAAATATGCATCCATCCGGTGTGTTAAGACTGTCTAGGGTGGATATGTTTTCATGAATCTAATCATTTAGCGCTTCCCTCTGTTCTTGTTCTTCCACTCCATCTCTAATGTATCCCAATCTATAGTGACTTTTCTTAGCATAATCAGCCATTGCACACCAAATATCACATTGGTGTCTGGGATGTTAACGACAAAAAAATGATCCATTACTATATATGTTCTCATGGTTACTACTAATGATGGAACATATCTTGTGCACTTCATGGTGCTGGCACTTGGAACCAGTACATAGAAACCATCAAAACTCTCAGTTGGATTTCCGCTCCTTTGCACTAGTTGAGTATCGATAAAATTATGTGTGCTCCCACTGTCTACGAATACCATAACACGTTGTCCTTGGACTGTACCTCGGACTCTTAGTGTCAAATACTTGCGAACTCCTCGCAAGGATGAAAGGACTCCTCCTATTGGTGCAAATTTTCCTCCCTCTGCTGGTGGTGATGGTGGTGGTGGATCTCCCTCTGGTGCATCGGCATTGGCATCTCCTCCCAACTCTTCATGTGCCTCTTCTTCTCCCTCACTGTTGGAGAAGACCTCAATGTAGTGTGTCTTCCCTGTAGCATAATGATGACCCAACGGCCATGACTCCTTCCGAGTGAAGCATAGATTCCTTCATCTCAAATCCCTCTGGGTATCATCATCCAAAGGCCCTCGGCCCTGGTTCCCCTTCGGGGCTGGAACCCTCATGTCCCTCACCCTTGGTTGAAATTTTGGTTTTTGGGGAAATGGAGCTCTCATCCTTGGTAAGGCATCCCATAGATGCCTGGCCCTCCCAACCGCGTCTTGAAGTGTAACTAGTCTAGTGGATTTGACTAACCCATGCAGAGCCTCTGCCAATCCATTGATAAATATATACACCCTCCTGGATACGGACAAATATCGAATAATCACTGAGAGATTCTGGAACTTGAAGATATAAGTCTTCGAGTGCCCTATCTTTTTGAGCTTGTCTAGCTCAAAAAAATGTTCTTCTGGGTCCTTTTGGTCAAACCTCTGAACTAGTCTCTGGGTGAACTCTTCATATGCAGTCACCCCTGCGTGACCCAATGTGGTCATCCCAGGGAACCACCAATCATGAGCTTCCCCCTCAAGGTGTATTATTGCCACCTTGATGACCTCTACCTCCATCATTTGGTTCAGCTGGAAATAAATGTGTAGCTTCTCCACCGAAGCCTTTGCCATACTCTTTGATGACCCATCAAGAGTAGGTAGAATAAGTCTACCTACAATATATTGGAGGTCATTTCCCTTTGTGTACCCACCTCCTCTTTTATAGCTACGGGGTCTAAGGTTGTCCCTCAGCTGACAAAATTCATTGAAGGTCAATTGATCTCTCAAATATTGCCCACGAGTAATGTACTCCGCAAAATTCTCGCCGTAATGATCCAGCCCCGGCCCCTAAGGTCCTCCTGCTCCTGTCTCTACTACTAAGAAAGTGGGCATGGTAGAGCATTGTGGGATATGTGGCATTACCATTTACTCAGGCCAATGGTGAGAGGTGCCTAATCCTTCTCCATTCTAAAACCCCCTTGGGATTTACCTCCGTCTTCTTTCTCCGACAACTTTTTGCCCCATCTCTTTTATTTTATCAGTGAGCTCCTGAAAATATTTTAGGAGGGGGTTGCCAAAGTCCTTCCCATTATGATCTTCTTCCATTGGTGACTTCCCTTTATCCTTCTCCAGTGGAACGCAATATCCTTTTCCAGATGTGATCTCAAGCCTACGCTCTTTATCTTTGTACCCCATTGTCTGGTACGAAATGTCTTCTCTATCTCAAGGTGTCATATACTGGTTGCTCCACAAGCCGAGCCAAGTCTATGAGCTCTGATACAATTGTAATATTATAAATATTAAAACGACAGCAATACAAATCATACAAATACTAAATCTAAAAAAATATGGAAAATACATTAAAAATGTCATGAAAAGAGCGAGAACTGCTGAGCCATTTTATTAAAATATTGGAGATGAAAAATAATTAAAACAATGCTCAAAAGATAGCACTCTAGCCTGCTAGGCTGGCTCGAATGGCCCTCAAATTCACCCACCCAAACACTGCTCTACTACTCCTCTGTTGGACTCTCCCTCTGCCCTGCCTTGCTGGAAATGGTGGAAAATGATTGCTGGCTGAATAGGACTACGTAGATGAGGCTAATATAGTGCTCATAAAATGCTCGGATTTTACCCACAGACTCTACTCAAAAAATCCAGAAAAACCCAAAAAGGATTTTTGGAAAGGCTGACCCTAGAAAATCACCCTCCTAGGGTTTGAAAATATGTAATTGCTAGGTATGTAGAGCTATGGGCTAAACTGATAGATAAACTGGTTGTGACTGCTCCCCTAAGCTCAAATATTGAAGGGCTTATCCCCTCACTATATTCCAAGAAGACATTCCTTGAAATTTCCTCCTCTCCAAAACCCCTCTATTGTTGGACTACGTAAGTCAGTCGGTGACTGCGTTGCTATGGGAGGGATTGTTTATGTCTTGATTCCAAGATACTGAATCAGCTTCTGTCAAACAATAGGCTCCTCTCCTCAGTGGGCACCTAAATTCGGATGATGATGAGGTTGGGATCTTCGCATGGAGACACCCGTGTCCTAAACAACACTGCAGACTGGGCTAAACAACTCAAGCATGCTCAAGTTGTAAAGACCAGAAAATCAGAACATGCGAGAATAATTTCCATGGTTGCCCCCACCCCCTTCTTATTCTTGTGAAACCATACATCATTCAGTCCACTCATTAACTCCACTATTACTTGGCCCCTTGACTTTCACACATGTTGCACATCCACTCATTATCTACGCTGCTACTTGGCCCCTTGGATTTCACACTAGCTATGCTGACCTTGTAGTATTCCCAATTAGCCATGAGCTAGTTGGAATATTAAATTTTGTTTTGATTTCTTGTTTAATGAATAACAGGATAATGGAGATCCATAAATATCCTTAAATAAGAATAAAACCAATGCCAATGTGAAAGGAGGACATCTTGGCAGCTTAATTGAGCACCCTTGTGTGTGAAAAGCGGTGGGAACACCTTGAATAGCTCAACTTTGACCAAATAAAAAACGTCGTCATGGAGTAGTGGCATTCAATGAGGGATAGCACAGATTTAGATGGAGACTCAGTGCATCGATGTAGTGTCATTAATGGATTGGGCTTAGGGTTAGGAAGCTCATTTCTTATATAAGGAAGAGGATGGCAGTCATATTATGTAGATTATGATATGTTATGTTTTGATATATGGTCTTTTTAGACAATATAGCTTTCTTTGGCTGTTTAGCTAAGATTGCAATTTCTATTTAGCACAGGGTGTTCCTAATCGAGAATCCCACCTCTTTCCTTGAAAGGCCTCTTGGAAGAGTTTGCACTACATTCCACTATCTGGCATTTGGCCAAGGCTTTAGTCTTAATGTACAGCGCAGTTCCTGTTGAGGATTTGTGTTTGTGTTGCAGGGAAGAAGTTGTGGAGGTTTGATTTGGGAGAATTTTGAGCTAGATCTCATTGGAGGAAGGTTCCTTTCCCTTTGAAGGCTAGTAAATAAGGCCCTAGAGCATATTTGATATATTTGGCATCAGGCCATAGTCTATTTATCCCCTACAGCATAGTATCATTCTGGATCTGCATTATTTTAGGGAGGAGTTGTAGGGGTGTTTGCAGTAGGTGATTTGGGAGGCGTTTTCTTCAGTGAAGGGGCCAACCTTTCATCAAAAGGATTCATTGGAGCATAGCACATTCATTCTTATATCAGCTTCATCCATTTACTCTTCAGTTATTTTTTGCAGCATACTTTCAGCCATAGGACTGCAACTCACATTGTATTATTGGGTGTTTTCCCTGGAGATCCTTTTGCGTTCTTTTCTGGAGGTTGTATAAACCCCAGATCTACATTTTTATATCTATTGTGGCATATATCAGCCCTTTATATTTTTTGTACTCAATTGTTGTAGTAGTCCTATTAAAATTACGTTGTAGCAGTGTCTCCAACATTTTGATATAGTAGCAGCACCTCATTCTTGAGGGTTTACTCATTGGAGGCTTGTTCTATCTTGTATTATGTTTTGTGGCCCATTATTTTGTACCACTTTTCTACTGTTATAATGAATGGAAGGTATCTATATTGGCATCTTTATTTTATATGATATTTTACACTGTTATTCCAACATTTTGCACTAGATTCTTGCTTTTCCCATATAGGAATATTACAGTGGTATCATAGCATAAAATTGGCTCAACCTATGCATATTGAAAATCCAATATGTCATCAGAAGAAGGAGATCCTCTCACAAATAGAGAGAGAAGGAATCTCAGAAGAAGACACCAAAAGTTTGATTATACAAATGATAAAGAAGACAAGGGTAAACCCCCTTTATCAAGAGAATATGAAGAGAAGAAGTACCCCAAGATACTTCTTAGAACTATGCAAGAAATTGCTAGAGAAATAAAGGAGATCAGGGTGGATAGATACAAGGAATCTCATAAAGGATTTCTGCATTGTGAAGGCTCTGGCATTTCTCATCACTCGAGTGAGCAACCACTGAAGGAGTAGCAAGTTTCCCAATGCTCTACAATTCTTACATTCTTAGCAGTGGGAAATGAAGGGTTTCAAGAACAAGAAACTCTTGAAGACTATTTCAGGGAGTATGATTCTCAATCTCAGATATTCAAGGACCACTTGATTTTTCAAGAATTTTGTCAGATTAGGGACAATAGGAATCCCAGGCATCATAATAGAGGTGGAGGATTCATTCAGAATCATGATCTACACAACACTATGGGTATATTTTTCTTACGCAACTTTGATGGGTCATATAAATGCACTACCAAATAATGGGTAGAAAAGCTTGACATCTACTTCCAATTGAACAAAGTACCAGAGATGGAGGCCATTAACATATCAGCGTTGCAGCTTGAGGGTGAAGCACATGATTGGTGGCTCCATATCCTGTCTACATTGGGTCATGCCAATGTGACTACATATTCAGAGTTCACAAGGAGGTTGGTGGAGAGGTTTGATTGAAGAGATCCTGAGGCACCATTCATGGGGCCAGCAAAGCTCAAACAATAAGGTAATCTAGAAACAAATATTTATGAGTTTTTTAAACTTTCTGTTATGGTTCCTCATTTATCGGCAACAAGAAGTGTCTATATGTCTGTTGATGGGTTAGAAGAACCTCTTCATGGGTTGGTTAATTATACCAAGCCCACTACCCTTCAATATTCCATTGAAAGGGCCAGATATCTACAAGATTCCTTTCCAAAAGCGAAGGAAACATTTCAGAAAAAGACCTATTTTCCATCAAAGGTAAAATATGAGAAGGCTCCTTTCTCAAAGGAGAGCCAAAGTAAAAAACCTCTTAGTGATGATGTCCAAAGAGACTTGAGGAGAAGGAAGCTTTGCTTCACATGCCAATAATCTTGGGCACCCGGATATAGATGTGTAGCTAGAAAGGCACACTACATAAAGGTATTCTCAGATGATGAGGATGAAGAAGAAGAGGAACCAGTAAGAGGTCACAACGCTGGCACAACAGGAGATGATCCATCACCATCAGGAGATAGGAATGGAGAATTTTCTCCAATTGGAGGGGCTCTTGCATCATTGAGATGAGTACCCAAGTACTTGACCTAGAGGGTTCAAGGTTCCATCTTAGATCAGAGGGTTTCTGTTTTGATTGACAGTGGGGCTACCCACAATTTTATTTATGCCCAACTAGTGCAGAGGAAGGAAATACCCACTGAGGATTTTGAGGGATTTTATGTTTCGGTCCCAGGAGATAGAACTATGCAGTACATACATTATGTTCCATGCTTATCTTTCACCATGGGGACATATACATTGAATGATCACTTCTTTGTGGTTGACATACCTGACACCAATGTGATATTGGGTGTGCAGTGGTTGATTACTTTGGGGAAGGTCACCACAGATTGGGAGACTTTCCAGATGGAATAGGTGGATAGAAAGAGTGGTAAAAATCAGATGATTAGGGGCATGCACACATATTCCTCACATACAACTTCCACATAGAAAACATAGATGGATTTGCGCAATGGAAGAAAGGACCTAATAGTCCCATCTATTATGCACATGAATTTGGCCCATGGGACATTATTTTTTTCTGGAAAACCACCTGGGAGGCCACTTGATCCAGATTTGGTGAGGCATGTCTGACATCATGATTCACCATTCATTGATATAGGGGAAATGGGGGCATTTGGAGGTCATGATACAGTGCTAAGGGTCTTGGGTAGACTCAAGGAGGAGGGATATATTCTCCCAACATCATCATTACCCATTCTCATTTCAAATTCTGTACTGAGGAAGGAGTAGCATGGGAAGGATAACAACCTTCCAATATGTACCTTTGGCATGGGAGATGTCAAAGAGAAGGGCGGGCATATTACATATGTTCTTTGTGATAGATCATCAGCGTTGTCACTAGGGAGGATAGATCCCTATTTTAAATCCTAACTATTGGTGGATTATTCCAAGGATATTTTTACATGCATGATACTTGATGAACAACTTCAAGAGGAGGTCTATTCAGTCCAAGATGAAGTCATCTACTATCATGGTAGGATCTTCTTATCTAGATCTTCCAAGATCAAGGAGAAGTTACTACAAAGAGCACATGAAGACTTTCTCTTCAGCCATACTTATTCCATGAGAGCCTACAACACTATCATGGAGGGATACACTTGGGAAGGTTTTGAAGAGGAACTATATCAGCATTTGAAAATATGCATGGACCATGTGGAGATGGGATAGATACATAAATATATGGAGGAGTTATCATAGCCACCTCTTTCTTGTTTTGGAATTAGAGGGGATTTATCTATGGACCACTCCATTTGTATGAGCAGAGGTTATAATAAGGAACATGTTTATATGCATAATTATTTACTTGATGATTATTTGCATTTCTTTACCATGTATATGCTGGCCATTGCTCCAAGGAGGAGCATTCTTCCATATAAACTTCATGGAAAACTTTGGGCCATAAACATTTTTGAACATGGCCACTCCCTTGGAAGATATAGGGAGATGGTTTACCACTCTTGGTGCACTCCAAAGGCACCAAACATTTCTCACCTTTCCAGAACTTGTGAGAAAACTTGGACAACAAGCAAGTGGTGGGGAAACCACTTTCCATATCATTATTTGATGCAGTCAGGAGATTTACTGCGCTGGTTCCACTTGTGAGACTATGACCCACCTCCATTTTTGTATATTTCTATTTATATATACTTGGTTTTGATCCCATACATTGATGATGTAGTTATTCTTTTTATGGAAATTATTGGAGGGAGGATGAAAGGATTGGAAATGCCCTTTGGGAGAGAGATTATCCATGTTCATTACACTACATGTTTCAGGGAGAACATTGGGCAAACCATGATTGTTTCATTGGATCTATTTCTTCCTTGTGGGATGAGTCATTTGCATCTCATAAGAACTTGGGAGGAGCATTTCATGGAGGGTTGGATTGGGAGACACTTAGCTTATGAGGGAAGCTTATCACATTGAGGTGTCACCAATGATGGACGAGAAGAGTTGTAGCACTCACCTTATCATTTTCTTGAGGACAAGCAACATTTGGGAGGGGAGGATTGTAATATTCCCAATTAGCCATGAGATATTTGGAATATTAAATTTTGTTTTTCTTTCTTGTTTAATGAATAAGATGATAATGTAGATCCATAAATCTCCTTAAATAAGAATAAAACCAATGCCAATGTGAAAGGAGGACATCTTGGCAACTTAATTGAGCACCCTTGTGTGTGAAAAGGGGTTGGAACAACTTGACTGGGTCAACTTTGACCAAATCAACAACGTTGTCATGGAGTAGTGGCATTCAATGAGGGACAGTGCAATTTTAGATGGAGACTCATTACATGGAAGTAGTGTCATTAATGGATGGGGCTTAGGGTTAGGAAGCTCATTTCTTATATAAGGAAGAGGATGGCAGCCATATTATGTAGATTATGATATATTATGTTTTGATATATGGTCTGTTTAGACAATATAGCTTTCTTTGGATGTTTACCTAAGATTGCAAGTGTTTTTTAGCACAGGGTGTTCCTGATCAGGAAACCCACTTGTTTCCTTGAGAGGCCTCTTGGAAGATTTTGCACTACATTCCACTATCAGGCATTTGGCCAAGGCTTCAATCTTAATGTATAGCACAGTTCCTGTTGAGGATTTGTCTTTGTGCTGCAGGGCAGAAGTTGTGGAGGTTTGATTTGGGAGATTTCTGAGCTAGATCTCATTGGAGGAAGGTTCCTTTCCCTTTGGAGGCTAGTAAAAAAGGCCCTGGAACATCATTGATACATTTGTCATCAGGCCATAGTCTATTTATCCCCTATAGCGCAGTATCAGTCTGGATCTGCGTTATTTTAGGGAGGAGTTGCAGGGGTCTTTGTAGTAGGTGATTTGGGAGGTGTTTTCTTCAGTGAAGGGGCCAACCTTTCATCCGGAGGATTCATGGGAGGAGAGAACATTCATTCTTATATCAGTTTTTTCCATTTACTCTTCAATCATTTGTTGTAGAATACTTTCAGCCACAGGGTTGCAACTCACATTGTAATATTGGACATTTTCACTGGAGACCCTTTTGGGTTCTTTTTTGGAGGTTGTATAGAGCCCATATCTACATTTTTATATCTATTGTGGCATATATCGGCCCTTTATATTTTTTGTACTCAATTGATATAGAAGTGCTATTAAAACTGCATTGTAGAAGTGTCTCCGGCATGATATAGTAGCAGCACCTCATTCTTGTGGGTTTACTCATTGGAGGCCTGTTCTATCTTGTATTATGTTTTGTGGCCCATTATTTTGTACCATTTTTCTTCTGTTATAATGAATGTGAGGTCCCCATATTGGCCTCTTGCTTTTATATGATGTTTTACACTACTATTCTAGCATTTTGAACTAGATTCCTTCTTTTCCCATTTGGGAATATTACAGACCTCTTGGCCCCTTGGCCCCACAAGAGATGTGTTGTCCACCTTAGCTCTAGAAAAGTGGTTTTATTCTAACTATTGGTTTTATCAGTCCCTTCACCCTTTTATTTACCTACTGAACTTAAGAAAAACAAAATTGACAGAAATGAATATTTGTAATTAGTTGTCAACTAATTAGGAATATTACAACTTAAGTGTCAAAGGTCTATATATCAAGTGATCCACCAAATTTCTGCCACACATAATCGTAACCATCTAATGGGGTCACTTATTCTTTGTTCATTTGATGACATTCTCTTATTGCACAACTAGATGCATTTGAAATTCCAAAGGAGTTTTGTCTTTAAAATATCAATTCTTAGGGTTTATTAATCTCTTGTGTTATTAATATTGATCCCTTGGCCTTATTGATCCCTTACGTTTTTAATATTTATCCCATGGGTTCACCAATTCCTTTGGTTTATAATATTAAACCCTTGGACTTATTAGTTCTTTTGGTTTATAATAGTAATAATCCCTTCGGTTTATTAATCTCTTGAGTTTAAAATATTAATTCTTACTATTTATTAATTTCTTGGTTTATAATATTAATATTTGTCCCTTACATTTATAATAGACCAGTATTAAGGTTATTTTCACTTACATTTATAATTTTATTGTATATTAGATATTAAATAATTTTTTATCTAGCTCTCATTTTATTTTGACCCCTATTAGTATGAAATTTTAGATTTATTTTTTCTAATTGCTAGTTTTTACACTTTTGTCTTGTTTCATTTTTTTATACCACTAATGGATTAGTTTCTCTCTTCATCTTATCATCATGATGCAATCAATAGATTTATGTGATGGATCTTAGGACACATATCTTACAAGTAGTTATGTTATTTTATTTAAATTCAATAATTAAGAAAATATGATGGTTTTTTGGACATGTGGTATTAGTAAGTCATGATATTGTAAGAATGTTTATTTTACAGTCAATGATCTGCATGGTTAAGAATAATGTTACATGTTTTTTTAAATGTATATATGTTTAACTCATATTTTTTCTTTTTATCATTAAAATTAATAACCAACCTATAACCCTTTTAACCCTGAGAGAGGGATCCAATATCACTCTTGAGGTGAATATAGGATGGTTTAATTATTAGCCTTTGAATAGGCTATATTAGAGAAGAATACCATGGGAAGAAATGAGGGATGGAGAATTTTAGTTTTTTCATTTCATTTTATTTTGTTTTATTTTGATTTGGTCAAAATTTTAAACATTATAACCTATTCCACAGATTAAGTTGGAGAGCATGTGTGAGCTTAAAATTAATTTAAAATAATGTTATAATTTAATTATTTTTTATGTTTTTTATATTAAAGTAGAATGAGAATTGTGCATTTATATGTAAGTAAATTGTGGTAAATACATGAGGTAGTACATTTCTCTATAGTCACAAAACATTTCTAAGCCCTCTTATTTTAGAAAACTACAATTATTTCTAGGGGGACTCAAAATGAGACAATAAAATTAAGGTTTTGTAGGTATATAACTTACAACATTGACCAAATAAAAAACAAAATTTACATGTCATACTCAAAGTCATTATAACTCTACAGAATAAGAGAAGACGTCATTTGACCATTTATTTTTAAATCTCTGAATATTAATTAACACCATTCATTAGCACATAAGCACCCACATTTATTGAGATCATGGATAACATGGATATATGTTATTGAAGAGAATCCTCATGTTTCTTTTTTAATTCTTTTCTTAGGAATTTGTAATGATTTTTCCTTTGGATGGGAGATCTTCACCAAATTTTGATTATGAAGGAGGAAGTCTCCCAAAACAATGAAAGATATTTCTAGTTTTTCTTTGTCTAACTCAGTCATGTGGTAGAGGGCATAAGCTTCAACTTTGGTTGTTTGTCATGCATCCCCATGAATTCCCTAAAACTTTAACTTCCAACAATAGAAGGCTTATTATGTGTGTCTATTTTGGAATAGGGCTTCCATAATTTTAATTTAGTTATTAATAATTATTCGGTGTATGGTAGTTATTTCACCTTCGTGGACTCTTATACACAAATCAAAAGTTTACATTCATTTCCAAAGTAATTATTCCCTCTTCTTCCTGAGTGAGTTATGGTTTTTTGGGCATGTGATATTGATAAGGCTGTTGGGGATACTGCTTAAATCTCGCCATGTAATTGCTGAGATTAGTCAGCAGATTTTGTGATTCTTTATGCTTATGTTATTAAAAATTAGTGCAGCTGATTATTAGGATAGCTAGTGCTCATAATTATTGGTAGTGTCAGTATATAATTAGTAGTTGATAGATAATAATATTAGTAATAGGTTTATTATATAGTAATGTATTTACATACTTGATTTAATATGAGCTTTACAGGTTGAGCTCACTAATCCATGTTTTATTTTTTCATTGTTTTTATATGTCATAATTATCTTTGTTTATCAGTGGGCTTAAAGAGAACATGTCGTTTCAGATTCTACAATTGGTATCAAAGCAAGTAAAATTATTTTGGACTAAAGTTTCATAGTTTGAATTTCACCAAAGTTCAACATGTCAAATTATAGCATGCACGTTCCAGAATTTTATGGGAACGATTATGATTATTGGTGCATTAAGATTATGACCTTTTTTATTGGAAAATATTTGTGGAAGTTTGTTGAATCAGATTATGAGGAGAAATCTAATTGGGATGCCCTTATAGCCAATGAAAGAACAACAATAAAGGAAGCAAGGAAGAAGAATGCTCAAGCTTTGTTTCACATTCAGATAGCTCTTGATAAGAGCTTATTTCCAAGAATATGAGGAGAAACAACTACCAAAGATTCCTAGAAGACTCTACGAGAAGCTCACCAAGGTAGTGATCAAGGTAAGGTGGTCAAGCTTCAGACATTGAATCAAGAGTTCGAGAATTTGAAGATGCAAGAAGCTAAAAGTATAAGTGAGTATCATGCGAGAGTCAAAGATGTGGTCAATAAAATGCCTACCCTTGGGGAACCTATAAGTAATGAAGTTTTAATAAAAAAATTATTGAGATATTTAACATATAGATGGAATCATGTTTCTATAATCATATAAGAAAGAAAGGATTTGACACAACTAAATTTTGATCTATTGGTTGGATCTCTCATGTATTATGAAGAAAGATTGAAAGACACTTTTGAAGGTGTAGAGAAAGCATTTTCCTCTAAATTATAAATTACATGGAATGAAGATCCAAGTAGGAGTAGTGCCAAAACCAATCAAGGTTGAGGTAAATGGAAAAGCCAAAATTTCTCTAGAGGTAGAGATAGAGGTGGCTCAAGAGGAAGAGGTAGTTCCAAAGGAAGAGGTAGAGTTAGATTTGATAAGAGAAATGTTCAATGTTATTATTGTAACAAGTATGGCCACTTTGAAAGAGAATGATGATTGAAAGAAGGTAAAAATGCTAACTATGCACAAGAAAGTAGTGAGTATCCTCGAGATCACTTATTTTTATCTTATTCCAAAGGTGAAAATACTAGTAAAGACGTTTGGTACATAGATTCAGGATGATCTAACCATATGACTGGGAATGAGAAATTTTTTTGAACCAAGGATGGATGTTTTAAATCCAAGTTCCAGCTTTGTGATGATAAACCATTGGGGGTTGCCACCTGTTGAGATTTTTAATTAGTGATTAAACCTCTTAATATTTAATTATCAATCTAGGGCTCGTAAGCTTCGAGTTGTAATGCATTTTTGGCTCAACTTACAATCAGAGCATATAAATTCCTAGTTAATGATCGTTAAGTAAACACTCTTCTAACTATTAATTAAACTAGTACTCATATCTCTCTTCCTTGAATTAAATCAACCAAATTGAATCAATCTTAAATTAAACTCAAATAAAAATAACTCTAATCTACATCTGAGAAATATTAATCACAATCCAAGAAATGCAAATTACTATTTAAATGATATTCATTTCGATCTAAGTAATGGGAATATCAATCTAAATACTAAGATCTATCTAATCTAAATACAAGAATCTTAAATCAATCAAGATGATACCAAAATTATTCTAAATATTAATCCCAATAAAATTCACTCTCATTCAAATGATATTAAACTAAGGCAATGAAAAAACAAGACTTCAACTAATCTAGTTCTCGGGATTCATAAAACAAATCAAATAAGCATTCAAATTAACCTCGGTCACCACTCTTCAATTGCTTCAAAAGAAACAAAGTAAAGCAAGATTATAATTGACATGATTTCAGATCTAAAACACTGCAAAATAAGAAACTATTTTATCCTTCTAGATTACTTTAATCAAACTCAAGAAATCATTAAAAGATAAGCACAATGACTAATGGTTCTCCCAATAACTAATTACAATTATAATGAATTGCAAAACTAAACTACAACTCCAAACAATGATTCAATGGTCTCATTGCATTGATTTCAATTCACATTTAAAAGAAATTGAGTTATCGATCTCTTGTTTATCCAATTAAGAAGCACCTTTAAATATTCCAATCGTAAGTCTGTAATAAAGGGGTTATTCATGTAATAAAATCATTGATCAACACCATTCGTTTTGGTATGCAACAATTTAGAGATGAAGTGTCTATTTAATTTTAAGAAAATAAATTACTATCTTGAGTGCATAATCGTAATTATGAGATTTAACTATCAAATGCTTTCAAAATAGAATCCCTACACCTAGATCTATCCTATTATGTTTTACAGAACTTATTTCCAGGAGATGGTAGGCCTTTTCCACTCCTGGATAAAGTGTAAACTAAATCAATGCCTAGAGATTAAGCAAAACCAAAATGTTTACAAAGAATTCATAGCAAAGTCAAATTGTATTAAGATTAATATCATAAGTTCACTTACATACATTCCTTCAATCATTTGTCTCATGTTCAAATATTGTCTTCCTCCTCCTTCAAAAACTTCCCCAAGCTTACAATACAAACCATGGCTGAGACATTTATAAGATTTAGAAGGCGAATTAGTCATTTTCCTCAATTATGGAAAATTGAACAATTTTAACAAACTGACCTCAAAGAGATTGGCATATCTTCCTAACCATGATAAATTTTGGAAAACGTTTTGGAGAGAGCATAATATGTTATATTCTAAACAAAAACCCTCTCCTATATTTATCTTATTCAAATCCATCTCCTCATAAATTGTGCACAAACTTGGTTGTCTAGCTCTTTTTGCAAGGTTCTAGAATTATGGAAAGACAGTCGTTTTTTACCAAACTACCTCCAAGACCCATGTACAAATTTTATAATAATTCGAATATGGATAAAAATTTTTGTATATAAATAATTGGTTATATTTTTAACAAACCCATGTTCTTAGATTTTCCAAACTCACCATGAGATGCACATAGATCGAGGTCAAACTTGGCAGTTTGGAAACTTTGCACACTTTGAGTAGATTTGTTAATCAGCTCCTAGGGACCCACATGTGCAACCTGGATGCAATACAATTCATGGGAAGGTATTTAAAATTTATTTTTTTCAATATACTCCCTTGGTTTTCCCTAGAAGCGTGTCAGGATGCCAAAACTCCAAATTCGACATTTCTATACTCTACTTGCAGCAACTACTTTAACTAGCTTGTGAAGAAATTCGACAATAGAACCCTATGACAAATGAAATTAGAAAAACCTTCATTATAAAATCATGACTAAATCATCTCTAATCATAGAAAATCTAAGAAAACTAATGATAATCAACCACGAGGCGTAAGTCATGAATTGGTGACAAGTGATGGAATTATGGTGTGAAATGAGTGTAAAGGTGTCAGAATTTAGGTTATGAATGGTGGTAATATATAGTGGAAAAATAGGCATATTTAAGGCCCAACATCCCCCCATGCCTGAGGGTTTGCATGTCCTTGTGCAAAAAAATATCTTTCTCATTGAAATATTCTTAACATTGTTTTGTAGATGTTGGTTCTTGTGGGACAACATTGCTTGGATCTTTAAAGGTGTTGGTTTTTATGGAGCAAAACTGCTTCAGCAGTTGGAGGTGTTGGTTCTTGTGGAGCAACATTCTTCACATTTAGTATGTCACACTAAATTTACTGAGTAATACAAATTGAGGACAAGAAATGAATGGATGAGGGATAGATGATGGATGAAATGAGGTGGTAATGGCAATGGTGAATGGGTGGTTACATACTATGTCATCATAAGGAAAATGTTTATAGGTGGTTTCCTTTATCATTTCATGGGAGTAATGAATTCATCCTGTGAATAGAATTCTTGAAGAATTCACTATAGAGACTGCTTTTATTAATCCATCATAAGGTTTTTTCTTTTAACATGGTCTTGTTATCAGAGTTTATACATAATGAATGAAAGGAAATATAAGGGTAATGGTTTATGAAGGATGAAATGTGTGGAATGAGAAGTGGTGAATCATTAAGATTATTTAACATTATAATGAATTAGAGAACCATAAGCCAAATTTACCTCAATTTTTACCTTTGTCGTTGTTGTGCTCGGTACTGCAAAATGAAGTGGAGGATGGAATCGATCGAGTTGATGTGACCACTGATCTAATGTGATGAAGAAAGCTAAAGGATGAGATGAAGAGATGAACTGAAGAGCTGAAGGATGAACTGAAGGTCCCCTTCTATCCCATGACTGAGGAGTTGTATGTCCCCAAACAAGTGAGGAAAGGTGTCTGGTGCTGCAAATGATAATGGAAATGTTGATACAAAAATCCAAATTGTTACAAATCTGTGTCAAGATCTCAAAACCATATAGTCTTCAACCACTACACACCCATTTGAAATGTTTCTTATGTGAATAAATGGTGTCAATGTTGAACGTAAGAAATAATTATTGGATTACCTATCATTAAGGAGATTATTAACCAATGCGAGATGTCCCACCTTTGATTTCAATGGGAATCAAGGCACTAGATACATTCTACTAGCCATGAGTAGATTTTTCGGAGTCGAATGGAATGCAGAATTCATCCACCAAGAAAAATTGATATATTACCTTAGTAGATGACAAGGATACTTGCCATTAAGGCATGCATGCTCCCAGCTACGTTATCTAACCCTAACCTTGGTCTGAGATAATATGTTGATGTCAATGGGACAAGGCTTGTTGGCAGGTGGGCCTTAAGGAATCCAACATCAACCAACTCGAGTACAAACATAATAAATCAAAATATACATGATTTGAAGAACTTATAAAAATTTACAAACTTTATTGGGAACCTTGCCCACTAGTTACCTAGTTTTCAAGAAAATTCCCTGTCTAGTTGCGCAAGACAAGCTGGTTTTCACAAAAGGACTTATTTTTCTCTTTATTATTTTCATTTATTTATTTATTACAATACTAAATTTCCAACTACATCGAAGAACAGATGTCCTCCTTCAAGTGAAAGAGAACTTCCAATGAATCCATGTGCATATCAGGTACAAAGATATAATCATGCCCAGATTTAATGTATAAACTTTAGAAGGTATATGAGCCTAAACAATTAAAAACTTTGAAAGATGTGATACAAAGATTATTTGAAGATGAGAATGGCACTTTGACTGAATTGTATGCTAGAACCAATTCTCGATGTAATCCTGGTGGTATTGCCTCATGTTAGGTCCCTATATTACTAGTATAGTCCCTTATTGTTGTTAGTGTAACCCCCTTATTGTTATTGGTGTACCCCTGTAACCCCAATATTGTTATTATTGTGCCCTTACATTATTATTGTTAGGTCGGCTAGGATTATATTGTGACCCCATGGACCCCTATATATAGAAGGAGGTTTTGTCATTTGTATCATCCAAGAATTGTTCATTTATGTAATTTATTGGAGTTTTCCCCCTCGAAGTGGCTATTTCTAAGGCATTTACCTCTCTTTTCTTCTATTTTTGGAGCTGTTTTCATAACATTTGGTATCAGAGCTTTGGATTCTAGGGTTTCGCTGCTCCAGACATGCCATCATGGAATTTTCTCTATAAATTTTTTTCTATGAAGTTTTAGAAGCTGTAATTTTACAGAAACAAACCCATGTGAACATTTCAAAAGCTGAATTCATGAGGAAAATCATGTGAAAATTTCAGATCTTGGTTCACAATATTTTCAAAGATATGATCTGTGTAAATTAGGGCTTTTCCAGGCTCCTGAATTTCACCTAAAACAAGTCATCATGAAATTTGCTCTATAAATTTTTTTCTACGAAGGTTAAGAAGCTGAAATTGGTATAGAGTGAAGCTGAATTCCTGAGGAACCTCCTGTAAAAATTTCAAATCTTGTTTTGCAATATTTTCGGAGATATTATCTATGGAAGTTAGGGTTTTTTTAGGCTCCCAAATTTCATCTCAAAGAGGTGATCGTGGGAAAATTGTCATAACTCTCTCTCTGATTGTTGGATTGGAATTCTGTAAAAAGTGGCCGAAAGTACATAGACTATAGTTTCCTGTGTATCAATTTTAGAGACGAAGGATGAAACAGTGACACGTGGCACATCGTACAAGTTCACTCTACTTAACCAGTCCATAATTAGGTCATTTTGGAAGATTGGGCATAACTTTGCCTCGAAGAATCAAAATCAGGTCAGACCTATGGCATTCGAAATAAGATTCATAGAGATACTAAAGGGCAGAATTTTAGATATTGAAGATATGAAATCATAGAGATAATTCAGTTTCAATATCGAGCTCCTCAAAAGAAAGAAAAATGTGTGCATTTTTTTTTCGAATTGCATAAGTCTTGTGTGAAAAATCAGTTTGAAGTGATTCCAAGGGAATATTGAAGCATAGATATCAATATTGGGTTCCAAAATGCCACCTAAAAAGAATTTAACATGCATTAAGCCTTCAAAAGGCTCTATTATGACTCATGAAGGGGAAGAAGGGAAACATGAGATATCAAAATTACAAGAGCAAGTGCACCAAATTTCGCTCTCGCAAAGAGAAACAAAAAATGAAATGGAAGTTTTGAAGAAAGGCGTGGAAGCTAAGATGGATGGTTTGAAGAAAGGCATGAATGGTTTGAGGAATGGCATGGAAGCTAAGATGGATGACATGGAAGCTAAGATTGATGAAAAATGAAAGACAACATGGAAGACATGAAGAATGATCTAAAAGAAGACATGGAAGGTTCGATGACAAGGTTAATACAAAAAATGATTCCTAATGACAGAAACATAGTAGAGGAAACTCATGATGAGAAAAAAAAAAATGTTAATCATGATTTTATAAACTCTAATTTTGGATTGAAGAACCACCATATTCCAAATATGGATATGAGGAAGTTTGATGGCAAGGATCCCGTAACATGGATACTACAGATGGAGCAATATTTTCATCTCAATAATGTGAATAACACACAAAAGGTACACATCGCAACTTTACATTTAGAAAAAAATACATTTGTATGGTATTGATGGCTTTTCTCTCGTAAAAAAATTGTCACTTGGTCAATTTTTACGGAGGAAATGATAGCACATTATGAGGATATAAAGAGCAACACCTTCTTTAGCCAATTGATAAATCTCAAACAAAAGTGTTCAGTGGTGGAGCACATTGAGGACTTTCAAAAATTGAATATAAGGGTAACTGATATTCCAGAGGAACACAAGATTTATGTCTTCATAATGAATTTAAAGGATAACATCCAACATGAAGTTCGCGTTTGGGAACCTAATTCATTGGAGAAGGAATTCAGGTTGGCAAGAAAATTTGAATGTAAAATTATGGAAACAAGGAAGCCTACCACTCACATCTATGAAGATGGAAGTGTTGCTACTCCTAGACTTCCACAACCTACAAGGTTGACACCACAAAAATTGGAAGAAAAAAGAGCAAAGGGCTTCGCTACAGTTGTGGTAGAAAATACACTAAAGGTCACAAGTGTGCTGAGAAGAAATTATTTTACATAGAATGTCAAGAGGAGAAAGAAAATGAACAAGAAACTTCAAAAGAAGAAGATATACAATAGGAACCAACCCTAGAAGAAGAATAAATGAGTCCTACCATATCGTGTAATGCATTGGCAAGAATTACCACTCCTCAAACTCTCAAGATAGAAGGAAATATCAAGAAGAAAAAGGTAATAGTGTTGATTGATTCAGGTAGTACCCATAATTTTATTCATTGTAAGGTAGCCAAGGAATTGAATTGTTTCCTATACCTAGCACAAGAATGTCAAGTGATGGTTGCAAATGAAGGAACTATAAATTTCTCTTTAAAATGCCATAATATCAAGATAACCATGGGTGAATATGTATTGAATACTCCAATGCTTTCCATTCCAATGGGAGGTTCTGATGTTGTACTAGGAGTACAATGGTTACAATATTTAGGGATGGTAGCTTTTAATTTTCAAGAAAATTTCTTGAAATTTTTTTTGGAAGGAAAGGAAATTGAATTACATGGTATCAAAGGGAAGCTATGAAAGATAATAATCTCTAATGTCATGACAAATCTTCTGAAGAAAGAACAACGAGGTGTAATTTCACAATTATGCTCACTAGAAGTTCCAACATCAAAATCATCTATTTCTCCAGATCTCCAAAAAGTCTTGGACAATCATTCCAATGTCTTTAAAACTCCCAAAGTACTCCCACCTATTCGTGATCACGATCATGCTATTCATTTGATTCCAGGAAGTTTTCCTCCAAACAGTAGGCCTTACAGATATCCTTATGTCCAAAAGAGAAAAATTGGGCGTATGATTGCAGATATGTTAGAGGCTAGTATAATTCAACCTAGTCAAAGTTTTTTCTTTGCTCCAGTAGTATTGGTACATAAGAAGGATGGATAATGGCGCATGTGTCTGGATTATAGGGAGCTCAATAAGCTCACTATTAAAGATAAATTTCCCATTCCTGTGATTGATTAATTATTTGATGAATTACATGGAGAAATTTATATTACCAAGTTGGATTTTCGTTCAGGATATCATCAAATGAGAATGAAGTGAAAACGACATTTCGAACTCATGAAGGTCATTATGAATTTTTTGTCATGCCTTTTGGCCTTACCATTGCACCTTCTACATTTCAAGGGTTGATGAATTCCATTTTCAAACCCCTCCTTAGAAAATTTGTGCTAGTATTTTTTGATGACATACTAATCTACAACAGGTATTGGAAGGATCATTTTCAACATGTTGATAGGGTGCTCAAACTATTGGAGGAGAAACAATTATATGCAAAAACATCCAAATTTTTTTTGGAGTACAAGAGGTGGAATATCTGGGTCATATTGTATCTCACGAGGGTGTTAAGGTAGATCCTAAAAAAATTAAAGCCATTAAGGAATGGAAAGTCCCCACAACCATAAAGTAGTTGCGGGGATTTCTCGGGTTAACAGGGCATTATCGCAAGTTTGTTAAGAATTATGGGAGAATAACAGCACCTCTAACAACATTATTGAATAAAGATGCATTTTCATGGACTCCTGAAGAAACTAAGGCCTTTGAACATATTAAGGAGGAAATGTGCCTAGCACCAGTCTTAGGTATGCCAGACTTCACAAAAACCTTTATGGTGGAATGTGATTCCTTAGGAAATGGAATTGGTGTTGTTTTAATTCAAGAAGGAAGACCCATTTATTTTGAAAGTCATCCAAAAAAAGGAATGCGTTTACAAAAAGCTATTTATGAGAAGGAAATGTTGGAAATACTACATGCACTAAATAAATGGCGACGTTACCTAATGTGAAGACACTTCAAGGTAAAAAATGATCATGATAGTCTTAAACAATTTTTGGAACAAAGACTATCTTCAGAAGAGTAGAAAAAATGGGTCACAAAGATGTTGGGTTATGACTTTGAAATCATCTACAACAAAGGGAGGCTAAATGTTGTTGCAAATGCACTCTCAAGAAAGGATGAAGAGGTGGAATCATTGCTTTGTGCCATTTCTATTATCCAACCAGATCAGATAACCAAAGAAAGGGATGAATGGAAGAAGGACGAAGAAGTGTGGACACTAATTCAAAAGTTGCAACAAGATCCTAGTACATATGATACATTTAGTTGGAAAAATGATTCCTTATGGTATAGATATCACTTATATATTTGCAAGAATTGCCAACTAAAACAAAATATTATTTTAGAATTCCACACTTCTCGTTTAGGAGGACAGTCAGGATTGTTAAAAACTTACCACAGGGTGAAGAAATATTTTTTTGGGATGGCCTTAAATATGATATTCAAAATTTTGTGGCGGAATGTCTGGTTTGCTAGAAAAACAAATTTGAGACAATTAAGACCACAGGTCTTCTACAACCTTTATCCATTCCAAGTCAATGTTGGGAGGATATTTCAATGGATTTTATCACAAGTTTACCTAAGTCTGAAGGAAAGAGTGTCATCATGGTGGTAGTTGAAAGACTTACCAAGTATGCACACTTTTGTGCATTATCTCATCCATTGAAAGCAAGTACAATTGCTACTGCATTTATGGAAACAATTCAAATGCTACATGGAAACCCAAATATTATTGTAAGTGACAGAGATCCCATTTTTATTGGAATTTTTGGATGGAATTATTTTCTTGTTTGGGTACTCAACTAGCTCATAGCTCATCTTATCATCCTCAATTTGATGGTAAAAATGAGATATTCAATAAATGTTTGGAAGGATATCTTTTTTGTTTTGTATATGATAAGCAAACACAATGGATCAAGTGGTTACCTCTCTCTGAATGGTGGTATAACACTTCCTTCCATACTGCAGCAAAAATGACCCCATTTATGGGACTTTATGGATATAATCCAAGCATTGAGGACAACACTTTTTTGAAGGAGAGGGGCATGTTAGGTCCCTATATTACTAGTATAGTCCCTTATTGTTGTTAGTGTAACCACCTTATTTTTATTGGTGTACCCCTGTAACCACAATATTGTTATTATTGTCCCCTTCTATTATTATTGTTAGGCCGGCTAGGATTATATTGTGACCCCATGGACTCCTATATATAGAAGGAGGTTTTTTCATTTGTATCATCCAAGAATTTTTCATTTATGTAATGTATTGGAGGTTCTCCCTTCAAAGTGGCTATTTCTAAGGTGTTGATCTCTCGTTTCTTCTATTTTTGGAGCTGGTTTCATAACACCTCATTTTTTCTTTTGGATCACTCTGAATGTCTTCCTTGGTTGTGCAAGGAAAACTTGAATAACTGGTCTCTGGAACGCCTACTAGGCTTGCTGCTGGACATGGTGAAAGTTATTCAATCTCAGGTTCAACTGGATTCTTCCCATTGGATTTGGTACATGATTCATCGGTCTCCTTGGTAGATAGGAAGGAGGAATCAAGAGAGACTTCCAAATCTTTTTCTGGTTGTGGAGAGATAGATAATTTCCTGAATGTGGCGAGGATGAACTCTTCATAAGAGGTAGATATCCCAGCTACTGCTAGGATTTGAGAAAGTACTTTGAGGGACATTCTTCAATCTCTGAATCATTCTTGAATTTCTCCTGCTAGTTGATGATCCCCATCCCACAACATGGATTAGTAGCGAGGGGTACTTACAGCACCCAAAAAAGGATATAACATTAAATATTGGAATTTGAGGATAAATCAAATTAAAAGCTATTGGCTAAAATAAAGTTCACCACACTCATAAAAATCAGGATCAGAGTACTATTTAATATATTGAAAGAAAAAAAAATTGGAAACTAAATGTCTCACGGAATGTTTCAAAATATTCTAAGGCCTATGTTGCTTGTTAGGCTTAACTATGGTTCCTGTATATGTGCCTTACTAAGTATGTGAATTTTATGCAATTTGCGAATTACATGAAATGCGAAAACCAAATCACTTACATAATGTTTTAGAATACTCTAAGGCCTCCTTCTACTTCTGCACATAAAGGAAAGGAAATAAAAGTTCAAAGATAAGCAAAAGAGATCAGAATTTGGAGAAACCCCACCATAATGGATGCGTGGCTCTTCACTCACATATTACCATACTCTCTCCGCCCTCTAACTGCCCTGCAATGCCCTTGAAACTCTGTAATCAAAATCTTACCTAAACCAAAATACAACTCCCCAGAAACAGCGCCAAAATAATGAGAGATTTAATTAACGATTAAACCTATCAATATTTAATTGTCAATCCATGGCTCGTAAGCTTCAAGTTGTAATGCATTTTTGGCTCAGCTTATGATCAGAGCATATAAATTCCTTGTTAATGATCATTAAGTACACACTCTTATATCAATTAGTAAACTAGCGCTCATCTCTCTCTTCCTTGAATTAAATCAACCAAATTGAATCAATCTTAAATTAAATTAAAATAAAAATAACTCTAATCCACATCTGAGCAATATTAATCACAATCCAAGAAATGCAAATTACTATTTAAATGATATTAATTTCAATCTAAGTAATCAACATCTCAATCTAAATAATAAGATCTATCTAATCTAAATACAAGAATCTTAAATCAATCAAGATGATACCAAACTTATGCTAAATCTTAATCCCAATAAATTTCACTCCCATTCAAATATTCCTAAACTAAGGAAATTAACAAACAAGACTTCAAATAATCTTCTTCCCGGGATGCATAAAACAAATCAAATAAGCATTCAAATTAACCTCTCTCACCACTCTGCAATTGCTTCAAAAGAAACTAAGTAAACCAAGATTATAACTGACATGATTTCAGATCTAAAATACTGCAAAATAAGAGACTATTTTATCCTTAGATTGCTTTAATCAAACTCAAGAAATCATTCAAACATAAGCACATTGACTAATGGTTCTACCAACAGCAAGTATTAAGAAAAACCATAACATTTACAAATAATTCATGGCAAAGTCAAATTGTATTAAGATTCAAATCATAAGTTCACTTACATACATCCCTTCAATAATTTGCCTCATGTTCACACCTTGTCTTCCTCCTCCTTCAAAAATTTCCCAAGCTTACGACACAAACCATGGCTGAGCCATTTATAATATTCACAAGGTGAATTATTCATTTTCCTCAATTATGGAAAATTGAACAATTTTAACAAACTGACCTAAAAAATATTAGTATTTCTTCCTAACCATGAGGAATTTTGGAAAAATGTTCACGGGGAGACTAAATTTTTATGTTTCCAACAAAATCCTCTCTTTTATTTGTCTCATTCAAATCCATCTCCTCGGAAATCAATCCCAAAGTTGGTTGTTTGGCTTTTTTTGCAATGTTCTAGAACTTTGAAAAAACAATTATTTTTTACAAAACTTACTCCAAGACCCGCGTATAACTTTTAGAAAAATTTGAATCTGCAGAAACCATTTTGGATATAAATAATTGGTTATATTTTTAACAAACCCATTTGATTAGAGTTTATAGATTCACTTGTAGCTGCACACACATCGAGGTCAAACACGACAGTTTGGAAACTTTACACATTTTGAGCAGATTTATTAATCAACTCCTAGGGACCCACATGTGTGACTTGGATGCAATCCAATGCATTGGAAGGTATTAAAACATTATTTTTGTCAATAACCTCCCCCGTTTTACCCCGAAAGTGTGTCGAGATGTCGAAACTCCAAATTGGATATTTATGTACTCTACTTGCAGCAACTACTTTAAGTGGCTTGTGAAGAATTTTGACATTGAACCCTGTGAAAAATGAATTTAGAAAAACTGTCCTTAGAAAATCATGAATTAATCATCTCTAATCATAGAAAATCTAAGAAAACTAATGATAATCAAACACAAGGATTAAGTCATGAATTGGTGACAAGTGATGGAATTATGGTGTGAAATGAGTGTAAAGGTGTTGGAATTTAGGTTATGAATCATGGTAATATATAGTGGAAAATTAGGCATATTTAAGGCCCAACACTGCTAAAGGAGATATGGAGTCCCAAACAAAATAAGGTATAATGAGTATTCATGATATTTATTATACTCTGCAATTGAAGCACAATTAGTTAAGTATTGGGCAACTATGTGAGAAACATTATAAAGTAGTCTTTGAAAAGAAGACATGTACTATATATGAAAGAATAAGGGAAATAGGGTGATCATTTTTTGTCCCTATGACAATAAATAGGATGTTTCCCTTGACGTTTGATGAACATAACAATAGCCTTACAAATATGGCTTATGAGGGTTCAAGTTGGCTATGGCATCTCAAGTATGGGCATTTAAATTTTCACAGTTTGAAGTTTCTAACCTCACATGCATTAGTTTCTAGTTTTCCCAAGGTAGAGGAGCATAAGAAGGTTTGTGAAGGATGTGATAAAGGCAAGCATGCAAGAGAAAAGTTCCCAAAGGGAAATACATGGAGGGCTCATCACCCACTTTAGCTTGTCCATTCAGACATATGTGGTCCTATGCAGACTAATAGTTTGGGTAAGTAATCATATTTCATCACTTTTATTTATGATTACTCACGAAATTTTTGGGTATATTTTTTGAAGGCCAAACGCGAAGCCCTAGATACATTCAAGAAGTTCAAAGCACTTGTAGGAAATGAGAAAGGGTGCAATATCATATGTTTGCGGACTAACCATGGAGGAGAATTCTGCTCAAAAGATTTCTAAAGTTATTGTGATATTAATGGCATCACGAGGAAACATACTATAGCATACATGTCCCAACAGAATGGCATAGCTGAAAGGAAGAATCGTATTGTGGTTGAAATGGCAAGGTGCATGTTACGAACTAAGGGATTGAGCAATTCTTATTGGTGAGATGTAGTTTCTAAAAAAGTCTACACCCTCAACCGTAACCCCACCAGTTTACTAGAAAATATGACTCCTTATGAATCTTGGTATGGAAAAAGACCTAGTGTTAATCATTTCAAAGTTTTGATTTTTTTCGCTTATGTGCATGTACTTGATCAAAATAGAAAAAGGTTAGATGCAAGGAGTGAGTTATGTATTTTCACTAGGTATAGTGAGACAAGAAAAGCTTATAAATTGTATAATCCCCTCACTACAAAGCTTATTGTCTCAAGAGATGTAATTTTTAATGAAGGGGGAGTTTATGGTCATCAAAATGGCTATGTTGAGAAGACAAAATCTGTTTTAAATGATGATATAATTGTTGATATTGAGTAGTCAACTAATTCTTCTATATATACTAGTTTAACTCCACCAAGAATCTCTTGATCAATTTCTTCAGTATCATGTTCAAGTCAAACTTCTTCTCCAACTTCTACAAGGAAGGTAAGGAGATTGAGTGATATATATCACAGGAGTGCAAATCAAGCACATGAAGAAAAATGAATAGGTGAGACATGAGTGAATTTTTCTATATTATCCAAGGTTGATTTTGAACCATCATGTTTTGAAGATGCATGTAATAATGAGGTTTGGGTGCAATCCATGCAAGAAGATATGGATTCCATTCACATGAATGACACTTGGGAATTGACACATACTCGACATGACAAGAAAAATATTGGCACCAAATGGGTCTACAAGAGAAAATTTAATAGTAATGGGAGCATTGAAAGACACAAAGGAGCATTAGCTGCTAAATGATTCACACAGATGTATGGAATTGATTATGAAGAGATATTTGCACTAGTAGCAAGACAGGAGACCATTAGAATTTTGATTTCATTAAAAACTCAGAAAAGGTGGAGCATACATCATATGGACATGGAAGTTTCCTTCTTGAATGGGTACTTAGAAGAGGAATTATATGTGGAGCAGCCACAAGGTTTTGAAGTGGAATGAAAAGATAATAATGTATACAATTTCAAGAAGGATTTGTATGGTCTCAAGCAAGAACCAAGAGCATGGTATGCTAGGATTGATGGATTATTTCAAGGAAATGGCTTCCAGAGAAATAAGAGTGATCCTACCCTTTACTACAAACAAGAAGGTATTGATGTTATAATCATAAGTTTATATTTTGATGATATATTATATATGGGTAGTAGTTCTAAAATGAATTATGAGTTCAAAGTTTCTATGATGAATGAATTTTAGATGAAAGATCTAGGTCTCATGAAATATCTTCTAATAATGGAGGTTAATCAAAGTAAGGGTGATATTTTCATTTGTCACACAAATTATGCACATGATATGTTGAAGAAATTTGATATGCTTGATTGTAATCCATTCCCTACTTCATGTGCTCATGGAGTTGTATCATGTAGAGATGATGGTCTTGATTTAGTTGATGAGACAACTAACAGAAGCATTGTGGGGAGTTTGATGTTTCTATCCCACACAAGACCTAACACAAGACTTGATATTACATTTTCATTTTCACTTGTTTCAAGGTATATGAAAAATCCATCTGAAATACATATAAAGGAAACCAAGAGAATTTTAAGGTATGTGAAAGACACTCTAAATTTTGGTATTCATTACTACTCTTCTTAAACGTTCAATCTTGTTGGATTTAGTAATTCAGATTGGGGAGGTAGTATAGATGACCATAACTCCACATATGGAAATTGTTTCTCTTTTGGTTATGGTTTGATTACCTGCAGCTCAAAAAAACAAAGCATTGTTGCCCTCTCATCCACAGAAGCAGAGTATGTTGCAATTACCTTAGTAGGAACCCAAGCTCTTTGGCTTAGATTTTTTTTGGAAAAAATTGTCTGTAATGGGTAGTTTTTATAGTTTTAGTTTATAACTAATATGTTGAGAAACTTGACGCTAAACTAAACATATTCAAAATCAACAATTTTTCATATTGGTTCAGTTCAAATTTTTTTGGTAATTATCATATGCATTAGTTGGTTTCGTAAATATAACAATACCGAAGTAGAGTCTCTCTATACTGTTGAAACACAATTTTTGTTTTAAAAAATACCAAGTTAACAAAGAATACACTATGGCTAAAAAACATGATTTTTTATGAATCCCTTGATTGTTAAAGAACACACTCAAAGAATTGCTAAGTTGATGTATCAAATGCGAATAAAAAAATTACAAAATAGAATGTTTTTTGAATTGATTTTATTGTCTGATTTATTTACTTTTAATATAATATTTATTTTGATGTATTAATGAGATGAATACATTCATCATATTCATAGTAATATTTTCGAAAGTTGTTTACATAGTTTTTCATGTTCTTCAATTTACTTCTTCTTTTTAAGTGGTTATTGTTCTCTTTTTTACAATGAAACATTCACACATAAAAAACTAATTATATGAGCCAACCATTATAAATAAATTTAATAATTTTTTCATATCGATATTAATATTGTGAATTCATAATATATCATGAATTACAAAATTATGGGTGTTGAGTCCCCATTTTTCCTAATTTTGACACCTTTCCTAGACCTTATCTCTCCCATTTTGACCTCTCCTTAACCGCTAATATGATTATTTCGGTTATATCAGGTAGGTTTTGGCCAAAAGGGTACTATAGGCTTGAGGTATGCAACTTAACATTAAAAAGTATCATTTTTACCTTTAATATTAAGTACTCAACTAGTTGTTTCCTTATTGAAATTATCATGACAAATGATCTAAGAATCTAATGCAGATTTTCTTTGATCTGAAAAAACCCCGAAATTCCCGAAGGCAGCTCGTGTGGCTGCATTTCCTAAAAACACTCTAGGAATCTTGTAGCGGATTTCCTGTAGCCACACTGATTTCCTACAACAGAGTTAGTGGTTAGATATTTTTCACTCACTACCAAATCAAATGAGAACATGGGTTTTGTGGAGAATTCATCGTACATGGATTTTGTCCTATTGGTCATGCGAAATTTTCCTTCAAAACTACCCAGATTCGTAGACCTCTTCTCATTGGTCGCATGCGGAGCAACTTCAGCCTTGTAATGAAAATTGTCTAATTCATGCTTTCAATCATGGATTAGACCCAACTTAGCTAATTTTGATGATATTGTACCTGTATTGATAGATCCTAGCTTAGATTATCATTTTCCTCATTCAAGCCAAATATGCGCTTTCAAACTTGTATACATTTTACACTGTTTTATGATGTAAGGAGTTGGTTGGGTTGGGATTTGCTGATAGCACATATCAGATTATACTCAGTTGTAATATTCCAGATTAATACAATATTTCATGTTCTGTCTACTCTACTAAGCAAGCCTCTTTAATCTTGCACGAGTTTTCAATGAGGGAGGGCCCCCTTCATTCACAACTCCCTTAGTTGTGTGTGTGTGCATTTTAATTTCTATTATGTAGTAATAATTATTTCATTCATCTAATGTACTCTTTTTGAAGTTTTTAGCATCAATTATCAATTTTTTAAGTGATTTAGTTTTTATGTTAAATGTGTGGATTTCATTTGATCAAGTTTTATTTGTATTGTCAAGTTGATTTCTTTGTTGTTGTAAGTTTGATCTCCTATATTTTCTGATCACATCAGCAAGACTAAGATTTGTAGATGGATGTTCAGATCCACTCCATAGCCTTTTCTACAAAATGTGGATTAAAAGAGGCATTAGTTTGATGATAGATTGACTAGTTTTATCAGTAAACACTTGAATTATTAAGACTGCATATATTTTGCACAACGTCTCATAAGCCTACCTACCCTGGGTAGACAATTTATGATTGAAAAACTATAAGCCTATAATTTGACTCAAAAATTTGGCATCGTTCTTGACGCGGTGTTAAGGGATGATACTAAAAGTGTTTTTTATGATTTTTTTTTTTGTTTGAAATTTTTGTAGGACAGGGGAGTTGAAGTCGTAAGACATGGGGTAAGGCCTACACACCTGCAGAGATCAAAATTTCGCCAAAGCCATGTCCTACTTGTTTGTTAAGTAGAATTTTTGATTTTTTTTGTATAATAGATGAATAGGGTCCAATATTTTTAATTATTTTTTGTGGTGGTGTGAGCACCACTTCATTTACTAATACACTAGCCAGAACAAGGAGGTTTGCAAGAAACAAGGAAGAAAAAGAAGGAGAATCTAAAGAAGAGGTATGTAGTCCTAAAGAGAGTTTGGTTGTTGATTCAAAACAAGTCAATACTTATACAGTAGAATCTTCTGTTGGAAATCCTATGTTGCTGCCCATTTAGAACCTCCCCTCCCAAGGAAGTCAACATCATTCCTCAATGGTCATCCTAAAGAGGAGTTCTTCATTAATCCTATTCAAGAACCATAATTCCAAACCATTGATTCTGAGGAATCTGTGTTTTATAAAGGTCCTGCTCTCTCTTGGTCAGATATGGCTCATGAAGAGGGTACTGGTAACATAGATGGGATCTTCACTAAGAAAGAAGAGGAATTGGTTACCTTTGAATTCCCTATCAGGGAGACTGGTGGAGCTACTTAGATGAAAAGCATTCCTCCTTCATCCTTGCCTAATTTTCGTGGTGCCTCTAGTGAAGATCTTGATGCCTTCTTATTTGAGTTTGATGTGTTATGCAGGAGCTATGACTATTCTTCCAATTCTCAAAAGATGAAATTTTTTCATGCTACACTTAAGGATGAAACTCTCAGGTGGTTATGGGTTTGGGTCTAAACTTCATTTCAACTTGGGATGAAATGAAGAAGGTCTTTCTGAATAAATACCAAGATTATTGTAAATCTAGAGACCTCAGAGAAGATATTTTTGGCAAGACTCAGAAGGAAGGGGAGAATTGGGAGGACTTGGTGGAAATATTTCAATATAATCTACAAAGATCCAAGATGAATCCTCTAAGCAAAGAAACCAAAAGGACAATTTTTCTTATGGAAATCAGACCAAAATTTCTAGATATTTTAAAGTTAGTGGGAGTAGGATGTATCAAAGATGAGATATGATTATGTGTGTGAGTTGTGTAGGAGATGTTCAAGAGAAAATTCCAAGGTTGGAGGTGGGAAAAGAGACACTTCTTCTAGGAGTGTCAAATCCATTGCTGGAACTAGAGTAACCAGAGCTAAAATGGGTAATTTTTTCAAAAATTTTAAAACTAATATTCTTAGCACTTTATGTTCACAATTGGATGTTTTGCAGTCTAAGAAGAAGCACGAGCAATTGGATAACGCCATGGCTGTGTTCTTCTCCAAATGCAGGAAGAAACATGATCTAAGGGAATGCCATGCTGACAGCATAGAGGTATTTCAAATTTGTGAAGCTAAACATTCCACTGATCAATGTCATTCTCTTCCTGAAATTAAAGCAGCATATATATCAGATCGGGGAGATGTCAATGCACTCTATGAAATGGAAACTCAAAGACCATGAAAATCACGTCCTAAAGGTATTTCACAGTCACATTTTCAATTTCCTTATGCTCAAAATCAGATGTGGAATATTACAATGCCTTGGCAGCCTTGGCCTCTTCAACAACATTGGCAGGGGAACCTTTCTCACCCTACTGCTCAGAATTTTCCAGCTCAAAAATTTTATCCTCTGCATCCCACACCGCAATAAATGATACAACCACAACAAAAGCTTCAGTTGGTTGCCCCACCAAATCAACCTCATCCCACACAACTCCCTGCTCAGCCAGTGTCTAACCCCAACAATAAAACAATCCAATGTTCGCACAATATTGGATTGGTCACTTATCCCACTTTTCCTACCTATTGTGTTGCACCATAGTCGTTGCAAGGAATTTTTGTTCCTGTGTTACAATAATTTCCTGTGTTGATGCAGGAAGTTTATGTTCCTGTGTTACAGGAATTTCCTATGTCACTGCAGGAGATTAAACTTATATAGGGAAAAGTGGTAACTTAGCCTCAAATAATTGAAGATATTGTAGGGGAAGATACTCTGGAAACGCATGAAGTTGAAACTACACTTGAACCAAAAAAAAAACCTACTTTAAGGCCACAAGAACCTTCCTCATCCCATACGGTCCAGCCTCCTTTTCCAGAGAAGTTGGAAATTAAATTAAAACAACCCAAGTTTTATCTTGTGTTTGAACTGAGAAATGTGTGCATTAAGATCCCGTTACTGCAAGCAATTAAGGATATCCCAATTTATGTCAAAACAGTGAGGGAGCTATGTATGAAGAAACCAGGAAGACGGAAGAGAGAACCCTCCATAGTTCAAGTAGGTGGAAAGCTTGCAATTTTAAAGTCCACTGAATTTGTCACTCAAAAATATGTAGACACCGGAATCCCTGTGGTCACCACCTTTGTCAATGGGTATCCAATACAGAACACTTTATCTGATTTAGGTGAAACCATTAATGTAATGACGATGGAGACTTTAGCTCATATAGGATCCTTTGACTTATTACCTACTCCTACCATGTTAGAATTAGCAGATAGGTCTAAGGTAAAGCCAAAGGGGGTATTAGAAGATATTGTCATATCATTATATTTTTTGGAGTACCCCATATAATTTTATGTTCTTCAACATAAAACTAACTTGGGGGGGCATCCTTTGATCTTGGAGATGTTGTGGTTATCCATGACAGATGCCTACATAGGGTGTAGGTATGGAAACATGACCATTACTCATTGATTTGAAACAAATCAAATTAATTTGTATCCCCCTACTAAACCCCTCTTGAGATTAGAAAATACACATTGGCTTGAAGAAGAAGAGCATGCTTCAGAATGTACATAGCTGGTTTAAACAAATTCCCAAGCCATGAGCCTTAAGGAAAATTCAGAAGAAAATTTGATAAACTGTTGTATTTATAATCCTGATTTTTCGCAGCATAGTACAATATCTGAACTACATTTAGCCCTCTTATCTTCATTTCCTTCATATTCCATGACTGAATGGGGGAGTAAGGTAGCTGAAATTTTTCCTAGAAAATCTTTAAACATTAATTCTATCTTAACTCCTGAACAAGAAAAATAGTTAATTCAAACATTGAAATTTTTTTCGAATACATTTGCATGGGAATATACAGGCATGAGGGGCATTCACCGAGATACATGCATTCATAATATTTATATAGAAGAAAATATTTGGCCCGTGAGAAAGCCACAAAGAATGATGAACACATCCTTAAGGGAAATTGTAAAAGATGAATTGCAGAAATTGTTAAATATAGGGTTCATCTATCCTATCTCAGATAGCCAGTGGGTATATCCAATGGTTATTTCCCCCAAATAGAATGGTAAATGGTGAGTGTGTGTAGATTACAGGGAACTAAACAAAGCTACATTAAAAGACCATTTCCCTTTGCCTTTTATAGACCAAGTGCTGGACACTTTAGCAGGGAAAAAGTATTTTTCCTTCCTAGATGGGTTCATCGGATACAAACAAATTAGGATAGCTCCAAAGGACCAGGAGAAGACAACATTAAAATTTCCCTGGGGTACCTATGCATATAAGGTATTACCATTTGGTCTATGCAACACACCAGCCACATTCCAGCAGGCAGTCCTTGTTATTTTCTCTCACCTTTTTCATGATTGTGTCGAGGATTATATGGATGATTTTATAGCAATGGGTGATAATTTTGAAGAGGCTTTACATAATCTTGAAAAAAAAATTTAGAGGTGTAGAGAAACTAATTTTTCATTAAGTAATGAATTTTATTTTTTATGATTATGACTGAAGGTATTGTTTTGGGTCATCATGTTCCTACTACATGAATTAAAGTTGATCTAAAAAAGATTGAAGTTATTGTAAATCTGCCCCCATCAACTAGTCAAAAGGAAGTTCGAAGTTTTTTTGGAAATGCAGGCTACTACATAAGGTTTGTTAAAAAATTTACAAAGGTGGCCTCTCCATTGTTCAAATTATTTACTAAGGAATCTGAATTTCATTGGAATGATGAGTGTCAAGCTCCATTTGATACACTCAAGGAAAAGCTTTCTTCAACACCTGTCTTAAGAGGCCCAGATTGGAAATTTCCTTTTCGCATTTCCATTGATGCCTCTGATTCAGCCATAGGAGCATTATTGTGCCAAAAGGAGGATCTTGAAACCCATGCTATTTATTTTGTTAGTAAAAATTTAACTCCGGTAGAATTGAATTACACGGTAATTCAAAAATGATTCCTTATTTTAATTTATGTTATTAACAAGTTTAGGCACTACATCACAGGTTATGAAGTTTTTGCACACACTGATCATTCTAGCATGCGATATCTCATGAATAAACCACTCACTAATGGCAGGACCACTAGGTGGTTTTCGCTATTGCAGGAATTTGACATCACAGTATTAGATAGACCATGAAAATAAAATCAGGTAGCTCATTTATTATCTAGGCTCAACCATATAGGTGAGGATGTTCCCGTTAACGATAAATTTCCTCATGAAAATTTGTTTGCTATTTCTGCCAAAACACCTTGGTTTGCAGATATGGAAAAATACTTTGCTAAAGGACATTTTCCACCCTCCTTTTCATCTAATCAAAAAAAGAGGATTATTAAGAAAGGTGTTGATTACTCTTGGATTAGGGAGACCTATTTTTCACTAGACCTGATTTGATTATTCGCAGGTGTGTCAGGGAGGATGAGGCATGTTATCACTCTGCCAGATCTCTAAGGTTGAAGAATAAATCCCAATAGAGGCAACCATAGACCAATATTTTAGCTAGGTAGCTAGCCCTACCAAGCTGGAGAGGGCTCTCTCCAGAAATCACAACCAAGAGGGCTTGATGAATTAGGGTTTTAGGCTAGGTATGAGTATAGGGGTTTGTTTGTTTGAATTTGGGTTGCTAGATGAGGATTAGTTCAAAGAGGCTAGGTTAGGGAAAATAATATTAGGGTTACAGTCCATTCAAGGGGGCAATATAGGTAGAAAATCTAACACATTAGGGTTCTTGGTATGAGATGATTTAGACATGTTAGATGCTATAAAGAGCAAGGAAAAGCATGTATTCTTTCTAAACTGAAGAAAAGTTAGCAGATTATGAATATTTTCCCAAAACAAAGAATGAGAGATGAATTCTCCTTATGAACTTGAAAATCAACATACAATAAAAGTGCAATGGATTATGAAGACAAAAAATTCATACATATGAAACTAAAGAAGAAACAATGCTAAATTTTCATACCATACGTATCCCAAAGAAATAGCTGCAACACTTTCATTAAATTCCTACCAAAATGATTACAATAGAGTCTCTGATCAATACCACAGCATTGAACCTTTCTCAAGAGTGAAGAGGACAAAGATATAGACATCAAAACAAAATTCTCCCAACCTTAGGGGTCGAACTTCTAAGTTGAGGAGCTGATCCAGAATAATATGAACTGATATCTAGAGTGTAGGGAGGTTAAAGTGACTCATCCCTTACTTCCATGAAACTGATTCGTTTGACTTCATGATGAAATTTATATAATGTATTTACCCCTATGTAACTAGTAAACATGAGAATTACATTTACTTCCATCAATTACATAAGTAAAAAAATGATTTCCCAAGGTGAAAATCAAAATTGTAGAGAAAACGCAGAAAAGGAAGACATTGGTCAGGAAAGCAGCGCTAGTGTTAGGAGCACCCTCCATCTTGCAACTGAGTTTTGGATGGGTTTCAAGTGTCCAAAATGAGCTCATAATATCTCATTGGAAAGGTTATCCAGTGTACTTTCTAGATATGTGATTTTTTTTAGAGTTGATTTGATTTGACCTCCCAAAAAGTGATTCTTCCAAGAATGCTCAGGAGTGTAGTGCCAAGGTGAAAAAGGAGGCAGAACTGTGATTTTTTTAGTGTTATTTAACTTTTTCACCTGCAATGGTGATCAATAAAGACTAGAAAAGTGATTGACCTGTATGTTTTCCTTGCTCTAAATCCAATGGTGGTATCCTTTTGACCAAAATATTCCCCAAACAAAAGCACACCGCCTAGGGTGCTGCACTCCTGACAATCCAACTATCACATGACTGTCAAGGAATGCACAAAAATTTCACAATTTTGCAAAATTGTATTAAAAATTGCCAAAATTTTCTGAATGGTCGTTGATGATGATGGTTTAGGCATGGAGTGAGGCTTCATCAAGGATATCATGCCTTTTGTTCTCTTCTTGTATGGTTAGGGTTTCCATTTTTTCATTGGATTTTTTAAGTTTTGTCCTTGCAATTTTGTTTCTCTTGGCATAGTGCTTTGCCATCCCTCTCTAAATATCATTGTTGTTATTGGAACTTTTCAAAAACTTTTCAAGGTGGTCATTTATTTCCTGAATCCAACCTTCTTTATCCTCACTGATTACAACTGCAAATTTCTCATTAAGAGTGACCTCATCTGCTAGTTCTATTTCTTTCTACCTTTCTAGTTCTAGGGCTCTTTTCAAACCTATGGTCCTTGGCATTCTTATTGGCACTCGTTCTTCTCGTTCATCTAGCACACCATATTTTTCTAGTGTCTCTTCAAGTAAGAATTTATCTTTTTCAGCCTCTCTTTGAGATTTGATGAATTTCACTTCATCAATGAAGTGTTTGGTTTTTAGTTGTTGGTTCTCCTGCTCAAGAAAGGTAATGAAAAATTTAGATCTATCAAGATTAGGTTATAGCTCTCTAATATTGGATTATTTTTCTTTGATGACTATGCTACTGATCTCAAAATGATCTTGCTGATCCAAGTCAAGAAGGTCAAACTCCATTTCTGTCTCATGAAGAATTTCCTCCTCATGTCTAATCTCTTCCTGAATATCTATTTCTATCATATTTTTCTTTCCTTTGTGTACCTGCTTTTCCGATGAATAAGGAAAGGCCCCTTTTACAATTTGTGGAGGAAACACTTGCCTATTGTTTTGGTAAATGTTACCCTAAAGGTCTTGGGTTGATGAACCTTCTTAGATCAGGGGCATGTCATTACAAGAAGGACTCACTTAACCAACTTTTATGCTAATAACTATAATCTACAGGTTGCAGACCTTACCCGGATATTCCTCGATTGAAGTAGATCCCGTGGGGTGCAAACCCCCTGCAACACTTCTACTCTGTAATCTGTAAATCAACAAAGAATGAAGACAAAATTCTAGTTTTATAACATATATATGTTATAGATGTTAGTGAAAATCATGCATAATATCCCACGTGGTGTAGAGCAGTCGGTGATGGGGTGCACTCTTAAGGCACTCCATTCTGCAAGGTCACCGGTTTGAAACCCGTGGGTGGGATGGGAGGAGAAAAAATGGAAAGATTAGGATTAGTCTAAACGAGAAAAACAAAAAAACATGAATAATCTCATAAAACAAATATTAAATGAACAATTTACGATCATTACACATGTATAAAATATTGTTGACACGTAATCATCAAGAACAAGATGGTACTTCTGTTATTAATGACATGTATAGTAAACAAACGTGGAGAGATCACCTGAAATCTACCATGACCTTCGAGCATACCATCCTCTGGATCCGTCCAGCCCTAACCTCTCGATATTTATTCCAAGAATAGTGCACAATGGATGTCACATAGGGTGGTGAGCATCTCAAGGAAACAAGGGTTTCCTACAAATATCTGGGAAATGCAGGAGGCACGGGAATATATCAAACTTGGATAGGGCTCCAACAGCGTATAATATCTATATTTCTCTCTCCCTTCCTCCCTTATGCCATTTCCTTGAGGGGCTTTTATACTCCTTGAAATTAGTTTTTGCAGTTGGGAACAGTTAGGCCACGGGTTGGGGTGGTTAAGTTACTGGAACAACTGTAAACCTCACCTCTAAAATAGGGAATATATATATTTTTTAATGTTTAAAATGGCATAAACAATTCTCTATGTATGGACTCATGTATATATGCAGAAAAGTCTGGGCAGAGTCACGTATGGGTTTTAAGATACTATTTTTTGAGAAATATGTCCAAGTCTGAAGTGAAGGGTTGCCCAAGGCCAATTCATAAGTCATCGAGTATAAGCTAGTGATAAATGATGCTATAACAGATGCCCCCTAATATATGAGGTCAGAAGGGGTACATGATGGCTGAAATGTATTATGTGCATAGAAAGAACCTTGCAAGGACTAGAGAGGACTTCACTAGATTTCAGCTTGCCAAAAAACCAATGAGAGAGATCAGAAAGATAGCTCATGTATGAGGCGGGCATACCCATACTCAGTGAAATAAAATCATGTCTGCATATGAAGTATAGAGCAGATCCAATATGTATACAAGTATAGCTAAAAATGTAAAGTACATAGTGAATCATCTTATCGCTACCCAAAATTACAAGTCGAAATCAAGTCCAAGTATCACATATAGATGACTGATCAATGATGCTGCAACAGATATATGATCACAAAAGTCACAACTGAATCTCCAAGTACCAAATCATAAGTTGTGGAACAAATGGTACAACACACAACTTGGGAGCCAACATATAAGATGTTGCTGTGGTGAAACTGCAACATATAAGGGTGGATGGTGTCACTGGCAGAAAACTGAAGGAGCTATCAAAGTGAACCAAAGCATGCTGATGCAAACCCGAGGTCTTCACCGATCACCATGGCACAATTCGACCCAATGGGAGTAAATGAGCTGAAGTTGACCATGTGAGAAATTGTTTGATTACTCGTCATTGATGTATACCATTAACAAACACGAGACAACCCACCGATAATGATAATGAGTGTCAAGGTGCCCCAGTAAAATCTAGCAAGTGTGAATGAATGAGTTGAAGTCAAACACTTGAAAGAATCTACCAATCAAGAGGCAATGATGTATCCTCACTGTCGATAGCGAAGAGTCTGCCACTGATGACTGTAAACCCTAAGGTACTGACAAAATGACTCTAGACCTTGTTCCCAGAGCAATGAGTCGGAGTCGATGGGAAAAGATCTGCTGGAAGGAAGGCATTAAGGCATCCCACATCATTCCAGCACAAGTGTAACCTGCAAGCCAAGGTTTGGAAGGAATCAGGCGAAGTTGAGTGAAGTAACCAACCCGAAGTATGTTTCCGACACGCACAAGATTAAGCTAGCGAATGACAAAACTCTCTGAACCAACCAATAATGAAAGCTGACAAAGAGGAGAGATATCCACCGATAGGGTCAAATGGAAATCAAGGTACTGCAAGAATCCTAGGTGTGATAATGTAAGTTGATGTCAAACACAAGGGAACCCACTCAGTTAAAGACCCATGATGATGATCAAATGTTGAGTACAAGGTCACCTATTAATGATGTAAATAGGGCCAGGGTGCAGCTCTAGGTTTACTGTCAGAGTAATATGTCGTAGTCGATAAGAGACAAACCCACCGTTAAGAAGTCAGTGGTGACCTTCTCAAACCAGCACAAACAAAGGACCAAATATCTGATGTGATAGAACAAGATACTGACAAGACTAAGAAGGCCGACTGAAAAATGAGTCAAGAGACTCCACAGAAAGGTCGACTTAGGTTAACTTCCCTTGAACAAAAACACGACTCATATTTTACTATGGCAGCAAATGATAATTTTGTATAAGTTTGTCATGCAAGAGGCATAAACAAACCCTCCATATGATTGGACGAGATAACCAACTGGGGGAGTACTGATTCATGAAACAAGGTTATGGCTTCTCCTAAGTCAAAAAACTAAAACCATCCCAAATGGAGAAAAGACTTAGCTTTTTTGTGCTTTGTTCAAGAGCGACATAACTGACACTGTAGCTGCCATCAAATAAGGAAGTAATATCATGTTCCCACTCTTTTTCAAAATATTTTTTTTCCTTTTTTGTCTTTTTCATATTCAAAGCCTGAAAAATAATAAAAGAATGCTATAGTACAATGGATAGAATGAGTGTCGTGACATAGATGCTCTAGTTCCCAGGATAGGAATGATCCTATGCTCAATGAAAGGTGGCGAAAAATGGTAAGTGACACTCAGAGGAATGTTCCATCAATGTGTAAAGGTGTCAAGTTGCAGAAGCTAAGGGATTGCATGGTTAACTTGTAGATAAAGGCATGGTAAAAAGATGGCTTAAACATGAGTCCATATGAATCTAACTAAAGGCCAAGATAAACAAGTAGTCAATATGCAATGCAGTAATCAACTCGACAACATAAGGGAGCCTCTAGGGTAATGGCCAAAAATGTGATAGCGAAGAAGAAGAAGAATGAAGCTTCAATGCATAAGGCATGGTGGTGACTAAAGAGGACTCCCAAGCCTAGAATAATTGTAGCATGAACAAATGATAGCGAGGAACTAACTAGGAAGCCCATGTAAAGGAAGGCTCTACCACCAGGTCATGATTAAACAATTAGCGAGTGAAATGGGTTAAGTGCTCATGACATGATGGGATCGACCCTATGGAAAGTGATCAGAATGGAGGCTAGTATGCAAAATGAAATGGAAAGTGGATTCCCTAACCTATATGCCAGTTCTAAATCAGATATCTACCATGACAGGTCAGCGGTGATGGATCCAAAGGAAAAACTAGGAAAATATCAAATTCAACAACATGTACCTAAAAAAATATCTTGCCCAACACTTACAAGCCAAATGGTTATAATACAACCTTAATTAAAATCGAAAAATAAGCACAATTAAAATTTGCAAAAAAAATTCAAATTATGGGCATAAATACACCATTTGACTCACATTTGGATCATTTTCACATTGCAGAAGTGGAGAAGGAGATTTTGGGGAAACAATTCCTCTTCTCAAATCCAGAGCAATCAGCTGTCAAATCACATCAAATCAATCAAGTAAGCTCTAAACTCATCCTTTTCATCAATTTCATTCCTGTTTAAGGAAAAAAATTTGAAAATTGACTGTAGAAAACATATTTTTTGATGAAACCCTCTATGCATACACGGGTTTGTGTGGACGAACCTATATATCATACGCGGCTGTGTACAAGAAAGGTCGTGTATGCACAAAGAAAAAGTTTAAAATTTGATTCTAATCAACCATTTAATGAATTTTCTCAGGATGTCCATTAGCTAGAGAGAGCATGAACATAGTGCAATTGAAAATGAGGTGATGGAAGATCAAACTTCGCTAGATGTTCTCCGAAATTGTGGATTGCTCAAATTTTTCAAAATTCCCAATATGAAAAGTAATGTACGTTTGCATCAAATGTTGGTTGATCACTGGGAGCTGGAAGAAGACAGTTTCATAATTTATCAGATGCCACTACACATAGAAGCTGAAGATATATACTTCATCACTAGACTCTCACAGAGAGGAAACCTAGTAGACTTACACAAAAAGCCTGGTGGAGGGCTTACCGTAGAGGATTATTTCCAAGTCTACTGTGTAGAGGATGCACAAAAGGTAGGAACTCAAATTCCTATCAGAGATCTGAAGGATTTATATATGAAGATCCTTCTCTTTACCATTGGCAAAGTAGCAGGATCTGCCTCTCTGCATTAGGCTTCACAGACACAAATGAGCATAGCAGTAGAATTCCTGATTCATCTCTTTGATTGGTGCATAGCCTTGCTGAGCAATATGAAAAAATAGTTGAATTCAATCCGAAAAGAAAATACCAAACATTTTGGGTATGGCACAATCTTGTTGACATTCTTCTTCGAGAGGGTTCGAGTGCTTTGACCCAAAGTCATCTTAACTATCAGCAGCCCGAGAGATCCAAGAATAGCCTGATGGGAGGATCTGATGAAGAGATTAGGGGGAAGTGTAGTTCCCTGGACCACTTGGGATGATGAGTTCTTCCAATGGTGGGAGGAATAATTCATCATAGTGGAAGATTATCCCTATGCTAGGATGGACTTTTGTGTAGATCCAGATCTAGTCCTACCACCTGGTGTAGCATGGGGCACAATCGGTGAGATTACATTTTTTATTTTTTGATTATGTGATTTTTTTATGATTTTTTCAAAGTATGGAAATGAAAAAATGTTTTTGATTGGACTAAATGACTTACAAAATTATGATGGTCATGATGCAGATATGGGACCAGTTAGGCCTAGGTGGTAACCAAGGCACAAGCGCCGTAGAGGTGAGGCAGATGCTGAAGACCCTGGCAGGACACTCCATGCAATACAGAGGAACTTAGAGAGCTTGACTCGCCAGGTGCCTATGGCCACTATAGAGGACCTACCAGAGGCTATTCAAAGATGGGTGGTGGGAGTACCACGAGAATGGGTGCAGTTATTCCGTCGTGTATCAACTACCATTGTGTTTTATAGGAACACAAATGTTGGGCAGGGACCTCAGGAGTAGATTTATAGATATGATCGGATGATTGTAATATTTTTTGATGTTAGGCATGATAGGGCATAATCCATAATTTTTTAGGACATGATGGTCCATATTTTGTATATTTTTGAACACTCTGACTATATATATATATATATATATATATATATATACATACATACATACAGCAATTTATATGATTTGATGACTCAAATATATGATAATGAATGTTGTGTTTGATATATTTTTTAAAGTATTGAATGATTAATATGCCAATAAATTGCTTGATTAGCCAATAAGTCTGCCATCCAATTGTCCGCTCGAGGAATATGAATGAATGTTATAAATTGAAATGATATTTGTAACAAACGCACCCTAAAAAAAATCAATGTAAAAATGGATCTTAGACCCAATATGTGTTGTTCAACTACGAAACCACCAAATGCAAATCCAAGAAAACTACTAACGAATCAACACCCAAGGATATTTCCTCTGAAAGTAGATTAACCACTGTAGTGTATTCTGCTACATTGTTTGAAGCAGGACCAATGTAGACACCTCTTGAAACTAACAACTAACTAGATGGATAATGAAGTATCCAAGCCGTGGAATCCAAGTTCCGGGTATGTCTACTAGAAGCATCGGTAAAACCAAAGTGACTCATGTCATCCAATATTACCTGCTAAAGTAGATCAAATTCATCAAAATCACACCAAAAATCAAAAACCTAGATATGTACAAAAAAAAAATATATACAACCAAGCAAGATGCTAGGCCAAATCCTAGGCATAATACTTTTTCAAATAGAGCCTATTTTTGGGCTCCGCCAACTCATTTCCTTCAAAATTAATCAAGGCCTAACCTCCTTTTTCAGGACCTTTTTGACAATGACGGGGTCATAGCACATAGATTTAAACTTACCTGCCCCCAAGGCATCCTTCTCTTGGGCATAAACCAAGACAAGGTCACCTTCAGAGAAAACCCTAGGTTTGACTGCCTTATCATACTGAACCTTTACCTGTTTCTTATGTGCCTCATTCATCGTAGCTGCATCTCGACGCTGCTCATCGAGATGTTCCAGATGAAGGAGGCATTCTTTGAGACTAGAAATGTCAAGAAGAAGCTCAATGTCTAACTTAAGAGAGGGAATTTTGCACTCAATAGGAAATATAGATTCCAACCCATAAGCCAATTGAAACAGAGTAAAACCAGTTGTAGTTTTGACTGACATCTAGTATGCCCAAAGTGGAGGATATAACATAATATGCCAATTGGATCTACCTTTACCAATTGTCCGTTGAAGAATTGTCTTCAAGGATTTGTTCACAGCTTCATATTGGCCTAAGGATAATAAGGAGATGAATGCTCTTCCCCGAAACTTAATTTCAGAGCCAATTCAGCCATCATGTTGTTCTTAAAGTGACTGCCATGATCAATGACAATATCTTTGGGAATACCAAAGTGAGAAATGACTTGATTGGAAAGGAAAAGAGTTGTTGTCTCACCATCATTCCCAAAAGTAGGCATATCCTCAACCCACTTCGTGAAGTAGTATACATCTACGATAATGTACTTGTGACCTTTAGCCGAAGGTGGGTTACAAGTAGTAAAATAAATACCCCACTTTGTAAAGTGTCCGACAGTAATGATAGGAAAGAGCAGAGTTGGATGAGTGTGCATATTTCGTATATAAACTTGACACGGATGACACCTTTTGACCGATTCCATACAATCTTTGAAAATTGAAGGCCAAAAGTATCCTGCACGCAAGCTCCATTGTGGCAATCATTCAGCACAGCCTCAACTTCTTTGAGAGTTAAGCAGCGTCTCAGGATCGAATCCTCCCCGCGACAATATAAAGTGTCACCAATAATCAAATAAATTTTGGCTAAGTGACATAGCTTTCAACGCTCATCTTTCGAAAAAGTCAAAGGAAACTTCGTAATGTGGAGATAAACTATGAGATCCCCATACCAAGGTGTTAGACTCCTATACCAATAGGTGTCATATTTCATGATTGACCTGATGAACTATGTAATATGTTCATACCTTTTCTTGTTGCAAATATTTTCCATATTATTAAAAAAAAATCAAAAAATTTAAAAAATGTAAAGAGGGTATACCCTAAAAGAAAAATCAAAGGGTGAAAAGAATAAAATGGCCAAAAAAGTGAAAAATTGAACCCCAAACAAAAAATAGGCCAAGGAAAGTGTGCAAATCTAAATGCCACTACTATTTCATTTTCTGTAATAAGCAATTGTGTGTAGCTTGTCAAACTTTTGCCACAATTTATGAAGAGTCAAACTGTTTAAACTTGAGTCATTCATTTTTCAATTTCATGTTGTAGAGTAGAGAATAAATATCTGACCAAATTGTTTAGTCTTGGCAGATAAATAGATAGGTAGAGTAAATAAAAGAAGCTCAATAGTTTAATCTGAGCCCTTGGATGTAATAAGGTTAGAACTAGATAGATCTTCATATGTAAAAGAAAAGTGTGAAAAGGGTTTGCTAGTCTAAGTGCACCCTAATAAAGAAAAGAAAATGGTAGAGTAAAGTAGATAGGGTAGGTAGATGGTGTTGCAGAATTACAGGGGATGAATGATGGCTTTAAATATGTTTAATATTTTACTTTCATCACCAAGTAATAAGGCAGATACTACACTGCAAGGATTTCAAAGCAAAGCAAAGTCAAAATCATTGATTTCCCTTCTCATTTTCCCCTAATATTTTACTAATTTCCCCTAAGTAATAAGGTATTTTGAAGATTAGAGGGGCTCAAGGCATTTCCTTGACTTTTGGAGGGACCGGACCCTCAGCCCAATAATTGAAAAAGCCTTAGTACTTGAAAACATTCATCTTCATACTCACTCATTTTTTACAAATCTTTTCCTAAGTAAAATCCTATTTTACTTAGGAAAATCCTTCAATGTTTCATGAAAAGCCCTCAAAATCACTTTTTATTCTAAGTTTAAGAGATGAAAGTATAATAATGCCATTTATTTTTGAAATCTTCACTTGCTTAGTTATATTAATGAATTTTGAGTTTACATTGTCCCTTGGTCATATTAACTCTAATTTTATTTATTAACTCCCTATAAAAAGTCCCATTCTCCTATTATATTTAATTCCTTTTTAAATAATTATCCCAAAAACCCATTTATGATAAGTTTTTAGCCAAAGATAAAAACCCCATATGTTCAACAAAAATAACCTCACATTACAATGCCCTTTGGCTAAAAAATATCCATATATTTACTCCGCCCCCTATGATAAGTAAATTGACTTGGTTTATTTTATCATATAATTAAAAATATACGAAAAGGGTTTAAACATATGTTTTATGTTTTAAACAAAAATAATAAAACCCGTAGTCTATCACTAAACCTGACCCTTCATAAACCATTGAGATTAATTAATCGATTAATTAATAATCATACTCCTCAGCCAATCAAATCCCACCCGAAATGATTAATTAACCATTAGTTATGTCGGACCCACGCCGTTAACTCCCTCGCCAACCCCACATCATGTCAACCATTGGATCGCTCCGTCAAAAATCTACAGCCCGCATTCATTCCACTGGCCCTCCCTCGTTCGAGAGTTAACTTGCGAAATCAAAGCGGTTTTGAAACAGTACCCTGGCCACGTGTTGATTGCTCAATGGAATCGCTCCCGATTCACAAATTACCACCAACTCCCAAAAGCAGTGCGGAATTGAACCACTTACCACCCTTTTCCCGTGACCTGTCCACTGTACACCCTGCAACCACTTTGTTGACAGGAGTTTCTCCCCCAAGGCTTAGCAATGATATCAAGAAAATTTTACAGCTCTCTAAACAGTATAAGATAGGTGATTGGTACTTTTACCAAAATCATACTGAAATCAGAATTTATGGATGTGAATTGAGCCCTTTCAAGTTACCCAGATATGTCCCAATGAGACTTTTTGCTCTTGAGTATTTCAGACAAATGAACAACTCAGATATAATTCACTTCTGTAATGCCAAGAAAAAGGCTCAGCTCAGAATAAAGAGCCAATTAGGATCATTTATCTATAATTCTAGAGAAGGAGGAGAAGAAGTTGAAAGGATATTAGAAAGCCGTTGTAGATTGCAAAAGAGTTTCTATTGGGTACCCTATGACCCATTTAAATTTATTTGTGACAAAATAATGAAAAATAAATCAGCACCATACCTGCATCGAAGAATCCCTGAGATTGAAAGATATGCTAATACAGATGAATGGGTAGAAGGAACATTGATAGAGGAGGATAGTGAGCAGGTTGATATAAACAATGTTATGAAAGATCTTGCAAAAATGCTTGACTTAGATTCTTTTACACAGGTACAGAGACCAGAGGTTGGTCCTTCTTCTGTTGGTACTATTCAACAGAATTTGCAGGAAAGCATTGCAGTGGAATCCAAGGGAAAAGAGAAAGAATCTGATTTCCAGGTTACAGAAACACTCATCATGACAGAGCAACCTCAAACATCTAAGGCATAAGGGCAAGTACAGGTTACTCCTCAAAACAATCTAGTAGAAATGCCAAACTTGCAAACTCCATTAAATATTGAAAAAGGCAAGAAAAGAGAGGTTGAAGGTCCTACTCCTACCAAAGAATCTTCAAAACAGCCTCAAACTAAAAGGCAAAAATTAAATCCCATTCCAGAAACTGAATCATTTCAAGAAATCTCTGATATCCAAGATATAGAAGAAAGCCAGCAAACAAGTTCAGTCAGTGGAACATACACTAGTCTTCAAAGAAAAGAAATACAAAGGTAGCTAAGTGCAGAAGTGTCTTCATTCAAACAGCCAGTGAAAGATGCAGGAGACATAAAAAGGACATTCATAAATATAAAAGCAAGAAATGATCCATTGAGAATGCAAGTTTACAATCAGTATCTGAAAATGGCTCCAAAGAATCAGGAAAGATTGATGTCAGCCTTTGACATCCAATAGGGAAAAATGTTAATGAGTCATTTCAAACCAAAAGTACAGCAACCACAGACAACAGCAGATTACATCAGGACAAATTTTGAAGTATTGGCTAAGGATATCCATCCTTTAGACCAAATTGAGCAGCACAAGCAAGCAGGAGAGATGGTTTAGTCTACACTGACTGATAAATCCATGACAGTTCACAAATTGCAAAATTCTTTGAATAACCCTAATACACAATTGGAAATTGAAAAGGCTTCTTCTCAAGCCAAAGATAACAGAATACAAACACTAGAGGAAATAGTAATTAGTTTGGGTCATAATCCCAAGGATTTCAAAAGCATTGAAGCATTGATCAAGAAGAAAGATGATGACATTGCTGCATTAAGGAAACAGTTGAAATTGCCAGCATCCAGACACCCTCAGACTGAAGTAGAAATGAAGAAAAATTCTGAAGAAGAGGTGATGGACTTACTCTTAAGAATGAATGAAAGGCTTGCTGAAACAGAAAAAGAACTTGAGCAAGCATTAAAAAACAAATAATCCACTATCCCAATAATTACAACACAAGCAGCCACAGAAACAGGAACATCTACAACAGGCCAAGGAGCAGAGCTACCACAGGGAAAAACTTCTGATAAAAGTTTTGATGAATTAATCAAATCCGTGAATGAATTAAAAGTACAAGTGACAAAACTCCAAAACTTAAGGTTCGAGCTTTCTACTTTGGAAAAGAAATATGATTAATCAAAAATGACTGTTGCTGAGAAGACAAGAGAAATCAAAAGACTAGAGAAATTAGTTAAGGCATTGGAAAGAGATATTGCAATGGAAAAACCAATAGGAGAATTAAAATATATTCTTTGGAATAATATTATATAGTCAATAAGCGATATTTGGTCCTCTATTCAAATAATGCATGAACAACAGGATTTAGTCAAAGTGGCTCTGGAAGAGACTAAGAGAGCAAGACAAGAGTTAAGGAATATGCCAGAAGAAGCCAATATGCTTATCAATTTTTTGAATACCCAGAATAAACAGCAACTTGCATAAGTTGGAATTCAGGACAGGACAAGAACCATCTTGGAAATCAAAAGAGTTTTTACCAAAAGAACCTTTATGCAAAATCTTGAACGAAGGTGTTCAGACATGCAGCAAGAAATTTTTTCCTTCAAAGAAAGATTTGATGTTATATTAAATAAAGGTTTGCCCAATCCTGTTACTGCAGAAAATAGATTAATGGATTTGGAAAGTTTTGTTAATAAAATAAACAAACAGGTAGATGATCAAGCCAGTTCTTCAACCAGTATAGCAGAAGGAACATTGCCAACAGGGAAAAGTCTTTATGAAAAACTAGAGAGTTTATTTTATCTTGAACATGAAATAAAACATTTGTTTCCATATCAGCCTAATTTTTTCAAATACACTGAAGCTGATGAAACATTGAGAAAATTACAAAGGAGCAGAGTGCCAGAAGTTCGATGGTGGGATGAGATGATGGAACTTTTCTAAAATTTATCCTTGAGTGGAATTTTTGTCTATTTTACTGTGGTATATCTTGATAAAAGATAAACAGGTGAACAAAGGTCAAAGAGTATCAGTGAAGCAAGTCAGTAAAAACCGAATTACTGAAGAAGAAATCAACGAGCTAGAATATAGGACCTGCCTCCAGCACACTCATTGAAAAGAGGAAACAACACAACACCAATTACTTTTATCCTATCTACGAGACCATCTGTCTCTATTTTTATTGTAACATATCCATTAGTCACCCTAGATTATATCTCTTTTGTTATGAGATATTTTTAATAATTTTTTGTATAAATAAGCCCTCAAACGAATTATTGAGGGTGGATTCTGATACTTTGCTGTAACATTGACAATTTTGAAATAAAGTGCTTTGGAGAAATTTCTTGTGGCTGAACTGGATGAGGAATTAAAGCTTAAAGATCTTTTTGCAGGATTCATGTGTCAAACTAAGGATCAATAAGTCATCTCTCCCTTTGTGTTTAAGTTTTATATTTGTTTATAATATCATCATGTTTCATTTCTGAATAAATGACAAAAAAGATTAAATCAGAAATTTCTTAAAAGTGTTCTGATTTCAGTTGTTATTATTCCAAATGTTTTCTTCTAAATTAGTCTTAAACAATGAATTCTTAAATTCTCTTGTTTGACTAGTTTAATCATTTTGATTACTTTAGTAAAGAATTCTTATCTGCTCTTTATTTGTAATCATTCATTTTCCCTCTTTGAATGTGTTAAAAGATCCTTAATTGCCTTTTATCCATTCTAAAATTTCATTTCATTCATTTTAAATTTGAAATTGTTAGTTAGTTTGATTAGCTTGCCCTGTAGAGCTATCTTTTGCTAATAAACTTTATCCAGTGAAGCCATATTTTGACTCCATAGCCCAATGGCTTGAAATTACTCAACTTGCCCTTAGTCATTGGATTTCACCATTCAAATCAAAACAAAACCCTTGGACTTATAACTAGCCTAATACTTTCTAAGAACAAAGCTAAATTTTAAAGAGAGAGTCCTCTCTGGATGCAGATTGGCTAGATTTTGCATCTGAAGGTTGGTTTGTGGTTACCTCGGACTCCTTTCTTTTTCTCTACAACTTCAAGGAAAATCTGAGTGATAACACAAGGATCCTATGAAGAAATGAGAAAAATATGTTCATCAGGAAATGACTCGTCATAAACAATCTTTTTTCCATAGGGCAACTCAGAAATCAATTTCGCAAAACTAATGATTTCTTGGACTTGATAGACATAAAATCAAGATAAAATTCCTGCAAAATAACAATCCATCAATTGTATTTTCCCCCAATCGCTCGCCTACTGAGAACAAATTGAAATGGATTGACTGCTGCCAAAACATAAGTTTTAGAAAGAAGAATGTAATGTTTGAGCCGTTGAACAGCATGAATAGCTGCTAAAGAAAGATTCTCTATCAGAGAATACCAGATTTCAGGTCCTACCAAGCCTCGACTAAGGTAGTATATAACATTCTCGAAAAGAGCATCTTCTTCCTGAACCAGAACCATACCAATGGTAGTTTCTTCTGCCACGAGATACAATAGAAAATCCCTGCTATAATCAGATGAACTCAGTAAAGGAGAAAAGGTCAATGATTTTTTCAAAGCATTGAATGAGCATTGAGAAAATTCATCCCAAAAGAATGGACTCATTTCTTTAATAATCTCATATATCTCTTCATAATCTCGGCATAATTTATGATGAATCTCCACAGAAAATTAGTTTTTCCTTGCAGACTTTGAAGTTGATGAATAGAAGACGGAGAAGGCAACTAAAGTATTGCCTCAACCTTGAAGGGATCTACCCGAATCCCTTTCGTAGACACGATGAATCCCAACAACTGACCGGATGTGACAGTGAAAACATGCTTGTTCGAGTTCAATCTAAATGCTGACATAGTTCAAAAACTTGACGGATGTGAGAAGGATGATCAATTCTCTTGCAAGAATGAGCAGCTAAATCATCCAAATATGCCTCGATAATATGTTTGATGTTGTGGAAGGCATAAGAAATGGCCCGCTGAAATGTAGCTCCATCATTTTTTAGGCCAAAAGTCATTTTCTTGTAAGAAAGGTACCCCATGGACAAATAAATGCAGTCTTATGCTGATCTTCAGGACGGATAGTAATTTGATTATATCTAGAGAAACCGTCCATGAAGGAGAAAATCTCATTCCCCACACACTCATCAATAATTTGATCTATAAACGGTGTGGGGTAGTTATCTTTAGGGCATGCTTTATTTAGGTCCCTAAAATCGATGCAAACTCGAATTGTTCCTTGTTTCTTGTCCACAAGAACTGGATTTCAAACTCACTCAGTGAAAGGAAATCAGTAAATGAACCATGCCTTTAGCAACTTCTCCACCTAAGCTTTGATAGTTGTGGCCTTCCTAGGGTTGACCGAACAAAGCTTTTGCCTAATAGGCTTAGCATTTTTGTATACCTTGATCTCATGCTAGATAATAGATGGATCTATACCAAGAATTTCCTCATAACAAGAGGCAAACACATCACGAAACTCTCGAAAGAGATCAGTATAAATTTGAATCTCTTCAGGGGAAAACTCAGCTCCAATGAAGACATTCTCTATGATGTTGGGATCTCTAGAGATATTCACCAAGATAGTAGAAGAAATCACAGCCATGTTCCCTTCATCAAAAACTTGTGCTAGTGCTAAAGGGTTCAGGATTGGGTGAATAGGACCAGAAGACTTAGGGCCAGGAAAAATTGATTCAACTTCGCGCAAGTCTAGGAGAAAGTAAGACCGATGATGCAAAACATCCCACGGTCTCTCTACACCAGTCATTGCTTCAAGGATGGCCTCCTCAGATGGAAGAGTGGTATCAAGGCAATCCTGAGCCAAAGATGAACTGAGAGTCCAAGCTGGAGCCACATATCCATCCAATTCCTCTGATGAAAGAGAAACTGGAATGGAATCTGTAGAGTCAACAATAGAACTATAAGTGATCTCAGTTGCAGACATCGGAAATGCCATTCCACCCACTTGACCTTCTTCTAATGTGGAGGTAGGAGAAGGTAAGGTCTAGGGGTCCGAAAAATATTGAGTTTTGAAGAACACTCTTCGAATAGGAAACTTGGAGGATGAAATAGCATTGATATGAACTGAAGGAGGTGGAAGATAAAAAGTACCCATCAAGGAAGTGTACATTCCAACCCCCAGATTCTCAACAGGTTGTTTTCTATCCTTCACCAAAGGAATGGTTGAGTCAAAAGATGCATTCAAATCTACAGGAGAAAAATCCAGTTGGTCATGTGTGACAATTCTCCCTTCGTGAGGGAAACAAACAATGAGAAATAATGAGGATGCAATGGCATCCATCTCATAGATCTAGTTTCACCAGAGTAGAAGGTTATAGTATAAGCTTGCATAGACTATCTCCACTTTGATATTAACAGTCTTGCCCCCAACAAAGATGGGCAAAGCTGGAACAATACCATGCGGCCTGTGAGAATGACCATCAAACGCAGTCAGAAGAGTGGCTGAAGGAATAGCTACAGGAGATCTAATACCCTTCCAGCATGCAAGAGACATTACACATGTGGAAGCACCCTCATCTACAATTGTTCGAAAGATATTGAATTTTCGATAAGTTGATCTGATATGGAAAGCCATATGATGAGGAAGTTTCTTTTTAAAATTCGACATATCAAATGTGATCATAAGAGAATTCCTTGGATCAACATCCCTAATAGCAGTGAGCAAAGCACTCTGCTGAGCTGAATAAGACTGGAGCACCTCTAATGCAAACATGGCACAAGGAATTTGAGCCAGATCTTCTATAATCAAGTAGTTCTAGATAGCCTTGGCATTAGGATTGATCGTCAAACATTTTGAGGATGTTTTCGGCATCTGAGGTATAGGCTCAATAGTAGGCCTTGTAATATGAAGTGGCTCTGTACTATTAAGAACACCATTAGCTTTCAAAGACTCACCTTTTCCATGGTCACGATATCTCGTAGCGATATCTTCGTGAGCACTCATCATGTATATGTTTGATGTATTTTCCCCTTCCTAGGTGCCCCTAGAGGGAACCCCAGTATTTGGATTCGTGCTAGCAATTAATTGTTTCCCTTGGGGAAAAGAGTTTTTTAGCATAACCTGGGAACTAGAAGAACCCTGTTGAGCTAAGAAGCACTATGCATCTTGAATTTTAGGGCAAAGGTGCATAAGATGATCTCCAGTGCACAATTTTCATGGAAATTTCACATTATTTTCATTATCCTTTTTACCCTCTCCAACATGATCATTGGACTTGTTTACATTCCCCTTCCCATCCTTGTCCTTTTTCTTGTTATTATGTCCCTTCTTCTTCCCATTGGATTTTTTATTTCCTTTGGGATTGGAAGTTTGGACAACATTAATTCCAAAGGATTGGGAAGGAATTTATAATGAAGGCACGCCCTGAGCAGAAGAAGCAGATTGTATAGAAAATTGTTGCATTCGACTTAGCAGGTTATTTGCATCGCTATCAATCGAACCGATAAGCCCATCACCATGAGGATGAGGTTTAGTTTTGGCTAAGTCTAATTTGGAGTGAGGAGCATCTGGAAAATTTTTATTAAGGACTCCAAACTGAGAATAAATCAGTTCTAACTGCTGAGCCCTAAAAATAGCCTTCTCTTCATAAAATACCCCTAAAAGGGATACATCCTTCGAAATTTCTTCGTGTAAATATTTCAAAAACCACTCAAGAAGAAATTCATTTGGGATTTGGGCCTTAATGATCCTCTTCCTTCTTCACCGTTCCTGAATTGATCAGAAATGTGAGTTGCCTTATCCTGCTGAAAATTGTCTAAGAGGTCAGTCCCAGCATCATAATAGACAGGTAACTGAAAATGATTTAAGAACATGGTAGAAAACTCTCCAAAAGTAGCAAAACTGCCCCCTGTTAACTCAAAATACCATTTGGTAGCATTTCTAGTTAAGGTTCTTTGAAATAATCTCAACCTAATCGAATCATTGATCAGAAAGTTCGAGGAACACCATAAATGGAAAGTGGTGATATGATCTGCCAGATTACCGCTAGTTTTCCCTTCAAACTTTGGAAGGTCTAAGGGGAGCTTGGTGGGGACCGGAGGTCAACTTGGACTATACCGAATGGGATCATTAGTTAATTTTGATATATCTGGCAAGTTTAACATTTCCAGAAATGGTAAATGAGGAGGAGCCTCAAAATTCCATCCCCCATTGGAAGGATTCCCCACATTCTAAAAAGAATAACCTAGATTTGTTGAGGCCCTAGGTTGCCAGATATTATTCGTAGAGAATTTTGGGCCATAAGAAAAACCTTGTGACCCAACATTCATAGAAGGACCACCCCGCACCCCCCCCCAACATAGAGTTACTATACACAGGACCATTCCCTCCAACTGAGGTAGTTAATGAAGAGGAAACCCCTTGGTAAGGGTTCCAAGCATTTGCAAATGGATAAAAAGCCTGAGAAATACTCGATGAAGGGAAAGGAACATTCCCTTGCTAGCCAGCACGAAACTGACTCCCCGCTCCTAATGTTGTAAAAATAGGGTTCCATCCTGAAAAGACAATAGAACTTTGACCTCCCGAAAAAGGATTGAAACCTTGAGTCTGAGAGGTAAAATGTAAATATCCTATGGAAGGGGTTGAATGAGAGATGTGCCCACTTCCAAAGGGGAACCCTTGAAAATAAGCTGATCCACTAGCCATATAAGGAATGGGTGTGGAGACAACTGAAGCAATAGAAAAAGAGAAAGAAGGAATTCCACTAGTGGGCATTCCATAAGAAAAGGGACTAGATTTAGAAGCATGTGTTTGGGTGTTTCCAGAGCCAAACAAAACAGCACTAGAAGTGATTTTCGATATAGAAATAGTTCCCCCTCCTTCAAATGAAAGAGGAGTCCTAACACTTGCAGTGTTCACAGCTAAAACTGTGTTCCCAGTCGTGGCCATCAAAAGAAAGGGATATGATGGAAAGGGACTAGATGGTCTCTCAGACTCGGGCCCAATGTATTGAATAACGTGAGGATAACTAGCAGGAAGAGTAGATGGAAGAGACTCAGAAGACTAAGGGACTTCCTCTATTTCTACTTCTTCTGCTGGAAATAAAACTCTAGAGGTGAGTGAAGCACTCCTCTCTATACTGACACCGACACCAAAACCACCCACAGAAACAACAAGCCCTATCCAAGGATCTCTCTCTGCTGAGTTCGAAACCACCAGGTGAAAATCACCCTCTGAATTACTCCTACGCCTTCTTGAAGAGGGATCGACACTTGTGGGAGACAACCCACGAAGCCTCCTCGATCGATGAGGCGATCGGTTAGCTTCTTTAAGAGATTAATTTTAAACTCAAAAAATATATGAAGCTAAGCAATCTAGGAGCAAAGAGCACACTCTAAAAATTTCCTAAGATACAGCCAAACAAGAAGCTCTCAGGTATTTCTGCTCCAGGTGATGAGGACCAGACACCAAAATATAGGAAAGCGAAATAATAGGACCTTCCGAAAATAGTCTGGGGTAATTACACCCTAGGCCTACTAGCAAAGGTAATAGAAATAGTTACACTGACTTCCTAACAATAGCCTTTGCCGGTGCAATTCCCCAAGCTTCGAAAGGGCACCCTCCAGAAGTACTGATGGAAGTGATGTAACGTCTATCTCAGGTACCACGGGTATTCCCCCCCCCCCCACGGTCACCTGTGTGGTCCCTAGGATAGGAAAATAAGGGCACCAATCCGTATCAGTAGCCGGGCGAAACGGTCTTAGGTAAAGATTCAGCAAATAGGAGAGGGGGTATCTCTCTTCTCTTCCTACACTGTCCCTTGCACTTGACTCTCTGGAGGAGAGATTTCCTGGTCCACTTAACAGTGTTGGATTTCACTCATTAATAAACTTTCTATGTATAACAATTTGAGCAGCCTTGGAGAGTTAACTCTCCACTCACCTAATCCAAGGCCCTGCAACCTAGCTAGTTGGTGTATGATTAATGACAATGACAAAAAAACTTCTAGTTGCTTTTAATTATATCAATTTTTTAAAATTGGTTGTTACTTAAGTCAAGGGTACACATATGTGAAACTGATGGTGTTTTATGACGCAGAAGAAATCAATGAAAACCTAGTTACATGCAAATGCAACAATTTCCTTTCGATGAAAAGTGATCTCTACATGGGTTCTATGAAACTAATAAGAAATTTTATTTTATTTTTCTTTTCAGACACTCACACTTCACACGATCCAGAAAGTTACGAAAAGGACTAAAATGCTTAAATGCAATTAATGCAAAATACCAATGATATGAAAATCCTAAGATGCTAAATCTAAAGAAGCAAAAAAGAGTCCCTAGCAAGACACTGGTTTGATCACTTTTTGACATAAAAAAAAGGCTAGTTCCATACAGAACTCATACGCATAAAAACACCAAAATGCACTTGATACAAAAGAGACAAATCAAGAGAATACTTCCTTCAAAATCAAGCCAAGAACCAAAGACTAGAAACCAACCAAAAGCTTCAAAAGATGTAATGAAACCATAAAAACAAACTTAGAGCAAAAACTACAGAAAACACAAATTTTTTTTTGGGCTATTAACTTATAATGGAAGAAAATATATTTCAAGAAGGCAAGCAAAAACTACCTAATAACTGGAATCAAGAAAAATGAGTCTCAACAAAGGCTTCAAAGTGCTCAAGCCAATTGTGCCACTTTCGTAGCGGGACTTAAATGAGCAAAAAGAAACACGAAACTCAATCAATTGATTCATCACAATAGCACAATCTTGCAATGAACAATCACTTGAAAAACCAAAAAGAGATTCTTCAAGATTTGCAACAAGACAAGTCCAAGAAATCAAGAAACCGAAATAGACCAGGGAGGAAAAAACCATAAGTGAAGCAATGCATAGGGCCAAGAAGAGTAAAGAAGTAGAGTCTCACTTTTCTGATAGGTCAGAACAGCCGAGAAATTCAAGAAAAGCTCTCAGTGCTTCAGCTTCAATTGCAAACACACAAAATAAGGAAATTCACCAAATGGCTAGGTTTTCACAAAAACAAGAGAGAATTGGATATAAAATCACCATAAACATAGTCCAGAGACCTTAAATACACCATAGGAATGGTTCAAATCAGACATAAAAGACTACAGAGGCTGAAAACTTAAATTTTCAAAATTTTCCAGCCATACGCGATTTTTTAGTGTGCAACTAGCATGTATACGTGACTGTAACCAAGGAAACTCATGTATACGCAGGTCCCTTTGGAAAACGCAGGAGGTATAGGCAACTGTGCAAAGAAAAATCTGCATATGGAAATAAATATAAGGAAAAAACAAAAAGGTCAAGCCCGATCAAGAGACCAGGTCTTCTGTCTATTTGAAAAAAGACTTACTAGACTGTAAAAAGCGTTAAAATCTATCGGGAACCTACAAGACAGATAAAACAACCCAAACGGGAAATCACAAGAATGTGATCCTCAGTGTAGTCTCCATTTCTGTTTCGGGAAATTTTACCCTAAAGGTCTTGGCTTGATGAACCTTCATAGACCAGGGGCATTTCATTACAAGAAGGACTCACTTAACCAAATTTTATGCTAATAAATAGAATCTACAGGTTGTAGACCTTACCCGGATATCCTTCAGTTGAAGTAGATCTCGTGGGGTGCAAACCCCGTGCAACACTTTGTGCTCCATAATTTGTAAATCAACAAAGAACGAACACAAAATTCTAGTTGTACAACATATATATGTTCTAGATGTTAGTGAAAAGCATGCATAATATCATAAAAAAAATATTGAATGAACAATTTACGATCATTAAACATGTATAAAATATTGTTGACACGTAATCATCAGGAACAAGATGGTACTTATGTTATTAATGACATGTATATTAAACAAACATGGAGAGATCACCTAAATCTTCCACAGCCTTCGAGCATACCATCCTCTGGATTCATCCAGCCCTAGCCTCTCAATATTTCTTCCAAGAATAGTGCACAATGGATGTCACATAGGGTGGTGAGCATCTCAAGGAAACAAGGGTTTCCTGCAAATATCTGGGAAGTGTATGAGGCACGAGAATATATCAGACTTGGATAGGGCTCCAACAGCATATAATATCTATATTTCTCTCTCCCTTCCTCCCTTAGGCCATTCCCTTTATACTCCCTCAAATTATTTTTTGCAGTTGGGAACAATTAGGCCACAGGCTGGGGTGGTTAAGTTACTAGAAAAACCATAAACCCCACCTCTAAAATAGGGAAACTATATATATTTTTAATGTTTAAAATGGCATATGCGATTCTCTATGTATGGAATCGCATATATACGCGGAAAAGTCTGGGCAGAGTCACGTATGGGTTTCAAGATACTGTTTTTTGAGAAATATGTCTAAGTCTGAAGGGAAGGGTTTCCCAAGGCCAATGCATAAGTCATCAAGTATAAGCTGGTGATAAATGGTGCTATAACACCTATGACCTCTATGATATGTTTTTTCCAATGTCTCTATCTCAGCCACTTTGGTATTTTGAAGCTCACTGATCTTAGCTCTGCTAGATGAATCAATATAAGTGTGAAATGGTGATGATGGTGGTGAAATGGGTGAAGTAGTTTGAGCTGATGAATAAGTAGGTACTTTGGGCTGAGATGTGGGAATGAATGTGGAAGGATGAGATGGTGGAGGCACAACTTGATCATGTTGAATTGGTGGAGAAGTAAAGATGTCATTAGCTATGAAATTGTCCCATGAGATGTTCAATTGATTGAGGTGACGGGAGAAAATGAACTTGAGGAGAGAGTGGTGAAAAAAAAATTCATCTGCTGGTCATAATCTCTCTTTTGAACAATGTATGCCATTTTTTCAATGTTCCTGAAGAGATAATAAGGTATGTTCATAATTTTGACCCTTGTGAAGTGCATTAATAACTAGATTTGGTAGGTGTAGAGTCTAGATGACCTTATTTCACAAGAAAAGTACTTCATGATGATTTTCATCATGGGGGCATACCTATCCAGGAGGTAAGGGAAAGGAAAGACATTCTTTCCTTCATTCTTGTACCTTGGCTTGATGTATGGCTCATAGTAATGATCTTCCAATTATTTTACCTTGAAAAATGTTTCACCAACATTTGGAATTCCAATGGGAGCTGCTATGATTTTTGTGGATATTGTGAAAGTGGCACCAGCAAGGGTTACCTAGTTGTCATGAATATTAGAGATGAAAATCCTTCTCAAAATAGGGTGATGTTGGACCCTTTGTATTTTTTCACAAAATTCAAAGCATCCTACATTCTTGAAACATGTCATAGCCATGGGAGAGGTCATGAGTTCATTGGTTTTTGTAGGTTCAAGTCTGAGGATCCTCCATCCTTTGTGTGGCCTCCTCTCTTCCCTTTCTTCTTCCATAGTGTCTTGGCTAGAAACCCTAGGGAGATGAATTTGGGAATTAAATGTAGGTTTTGGGAGTGGGGAATGGGATGGAAAAAATTAGGGAGATGGGGGAAGGGATTATTAAATTGAGGGAGGTGACAGGGAGTAGAAATGTTGTGGGATTTGGGGATAATAATTTTATTACAGGTATGGGGATTTGGGAGCCTAGTAAATTAAAATACCTAGGTCTTAGTGCTTAGGGGATAAAGGGCTTTGGTGAAAAGGATATAGTGAAATAGGGGTTGGTAAAGGTTAATTCTAATGTGGGAAGGGTAGTGGAAGTCTTGGGAAGTGTAATTTAGAATTAGGAGTGGAACTAGGGTTTATAACAAAGAAGACACCAAATTTTGTATTGAAAATTCAAACACCATGAGAATTTACTTGAGGAATACTAGGAGATGGTAATTAGGTGTTACTTACTTGCTGGAGGGAGAAGGAAACCAATGTTGAAGGTTTAGAGTGTTGGTACTTCATTTTGGAGCTCGCTGAGCAAGTCGGGCGGGTGCGCAACGCGTATGGGGGGAGCACAAAACCTTATCTGCCAGGAACACAGCACCTGAAGGCTATGCACAATGTGTTATGTAGGAGCGCAGCACGACCAGTCTAGGAGCGTGGCATTGCCACTTTTCTCCCAATTTTTCTCTCTAGATTTGAAAATCTTAATGTGGAGATGGTTGCTTGATGCCGTAGGGGAAAAATGAGGATGGATTTCATGTCTTGAGGGATTTATACTTGGTGAATTGTTATTTGTATGCTTTTGTAACCCACTTTTCTATGTTCAAATTCACCTTTAAACTCCACAATTAAACCCTTTCACTTTGATTTATTTCCTTTGACAATTGATCATTTTGGTGCACTAGGAACTCTTTACAATTTGATATTTTCTTTTTTGGCATGTGGAACTCTAATTTTGCAGCTTGGGAACCTTGTACTTATTACATATTAAATGACATAAAATTACAAAACAAAAATAAAATTTACATCTTTTTGGAATAAAAATTACATTTTAGGATGAAAGCACAACTTTCAAATCAAGATTACGTATTGACAAATCATCTTCACATGGTAAAGAGATGTTATTTGGTTCACTCTCTTACTTTGCTGGCTTTATGCAATGAAATGGAGTTTTATTAAACCATGGAAACCCTAATGACCTAATGAAACCTTGAAAAACCGTAAAAAACCTACTGAGACCTTGAAAGACTAAATTTCAAGATGACATGACTGATATTATGGCATGATGACTTTGACCTCATGACTGAAGTAATGACATTTGACATTAACTTTATGAATGGTGTACAGTCAGCAAGGTATGAAACTATGCCAACAAGTAATCAAATTTGAGGAAGAGTGATGTTTTTGGACTAGGGCTACCATTAGTGACTAATTTTTTGCATGACCTAGTGGAATGATAAAAAAATTCTGAGTGGGACTCCTAAAATGATATGAAAAGAGGAATTTTGATCACTAATGGCAAGATGAAAATAATGAAACTAAATTTGGCCTTATTTGGGATGATAACTCTAAAAGAGGTGTCAAGAACCACAAAACTCTGGATTTTGTAGATCAGTGCCTTATCCATTAGGCCAATACGGTAAAAAACTCAAATTAATAAACATGACTGAAAACCGATAACTCGAAAAAAATAGACTTAATACGAACTCAAATGACTGAAAATTGAATCAATAGTGAATTACTTGACTGAAAAATGAACCTTTTGAAAATGGCAGATAATTAGTGAAGCTCCATGGCCTTCACTTCGGGCTCCAAACTCCAGATATTTCTACTTCACACTTGCAGAAAATGTAACTGATATTTACAATGAAATGGAAAACTGATTGAAAAATGTGCTTCAGAAAAGATAGTGTTTAAGGAGCCTACCATTGATTAGTCCTTCTAAACACTCTTGTCCATTCATCTCTTCAAGTAAATAAGCATCATTTCCCCGACAAGTTAAAATTTTATATGGAACTTTCCATAAATTCTCAAATTTTCCATGCTTACCCTTGTCCTCATTTCTACAATCTAAGCGAAGTAACACATCTCGAACCTTGAAGTTGTCTTCCTTAGTTTTCTAGTCATAAATCTTCTTTATCCTTTCATGGAGCTTTGAAGTATTCTGAAATACTTCATCTCTCATTTGCTGAAGGTGTATAATTTGATTTATCCAGCGATGCATGTCATTTTCCTCAGCCCCTTCTTCTTGCAACAATTTCATTATGGGGACTACTAATGATGAAGCAAGCACAGTATCAAACCCATATGCAGCTTGAAAAGGAGACATGCTAATATAATTCTTATTACTCACCCGGTCTTCCCACAATGCATTGATCAGCTTCTTATGCCAATTCTTTTTATTTTCCTCTAACATTTTCTTAATGATACTGATCAACGATTTATTAGAGGATTCTACCAATCCATTACCTTGCGGGTAGTAGGTTGTAGAGTGTCCCAACTTAATGTTATATATTTCACAAAACTCTATAATATTTTTAGACTTGAATGATTTCACGTTATCTGTGATAATCTTAGTAGGACAACCAAAACGGGATAAAATATTAGTTTCTAAAAATTGAATGATGACTGAATCTGTTGCTTTCCTAGTCAGGAGCACTGGGATCCACTTTTTAAAGTAATTTGTGGTTGTCAATATCCACTTGTGATGTGCAGATGATGTTGGGTGAATCTCGCCTATGAAATATAGGCCCCACTGATGAAATGGTGCATGTACTGAAATAGGTTGAAGAGGTAATGGGAGAAGCTTTCTCTTACCCTAAAAAACTTGACATTCATGGAAACTCATTACTGCTTTGTAGACATCTTCAAAAAGTGTCGGAAAATAATATCCCGCTCTCAATATTTTATTGGCCGTGATATTCCAATCTAGGTGGCCCCCATAATCTACTTTTTGGAAGTCATTCATCACTTCCTTAGATTCTTCTTCGACCAAACAGTTTAGCAACACACCTATGGGATCCTTCCAGTAAAGTGCATTGTCCATTATGAAATACTTTGAAGCTTTGAGTTTCAAAGATCTGCGTTGACTCTTATTCATGCCTGCAGGAGGGTTTAAGTGTTGTAAAACATAAACAATATTATAATATCGTGGATATGACAACAAAATATTGGATACCTGAATGAGATTCACTTCTTCTTCATTATCAGACAAGGATGAAATCAAGTTGATGTCTAGAGCATGAAGATTTGACTCAGCCATGAGATTAGCTAAGCCATGACCTTTGATTAGCTTGGTGGGCTTGATCTCATGGTCATATTCAAGTAATGTTTCTATCCATCTCCCTATCCTACCTTCTGGGTCTGTCTGCATGAGAACTTATTTTACAACTGCATTAGGTACATAGGCAAGAGTATGTGAATGTAATATCTAAACCCTGAAATATTTCAGCGCTTTAACCAAAGAAAAAGCCTATTTCTCTATGATGTTGTAATGAAGGGTTGCATCTCTGATATTGCGACTTGAAAATGCAATTGGTATCTCTATTTTATCCCTTTTCTGCATCAAGATTGCTTCCATGGTGTGTTCAGAAGAAAATGAAAATATTATAAAATCAACAGTATAATCGGGATTTATCAAAACAAGGGTAGTAGTCAATGCAAACTTTACTGAGTTGAAAGACTTCCAGGCATGTTCAGACCACTTCACGTCATTATCTTTATTCAACATATTTTTCAACTCTCTAATATGCTCAGCCAAATTAGGAATGAATCTACGTAAGAAATTCATCTTACCATTGAATGCTTGTATTTCATTTTTGCTGCAAGGGAAATCAATCTGTTGAATTGCTTGAACATGAGAAGGGTCAATTTGGATCCCATCCTTAGAGATGATGAGACCAAGAAGTTTTTCCTCCTCCATGGAAAAATGGATTTTATTTGGGTTTATAGATATTCTGAACTTCCTGCATCTCTCAAAAACAATTCTTAAATGGTAAAAATGTTTATTACCAGAATGTGAAAACACCATCAAGCCATCCAAATAAACAACCAAGAAAACATATTTTTCTTTGGCGAATGTTATGTCCATGGCTCACTGAAATGTGGCCCCTACATTTTTCAAACCAAATGGCATCTTTGCATATTTGAACTTGCCCCATGGTATAGTAAATGTTGTCTTGTTCTAATCATCCTCGTGCACCAAAATCTGGTTATACCCTGAATAGCCATTCAATAGTGACATCTGGGAAGAACGAACAACTCTTTGAAGAATGTGATCCATTTTCAGAAGTGGATAGTTGTCCTTGAGGCTCACTTTGTTCAAGTTCCTGAAATCTATGCAAATATAGATTTCTCCAGTCTTCTTTCTTAATGGGACCAAATTCAAAATCCAATCAGAGAATCTGAGAGGGACAATAATATAGGACTTGAAAAGTCTATTTACCTCATTTTCAATTGATGGAAGCAATCTGGGATTTATCCTTCTCAAATTTTGCTGAAAGGGTTTTTGATCAAACTTGATCAGAATAGTGTGTTGAATGATGTTCTTGTCATACGCCTTTAAATCTGCATATTCCCATGTGAAAACATCAAAAAATTCAGAAATTAATTTAACATATTCAACCTTTACCTCGGGATATAAGGACTTAGATAGTTTAACCATCTTTTGTTTATTTGTTGTCCTAATGTTTACATCTTCAACACCCTTTTCCGTAGGCACAAATGTAGGCTTTCTTACTACGTCATCTTGGTCAAACAATTATTCCAAAGGTATGAGACATTTTGGAATATTGTTTTCTTTCAGTTGTAGTATATCCATCTGGGTTGCATCTATATCCTGGTCATCCTTATCACAAATTTCATCTATGGAACAATTCTCAAATTCTTACTCACCTTAGAGAAATTTATTTACCTACTTATCATCCAGAAAACCTTCCAATACTGCAAGTTATCGAGAACAGTGAACTGGTGTTTCACATGAATATCAAATTTCCTATTTGAAAATATGGGGATCTTAAAATTGCTTGTTGTTGTAGCCAATTAATGTTCCATGAGATTTTGATTCCTTGGCAAAACTGGAAGTATACACTCTTGAAACATTTTCAAAATATCCAGTACAACGTTCCTATATTGTCTCATTCAAGAATGGTTAGCTTGATATTCACCTTTAATTTTCTTGATCACAAGTTCTGAATCACCATACACAACAATCCTTCTTGCACCTAGTTTCTTCAAGATCTTTAGGCCAGTAATCAGTGCTTCATACTCTACCTCATTGTTATTGAAATCAAAATCTAACTTGTAAGAGCATAATATAATATTTGTAGGGACCTTATTTTGTTGATGAAAAAGGCTACGGACCCAAATTCCAATGCTTACCCCCTCTTTTCCCAGGGCACCATCAAAGTCCATGGACCATAGACCATTTTCATCCTCCAAGTGTTTAAACTCTGATTATGTTTGGGTTCAATTTTCTGAACTTTTTCTTCATGCTTTTCTGGAATTTCTTCCACTTTATCCAATAGTTGTTCTGAATTTTTCTCTACTTCATTTGATGGCTATTCTGATAAACTTGGTAGATTCTCTTTTTCCTTTTCTATAACTTCTCTAATACAATTTTAAATCTTTGGAACATATTCTACATCTACAAGCTAGCTATCTACATCATTTAAGCCGCTATTGTTAAACAAAACGAATGACTCTAAATCTATATGTACAAGATTTATCGGATGATTATTGGGCTTTTCTTTGCTTTTGATTGTATATTTCATATTTTTTTCATGGTACGATTTTATCAATGGTCTGAAAATAGGGATAGTTGCATAAGAAAATTAGAATTGCAATGTGCCTCTCAATTTCTTCCCACCCCCACGGATCTTCACAGCAACATGCCAAACCATGGTAGTATGTCAACTACCACCACATCCATTAGAACATCCTTTGCTGGAATCTGCTCTAGGGGGAATACCAAATCTTTAATAAGGCCAATACAATGGTCTCTACCAAAATCGAAGGAGTATAAGTCATGATAAGGATGGGTGATGTGAAGGCCCAAATTTTCCATAATGGATTTTTCCAATAGATTATGGTAGGCTCTAAAGTCTAACATGGAATTATGTAATATGCATTAGTGGATTCTTATACTCAAGTAGAAACAAGGAACCTTGATATCTTCTAGCTAACCATCAATAGTAGGAACCAAAAATGAGTTCGGGCTAATCATCTTCGACATTGACCATGTCGGACAAAGGATCTACTTTAAACATCTTGGCAACATGGGACTTATATTGGTTATTATTAACAAGCTCAGTTAAAGGACTATACACTTCTAACTTTAAAATTTCAGTTTCTAGGCTGAAGGGAGTGGTTTTTTCTACCTCTTTAATGATGGTGTCTCATTTTCTAGCATGTTACTTTGATGTTGCTTCTTTCTTCTGACTGTACTTTTACTTATTTTCTGAAATTTTGGATGCCTGGTTTACCTTGTTCTGATTTGTGACTATAGACTCTTTTCCCTTACTCTGATTACTCGTAGGATTCTGCCTTGGCTGAGAATATTTATGCTTATATTCTCTCTTCTAAATGGGATTAGCCAGTACATCTCTTATCCTTAACGACATCTTCCTATTTTGCGAACTAAGTGCATTCAAGTACCCCCACTGGTAATCACCTGATTTGGTCTCCAAATCATGATCATTGGCAAGGATAAAATTTTCATCCTTACACTCATTTTTCTTTTCAAAATACTCTTCATGTTCCATCAAAAACATAGGCAAATCATCTACCTTGAAAAGTATATTTTCCTCAACAACTGTGTCTGCATCTTATTCTTCTCCTTGAGCATAGTTCTATTCCAAGGGTGTCCTAATTTGATGTTGCTGTGGTGGTTTCTTAGGAGTCTGTTGTTCTCTCTTATTGATCCTTAACCGAGGCTATTGTTTGACTCTGTAGTTGGGATTTCTAACCTCAGCCCGTCTCTCAGTGATGGACATCCTATCAACCATCCTTTCAATAGTCCTTATCAAAGTATCCATCTTAGCATCGGAAGATGAGGTGGATGGTTCATCTTTAATACTGACTTTTCTCTCATTTCTAGCTCTAGCTCTCTTCATCAGCAAATGTGCTTCAACACTAACCACATTCTTTTCCATATCCTCCAGTGTAGTTGGTGTTAGGGTCCTATAATAATAGGGATCGTAATTTTGAATTGACTATGTTTAAGTCTTGTAATATTTTACATAAATTTTCTTTCTACAAATGTTTTGCATATTAAAAAATGAAAAGACGACATCTCCTAAAATAATAATCAAAGGAATAAAATAAAATAAAATAAAATAAGGATATAAAATATGAACCCCACAAAAAGAGTCAAAAATAAATTATGAAAGTGTTGCACATTCAAATGCCACTACTCTTAGTTTACTTTTATTTGAAAATAAAATTGTGTGTAGCTTCTCCAAAATGCCACAATTTATGATGATCGTAAATTTTAATCTTGATTCATCCATGCCTTTAAATTTCATGTCATGAGAGTTAGTGAATAAAGATATGATCAACCCATTTAATCTTGGCAGATCAGTAGTTAGGTAGAGAATAAAATGAGCTCATAAGTTTAATCTGAGCCATTGGAAGATATAAGGTTAGAAATAGGTTAGTTTTCTTATCAAAAGAAAATAAAAGGGTCAGCAAGCTCAAATGCACCCAATAAATGAAATAAAAAATGTCAGGGTAAATAAAGGGTAGGTAGGATGATTTCAAAGGTTATAGAAACATCATTTGGTTTATCTCTTATTACTAATGTCTTTCTAACATTTCCCCTTATCCTAAATTCCCCTACTAAAGCCCTTTTTCCCCTCCTAAAACCAATTTTCCCTTTGGAAAAATCCCTTCTCCCATTAAAAACCCTTCTCCATTTGAAAAAATCCTTTCCTCTTAACTAACTCTGCCTCTTTCAATAAAATAGAGAAAACCCACTTATCCAAATTTTAAAAGCGCTAAAGTATTAAGTGGACCCCACTTTACTTTTGACTCAATCCCCTCGCTTAATACATTTCCCCATTATTTCATTTTAACCTACCATATAGTATATTTTATTTCACCCCCATATTATATTAATCCCCCGTTTAAATATACCCCCCCACTATATTAATCCCCAACTTACTTTATATTAAAATCCTCCTCTATCATATTTCTCGAACCCCTTTATGTTATTTTAGCCTATAGTTTGAATATTTCATTTAATCCCCTCGCTATCATTTTAAAACCCCACATATATATTCCCTAACCCATTTCATATTAACTTCCCGCTTTAATACTTTTTCAGTTCCCACTCTTATTTAGCCCCTGCTTTCATTTAAACCTCTGCTTAAACCATATCACTAACCCCACCTCTTAGAACCCCCTACTCTTCCAGTCGCTCGATCACCATTCATCAAATCAAAGGCCCAATAAAGTGTTTCGCACCCCCGGACGTCAGATATTTAAAACCAATGGGGGGGGTGGGGGGTGAAAAATGGGTGGTTTCATACCCTCGTCCCCTTTCCACGTGGCACTCCCACAATTCATCGCACCCCGCGCCCCCCCCCCTCCCAAAACTGCCAAACTACTTTTCGCAATGCGATAATCCACCAAACTACTTCTGCATCTTGCAATGAAACCACCATTCTTTTAAAATAAGCCACCACGCCATTGTGATAAACCAAAGTTGAAAAGTAACAAAACCTGCCCTTCACAGTTATTTCACTATTGTTGTTTATTTGTGAAAATAGACCAAACATCCCTTTTTTGACTGAGATTGAACCCTACTGCCGCCTGGACTTCCTCCACGACCAAATTCCACCATTCCAGGTAATCCTGAGTGCCTATATTTATCAATTAAAGCACATAAATTAATAAATTAAATGAATTGATGGCCTCCCAAAGCATACAAACCATAAACCCTATTCAACCACCTGTGGTAGATGTCGACCATACCCCTTTGGTTGATAAATAAATCAATGATACAGTGACTGATTCCAACCGTTTAGAGCTCCACTGCTGGAGCCATGAAAAATTTGTTGACTAGGTAGATGATATCCATATGTGGGATTCAAATTTGCCCAAATACATATTCCCATAGACCTTTCAATTTCCAAAACTTATTAGACTCTGCGAGATCAACCATTTTCCAAATGAAAGAGATTTATTTACACCAAACCAAGAGATCCTTTTTACAGTCACTGCTTAATGCATCAATCAAATGTTGCAGATTCAACCACAACCTAATGAAGTGCCATTATCCATTGAAACCCTTACTGAACTCTACTTGAAACTGGAATTTCCTAAAATATTCCAAATATTTTATAATTTCCTCCCTCCATCAGTAGAAACCCCTAAAAGCAATCTTCCATACTCAACTTCTATGTTTTTATAAAGAACCAGACAAATTGTTACCATGTTGTCATGTATTTTAGGATATTTCACTGATGAACATGTAGATGCATCTATCCTTGGTTTCCTATCCATATTTTTCCCAGGTCAGCCTCTAGCTACAACATTCAAATTTGCCCAATACCTAGCAGATGCAATCCATGATCATCTAGTCAAGTTTCTAAAAGCAGGAGTATTCAAATACTCAGTTTTGTTTCATATGTTTATATTTTTCCAATAAGAAAGGTTTGCAGTTAACCTCCAAAAATAGACACAGAGGATAATCCTTAATCTGTTGTCTTTTGGACATCCTTGATCAGAAAGGATTCCAATGAATTCAATTATAAAGATTTCATTGATTCCTTTTTTTATCTGGTAATTAATATGCTAAGCAGTAGCATTCATCCTTGAATCAGTGAAGAGATAAAGAAGGTGTTACAATTGTCAGAATAGAGTAAAACATGAGACTAGTATTTATACCAGAATCATATAGAAATTAGAGTGTATGGAAGGCAGCTAACTCCATACAAACTTCCCAAATACCTCCCAACGAGGATATTTTCTTTAGAATACATCAGACAAATCCTTAATTCATATGAAATCAATTTCCTTTCAGCTAAGAAAAATACTCAATTCAATATTAATAAGTAGTTAAGGCCTTTTCTATGTAATAGTAGGAATGCTGGTTAGGAAGCAGATAGATGAAAGGCAAATGAGATGAAGACAGATGAAAGACATCCAGTGTGAAAGAAACAAACATATGATATCAATCAAATAAAACAGGGACAACTTTTAGATAGTTAATAGGTGTCTCTATATTTTTTCATAAAGATATTTGTTTTCCTTAAATAAATCCTAAATCAGTTGATAGGATATTTTGTAAAGTGTTGTATAAATACTTCTTCATTCGAAGTATCAAAGGTCGAAGTGTGGATTCTTGTATATTTCTATAGTTAATCGATCTATTTACCTAAGGGTTATTGTAATAATTTCCAGTTGACAGACAAGACAAGTAATAAAGGAATTTATTTATAGGATTCATGTGTTGAGCTATCTTAGTGAAGTATATTTCAGTTGTTCATGTTCTTTTCTTAAGTATTCCATAAACTTGCATGTTTTCTAAATTTAAATGTTATAACAGGAATTTTATTGCAGAACTTGTTTAAATACACACTGTTTTGAAATGTTATCCATTTTTATGTTTCTTCTGATATTTGGTTTAGAGAATCCTTAATTTATCTCTGATCCCGATTGACCTCCTGCACCTTCCTTCATTATCTGTTTTAAGGAATTCCTAACTGCTCCTTGATCCCGATTGAAAACCACTTCACCATTCAGCCTTGAGATCTGACTTTGGTCACTTATTGTTCCCTGTAACACGTCCTTTGTAATTTGATCATGTTATATTTTAAACACATATTGACTCCATAGTCCAATGTAAAATGGAAAGGAACCTATCCATATAAATCATTAATTCCATTAATCAACCAATCAATCAATCAAAACCAACTCAATCAAACATACATAACTAACCTAAAATCTATTAAAAAACAAAGTTAAATCATTAAGAGAGAGCCCTCTCCGAGCATTAGGAAGGCTAGATCCTAATATCCAAAAGTGGTTGATAGGTACCTCTGATATTTATTTTTAAACACCTAGAACAACCTTTGGGAAATTTCAAAGTGGTAACATATTGGTGACCATACTAGGGAAATCAGTCCCTAGTTTAAACAGATCTTAAAAGAAACAATTCTTCTCATTTTTTTGCATTAAGATTTGTAAGGGTTGTTAAAAATTATCATTGAAAGTTAAAATTCTGGCTTCTAAAAGAACATATTACACTAGGGCTCATCCTGATCCATAGCCATCTACAATTGTTGATGATCCTAATACAATTTTAAGAAAACTTTAAAAAGTAGAAAGTCTAGGAAGTAGTAGTCAGTTAATCAAAGCAAATTCACTTCCTAAAGATTATCAAGCATACAGGATATTCAATTTGATTTATCATTTGAGAATTATTTATTTTGAACTAAACTTGAAAATTCAATCTATGATAGTGTAATAGATCCCAATTTTATTCAATTTATTAAACAAAGAAGGAAACTATACAACTTGATTTAGATCAATAGGTTCTAGACACTTTTGATAAACTTGATGTTTTTACCTAAACTTTGATTAAATATATAGATTAAGCCTACTTTCAATAGTCTATTGAATTATCTATCCTAACTGTTGCTACCCCTAAGCGTTCTACAGTATCTTCTAAAACTATAAATACAACTTTATTTAGTACCACCTCATCTATAATATCCATCACAGTTCATTCCACAGAACTATTCAAACCTAAAATTCCTCTCCAACCTATAGTTTTGAGCTCATATTCAAGTATTCCAAGTACATATTCTAATGTTCCAAGTTCATCTTCAAACACTTCAAGTTCATCTCCAAGCACCACTACTTTACCTCCCAGTCAAGCTAGAATCTTAGCCATGGCAGCCAGATATGCCCCTTTGGCCTTACAGGCCCCTTAACATGCTATGCCACATGATTACCAGAGAGATTTTTCAGTATGATGGTACTGGTCATTATACATCTCAACAACATGTAAATAAAATGACTGATTATTTTGAATTACATGAAGTTGATGAGGATGATGTTCAAATGAGATTATTTGCACAAACACTAGCAAGAGATGTCAAAAAATGGTTTAAAGCTTTACCTACTGTTCATATTGATGATTTAGCTGATTTCCATATATTGTTTATCAATAGATGGGAAAGAAATAAAAACCCTCTCAACATATTATCTGAATATGAGAACATTAGAATAGCTCCTAATGAATCTGTTCAGGATTATTGTATTATGTTTAACAACATTTATAATGCAATTCTGGTGAATATCCAACCTCCACTAGACTTGGCCCTAATGAAATTTCCAGATGGTTTTGACACTGATATGTCCTATCGATTAAGAGAAAGAAACCCTGAAACTTTAGAACAGATGTAGAGTAATGCAGTTAGTGTATAAGTTAACTTACTAGCTAAAAGAGATAGGATGAGGAATGAACGGAGAGTGACCATTAAGAAAGAACCATCCACATTTGATATTAAGATAGATAGTTTAGCTAAAAGTATTGAAAGACTAATGGATATATTAGAGAACATGGAAACAAAACCTTAGTGGGAAAATCAACCAGGTCCCCAAATTAGAAACCCCAACTTTAGGAAAAATCCTAATACTGGTAAATCAAGAGAAGTTGTACCCGATCAACAGATTAGACCACCTTTCCAAGAAAACTATGCTAAAAGTTCACAGTAAAATGAAGAAGACCAGGACACCCAGATAAACTTGATGGGAATAAACGATGGAAATACCATTTTTCTCACCCAAGAAGAACAAGAGTTGTACATGTTACAGTGATTACAATTAGAATATGGAGAGTCCTTTGACTACAAACAAGGCTATGAATTTTCTATCTACGAAGTTCATAAACAGCATAGCCTTAGAAGAAAAAAGAACACATAAGCTCCTATTAAGAAATCAGTCCAAACCCAAACTAAGAAAACAATAGAAGCTCTTGTGACCAAAATTCTACAAATTTTCCTTAGAGAAAATTAGAAAACTTCCAGCCCAAAGATTGTAGATATCACTTCAACTGCTACTCAAACTTCAACTATTATTAAAACTTCAAAAGCTACTCAGACTATTCTAGACAAGAAAATTGAAAATAAAACAGTGGAAACACAAACTGAATTACCAATTACTGATAAAAAGGATAAAAAAACACAAACTACAATTAGTAAAGAGGAAATCATTCTGTTAGGAAAAACTCAAAAACCATTTAATATTCAAATTGAGATAGCCAAATTGAAAATACCAGTTCCTTTAATAGAGCTGGTGAAAAATGATTCATACAAGACCCAAATCATTGAAACACTAAGCATAGGTGAAGGAGAAGATGTTTTTAACCTCAATGATGATCAACCTGAGCTGCTATTTGGTCCTGAAGTTAATGGAAAACATCAACAAGGAGGTTTCCCTCCATTCTACATTAGCTTGAAAATTCATGATAAAATCTTACACAATGCTAAGCTAGATTAAGGAGCATCTCATTACCGAATGCCTAAAGTAGTCATGTAAAAATTGAACTTAGACATCACCAGACCATACAAATACTTTTTCTCCTTTGATTCTAGTCAAGTTAAATGCCTTGACATGATAAAAGACATGTGTGTAACTCTAGTCCAGTGCCCAACAAAGATTATTTTTATGGACATAGTAGTTGCTGATATCCCTCCAAAATATGGTATGTTATTATCTTCCTCATTGAGAGCAAAATTACAGGGATCACTACAATTGGATATGTCATATGCTACCATTTATGTATCGGGTCAGCAAAATAAGTTATATAGATAAATTTGATGAAATACATGGTAAGTAGTTCATAAAGACCAAAAAAATTCCCTATCTATTCTATACATTCTGACATGGACTCATTTATCTTATGTAATTCAGACACTAGCAAAGACAAAATCACAGTTGTAGAACAGAAACACAAAGAAATTGATAGTGATAATATAACTCATGAGTCTATGTGGCATTTAGATTTTGATGGATCTCTAAATAAATTAGGAGCAGGAGATGGAGAATGGATCTATAATTTACATAATGATCATTCAGAAGGACATGCTTTTAGATTGAATTTCAAATGCACTAATAACATGGCAGAGTATGAAGCATTAGTTTTAGGACTGAAGATTGTAAGAAAACTTGGAGCCAAAAGAGTTTCTATCATGGGAGCCTTAGAACTCATCATAAAACCAATCAAGGGAGAGTATATTATTAATAACCCTAGACTTAGCCAATACAGAGAAACCATCCTAGACTTGATAAATTGTTTTCTTGAAACTGACTTTGTTGTTATTCCAAGAAAGCAGAATATGCAAGCTCATAGTTTGGCCATTTTTTCCAGCACATGCATGTTATCATTTCAGCCAAATTATTAGTGCAATGCTGAGGTAAGACATAGGCCAACCATACCTGATAATTTGAAGTATTGGAAAATATTTTCACAAGACTCACAAATTTACAATTTTATAGATTCTAAGGGAGAGTTTCAAAATTGTAATATAGATATAGGCCGTACATTATATTATACCATAAATAATGAGATAGATGTAAACGATGTAGATAAGATAGAACCAACTAAATTCACTAAAGTAGAAATAGAAAAATTAGACAAAGTAGAAATTGAGGAATTAACCAATGATGAATCAGAAGTTTTAAATCTCAAAGGAAACATTTTTCCTAAGGGATTAGCCCCATTAGAAGATATTTTGACTCCAATTATATAGCTATAAAACCCAAAATGGAGCCCCTAAGATCAGATATAGAGGAATGCAACATAGGAACAGAAGAAAATCCCAAGCTTGTCAAAATATCTAAGAAATTGCCTCTAGCTGAAAAGTTGATGTACATTACCTTGTTTAAAGAATTACAAGACATCTTTGCCTAGAGTTATGAAGACCTCAAGTCTTATGATACTAGCATTATCCAACATAAAATACCAATCAAAGAAAATCAGAAGCCCTTTAAACAAAATCTTAGGATAATTAACCATGTTCTTATGCCATTGATAGAGAAAGAAGTTAAAAGGATGTATGAGGCTCAAATCATAGCACCCATTAGATATTCTAATTGGGTCTCTAATTTAGTCCCCACTAGAAATAAAATAGGAGAAATCAGACTCTGTGTTGATTTCGGAAAATTAAACAAAGTATCAATAAAGGATAACTATCCCCTCCCTAAAATGGACCACATTCTATAGAGGGTAGTAGGGTCATCTAGGTTATCATTACTTGATGGATTTTCTAGATACAACAAAATCCTAGTCCAACCTGAAGATCAAGAAAAGACAGCATTTACCACTCCTTGGGGAACTTTCATGTACTTGAAAATGCCCTTTGGACTTGTGAATGCTGGAGAAACATTCCAAAGAGTTATGGACATAGCTATTGCAAAGGAAATCCATGAATTTTTAGTCATTTATCTAGATGATATAACAGTATTTTCCAAAACAGATAATGAACATCTAGATCATTTGAGAAGAGTAATCATTAAATGCAAAAGGTTTGGTAGTTCCTTGAATCCTAGAAAGTCACTTTTTGGATTAGAAGAAGGAAAACTCCTGGGACACATTATTTCGAAAAAGGCCATTAGAATTGATCCAGCTAAAATAGAAGCAATCCTTAACACCAATCATCTTAGAAACATTAGATAATTGCAAGAATTTCTAGGTAAAATAAATTTTCTTAGAAGATTCATCTCTAACTTAGCAGAGTTACTTAGAAATTTAAACAACATGTTGAAAAAATATTCAATACTTAAATGGATAGTAGAGGCTAAGTAGTCTTTTGAAGCAGTAAAGGAAGTACTTACTAAAACACCTATCCTAATAAGTCCTAATTTCAACACAGATTTCATAATTTTTTCATTTTCTTCAAAACACACCATTGCAACAGTCTTGTTGCAAAAGAATGATGAGGGTTATGAACAGCCCATTGCTTTCTTCTATAAAAATTTGAGAGATGCAACACTAAAGTATAATATCATGGAAAAACAAGCTCTAGCTTTAGTGAAAGCCATAAAATATTTCAGAGTGTACAGTCTATACTCTCATATAATATCATATGTTACAAACTCAGTTGTAAAGGACATTCTAACTTAGAATGGACCTACTAGAAAGAGAGGAAAATGAATTGCCACAATACTAGAATATGACATTGAGATCAAGCCTACAAAATTGATCAAAGGCCAAGGTTTAGCCAAACTCATGGTTGAATCAAGTTGTCAGGCCTTAGACATAAATTTCATTGCTTCCCTAGATGATCAGGAAGAGATGGCGACTCCACAGTCAATGAAGCTTTTATAGATTCATCCTAGTATGCAGACCTTATATTTGTTTTACTCAACTTACAAGCTCCTCCTAGTTTATCTAGAAATAAAGGTAGATTCTTAAAAATGCAAGAAATGAAATATTTTATCTTAGATAATGCTTTAATATGGAAATATCATGGTGACATCCTATTGAATTGTTTATTAAAAGATGAATCTGATAAAGTCATGCAGGAATTTCATGCAGGAGATTCTGGAGAACACCTCTACTGGAAAATAACTGCTAACAAATTTTTGACGGCAGGTTTTTACTAGCCCACTCTATTTGCAAATGTTCAAAAGTATGTGTCGCCCTATCACAAATGTCAAATATTTGAAGGGAAGAAAAAAATATTACCATTACCCCTCAAAACAATCTTAGTAGAAATGCCATTTCAACAATGGGGTTTAAACTTCATTAGTGAAATTCACCGACCCTCCTCAGCCCAGTGTTTAGGCTTCAAAATGTCATACAAATATCACTCATTACCATACATTTTTCACCTATGCTTCCATTATATCACTCATTATTCACCACCATGTCACTTCATTTTCCCTATTGTTCACCATTAATGGGTCTCATTTATATTTTCCAAATATTATTTATTTTTAAGCATTTTTAAGAGAAATTCTTGATTAAATATTAGAAAATAATATATTTTACTTTATATATGGAAAGTAAATTGTTTTTGTGACATGTGTAGCTGCCAAGGAAGCTTCCAAGACACCTTTATATCGCCTTGAATTATCAAATTCGAATTTGAGAAGATAAACCTCATGGAGAAGATCAAGGACAAAAGGGGGTTATGTGTCTAGATGGTTGAGAGATGTATGGAACTAAAGAGAGATTAGTGGATGATCATTATGAGTTTGTTACTCATCCCATTGTATAAATAGGAGTACAATCTCCTCCATTTGCAATCTTGAAGTTTTGTAATCTTAGAAGCTTAGAGTTGTAACCTTAGAGTTGGTTTGTAATGGAGATTTTGAAATAAAGAATCATACTTTGATTTTTCTTCTACATTTGAGTCTCCTTTGAAGTGGTGTGCGTCTGGAGTTATGGAGGGTCCCCATGGCCTCACTTGCATGCTTATTTGCTTATTTTAGGTATAACTTAATTTATGTTTTTGTTTGATTTCAGCTTTTAAGTTTTGTTAAATGTTTTAATATTGGAAGGATCTTATTTGAAAGTGTTTTTGTAAGAGAACCATAAGATCTCAGACAATTATTAGATTTAGGTATGTTTCATTTCAGCTTTTAAGTTTTGCTAAATTTTCTAATATTGGAAGGATCTTATTTGAAAGTGTTTTTGTAAGAGAACCATAGGATCTCAGACAATTATTAGATTTAGGTTTGTTTCATTTCAGCTTTTAAGTTTTGTTAAATGTTCTAATATTGGAGGAGATCCTAAAATTTAAGTGTTCTTGTAAGAGAACCTTAGGATCTTGACAATTGTTAGATCTAGGTTTGATTAGTTGTTGAAAGAGATCTTGATGAATATGTTCTTGTAAGGGAACTTTAAGATCTTGGAGAAATTAGGAATCTTTCTAGATCTATATATTTTAGATAAGCACTTCTAAGTTTACCTTCCTGGGTTGACATTAAATTAAACTTTGATTGACATCATCAATTGGAACCAAAAATTTTGGCGCCATTGCGGGGGAAGTGCAACTAGAAGGATTTAGTAATTATTTTATGCATTTTTTTTTATGGACTAATTTGTGGAACTTGGTGACAACAGGTTCATAAAGGAGTTCAAATTTTGGAGAATTTTTATTTTCGCACATAGTTAATTTAAACTCAGTTTTTATTTTAAACCCCCCATTTCTCACTAATCCATCTACGGATGAGGACTTTGACAATGTTGAAAAGGTGTTTCTTGGAGAGCAAGGACAATAACCTTGAGCCAACTCTAAGACAGGTTACTCACATACTTGTAAAACATAACGTAAAAATTTTAAATCTTGATGTGAGCATTTTTGAATTTTTAATCCGTAGATGACTTCACTGGAAGCATTATTTTACTTAGAAAATAAAACATCTTTCAAGTTAATGTAGAATGATTTAAAAAATAAAAATAAAACGAGATCTCGTAGAATTTCCTTGTAGAATTTTCTTTTAGTCTTGTTTTTTAAAATATCATCATGAATAAAAAGAGATGCTTCATCTTTGCATTTCTATGTCTTGTTTCTGTATCACGGGTGAGCCAGGAGTTTGATTATCGGAAAGCTTTGTGTTCCGAGAGTCTAAACGGCCCCGTGACATTGCAGAAAGAGTGTAGATAATGCAAGGTTTTGTCGTAGATCTTAATTGTGTTTATTATCCATCCACGCTAACCTGCATAAATAAAAACAAATCAAGAGATTAATATGCTCTCTTCTTGTGCTTCGTGTGATCAGGAGATCAGAAAATCTATTGATTTATTTCAAATAAAAATATTTTTGCTAGAAAATTAATATGCGATATAACAATAAAGAATTTTGTGAATGAGCAAATTTAGTTTTCTTTTAATTTTAGGTTTTTAAAAAATACTAAAAAAAACATTCCCACAAAATAATAATAATAATATATATCATATATATTATTATTATTTTGTTTTTTTTTGAAAATTAACTTTTTGGAGATAGGTTCAATTTCATTTTTTTAGATTTAAATTTAAAAGAAAAAAAAAATATTAAAATAAACAATAAAAAAAATAATAATAACAAAACACAATAAAACAAAAACACAAATAAAAAATATATTAAAAAAAAAAAACAACAACCAATAAAACCAATGGCACCAAACACATATTAAAATTTAAAAAAAAAAAAACCGTGTCAAATTAAAGAAAAATAGACAGCACAGGATTTGTGGGCGAGGGTTCTCTAAGCTAAATCGACCCGGCGTGCGTAACGAATTGTATGTTGTTTAAATTTTTTTTTTTGGGAAATTTCCAGTTCTCAGTCATCAACCCTCAATGATAATGAGAATAAATCCCTCCTCACACGCAATTCGAGCAACAATTCAATCGATCAGCTTGGTACGTGATTCCTGTTGTGCAAGTCTTCAAGTCAAACGTGTTTCACCATGTCTCAGCAACGCATTTGGCACCATTTAAATGTATTGACGTCAACCCAGACGTAGAGTGAAGAAGGGCATGAATTTTTCAAAGGAAATTGAACCAATATCGAACCAAATGTGCGCTGACAACGTGAGCTTCAGGATGTATTATATAAGCGATAGCTACACAGTTGTACTGGCTATTTTAAAGAAAAAATCGGGCTAAGAGATTTCAAATCCCAATTTTGCAGAAGGAGATAAAACCAATTCCGATTTTTAGCAAGCAGTTAGCAACCATGATTCAATTCATCTTTTCTCTGTGTATTTTGCTACATCAAGTTTGTCTCTTCTATCTAAATTGCCTCTTACCTCAGTTGACATTTAGTTCGGTTCCAGATCCAACATTTTTAGCTGAAAAAAATTAATGATGCCATCATGCTCCACTTCTGGTTATAGAAGAAAACTGCTCTTTCCCTTCTCTTCAGTTCCAGAGGTTGGAGCATCGAATCCCGGCGCGGGCATTTCCAGTTTTCTTTGAAGTCTGGATTTTTGCTCTTGGCCGCTGAGGAGGATCTCTATGGAGCAGCAGCCCTTTTCTGAGAGGTTGTCGCGTCCCAACAACAGCAGCGTTACTCCCAAGAGGACTATTAAAAATGGAACCGAGAATATGTCCCACCAGGAAGAGATGATGGGACTATGAATGTCCCACCAGGAAGAGATGATGGGGGCGGTCAGGTTCTCCAGCGAAAATGGTTGCCAACTCCAGCAGGCCTCCCAAATCTGCGAAGTGGAAATTAGGGTTGGAATGCCAGCCCGACTCAATGTCCTCAGCGCCACCAGAAAGGACTGCGAAGTGATGAGTTTGGAAGAAAATCAATAAATTTTAGTTTATTTTTAGACTTAGTTTTAATAAATTTTTTGTTGATTTCTTTATTAAACAAAAATACAATTAAAAAAACTCAACTTAAATAATAAATTAAAAAGAATTTTTTTTTTTTTAATTTGTTGTTTAAAAAAAAGATAATAATAAATAAAATAAAAAAATCAACATAAATAATAAAAAATAAAAAAATTTGTGTCTTCATTTATTTATTACTTTTGATTAAAAAAAATAAAAAATCAACAAATTAAAAATTTTATTTTTAATTTTGTTGTCAATCATATATATATATATATATATATATATATATATATATATATATATATATATATATATATATATAATAAATTAAAAAAAATAAAAAATAAAAATTGTTTTTTTTAATTTGTTATTAAAATAAAAAATTATTTTGTTTGTTGTTTCTTCAAAAAAAAAAAACACTTTTCACAAAATCACGCAAGTTTGAAAATAAATAATGGAACACTTGGAAAAAAATTTCGACAATCGATTTATCAAACATTTGGAGGATTCTATAGATGATGATTATCTTGTTTCGATAGCTTCAAGTTGGCATTAAAGTCATAAGATATTTCTGTTGAACGCTTTTATGTGACATACTAATATGAAAAACACAACAAATCTATCTAATGCCAATCTTTTTTCTGAGCACATTTCATGAGTTATCTCACACAAACAGGGAGTATTACTTTTAATGGTTATTTTTAAGAATGGATTGATACTAATATCATGAATTGAGTTAATTTCAACACTTTGATTTTTATTAATATGTTTTATTTGGGATGAAATTTTTGCGTAAGAATCATGAAGGAAATGGCAATTTCTTCTTGAACACACTTATGTTTTCTTTCTTCCAAGTTTTTTTTCACAAGTTACAAGATAGTCAAGTGATCATTAAGGAGATTACATTGTGACGATAATTGGTCTTCCAAAGACTAAATTCATGAAAAATTCTAAAGACAAATCCATGTCCACAACCACTACCTTGCACCTCCCTTTTTGAAAAATATTTTGAATTCCACCAATTGTAAATCCATAAAGCATGCCATTTCCATATCCATTTTTCACAGAAAAAGTTCTTATTCATTCAACATGCACTTCCTTTCATCCATTTCTAACCCACCAATAAAAGAAAATACGTTTACTTACAAACTTCTTGCCATTTTCCATTTCCATTTCCTTTTTCCTAGCATTTTTCATTTTCCACCAATAAAACTCTGCTTCTATATATCACTGAGTCAAAGTCCTAGAGTCTAATAATCTTAAAAAAAAAAAAACATCCAGAGACTTACTGCCTTAATGGCAAGTACTCTTGCCAAATGGAAGTACATTAATATTCCTTGTTCATTGGATCTTTTAGGTGACTTGACCACAACAAATTTATTCGTACCTACAAATATGTGTTAGGAATATTGACTCCCATTGGAATCAATGGTGGGAGCTCTCGTGTTGGCTAATGGCATTCATTAATGGCCACTAAGTTAACAATTTCTTACTATGTTTGACACCAAAACATTTATTCACATGACAAGAATTGTGCCAATGATCATAGAAGACTTGAAGACCAATCATTTTGTAGCAGAGGACACATAATTACTTTCATTATTTTTCATTTTTTGATGTAAATGACTTGAGGACAAGTCAATAAATAAGGCTGGGGGGGAAAGTATAAATTATGAATTTTGTATACCTTCCTAGCCTTACACATTTTCAGCCGCATTCAGCAGACTCATCGTAGTCTGGAGATGGCCGCTAAGGAAAGCTATTGCATACGACAATACAAACATCCATCCCTCATCCACAACTTCAGTAATAGCTTCAAATCAGAATTGTAGCAAATCGAACATGCATGATTCATCCACTTCCGTAGGTAAGTAAGGTATGATGTTTTCTAACCTTTAATCTTGAAATTCTTTTTAGATGTTAAAATGATGATATTTGGAAAATATTCCACTATTTCACTGTTCCCTTTCTCATTAAAAATTGCCAAAAACCATTAGTTCGGGGGGGGGGGGAATCACACTTCATTTTTTTTTTCTCTCATTCATATTACATCTTAACCCACATAGTCTTCCCACAATAAAACTACTACAAAATGATGAGCATATATTAAATGACTTCTTAAAATGATTGATCTCAAAAAACTAAATAATGATTGTAACACAAGAACCAATCATTCAAATATGTAAATGCTTTGCAAAAATAAAAGTTATCAAAAGATGTGCAAAGTTAAAAGGAAGTCCATGATTGAAAGATGGTTGTTACACAAGAACCAAACATCTTGTAAAAGGAAGCTCATCTAAGAATCAAATCAAATAAGTCATTGTAGTAGCTTGCATGAGGACATGCAAGAGCTTCAGTTGGGGAGTATGTTTAGGCTTCAAAATGTCATAAAAATATCACTCATTACCATACATGTTTCACCTATGCTTCCATTATATCACTCATTATTCACCACCATGTTACTTGATTTTCCCTATTATTCACCATTAATGGGTCTCATTTATATTTTCCAAATATTATTTATTTTTAAGCATTTTTAAGAGAAATTCTTGATTAAATATTAGAAAATAATATATTTTACTTTATGTATGGAAAGTGGATTGTTTTTGTGACATGTGTAGGTGCCAAGGAAGCTTCCAAGACACCTTTATGTGGCCTTGAATGATCAAATTCGAATTTGAGAAGACAAACCTCATGGAGAAGATCATGATCTCATGGAGAAGATCAAGGACAAAAGGGGGTTATGTGTTTAGATGGTTGAGATATGTATGGAACTAAAGAGAGATTAGCGGATGATCATTATGAGTTTGTTACTCATCCCATTGTATAAATAGGAGTACAATCTCCTCCATTTGTAATCTTGAAGTTTTTGTAATCTTAGAATTTTGGAGTATGTAATCTTAGAAGCTTAGAGTTGTAACCTTAGAGTTGGTTTTAATGGAGATTTTGAAATAAAGAATCATACTTTGATTTTTCTTCTACATCTAAGTCTCCTTTGAAGTGGTGTGCTTGTGGAGTTATGGAGGGCCCCCATGGCCTCACTTGCATGCTTATTTGCTTATTTTAGGTATAACTTAATTTATGTTTTTGTTTGATTTCAGCTTTTAAGTTTTGTTAAATGTTTTAATATTGGAAGGATCTTATTTGAAAGCGTTTTTGTAAGAAAACCATAAGATCTCAGACAATTATTAGATTTAGGTTTGTTTCATTTCAGCTTTTAAGTTTTGTTAAATGTTCTAATATTGGAAGGATCTTATTTGAAAGTGTTTTTGTAAGAGAACCATAAGATCTCAGACAATTATTAGATTTAGGTTTGTTTCATTTCAACTTTCAAGTTTTTTTAAATGTTCTAATATTGGAGGAGATCCTAAAATTCAAGTGTTCTTGTAAGAGAACCTTAGGATCTTGACAATTGTTAGATCTAGGTTTGATTAGTTGTTGAAAGAGATCTTGATGAATATATTATTGTAAGGGAACTTTAAGATCTTGGAAAAATTAGGAATCTTTTTAGATCTATATATTTTAGATAAGCACTTCTAATTTTATCTTCTCGGGTTGACATTAAATTGAACTCTGATTGACATCATCAATTGGAACCAAACACCCAGCATAAATGGATTTTGACAGCCACTGATTACTTTACCAAGTGGATAAAAGCCATCCCTTCTAGACAAGCCATAGACTCTATCCTTATCTCATTTCTTGAGAACAACATCCTTTCTAGATTTGGATGCCCACAAAAGCTCATTACTGATAATGTTGTTGCCTTCAAATCCAAGAAAATAGTATATTTTTCTATAAGATACCATATCACCCTAGGCCATTCCACTCCCTATTACCCTCAAGGTAATGGACTAGCTGAATCTTCAAACAAAAGCATAGTCAACATCATCAAGAAGCTGTTAGAAGATAACAAAAAAACCTGGAATTAAAGGTTGGTTAATGCCCTATGGGCAGACAGACTAACTACCAAGAAACATATTGGTACATCCCCTTATCAATTAGTATATGGCATGGATGTTTTTTTTCCATCCTCATTAGGAGTGTTAGTAATGAAAATAATTCAAGAGCTGTAAGTAGAGCCAAATGACATCCAAAGGAGGATAAATCAAACAATTCATTTGCAGCAAACCAGGGAAGAAGTTTATATCAATTCACAAGTGATTCAAGAAAAAATAAAAAAGATATTTGATAAGAAAACTAAAGAAGATTATTTCTTCATACGTGATCAAGTACTCAAATGGGATTCCAGAAGGGAAGAAAAAGGAAAACATGGGAAATTTGAATTTCTCTAGAAAGGCCCATACATCATTTATGGTTACAGAGGAAACAATGCATTTTTCTTGAAAGATTTATATGGAATAGATCTACCAGGTGGACCAATCAATGGTAGAATGTTGAAGCACTAGTTTTCACCAGATTAACTAATAGTTCATTTGTGTTACTTTTATCATTCTAAATATCATAGAAAGTTTTAGATTGGATTCGATGATTATCTTGCAAATTTGAAGCCCGAAGAGAAGGCCCTAAGCTTTTAAAAGATATAACATCATATGTTTGAATAAAGGAGATCAGAAAAAGTAGTTCCAAGGCCACCGTTTAGAAATTTATTAACATCTCACTAGGAGATGCTATCCCCAAGTGGAGGCACTGTTAGGGTCCTATAATAATAGGGATCATAATTTTGAATTTACTGTGTTAAGTCTTGTAATATTGTACATAAATTTTCTTTCTACAAATGTTTTCCATATTAAAAAATGAAAAGAGGGTATGTCCTAAAAGAATAATCAAAGAACTAAAAGAAAAATAGATAAAAAAAGGATATAAAATATGAACCCCACAAAAAGAAACAAAAATAAATTTTGAAAGTGTTGCACATTCAAATGTCACTACTCTTAGTTTACTTTTCTTTGACAATAAAATTATATGCAGCTTGTCCAAAATGCCACAATTCATGATGATCATACATTTTAATCTTGATTCATTCATGCCTTTAAATTTCATGTCATGATAGTTAGTGAATAAATATCTGACCAAACCATTTAATCTTGACAGATCAGTAGCTAGGTAGAGAATAAAATGAGCTCATAAATTTAATTTGAGCCATTGGAAGATATAAGGTTAGAAATAGGTTAGTTTTCTTATCAAAAGAAAATAAAAGGGTTAGCAAGCTCAAATGCACCCAATAAAGGAAATAAAAAATGTTAGGGTAAATAAAGGGTAGGTAGGATTATTTCAAAGGTTATGGAAACATAATTTGGTTTATCTCTTATTAATAATGTCTTTCCAACATTTTCCCTTATCCTAAATTCCCCTACTAAATCCCTTCTTCCCCTCCAAAAACCCATTTTCCCTTTGAAAAATTTCCTTCTCCCACTAAAAACCCTTCTCCATTTGAAGAAATCCTTTCCTCTTAACTAACTCTGCCTTTTTCAATAAAATAGAGAAAACCCACTTATCCAAAGTTTAAAAGCGTTAAAGTATTAAGTGGACCCTACTTTACTTTTGACTCAATCCCCCCGCTTAATACATTTCCCCATTATTTTTTTTTAACCTACCATATAGTATATTTTATTTAACCCCCATATTTTATTAATCCCCCATTTAAATATACCCCCCCACTATATTAATCTCCAAATTAATTTATATTAAAATCCTCTGCTATCATATTTCTCAACCCCCCTTATGTTATTTTAGCCTATAGTTTATATATTTCATTTAATCCCCCCGCTATCATTTTAAAACCCCACATATGTATTCCGCAACCCATTTCATATTAACTTCCCGCTTTAATACCTTTTCGGTTCCCACTCTTATTTAACCCCTGCTTTCATTTAAACCTCCGCTTAAACACTTTCTCTGACCCCACCTCTCAAAACCCCCTACTCTTCCAGCCCCGATCACCATTCATCAGATCAAACACCCAATAAATTGTTTCGCACCCCCCGACGTCTGATCTTTCAAAACCAATGGGGGGGTGTGAAATGGGTAGTTTCATACCCCCATCCCAAAAATGCCAAACTGCTTTTCGCGATGCGATAATCTGCCAAACTACTTCTGCGCCTTGCAATGAAACCACCAATATTTTAAAAATAAGCCCCCACACCATTGCGATAAACCAAAGTTAAAAAGCAATAAAACTCGCCCTTCACAGTTATTTCACTTTTGTTGTTTATTTGCAAAAAGAGACCAAAAATCCCTTTGCCGACTGAGGTTGAACCCTACTGATGCCTGGACTTCCTCCATGACTAAATTCCACCATTCCAAGTAATCTTAAGTGCCTATCTTTATCAATTAAAGAACATAAATTAATAGTTAAACGAATTGATGGCCTCCCAAAGCATACAAATTGTAAACCCTCTTCAACCACATGTTGTAGATGTCGACCATACCCCTTTGTCTGATAAATACTTTAAAATAAATGATACAGTGACTAATTCCAACCTTTTAGAGCTCCACTACTGGAGCCATGAAAAATTTATTTACCAGGTAGATGATATCCATTTGGGATTCAAATTTTCCCAAATACATATTCCTACAGACCTTTCAATTTCCATAACTCATTAGACTCTGCCAAATCAACTATTTTCCCAATGAAAGAGCTTTAGTTACCCCAAACCAAGAAATCCTTTTTACAGTCACTGCTCAATCCATCAATATGATGTTGCAGATTCAACCATAACCTGATGAAGTGCCATTATCCATTGAAACCCTTACTGAATTCTACTTGAAGCTAGACTTTCCTAAAATATTCCAAACATTTCATACTTTCCTCCCTCCATCGGTTGAAACCCCTAAAAGAAATCCTCCATTCTCAGCTTCTATGTTTTCGGAAAGAACCAGAAAAATTGTTACCATATTGTCATTTATTTTAGGATATTTTAATGATGAACATGTAGATACATCTATCATTAGTTTCCTATCCATATTTTCCCAGGTTAGTCTCCAGCTACAACCTTAAATTTTCCCAATACCTAGCGGATGCAATCCATGATCATCTAGTCAAGTTGCCAGAAGAACAAATATTCAAATCCTCCTCAGTTTTGTTTCATATGTTTATATTTTTCCAATCAGAAAGGTTTGCAGTTAACCTCCAAAACTAGACATAGAGGGTAATCCCCAATCTGTTTTCTTTTGGACATCCTTGATCAGAAAGGATTCCACTGAATTAAGCTATAAAGATTTCATTGATTCCTTTGTTTATCCAGTAGTTAATATCCTAAGCAATAGCATTTAGACTAGAATCAGTGAAGAGATAAAGAAGGTGTTACAATTGTTAGATCATAGTAAAATAGGAGATTGGTACTTATACCAGAATCATACAGAAATTAGAGTGTATGGAAGCTAGAAAAATCCATACAAACTTCCCAAATACCTACCAATGAGGATATTTGCCTTAGAATACATCAGAAAAATCCTGAATTTAGATGAAATCAATTTCCTTTCAACTAAGGAAAAGACTCAATTCAAGATTAAGAACTAGCTAGGGCCTTATATATGTAATAGTAGGAATTCTGGTAAGCAAGCACATGGATGAAAGATATATGAGATGAAGACAGATGAAAGACAACCAACATGAAAGATACAACCAGTGTGAAAGAAACAAATATATGATATCAATCAAATAAAATGGGGACAACTTTCAGTTAGTTAATAGGTGTCTCTATATTTTTGCATAAAGATATTTGCTTTCCTTGAATAAATCCTAAATCAGTTGATAGGATATTTTGTAAAGTGTTGTATAAATACTTCTTCATTCAAAGTATCAAAGGTCGATTAAGTGTGGATTTCTATATATTTCTATAGCAGATCGATCTATTTTCCTGAGGGTTATTTTAATCATTTCCAGTTGACAGACATGACAAGTAATAAAGGCATTTCTTTACAGGATTTATGTGTTGAGGTATCTCAGTGAAGTATATTTCAATTGTTCATGTTATTTTCTTAAGTATCCCATAAACTTGCATGTTTTCTAAATTTAAACGTTATAACATGAATTTTATTGCAGAACTTGTTTAAATACACTCTGTTTTGAACTGTTATCCATTTTTATGTTTTCTTCTGATATCTAGTTTAGAGAATCCTTAATTGCTCTCTCATCCTGATTGACCTCCTTCACCTTCCTTCATTATCTGGTTTAAGGAATTCTTACCTGCTCCTTGATCCCGATTGAAAACCACTTCACCATTCAGCCTTGAGATCTAATTTTTATTAGCTATCCTTCCCTGTAACACTTCCTTTGTAATTTAATCTTGTTCTTTTTTAAAAGCATATTGACTCCATAGCCCAATGGAAAATTGAAAGGCATCTATCCATATAAATCATTAATTCCATTAATCAACCAATCAATCAATAAAAACCAACTCAATCAAACATACATAACTAGCCTAAAATATATTAAAAAACAAAGTTAAATCATTAAGAGAGAGCCCTCTCTCAGCATTAGGAAGGCTAGATCCTAGTCTCCAAAAGTGGTTGATAGTTACCTCTGATATTTCTTTTTAAATACCTATAACAACCTTTGGGAAATTTCAGAGTGGTAACAACTAGATTTATTTCCCTTAGTTAGTAGGCCATATCAGGATCAAATGCATTTGGATAAAGTATTAGAGCTAACCCTGGATGAGGCTTGATCTCACCGGGAATTGCATTATAAATTTTATTGAAGTGAGTATTGAAATCTTGGACTCATTCATTAAGATTTATCTTTATGTTCTCATACTGAGAAAGCAATTGTAAATTATTTTTCTTTACCTCCCACCGGGCTATAAATGCATCAATCAACTGGTCTAGATTGGAAATGGAATTAGCAGTTAAGGATTTAAACCAAACTTTTACATCTCCAGAGAATGTCTGGGCTATAATCTTCATTTTGGCATTGTCAGCATCAACTTACTCCAAGTCTATGAAGTCAGTGACCTTCACAATGTGTTGTCTTGCAGATATGGTATAATTTTCATCAAACAAGGGAAGTCTTTGGCCCTAACCCTAAGGTAACTCATTCAATTGAGCAGGTAAGGTAAGTGGGGAAAATATTGACACGATTCCTACTGAATGAAGTGATGGATTGAGAATATGAGGGATTGGCTGAATAGGTAGTGGAACATCAGTTGTAGGTACTGAATTATTAGGTATAAATGATGAGGTCGAAGGTGCAGATGAAAAAGTTACAAGTGATTGAGGTTGAGGTTGAGTTGAGACAGGTATTGATTATTGATGGTAGAATTGGATCCAATATTTGATGTCAAGATCTGATTCAAGTTTAATCTCTTCAAAAAACCAATATTTCAAAGGACTAAGATCTAATTCAGATAGTGACTTGATCTCAGAGAGTCTTAAAGGATTGAAAGCTATGTTGGATAAAGAGGTTTCAGACTTATATATAAAAAATGAAAATGAAAATTTTAGATCATACGGTATATCCTCGAGAGATAGTAGTTTAGGAGGAAGTGAAGTAGATCTTACCAATGGAACTATTGTTGACTGAATATTTGTAGTTTGATATCTATACCTCCGGAAAATCTTCTCTGGATCGTCGACTGGATCAGTTGGATCAGGATCAAGGTTTTCTCTGGAATATCTTCTCGAAGCCAGCTTTACAATCTTGGCACTGTAATTATTCAATCACCCTTTCTGAAACTTAACCCTATCATCCAAAGGATCAAATTCCAATGTTTCTTGTCGTACAGCCAGGGAAAATAAAACCTTCGTTCCTCGGCAACGATGCCAGTATGTTATCACTCCGCCACATCTCTAAGGCTGAAGCATAAGTCCCAACAGAAGTAACCATAGAAAAATATTTTAGCTAGGTAGCTAGCTACCAAGCCATAGAGGGCTCTCTCTACAAATCACAACCAAGAGGGCTAGATGAATTACGGTTTTAGTCTAGGTATGAGTACAGGGGTTTGTTTTTTGAATTTGGGTTGTTGGATGAGGATTAAGTCAAAGAGGCTAGATTAGGGCAAACAATATTAGGGTTACAGTCCATTCAATGGGGCAAGATAGGTATAAAATATAGCACATTAGGGATCTTGGGATGAGATTATTCAAACAGGTGAGATGCTATAAATAGTAAGGAAAAACATGTATTCTTTCTAAACCAAAGAAAAATGAACAAATTATGAATATTTTCCCAAAACAGAGCATGAGAGATGAATTTTTCTTATCAACTTGAAAACAAACATACAGTAGAAATGAAATGGATTATGAATACAAAACATTCATACATATGAAATTGAAGAAGAAACAATGCTAAATTTTTATACCATAGGTATCCCAAAGAAATAGCTACGACACTTTCATTAAATTACTGCCAAAATGATTACACTAGAGTCTCTGATCAATACCACAAAATCCAACCTTTCCCAAGAGTAAAGAGGAGAAATATATAGACATCAAAACAAATTTCTCCCAACCTTAGGGGTTGAATCCCTAATTTCAGGAGTTGATCCACAATAATTTGAACTGATACCTAGAGTGTAGGGAGGTCAAAGTTACTCATCCCTCACTTCCATGAAACTGATTTATTTGACTTCATGATGACATTTACATAATGTATTTAAACCTAGGTAACTAATAAACATTATAATTATATTTAATTCCATCAATTACATAAGTAAAAACATGATTTCCCAAGGTGAAAACCAAAATTGTAGAGAAAACTCAGAAAAATCAGACACAGGTTAGTAGTGCCATGCCAGTGTCAGGTGCACAACGCTAGTGTCAGGAGCACCGTCCATCTTGCAGCTAAGCTTTGGATGGTTTGCAGGTATCCAAAGTGAACTCATGATAGCTCAATGGAAAGCTTATCCAGTCTACTTTCCAGATCTGTGCTTCGTTCATAGAGTTGACTTGATTTGAACTCCCAAAAAGTGATTCTCCCAAGACTGCTTCGGAGCGTAGTGCCAAGGTGAAAAAGCAAGCAGAACTATGATTGTTTGAGTGTTTTTTACTTTTTCTCCTCCCAGTTTGAGCAAAAAATACTAGAAATGTGGTTGAAATATATGTTTTCCCTGCTCTGAATCTAATGGTGGTCTCCTTTTGACCAAAATATGCCGCAAACAGAAGTGAAATGCCTAGGGCGTTGCGCTTCTGACAGTCCAACTGTCACATGACTGTAAAGGAATGCACACAAACTTCAAAAATTTGCAAACATGTATCAAAAATTGCAAAAATTTTCTAAATGGTGGCTGGTGATGAGGGTTTAGGCATGGAGTGAAGCCTCAAAAAGGATATCAAGCCTTCTTTTCTCTTCTTGCATGGTTAGAGTTTCAATTTTTGCATTGGCTTTTTTACGTTTTGACCTTGCAATTTTGTTTCTCTTGGCATAGTGCTTTGCCATCCTTCTCTCAATATCATTGTCTTTCTTGGCCCTTTTCAATAGCTTTTCAAGGTGGTCATTTATTTCCTAAAGCCAACCTTATTTAACCTCATTGATTACAACTGCAAATTTCTCATTAAGAGTGAACTCATCTGCTAGTTCTCTTCATTTATGCTTTCCAGTTCTAGGGCTCTTTTCAAACCTGTAGTCCTTGGCCTTCTTCTTGGCACTTGTTCTTCTGGTTCATATAGCACACCATATTTTTCTAGTGTCTCTTCAAGCAAGACTTTAGCTTTTTCTACCTCTCTTTGAGCTTTGATGAATTTCACTTCATAAATGAAGTGTTTGGTTTTTAGCTACCGGTTCTCCTGCTCAAGAAAGGTATTGACAAATTTAGATCTATCAGGAATAGTTTGTAGCTCTATAATCTTGGCTTATTTTTCCTTGATGATAATGCTAGTGATCTTAGAATAATCTTGCTGATCCAAGTCAACAAGGTCAAGCTCCATTTTCTCATGCAGATTTTCCTCCTCATGTCTGATCTCTTCCTGAATATATGCTTATGTAATATTTTTATTTCCTTTGTCTACCTGCTTTGGCGATGATGAAGGCAAGGCCCCTTCCACAATCTGTGGAGCAAACACTTGCCTATGACCTATCTGATATGTTTTTTCCAATGTCTCTATCTTAGCCACTTTGGTCTTTTGAAGCTCACTGATCTTAGCTCTGCTAGATGACCAAATTTGAGTGTGAAAAGGTGATGATGGTGGTGAAATGGGTGAAGTAGTTTGAGCAAATGAAGAAGTAGGTATTGTGGGCTGAAATGGAGGAGTGAATGTGGAAGGATGAGATGATGGAGGCACAGCTTGAGCATGTTGAATTGGTGGAGTAGTAAAGATGTCATTAGCTATGAAAGTGTCATATGAGATGTTCAATTGATTGAGGTGATGGAGGACAATGATATGGATGAGAGAGTGGTGAAAAAAAATTTTCATCTGCTAGTCATAATCTCTCTTTTGAACAATGTATGTCATTCTTTCAATTTTCCTCAAGAGATAGTAAGGTATGTTGAGCATTTTAACCCTTGTGAAGTGCATTAATAACCGGATATGGTAGGTGTAGATTCTAGAGAACCTTCGTTCACAAGAAAAGTACTTCATGATGATTTTCATCATTGGGGGCATACCTATCAAGGAGATAATAGAAAGGAAGACCTTCTTTGCTTCATTATTGTACCTTGGCTTGATGTATGGCTCATAGTAATGACCTTCCAAGTATTTTTCCTTGAACCACTTTTCACCAACATTTGGAATTCTAGTGGCAGCTACTATGATGGTTGTGCATACTATGAAAGTGACACCAGCAAGGGTTACCTAGTTGTCATTAAGATTAGAGATGAAAAGCCTGCTCAAAACAGGGTGATGTTGGACCCTTTGTATTTTTTCACAACGTCCTACATGCTTGAAACATGTTAGAGCCATGGGAGAGTCCATGAGTTCTTTGGTGTTTGTAGGTTCAAGTGTGAGGATCCTCCCTCCTTTGTGTGGCCTCCTCTCTTCCCTTTCTTCTTCCTCACTAAATTCTCTATTTTCTTGTTCCATAGTGTCTTGTCTGGAAACCCTAGGGAGATGAATTTGGAATGAAATATAGGTTTGGGGAGTGCGGAATGGAATGGAAAAAATTAGGGAGATGGGGGAAGGGATTATTAAATTGATGGAGGTGATATGAAGTCGAAATGTTTTGGGATTTGGGAATAGGAATTTTATTACAGGTATGGGGGTTTGGGAGCCTAGGAAATTGAAATACCTAAGTCTTAGGGTTTAGGGGATAAAGGGATTTGGAGAAAGGGATATAGTGAAATACGGGTTGGGAAAGGTTAATTGTGATGTGGGAAGGGTAGTGGAATTCTTAGGAAGTGTAATTGAGAATTAGGAGTGGAACTAGGGTTTATAACAAAGAAGACACCAAATTTTGTATAGAACATTCAAACATCATGAGAATTTGACTTGAGGAATACTAGGAGAAGGTAATTAGGTGTTACTTACTTGCTGGAGGGCGAATGCAACCAACACTGAAGGTTTAGAGCAATGGAGCTCACTAAACAAGTTTGGCAGGTGCACAGAGCTTGTGGGAGGATCATAGCAGTTGAAGGCTATATGCAGCGTGTTATGCAGTAGCACAACGTGGTGAGTCCAAGAGCGCAGCGATGCCACTTTTCTCCCAATTTCACTCTTTAGACTTGAAAATCGTTCTGTGGAGATGGTTGCTCAATACTGTATGGGGAAAAATGAGGATGGAATTGATGTCTTGAGGGATTTTATACTTGCTGAATTGTGATTTTTATGCTTTTGGAACCCACTTTGCTATGTTCAAATTCACCTTTAAACTTCACAATTAAACCCTTTCACTTTGATTTCTTTCCTTTGACAATTAATCATTTTGATGGACTAGGAATTCTTTGCACTTTGATATTTTCTTTGTTGGAATGTGGAACTCTGATTTGGCATCTTGGGAACCTTGTGCTTATTACATATTAAATGACATAAAATTACAAAATAAAAATAAAATTTATGTCATAATTTTGGAATAAAAATTACATTTTAGGAATAAAATCACAACTTTGGAATCATAATTACATCTTTTCAAATCATCTTCACATGGTAAAGAGATGTTATTTTGTTCACACTCTTATTTTGATGGCTTTATGCAATGAAATGGAATTTTATTCAACCATGGAAACCATAATGACCTAATGAAACCTTGAAGGACTGAATTTCAAGATGACATGACTGATATTATGGCATGATGACTTTGACCTCATGACTTATGTAATGACATGATGACATTAACTTTATGAATGGTGTATAGACAATAAGGTATGAAACTGTTGTATCTTAAGATATAATCCCTTGGCTGTGGTAAGGAATGAGTGCTTAAGAAATTTTAGAAATATATGTCACAAAACTTATAATATCAGGTGGTATTTGTTTAGTTCCTTTGAAAATTAATTCTTTAATACCTTTAATAATATGATATAATGAAATATTTCACAATGCCATTAATTGATGATATCTGAGTGAAAAGAAGAACTGTAGAGGAAACTCAAAATGATATGCTGAAGCACAGAAGCTATCACCTTAAATTTCAGAGGAACTTTATGTATAAAGAATAGTTGGAGTGAAGGAGCACATATTAAGGTTATTTAAATCTTACTCACAAATGTAATAAAGATATCGGAAACTACTTTACTTCACTTCATTCAAGGAAGAGTAAACACATAATGATACTGGAAAGACAAAACACCATCAACAGATGCAAGAAACTTCATCTTCTTTCATTAATCTTTCAAAAAAGTAAGTACAAAATTTGCAATAATCTAGAAGTCCAAAACTTGGAACCCTCCTCTTTATATTTCATTTGTTTAAATAAATACAAAAGCAATTTGTAACTGCTATAACTTCTTGTAACTACTCAAACTACTTAAAACTATGTAAACTACCTATTACATTGCAAAAGACTTCATTAAAATATTTACCTTTTAACAATAAATATAAATAAACTATAAATATCAATCTATTTGCTGGATATGGATTTGACTAGTCGCCATTGTGTTTCCCTGATTTGTTGATGTGTCCTTCTAAGGAGCTGATGTGTTACCCAATGAATCAGTCATCCATGCTCTACACTTTTTCAATGTTGGTTTTTGGAGAATTAACCAACTTGTGATACTCTAACCTGAAAGTAGTGACCGCGTAGAAAGTGGGCCTCTCTATAAACAAGGTCTTAACCATCCATAACAATTTAAAATGCATGTGTAAGAAATTTACCATTGTAGCTACTTTTAATATTGCATGTTTTTCATGAGTATTGTCAATCTTTCTCTTTGTTATAACTAATAAAGGCTCATATGAGTCCCAAGATAGAAGACTGCCTTGCAGATCCCAGCATGATGGTAGTCCTGCTCTAGTGCTTTGGTCAAACACATTATCAAATTTGTTTATAGCCTATTTGATTTCTGTCAATTTCTTCACCACTGACTTCCTACAAGCATTTTTCATAATCAACTTATTTATCTCTAGAACACATAATGTTCTATATTTGATTTCATGTTCCTCTAACTCCTGATCTATCTTGTAATTGATAAAATCAATAAATCTCTTTTCCCATAAAGCTCTATTAAGAAAATTATGTTTATCAGCCAGAATGAGTTCGTGTAATCCCTGACTATGATTTTTTCCTCTGACACTATGATGAGGGATTCCCAAATTGTTTTCATTACTTCAATTATTTCATTCCACACAATATCCTTTTCTTGAAACAAATACATGTTTCCTTTCACTTTTTCTTTAATATTATTGATTTCATCATAATCTTTCTGGAAATCTGCTTTATAGTTATTGACTTCACCTTCTTTGGCATGCATTATCTTCATCGATGTGTCAAGATCACTCCGAGTTTTCTTAAGATCAATCTCTATCTTATTTATCTCTATGCTTAGCTGGGACAATCTTGTTATCATATCATCAGTTCCAGGTGACATGACTATGATGCAAGAATGAGATTCAATTTGGCCTTTCAAAATAAGGAACGAATCCTTTAATTTAGAAATCTCTTCCTCTTTCTGTAACAGTTGTTGTAAAAGACTTTCTTTTTCATTCTGTATCTCTTCTCCCATTAGATGCTCTCCAGTAGGTAACTTTTGCTTTTCCTTCAATACATTAATTTCTGATTCATCACTTTGTAACAACTTCTGCACAATTGATTTATCATTGGGGTCCACTCCAATTTTCCCAACTATCTTCTTAAACTCTTCATTTTGAGTTGAAAGAGCCATGGAATTAGCCTTTTGCAATTTTAGTTGTTTAGTTACTTTTCCCAACATATTTTCTACCTTATGAGCAGCTGCAATTGTTTTAGTTAGGTCATTAACAATCAATTGACCTGTCTGCATATGTAAATTAACTTTGTGAAGTAAAGGGATATTCTTAACATCAACGGTTAAATTAACAGTTTTAAAACTGTTGGATGACCGTACTGTCATTGCAGATGGGCGAGAGAAAGAAATATTCATTGATCCCTTTCTATGTCCATAGCAGTCAAAAATCTGGTTTATTTAGGAGTAATCTGATACTTAGCTTAAGCTTCCATATTGGCTTTAATCTTCTGATTCTTTTCTGCAATTTGTGCAAAGACTTGCTGATCAAAGGAACTTGATCATGAACAACTCCATGTCTTGATGGTGAATCTTATGCATTCTGATAATCTCCTAATTGAATAATGAAACCGAGTTGGGTTCTTGGTATTTCTTCAGTCAACCTAGCTCTTTTCTCAGCTCTTTGTTCTTCATCTTCAGGATCAACTACTTTCTCTTTGCTTCTTTTTCTTATGCTTTCAGAAATGATTGGAGATTGAATTATGGTACTATTAGAGTCTGCAAAACCTTTGTTAGCTAACTTCTCGATTTCAAGCTTGTTGTCATGAAAAAAAGAAGAATAACCATTCTCAAATCTTCTATTATAGATTACCTTTTGTGGATAATAAGCCCATTTCTCACCTAATAACAAATGCATGCTTTCTAACATCCTGTTAGCTTCATTCGATGCTTGCCTCATATTTTCTATGAATGGTCCCACAAACATAGGCAACTTGAATAAATGGCCTTTCTTCATTCGGACAAAATGTATCTGATTTACATTTAGGCTCTGTCTAATAAACTCCAAGGCAAACAATCTAATGGGGAAAAAGATAGTTAATTTATAAGGCTCAATCCCAGCTCCATACAATCTCATTTCTGAATAATCATTAAACACAAACCAATCCCCAAATTTACAATTAGCACTTAACTGAAGAAACTCCAGGGCCTTTGGTAGAAAACATGGAGGAGTAACTCCATTCAAGACCTTATAGGCAATTGGCATGAAATAAGTAGCAAAATCAAACGTACATCCCTCATTTGGTTCATTTCTTATTATATCTGTCCAAAATATTATTGATTGTCTTTTCTTATTTTCATCCATAATATTTAACCCCAAATGTATAAATTCTTCTACATTTTGATACAAGAATAAATAAGTGATCAGTGAAGGAAACCTAAAAGAGACGGTGAGGGACTGGCTCATAAGATGAGTGTTAAAATTCTCTTTCCAGTAGGAGGGAATATCTAATATCATATTAGGCTTCATCATTAGGGAAAATAACCCAAGCGCTGACCTGTCAATTTGGGCAGCATCCTCCTTTCCAATTATCTTGGACAAAAATTCTAGCACTGGTTTGATTTCTGTGTCAAATTTCTCCAAAGGGAATTCTTTATCATCTGGTGAAAAATGTCCTGCCTCTAGCTTTAGAAAAAAGAGAGCCTATGTAAAATTCCACCCTACAAGACTGTCATTTAATGCTACCGACGATTCTTCAGTAAATTGGACATAATATTTAGACTCGGGATAACAGAGGGTTTGGCAGATTAATTGAGATGTGACTGGAAGAACATTCTCCCCTAAGTAATTCACAACAAAACATTTTCTAGGATATAATGCAGACACTAACCAATGCATAAATTTGGGAAAAAGATGAGTTTTAAGAACACATTCTGAAAAAACACCGAACTTGACCATGACTGAATAAATGGGGGAACTCTTCTCATTCAGTAGGACTTGCTGGTAGAAGGGTAAATGCTCAACACTACACATATGATCTCTAACGTCTTGCTCAGTGTCCATAAGTGGGATATGGCTAGAAGATCCAGACAAGGAAAATTGTTTAGCCATAAAATAGTTCAGGGTGGCGAACGATTAAGTACATAGGTAAGCGATTACAACAACCAGGTTGACTTATTGAACAATTGAGATTAAAAACTAATAAGAAGAAAAGAAGGATCTTCAACACTTTATATAGATGACGCAGGATTTGGAACATTAATGAGAATTCAATGCTTGACTGGATAGGTAACGACAATATGATCCGACATATGAGCTAGCTCCTAGATGGCGGCATGTGTTATCTGCATCATGGGTGGCTTACGTCACTACGGGGTTACTCTGGGGTATGTCGTGTTATCCTCCTGTATTCTATAGATTCACTAGGTGACTATGGATTTATTACAATAATCTAAATATAACATTCTTTGCCTATCAACTATCTTTAGAAATCTCACTGCCTTCATTATCTTCATAAAACATTTTCCCTATCTATCAGTTTGCCATCCCAAAGTCACCCTGTTTCTCTTAAAATACTCATTATGGGCTTATACCTCTCATTTTCATCCTTCTTTCCTACCTAAAACCTATTTTCCCATGTTCTGAAGGTTCCTCAAGCATTGATGGTCTAAAAACTATCTCTATAGGCTCTTTAGATAAGTCAAGTACATTGGATTTTGGATCTTCAATACATCATGATTATGATAAGCATTTTTCTGGCTCCCCAAAATCCTTGGATGTTTCAGGCCCTGCATTTCCTTTGCTAGAATCTAGCTTAGATGTAATAGAATGTTGAGACATGGTTATTCAAGAAGGACCTAAAATTTCCAAGGAGAATTATCTTCTCAGTTCAAAACCTGCAAGTGAGAAAAATGGGACAAAGTTTAGCACTTCTGTAGAGGTGATGGAAGATTTATCAGCAGAAATTACTGATGATGTAGACTGTCTACTCCTAAATGAAAACAATTTACAGCAAGGGAAAGGGGAAAAACTTGGTCTTGTAGATGACATAGGTTATAAACTTGATAGTCCATTTGAGTGCCAAAGTAGTGATTACTTGTAGGAAAATGACATGGAGGAAGCACACAAGGCCAAACATGAAGAAAGTCTATCAGAAAATATTGATGGAATATGGAAAAAAGGTAAGGTGAACTAGAAAGAAATGAATGAACTTGAAAGGACTATAGAGAAATTAGAAGACAACACTGATGATTTCTGTAAAGAACTGTAGGAACTTAGAGATTTGAAAAAGGTGGCCAGAGATGGTGGAAAAGATGAGTTGAATTTTATGGTGGAAACTACAGAATATTTTGAAGATGCTACTATATGTAATAATTAAATCCCAAAGCTATCAAAGTGAACATGTCAAGCCTCAATGAGCAAAAGAAAAGCCAACTCCATGACTTCAGCAACCTACAATGCAAAAAACTGTCAAAGAGTATCAATGATAAAAGGAGGAAGACTTTAAACATTACAAAAGTGGGTTTTTCAAGTTAAATAAAAATCCATTTTCCTATAAATCTCATCAAACATTTCAAAAATAACCATTGTTTCCTTGAAAATCATCAAGAGTATTCAACAAAGAAGAATTTGTGTGTTTTTGAGCAAATTCAAGCTAAGTTTCTTGGTGCTGCGCGCTCAGGATTTTGGTGTTGCGTGTTTACACTGGTGCTGCATGCCTGTAGCTTGGTGATGCGACCTTGCTATAAGAACCCCGTGTAAATTACAAAGGCGTTGTGTGCCTATAGCTTGGCAGTACATGCTTGGGTTGGCGTTGCACCCTCAGCCACTAGCATTGCGCACCTAGACAGAGAAGTTTGCCAAGGGTTGGGGCCATTCAAACAAGTTCAAGACTTCTTCAAATTTTTCCTATCATCCTCCAAGAACTTCTAATAAGTAAATACATGTCATAAACCCTTTCTTTGAAGCTATTTGGTCACTCTTGAATAAAATGAAGTGTAAGCCTAAATGAAACCCTAATTTCAGTTTGTGAGACACTTGTTTCATCCTCCTAAACTATAGGTTTTAACCCTGTACAAAAATTATCTATGAATGAATCTTTAAATTAGAAAATAAACAATAGCAAGAGCATAAAACATAAAACAGAAAAACACAGAGATTTTCCCCTGGATCCCAAATCTGGATGACCAGCTTGATTTTTCATTATATTCCTTTTAGTATTACAACACATATATATACATGACGAAGCATACATAAACCCCAATCCATTAACCCTGGATTAGAACATAACCGTATTTCCCTTGAAGAGATATACAAAATACCATGGGTTGAAAACCATCATGCCCCAAAACCATGTGCAATCCCATGCACAAAACCATGGGCGTATCCGCCCACCGGAAAATAAGGACAAAAAAAAAATTCCGGGTTGCTGCCCTAGACCCCGACAGGGGGGGCTACCACCCCCCATGTGACCTCCACATATGTTGCTACCAGCGCAAAGTACAGCTGGGGCTATCGCCCCCCCTATTACACCCCCCCCCCCCCCACCCCCATGCGTGATTAGTTGTGGAAATAATATAACACAAACCCAACATTCTCCCACTTGTTGTTTTCTTTCCACAGGGGGCCACAGGAGAGCTGAGTCATTAGCCCAGCTTTGCAACACCCATTTTTTCTCTACACCAAGAGAACTTTTGAGTGCTCACAAACTTTGTCAATGCATTTTCAAAATTATTCAAAGTGTCCACCTTTACCAACAACACCCTTTTAGCCTCAACCATATATCTCACAAAGTGATATTGAACATCAATGTGCTTTGTCTTTGAATGATAAGCAGGGTTCTTAGCCAAGAAAATTGTACTTTGGCTATCATAGTCTATCCTTATAGCTTGCTGCACCAACCCCATACTTGAACACAATCTCTGCAACCAAACTACTTCCTTTCTTGCATGAGTGGCTGCCATGTATTATGCCTCTATAGTTGAAAGAGCCACTACAGACTGTCTTTTACTTATCCAACTGACTGCACCTCCAAATAGGCTAAAAACATACCCACTTGTAGATATTCTTTGGTCCAGATATCCAACCCAGTCTGCATCAACAAACCATGAATGTCCAACACTCTTTCCAATCCTGCTCTTCCCTGGTAGCACAACCCATAATCACTAGTGCCACGCAAATATCTGAAAACCTGCTTCACTATTGTCCAATGCTCCTTCCCTAGGTTTTACATAAACCTGCTCAATACTCCCACTGCATGTGCAATGTTTGGTCTAGTACAAACCATTGCATACATCAGGCTACCCACTGCACTTGCATATGGAACATGGGACATATCCTCCTCTTCTTCTTGTGTCTTGGGACACTGTTCAGTAGACAGCTTTGTACCTACCGGTTTACTATCCTGCATATTGAACCTCTGCAATATAGTCTCGACATACTTCCTCTGGTTTAACCAAAGCTTCCTCTTTGCCCGATCTCTCTTAATTTCCAGGCCCAAAATATAGTTTGCAGCACCAAGATCCTTCATGTAAAATTTGGAGAATAGTTGGGTCTTCAAATCTTGGATAATTTCTTTGTCATTTCCAATCAACAACATATCATCCACATACAAGACAAAATAAATAACATGGTCACCAATTAATTTAAAATAAACACAATGATCCTCCTTGCTTCTGGTGAAGCCAAGTCCCCGTATATAGGTATCAAATTTCTGATACCACATCCTTGGTGACTGTTTTAACCCATACATAGACTTCTTCAACCTGCATACCAGTTCTTTCTTACCCTTCACCATAAATCCTTCAGGTTGCTTCATGTAGATCTCTTCTTCTAGATCCCCGTGAAGAAATGTTGTCTTCACATCCATCTGTTCTATCTCAAAATCAAATGCAGCAGCAACAGATAAAAGTAATCTAATAGAAGTAACTTTGGCAATAGGAGAAAAAAATATCACCAAAACTGCACTCCCAACGCCGTAACAACATTTTTCATCAAATCCCATTTTATATTTCTCTCCACCTTTCCTTCCCCTCATATTCATCTTCTTCTAAACACACATTTTTCCAAGCTGGGCTTCCCTTCCAATCGGTGTTCCAGACCGCATCCCATGCCTCATTTTTTACAAGGAGCTGCTATTTCTATCAACCATGGATCCTTCCTGCTTATCCCCTGACCCACTTCCCTCCCCGACGGTTCGTGATCATCAATGAACATAGTTAAATAAAAATTTTAATAGAAAATAAAGAGCGGACTATACCCTTTCCTGCTACTTTCTTTTCTCTCCCGAATTTATCTTCTCATGTCAGAGTTTGTAGTTTCCTTCTTCTTCATATTTTCTATTGGAGTCGGATCTATATGCTTGACTTTAGCTCAAACTCTATCTTCTCAGGTTTATTTGGTAGGACTTCATGTTTAACAATATCTTTTACCTCTCTAAAGACCACATCTCGGCTATACACAACCTTCCTTGTTTCCAGGTTCCAAAGCTTGTAACACTTTAAACCATCCTTATACCCAATAAAGATGCACCGTTTAGATTTATTATCTAACTTGTTCCTTTTCTCCTTTGGAACATGTACATAAGCATCACATCCAAATACCCTTAGATGTGAAAGAGAGGGTTTCTTACCAATCCATACCTCATGTGGAGTCTTATCCTCCAACACCGATGAAGGTGATCTGTTAACCAAGTAACATGCAGTCTCCATTGCCTCTGCCCAGAATTCTTGTCCTAACTCGGTACCACTGAGCATACTTCCTGCCTTTTCCATCGGCATTTTTTTCATTCTTTCTACAACCCCACTTTGCTGAGGTGTGTATGGAGTAGTATTCTACCGTGCTATACCACACTTCTTATAGAACTCTTCAAATTACTTCTTGCAGAACTCCCCACCATTATCTGTTCTCAAAACCTTTATCTTCTTCTCTATCTGGTTTTCCACCAGAGCCTTAAATTCTTTAAATCTGTCAAAGACTTCAGATTTCTTCCTCAATAAATATATCCATGTATTCCTTGAGAAGTCATCTATGAATGAAAAATAGTACACAGACTTACCCAATGATGGAACTGACACAGGTCCAAACACATCACCGTGCACAAGCTCTAATATCTTGCTCGCCCTCTTAGCACCAGAAGGAAAACTCACTCGATTCTGCTTCCCATATACAAAATGTTCACAGAAATCAAAATCCATAGAGCTATTGGACACCTTCTATCATACCATTTCCATGCAGTATCCGAAGGCCCTTCTCTCCAATATGTCCAAGCCTTTGATGCCATAGCATAGACTTTTCTCCGGAGACCACTAGGCTTTTCGCTCCACTTTCAGGAACCACAGAACTATTGCACCCATCAATAATAGCATTGCCTTGAATCTTGTAAAGAGTTCCAATTCGAACTCCCCACATTAATACCAGTGCTCCCAAAACCATCTTACAAGCATCTTTCTCAAACACTTTTTTTACACCTGCATCATCCATCTTGCTTACAGTAATCAGATTTCTGGCCAGTGTAGGAATGTGCAAAACACTAGGAAGTGTTCTAATCCTTCCACCTTGCAGCTTCAACTTCACTTTTCCACGCCTGAAAATTCTGGCCTTCCTATCATCACCTAAGAAGGCATCACCGCCATCATATTTCTCATACTCACAGAACCACTCCCTATGAGGAGTGAAGTGAAAGGATGCACCGGAGTCAATCAACCATGAATCATGATCTACATGTGTATTTGAAGAAGAAACCAAATACACATCCCCATCTTCATCCGAGGTGGTTTTTTCCTCTGAAGAAGGAGCATCATCAGATCCCTTTCCTTTCTCAGGAGCTTTAGATCTGCAGTCCTTTTTGTAGTGCCCTTCCTTTCCGCATTTCTAGCACTCCTTTACAAATTTTCGAGGAGATTTAGATCTCCCACTCAAAACCTTATTCTTGTTTCTATTTTGGGACCTTCCTCGTATAGATAAGGCATCTCCATTCTAGCCCTCCATATTTCTCCATCTCATTTCCTCCGACAGCAAGGCTAAGACAATATCATCAAAATTCAAGGTAGTTGTATTGCTCCCTATTGCAATAACCAGAATTTCCCATGAGTCTGGTAGAGAACACAACAAACTGATGCACTTATCTTCATATGAGATTTTAATATCAACAAATGACAACTGACTTACCATAGTATTGAAGGCGTTCAGATGCTCTGCCACTGAGTCTCCATCCTTCATCCTAGGGTTATACAGCTTTTTCTGCAGGAAAATTTTATTCACTAGAGAGTTAGATTGGTAAAAATTCCCAAGTTTTTCCCACAATGTCTTTTTCATAGCTTCCCTAGATACATTCAACAATACTGAATCTGAGACACACAACCGTATTGTGCTCTTTGCCTTCCGATCTAGTTTCTTCCAGTATTCATCTGACATTGCCATTGGTTTAGTGCCCAGATCTACCATGATCCACTGGTCCTTATCCACCAGCAGATCCTCCATCTTGATCTTCCACAACTCAAAACTCTGACCATTAAATTTCTCTGTAATATCCCAAAATGGGAATCACATAGAAAACCTGCTGAAATAATGCACTCCTGAGAATTCAGTGCACTGAAATGAGTTTGCAGCTCCTGGATCCCTTATATCAGCTCATATAAGATCTAAATCCAAAAGGAGGGAAAAAAAAATCAAACTAGGTGGGTTAAACAGATCCCCACATACTAGTCTAGCTGAAAATCACCCAAAGAGAGGGGCTGTAGATATATGCAAAGGACTACTTCAGAAATAATGCAGATCCACTGAAGCTAAGTAGTAGGCTGATATGGGAGTTCAAATATCATATGTATAACATAAAATTAGAGTTACATTACAGCCCATACATTGTACAAGAGAAAGAAGGAGACTATACAAGAAAAATCCTCAGAAATGAGGTGCTACAACCACAAGAAAACTCTGCATAGACCTGACAGCATTATTTTAATGGATGAAGTAATAGTTTATTAATTAATCAGATATAAAGTAGATCTATACATAAAAGGATAGATCAAATACAGATCTGTGTACAAGAAGAGCTCATCTATGCATTTCCCTTGGGGTTTTGTGCAAATCATGAAGCATAGAGAGTAGATCTGAGATCTAGAGTTGCAGATCTGCAGAAATATTCAGAAATGACTGAATCATATAATGAAATAGTATATTATATCTAAAAAAAACATGGATTGGTTGTCCAATTCATGGATCACGACGGCGAGAGGGAAGATCCTAACACCGAAGATCTCTCCTCCAATATGCAGACAAAACACCCTACAACTACAACCTTACAAATAAGGCAGTCCAGGGAGAGGAACTGTGCTATAGGCTCTGAGAATGATTTGGCCTGATGCCAAAGTCTAGATCTGAAGCTCAATCAGCTAATGCACTCTTCCAGGAGCCTTTAAAAGACACATTCACTGAGAAGAGGCACTAGTAAAATCTAGATCTGAGTAGATCTAGTGTATTCCACTTGCTGCAACTCATAAGGACAACCCAACCCTCAATAGGAACAACACTGTAGGTGTAAAGTGAAGCTTGGACCAAGCCTGATAGTGGGCAATATGGAACAAGTCTCCTCCAAGAGCTGCTTAAGGAAGGAGGTGGGAATCCTAAACAAGAAAACCCAGAGAGGAGTGTCTAAACAGACAATACCTTCAGAAAATAATATCTTCAACAACCCCTTCATGCTACTCTCCTCTTCCTTTTATAAGATTGGAGTCTTGTCAAAACCCTAAACCACTTCATTAGTTTAGCCCCTTTCACATGTAGAACCTCCATCTAGAACTACGCTGTGCCTCAAGGAGGTTCAATGCATCTAGACTGCACTATGGATATGGTCAAGGTTGACTTGGTCAAGTGATCAACCTCTTTCACACTCAAGTATGTTTTATATAATGGAACAGATTTAGCCATGTTCACATTGGGCATTGATTTATTTTGTTATTTTCAGGAGTTTTACATGTTCTCCTTTACATTTTATTCATCAACATGAAATGCAAAACGAAACAAGGAAAAATAGAATATTCCCATTAGCTTGGGCTAATTGGTAATATTACAGTCCTCCCCTCCAAGATGTTGTTTGTCCTCAATCAACTGATAAGGTGGGTGCTGCAAAATCTCCCCTCCTTCTCTTATGGCCTCCTCATCCAATAGTCTCCACCAGTGCTCCAGAATTTCTGCAGGAATTCCATCTCTCACTGGTCCCTCTCAAGTGTACAAGTTGGCCTTTGGTGAATAAACCCAATGGACTCCCTCATGAAAGAATGGAAGGTCTATGTGGAAACCTTCTTGCTAATCCATGGCCTCCTTAAGGTAGGAGTGATGAAAATCATGGGGAATTTCATCATCCATGAAAGACTCCAATCTCCATGCTATCATCCAAATGAAGCGGATCACCTCCCAACTTGGAAATCCTAGAAAAACTACTCCCCAATACATAGGAGAAGCATGTCCCAAAAAAACATATGGCTCACCTCACAAAGAGACAGGTGGTCTACCATAATGGCCATATAATATCTCATGCTCCCATTGAAGCATGTAGTGCAAAAAGAGTGGGAAACTCCTCTCCCCAATGACACATCCCACCAATGTACCAATCCTCCAACCATGTTCCCAAGAGTAAGAACATCCCCAACATATGGAATCATGATTAGAATCATGCTAGCTTCCATGTATGATAAAGGAGAAGGAATATGTTTCCTCATGTGCAACCAGCGCAGTTTCACCCTCAACTGCCATAGAATAGGAGATGACAAGTGCCTCCCCTGACACTTGTTTGTTGCCCCATCCTCCTTAAATGCTTGGAGAAGGTATATCATAATTGGTGTAAAAGAATCACACCATGAAGGATATAATAACTTCCCAAGAGCCTCCAAGGGATGACCTACATCAACATAGTTCATGGCCTTGAGTGGCCCATGAAACCCTTCATAAAGAGCGCCCCCTCTTGGAGCAAGGTGTTGCAATTGAGTGTTAGAAAAATATAAGCATATAGGAGATACATCATAATATTCAGGAAGACAAGTTCCCCTATATACTTGTTTTACATTAGTGAGATGACTCATGGATGAGTCCCATCTCACACTCAATGAGTAAGGAGGTGTGAATGATGGCTCTTCCTAAGAGCTATGTTCCTCCTCATCTAACAAATAATCCATGCACTTCTTCATATGAGAGTGCACCTCTTCCTTGAAACCTTCACACATTAATCCATATAAGATAGTGTGATATGCTCTAATGAAACCAGTGGGTTTGGAAAGTAGGATCTCATAGGTTGCATTTAGCAGTTTCTCCTTGAGCTTGGAGTCTCTAGCCAAATAGATATGATCATGGAAGTAAATGAATCCCTTAACTACATTATAACTCCCATCCATTGCTTTCGCATCAAGAACCTCACATGTGAAAAGGTCCTTGGAATATTCCATCATGAGTTGGGAATCCCAATAAGGATCTAGGCTTCCCAAAAATGACAGTGTTGTAGAGGTCTGAAAAGCAGCCCCTGTCATATCATGGCTCTCCTCTTTGACATACTTGATGCCAAAGTCACATGTTGGAGTGCTATAAACTTCCTTTTGCTACCTCCCTTACAACAGATCTTGCTCAAGGCAAGATTGAAGCAGATGGAAGTCAACTTCCCCTCGAAAAGTTCTTGTCTTCCAATAATTCCTTAATTTGGCCCTTGCATGCAAGAGTGTTAACATCCTCTTGTCATGTTCAGAAATCTCCTTTGTGAATGAAGATACCATGGGCTACCCCAAAGATATGGATTTTCCATGTGTCCTCCTATCCCTGCCATCATAGACTTCCGATTTCTCCTTTCTCAACGCAAATATCTGAGTGGGAGATAGCAATGTCCATTTCAAAAAATTGCTTATCTCTCTTCTGGATTCATGAGAGATTCTCTGTGCTGTGCTGGTTCCTCCCAAGGCTCCTTCCTTAGCCAAGTATGCAAATGCTACCCATAGTTGAGGAAACACTTTAGTTTTTCTCCAATTAAGAGGTGCTTGAGGTGCTCTTGTTATGACTACGATATCATCTCCTACCTTTCCTCCCTCCTATTTAATAGTTGAAATTGCCTAATCATCAATAAGAGACCTTAGATCTTGGTCTTCTATTGAAGGAGGAATCTTCATGCCTTCCTCTTGAGAAGAAATCCCTTCATCAAATGGAGATCTTGCCCTTGGAAAGGTATCAAACAAGCTTACACCCTCTTCCATGGTCTTCAGAAATGGAGTTGGATCTATAGATCCTTCCAACTCATGCAAAATATTTGTTTGATATGGTTTGATAGTCTCAATAGAAGATGTTACATATGAAGTTTCATCAAACCTTTCTACTAATCTTTCAATAAAGTTTTCATAAGTAGGTGTATTTTCATTTCTTAAGGAAAAAGACTCAAACAACCACCAAGCATATCCTTTAGCTTCAAAATGCAGCACTGCTACTTTGATGGCTTCATTTTCTGAAACTTGATGTTGCTGCACAAAGTTGCTTAGCTCCTCCATGCAAACCCTAACTGGACATTTAGGGGATCCATCAAAAGTAGATAGATAGAATCTACCCACACCAGGATGCTTCCCCTTTGTGCTTCTATCCTCCTTGATATTGTAGAACCCTTGGAAGTTCAAGTTATGTTTGAACTCCTTAGATTGGGCTTCATATTCCCGCAAATACTCCCCAAGAGTCTCCTTCTTGGGCACACCTCCTTTCTTCGTCTTCATGAAGAAATCACTGACAGAACGTTGAATATTTTGTGATATGGCTGAGTGCACATATCCATGAGATGAGGATTTATAACTTTCCTCATGTATAGATCTTGTCAAGGGATCTCCCTGCTTTTCCCTCCTCATTTCTTTGATGTCTTTTCTGATACCTTTAAGAGCTTGGGATAGAAGTTCTGTGAACCTATTTTCTCCCCATGAGAAGACTCCATATTGCTTGAAGCTCATAGGCTGAGTCAAGGAAATTTGCTTTGATACCACTGTAATATCCCAAAATGGGAATCACGCAACAAACTTGCTGAAATAACACACTCCTGATAATTCAGTGCACTGAAATGAGTTTGCAGCTCCTCAATCCCTTAGATCAGCTTATCTAAGATCTAAATCCAAAAGGAGGGAGAAAAAAAATCAAAATAAGTGGGTTAAACAGATCTCCCACAAACTTAGCTTCCAAAGAGAGGGGCTGCAGCTATATGCAAAGGACTCTTCAGAAATAACATAGATCCACTGAAGCTAAGAAGTAGGCTGATATGGGAGTTCAAAGATCAGATGTATAAAAAAAAATTAGAGTTACATTACAGCCCATACATTGTACAAGAGAAAGAATGAGACTATACAGTAAAAATCCTCAGAAATGAGGTGCTACAACCACAAGAAAACTCTGCATAGACCTGACAGAGTTATTTTAATGGTTAGAGCAGCAGTTTATTAATTACTCAGATCTAGAGCAGATCCGTACATAAAAGGATAGATCTAATGCAGATCTGTGTACAAGAAGAGATCATCTATGCATTCCCCTTGGGGTTTTGTGCAAATCATGAAGCACAGAGAGTAGATCTGAGATCTAGAGTTGTAGATCTACAGAAATATTCAAAAATTACTGAATCATATAATGAAATAGTAGATCAGATCTAAAACAAAACATGGATTGGTTGGCCAATCCATGGATCACCATAGTGAGAGGGAAGATCCTAACACCGGAGATCTCTCCTCCAATATGCAGACAAAACACCCTGCAACTGCAAACTTACAAATAACACAGTCCAGGGAGAGGAACTATGCTGTAGGCTCTGAGAATGATTTGGCCTGATGCCAAAGTCTGGATCTGAAGCTCAATCAGCTAATGCACTCTTCTAGGAGGTTAAAAGACACAGTCACTGAGAAGAGGCACTAGTAAAATCTAGATCTAAGCAGATCTAGTGTCTTCCACTTGTTGCAACTCTCAAGGACAACCCAACCCTCAATAGGATCAGCATTGTAGGTGTAAGGTGAAGCTTGGCCCAAGCCTAATAGTGGACAATATGGAACAAGTCTCCTCCAAGAGTTGCTCAAGGAAGGAGGTGGGAATCCTAAACAGGAAAACCCAGAGAGGAGTGTCTAAACAGACAATACCTTCAGAAAATAATATCTTCAACAACCCTTTCATGTTGCTTTCCTCTTCCTTTTATAAGATTGGAGTCTTGTCAAAACCCTAAACCACTTCATTAGTTTAGCCCCTTTCACATGTAGAACCTCCATCTAGAACTATGTTGTGCCTCAAGGAGGTTCAATGCATCTAGACTGCGTTGTGGATATGGTCAAGGTTGACTTGGTCAAGTGATCAACCTCTTTCACACTCAAGTGTGTTTTATAAAATGGCCCAGATTTAGCCATGTTCACATTGGGCATTGATTTATTTTGTTATTTTCAAGAGTTTTACATGTTCTCCTTTACATTTTATTCATCAACATGAAATGCAAAATAAAACAAGGAAAAATAGAATATTCCCATTATCTTGGGCTAATTGGGAATGTTACATTCTCGATCTCTATCTTCCCATCACTCACCATCTTCTTTCACTGCAATAATTGATCCTGCAGATGTCCCAATGAACAAGGTCTACCTCAGGCCCGGGAAAAAAAACCCTCAGCAGCAAAGGCGTCCCCTTGAAGCCGAAACTGCTCTGATACCAAATGTAAGTTTTAACCCTGTACAAAAATTATCTATGAACGAATCTTTAAATCATAAAATAAACAATAGCAAGAGCATAAAACATAAAATAGATAAACATAGATATTTTCCCCTGGATCCCAAATCAGGACGACCAGCTTGATTTTTCATTATATTCCTTTTAGTGTTACAACACATATATATACATGTCGAAGCATACATAAACCCCAATCCATTAACCCTGGATTAGAACATAACCATAGTTCCCTTGACCAGATCTAAAAAATACCATGGGCCAAAAACCATCATGCCCCAAAACCATGTGCAAACCCATGCACAAAACCATGGGCGTATCTGCCCACCAGAAAAAAGGACCAAATTTTTTTTTGGGGTGCTACCCCAGACCCCAATAGGGGGGGCTAACGCCCCCCTTGTTACCCCCCTGTGCATGATTAGTCATGGAAAGAATATAACACAAACCCAACATAAACAAAATATCAGTCAAAGACAGGGTAATTTCATTGATTTAGGGTTTCTATTGATTTAGTTTTCCACTTCACTCATTCCCTTCATTTGTTCAAGCTACCATTTCATTCCCTTCCCCTCATCTCATTTCACTTGTACCCTTGGGTTTTATAAAATAGAGTGTAAAATGTCTGAGGAAGAAGATAGTGGTGTTGAGGTACAAAGGCCCAGAAGACATGATCATAAGGGAGGGAAAATAAACAGATTTGAACCCATCACCACAAGGGAACTCATGGCCTCTCCTCTCACTATTTCTTGCTTTAAGCATGTGGGCTACTTTGAGTTTTGTGAGAGAGCGTAGCAAGTCCAAAATCACCTGGAGTTAACAAGACTATTCATCACCAACCTACATGAAAAACATGTTATTCTTGCTGGGGTTACCTTTGAGATGTCCACCAATTCCATTGTACCCGCTATAGGGATCCCTAGTGTGGGAGAGAGGTGGTTTAACAAGAAAACTTGGATATGAGCTATTATGAACCATACCTCAAGCCTAAGTACAAGGATGAAAACAAATCAATTTTCTCTCTCTCATCTCCTTGACCGGTTTTCCCCTATGATGAACATAATAATGAAGTATTTCACTTGTGAGGGGAGGTTTACCCGGCTTTACTCATATCATATCCATCTTCTTATGCATTTAACTGGAGTCAAAATGCTTCATTTAACTTATTATATTTTCTGTATCATTGACAAGATGGCTTACATTGTTCAAAAGAGGGATCACAATAAACAAATGCAGAGTCTATTTCATCATTATCTCATCAAGATGGTGGTCATGCATCAGCTTCAAAAAAAAAAAAAAAATCATGGGATGCATTCATTACCAATGAGGTATTTATCACTCCACCTATTCATCATGAGCAAGATATCCCTTCTTCATCTCATCCTCCCATTCCTACATCTTCATCACATCCCACTATTCATACATCACCACCCACTCACATCCATTCACCTCATCATCCTACCTCATCACCTTTCCATAACCATTCACCATCACATCATGATACTGAAGCAACAAGCAGTAAAAGGGACATTGAGGTAGTTGGCATTAAAATGACTGATATTGAGCCATTTCCCTTGACATATCAGAGAGGCCACAGGCATGTGTTTACTTCACATGGTGTGAAAGGGGCCATGCCTTCTTCATCAGCAAAACAAGTTGATAAGGCCAAGGAAAAGGTTATAGAGCATATCATTGTTGAGGAGGAAGACAAACATGAAACTAAGCAGAAGTTTCAGTTGATTGAGATTGATGATGAGGATGAGGCTAGAGCCACTAGTGCAGTGATCAGAGGAAAGGAGGCCAATATTAGTGAGCTTCAAGATAATCTTGACAGAGCACAGTACATGATTGACTTTCTTGAGCTAGAGAATCAACAGCTAAATACAAAACAGATCATAAGTGAGGTTAGGGAAATTAGAGCTCAGAGAGAGGCAGGAAAGGCTAAGGCTTTTCCCGATGAGACCTTGGGTAGTTTTGATGACAGTGATGATGAGGAATATCTACTTCTGAGACATAGACCGAGGACCATTGTGCTAAAGAAGGCTTTAGCTTGGGAAAGAAAGAAAGAGGCTGAATTTGTAGAGTAGCTTACTCCAAGTGAGCTGCTTTCCATAGAGATTGGAAGAGATAGAGATTCTTGGCTTGAAAGAGCCAATGTGAATCTAGAGGGCCTGCTAGAGAAGACAAAGAAAGACACTGACATTCAGAAGAAGATGGCAAGACATTATGCTATGAGAAACGTGATTGCAAGGGCTAAGCTCAAACATGCCCATGCAAAGATTCAGGTTTTAACCGAGGAAAAGGAAAAGGATAAGTTGAAAATTATTTCTGAGGTGTCCCTCGAGGCCTTCCAACCTTGATGAGCAAAGAAAATTCTAATTTTTGGCACACTAGATGAAAATTTTGATTTTTGACAGTTTAGTACAAAAAATTGGCTAAACACACATCGCCGCTAGTGTTGTGCTCTTTTTTGGGCCATCCAAATGGAAAATGGTCAGAATATTCATGTTCCTAATGAAAATATCATCAACCTCAGAAATTTTTAGGATATTTGGAGCAAAATTCGCCCCTCAAAAGGGCCAAAAAATACCAAAAAATAACCTTTTTGCCCTCTTTTTGTTACTGGCGCTGCACGTTTACCAGTCTTGGGAGAAGTGATTTTGACAGGGATATGGGCACCATTTTGGAAAGTGAAAGCATATTTGTAAACTATAATTAGAGACCTTTCTAATGAGCCATCATGGAGCTCATTTGAACATTAGGAAGGCCTCCAAAAGTTGGCTACAAGACATGCCATTTTTTTTGTCATGGCGCTGCGCGTTCGCACCGGTGCTGCGCTCCTGTCTAGTGGCTCTGTGCCCTTGCCACAAAGTCAAAAAAAGACATTAGAAGTTATTGAAAAGTTATTGAGAAGGCCTTAAAGTCAAATTTTTCCAAAGTTAGCTCAAAAGTTAAGTTAGGAGTTATTATTACAATGAGTCACTCTCATATATTTTTGTCTTGGGCCTTGCATGGTCTTAAAGGTCAAAATGCATTAAATCTGTAATAAATAACATCTGAAACCCTAGCTTAGGATCACCTCCTCATTTTGCAGATAAATTCTGCATGTATGCTTCATGTTTTTTGTTGGTTGGTTGAGTAGTTGTTGGTTGATTACTGGTTGCTGAGCTAGTTGATGACTCCTAGGCTGGACTTGAGAAAGCTCTGAGTTGTAGAGATATATTGTACTAGGGTAATGTAATTGTTTTGAACATCAGTAATACAAGAACGTTCACAAGATTCTTGAGCTATGTTAATGGTGGATTTTTCCTTCTTTGTCAATGTTTTCTTTCTGTTTTCTATTATGTCCACTATTTCTCTGATAAAAGAACATAAATTTTATATTAGGATATGATGTCTTGGCACCATATTTCTATCTGCTTTCTTTATCTTAATGTTTTCCTCTACAAATTTTGATTGGATAATTCTTAATTGCTCTCTAGTTCCACCTAGCTTTTTTTCTTGAAATGATTCAATAGATTCAAGCCAAAGAAGTTTATGGTATGCCCTATCCTTTGGTGTAGCTTGAAACTTTGTTTTAAGGCCTTTCTTTGAAGTTTACTTAGTATATTCCAACCAAAGAAGTCTATGGTATGCCCTATCCTTTGGTTTGTCTCAAATTGTTGCTTTGAAGGTCTTAGAGTGTGTTGTAACTCCTAGAGACAACCTTGAGTTGTATAAAGACCTGTGCCTAGGACATCTTAAATATGTAAGGAGCATATGACTCAACTGATTGCAGTTGACAATGTTGGGCTCTCATGCAACTATCACTTGGATGAATGGTTTTAATAAGGGTGGAACCGAGACCCCAAATTTAAACACAACAACTAGGAAAACTGCAGAAAATGAGTACAAACTGTAAATAGTAAATGTATCAGACGGCTTTAAGACAGAATGCTGTAAAGGGGGCCGACTTCTAAAATGAACACACATATATCAAGTTATATATGAGTGATGAATATGATAGAACATGGAGTAATATATCAACTATAACTGGGCTTATTCAAGGATAAGAGTCCATATATACTGGGGCTAAGCAAAGATAAGAATCCATATATCTGAGCTCGTTCAAAGACAAGAATTTATTGTAGTTAATATCAAAAGAATGGTGGAAGAGAGGGAGAATGAAACAAAATATCCTGCCTGACCCATATTTAAAATGCTATAGATGAGTAAATATGAGTATCTGCTATGATAAATTCACATTTAAACATGGGAGCACTCGCATTCCAGAGCATGAGATACAAGAGATGTAGAGAAGCACGAAATGAACATTTATATTCAAAAAACAAGGAAAAGAGTTACAAACTGTGAATCATCCAGAGCGGAATCCCCAATTCTAGCAAAGCTTCTTATTACTGAATCCCTATGGGCTCTTCAAACATCTAGTATCAGAGTTCATACAAAATACATGCAGAGCACTTGAACTAGTGAGTCCTTTGGAAAATCTGGAACCTTTTCTTAGTGTTCGCTTCCTATTTTTATAACTACTGATTCCTATGTGTGAGAAGATATTTTGGGAAAATATCTTCTCTGCATGCTGGTATGCTGTTGTAGGTCTAAATCAAAACATAAATGATGATGAGGAAAAACTGCCTTTCATCATCTTACAATGCAAGCCTAAAGCTGTTTCTAACTGAAATGTAACAATTGACTGAACTGAAAGTAAATCTGCGGGAGTAAATCTGAAGATTTCACCTGAAATGACAAAGTGGAGGGAATATATGGTAAAATACCACACAGGCCCCATCATGAATTATTATTGCTGTTTGATGAAGTCGAACCACTGCTACTGCTATCGAAAGAGATACTATTAGTCATGGGAAGAGCTGGCCTTTCGTGTTGCAGCATGCGGTACTACTAGTAGTGGAAAAACTGGTCTTCTGTGCTGGAGGGTCCCATAGAATGGCCAATGGTCATGATCCATTGTCTTGGACATGGAATGTCTCTCTACATCTTTTTCTCTGCTTCCTGGGCATGGAGGATCGTCATCCTTGGCCTCGAGCCACTGTGATTGGCTAGGTCAGGGCCTGTGTTCATTAAAAGGCCGTGAAAAACCTGCACAGACAACAAACAAATTAAATAAATCCTGTGTTTATGGTTTGACTGCTTCAGATGGCTCGAGTAAAGTCGGAGGAGCAGTGTGGAGGCAGTAGATGCAGCGGAAAAGGGCTTCATGGAAAAAAACCATGAAAACTAAGGTTCAAAACTATATTCAACGCAAAGAGGTGCAATGACAGTTTTCGGGAATATCGGAGGTGCTATTCGCACAGGGTTGAGGTGGTAAGCGGTTTGGGGCTAAATGGACGTGATACAGCTTGATGGCTGACGCGTGTATTTTTAAAAACTGCCCATTTCACGTGGAAACAACATGATCATGTTATTAGGTGAAATGAATGCGAAAACGAATGAGGACCGTCTGATCTGGGCAATCCAGATCAACGGCTATAGATGAACACGACGGGCATACTTGCGCGGTCAGGTGGGACCAACGATGATGTCATCAACCCTGTCGTGTAGCGGAACGATCAGTTGTGGGGTTATGGAAGCGAGAGCGATGTGGGTCATTGGATCTGGGGGGGTGGAAGCAGATCAACGGTGGAGATCACAAGGAAACATGATGAAAGGTCCCAGCGTGGTAGGGTGGGATCAGCAAGATTATATGGAAAATTGAAAGAAATTACACATAGCGAGGGCACTTGAGGTATGGACAATTTTGCAGGTCAGGCGCCCCCGTAGTAAATCTGGACCATCGGATGAATATCTCCCATAGCCCGAGGAATCAACTATGGGGGCACTCATATGGTTGATCTTTGTGCTAAAAGTGCCCGCGGGTGGAAGAAAAGGTGAATCAACGTGGCCCATCGGATCTGTGAGATGGACGGCGGAGAATCCATCGCAGGATCTGCAATCGGCTAAGAAGAGGGTCCGGGAAGGAAGAATTTAGAGGTTGCGATATGCCGATGGCCGATGGAAAAGAAAGTGTTGATGAGCGATGAAGCGATGGAGTGATTGGTGGGGGCCATGCGATGGATTGAGGAAGCACTAACTGTTGGATCTGGGGGAGCCAGATCAACGGCTCAGATTAAATCAGTGGGGAATGGACATCTGTGGTGAAACATAAAGTGGAAATGGGAGAGAGTGATGCGCGATGTGCGATGGAGCGATGAAACGATGACTGTCGGATCTATGGGAGGAGATCGACGGTTCAGATTGCGTCAGAATTTCGCTCATTAGTGGAAAAAGAGCTCAGGGACTAGGAATTTGGATGAAGCAAAGTGCGATGTGCGATGGGAAGGTGATGCGCGATGGCCATTGGATCTGTGGAGATCGATGGTCAGGATTTCTTTGGCATAGATGGACCTCGACGGTGAATCAAAAGAGAAAATGAATGGATTTGGGAATCAACGAAGTCCGATGGCCAAAGAGGGCTTAAGGAATTTTAGCCGTCTGTCATAAAACAGGGTTGTATGAGAAATGAGGGCTGAGGGCTTAAACCGAAATGTGCTTAGAGGCCCGATATGTTAAAATGAGCGCCTTTAAAGCCAAAAGGTGGATTTTAAGCCCTTTCAAAGGTTCCGATAGGTGAAAGGAGGGCTTTGACAGTCCATGCAGTCATTATGATTTTTTCTTTGTAGTATAGGGCCCCTTATCATTAGACATTCAAGCTTGGTGAAGAATGTCATAACAACATTGGCTCCACTTGGGGACGACCCGTTTGTCCTCGAACACATCAAGAACCACGTAGACCATATGTTAGCCTTCTTCCTGTGAACACACTCCCTTGTTTTCTTCTCTTCCTTCTTCTTGACAAATCAAAATAGTAAACATCACAATAAAAGCAACTAAATAATGTACAATATCATACAGTAGACCTTTCAGCCTGAATCAGTACTGGAAAAATGGTTTTAAGAATTGCCCATTCACAGGGGTTTCCAGCATATCACCCTGCAAATTTTCCAGTCTTAAAGTATTGTTTCCTCCGGCCTCTGTGATTCTGAAAGTTCCGAACCATAGAGGATCGAACTTCCCATGCTTTCCTTTCTCAGCCCTTCTTATGTCCCATATTAGCACCAAATCTCCAACCTGCATCCCTTTATCCTTAGCATGCTGATCGAACAAGTCTTTCATTTCCTCCTGGTACTCAATCAACCTATGATTTGCTTGACTTCGAGTCTCTTCCAACTCTATTAACTGATTTATTCTTCTGGTAAGATCGTTTGGTTCCTCTTGACAATCCTGCATGAATCTAGCCATAGGTAAGGCCAATTGTATAGGGAAAATTGTTGTTCTACCATATACCAATTCATATGGGGATTTTCCTGTTGACCTCTTACTGGCGATTTTGTTGGCCCATAGCACGAACTTGAGCTATGAATCCTAGTTCTTTTGGTTTTCATTTATGGCCTTCTTCAGTGCCCTTACCAAAGTTTTGTTTAAGGATTCAGCCAATCCATTTCCCTGTGGATAATAGGCAGTAGAGTGTCCTAATAAAATATTATATTTTTGGAAAAAATTGATAAATTTGACAGACTTAAAAGCCTGAGCATTGTCTATGACAATCTTAGCAGGGCAGCCAAACCTTGAGATAATGTTATCTTCAAGAAACTTGATCACCACTATGTCTGTAGAATTCATTACTAACACAACCTCAACCTATTTAGTGAAGTAATCAGTGGCTGTTAGTATCCATTTTTGTTGCCGTCTTGAGGCAGGATGAATTTCGCCGATGAAATAAATTCCCCATTGCTGGAAAGGTTCTGCTATCTGTACCGGGATCATAGGCAGATGTGAAAACTTCTGCCTCTCAGCAAATTTCTGACACTTTTCACAGGCCCTTATCCGAGCATAAACATCTTCAAAAAGTCTAGGCCAGAAAAAGCCCTCTTTCAGGATCACATGTGTTGTGGCCCTCCAGCTATAGTGGCCACCACAGATGCCCTCATGGAATTCTGCCATCACTTCTTCTACTTCATTTTCTATGAGACATAAAATTAGTATGCCTGATGGGTCTCTCCAGTACAGAAAAGCATTTACCATGATGAACTTATGAGATTTTAGCCTCAGCGTTATATAATTTGTCTTGTCGTAGCTTGGAGGAAATCTAAGAGTTAAGAGGTATTCTACAATTTCTTTATACCAGGCACTGAGAAGGTACTTAATATGGGTCTTTTTTGTAGCAGTTTCTATCCTGTGTTACTCATATGCTCCTCCAATCTCTTCATTGGCCATCATAGACAAATTTATCCCCAAAGCCTAACAATTTGATTCAGAAAGGATCTTGGCTAATCCCTGTCCCTTTATCAACTTAGTGGGGCATATTTCCAAATCATACTCTTGTATCTTGGCTATCCATTTGCCTCTCTTTCCTTCACTATCTCCCTTAATCAAGATGTCTTTTATAGCTGCTATGGGTAAAAATGCAGTTATAGCTGACTGTAAGACATACATCTGGAAAGCCTTGAGGGATTTAACCAAGGCATAAGCCAGTTTCTCCAGGATGTTATATTTTAGCTCGGTATCGTGGAGCACTTGGCTAAAGAAGGCGATAGGTTTCTCATGCCCCTCTTCATTTTTCTGCAATAATACTACTGCGACAGTGTGGGGAGATGCAAATGAAAAGATCATGAAGGGTTTCACATAATCCAGTCCTACCAATACTGGGGCTTCTATGAAAGCATTTTTAATTCTGTTAAAAGCTTCCCGCGACTTAGTAGTCCATTTTACTTTGTTGTCCTTCCTGAGCATCTCAGTTATATATTGAACTATCTCCACATAGTTTGGTATGAATCTTCTCAAGAAGTTGATATGTCTAAGAAAAACTTGGACCTCTTTCTTATTTCTGGGCAAGGATATACCCTTTATGACTTCTACCCTTTTAGGATCAAATTTTATCCCTGCCTTTGTTACAATGTGCCCTAATATTTTACCCTCTTCTAAATAAAATAGAGATTTTTGGGGGTTTAAGGACAATCCATACCTATGGCACTTGTCAAAATTCCTGTGCAAATGTTCTATATGTTCATCATCATCCTTTGAAAAGACTATGATGTCGTCCAGGTACACCAGGACGAATTTGTCTTGTTCCCCCATGAAAGCAATGTCCATGGCCCTTTGAAATGTAGCCCCTGCATTGATCAATCCAAATGGCCTTTGAGCATACATAAACGTTCCCCAAGGAGTGGTGAATGCGGTTTTCCTTTGGTCCTCCAGAAGCACTGCTACATGATTATACCCAGAAAATCCATCCATCATGGACATTTGTGAAGATCCTACCACCTTCTGCAATATATGGTCCATCTTAGGCAGTGGATAGTTATGTTTCATAGATGCTCTGTTCAAGTTCTGAAAGTCAACACAAAATCTTGTTTCTCTGTTATTCTTTCAGACCAAGACCAGGTTGGTCACCCATTAAGAATATCTTGATGGACCAATAATCTTAGCCTTTGGAAATTTCTTAATTTCCTTTTCAATGGAAGGAAGGAGTAGATTGATCTACCTTAATTTCTGTTTGTGGTGCTTAGCATCTCCTTTTAATGGAATCTTGTGCTGGATAATGCTAATATCAAAGGTCTTAAAATCTTGATAGGACCAGGAAAATACGTCTTTATATGTCTGAAATAGCTCCCGATATTGCCCTTTGTATTCATTGGGTACCTTATTGGACAATTTCACAATCTTGGGATCAGCCTCTGTGCCGAGGTTCAGGTCATCTACTTGATTTTCTTCAACAACCTTACTTGGTTGGATCGGGACATCATTATTATCAAAAGGTCTTTCTAGGGGGACTAGTCCTCTGGGTATTACATTCCCTTTGAGCTGCAGCACCTTTTATCTAGCCATGGTATCTTGCCATTTATTCTGAGGAAGGTCCTCAGTCTCTTCATCGTCAGCATCTATGTCCATATTAGGGAATTCCCCAACAGTCTCCATGAACCTCTTGACTTTCTCTTTGTCTTCAAACACCTGCCAGTGTTTGACATTGTCAGGGATGGAAGGACAGTAACAGACCTCTATCTCGTACCTTAGGAGGGGATTCTGAGGCGGCTTAAAAGTGCTTGCAGCTACTGCAAGAGAGTCTGCCATTATTTTTTGATCTCTTGGCATGAACTAAATATTAAATGCTGAAAATAAATTCTCTACCAAGTCCCATACCTCATTTATTTAAGCCCTCAGTCCTGGGTGCTTAGCTTGACATTGATTTCTTACCTGTCTCACCACCAGTTCTGAATCTCCCAAAACCTTCAAGCTCTGAATATTCATGTTCTTTGCTCTTTGTAGACCCATGAGCAATGCTTCATATTCAGCCACATTGTTTGTGGCTTCATACTCCAATTCGAAAGATAATGGGACCAGTTGTCCAGTAGTGGAGATAAGGAGAACCCCGGCTCCATTCCCTTCCTTTGAGTTGGCTCCATCAAAGTGCAAGGTCCAAATCCCACCTTCTTTATTACTTGAAGACTACTCAGTCTTCACTTGATAGAAAGATGGCTCCTGTAATTAATCTTGGTCTTCCTCAAGAATTAGATAAGAAAACTCACCCTCTTTACTGTACATTGGTGAATTCATTGAATTATCAGCTTTAGTGACCATCTTCATGACAAACCTTGTTTCTCGGTATAATCTCCTTTCTTGGCCCCCAAACACAGGGATGGTCGCATAGGTTAGGTCCAGCTTTATAGATCCTCCAATTTTTGTACCCCGTGATCTTGATAATAGCATCCCAAATCGAGCAGGGATGCCAGCCACTACTATGTCCATTACCACGCTCTTAGCTGGGATTTGGACTAGATTTACCACCAAATCCTTGATCATCCCCAAACATTTGACTCTTTTAGAATCAAAGGAGTAGAGATCTTTATATGGGTGAGTGATCTGTAGCCCCAATTGTTCCATCACTGATAGGGGCAAGAGGTTATGAGATGCTCCAGAATCTAGCATATAGTTATGCGATAACAGGTCATGAATTACTAAGGAGACATAGAAAGGGGGGGTTGAAGAATCTAGTTCCTCAACATGAGGAAGAAAAAAAACCATGGGCATTTCTTCTTGGAGGTTTAAACTATCTGGGATTGGAGCAGCTCCATAAGGAAGCATGAATGATGACACTTGAGCCTGATAGGCTGTTTGCTTCAGGAGTTCAGTCAAAGGGACTGCAATTTTTACTTTTTCTAGCTCTTTCTGAAGGCTAAACACAGGAGGAGGCTTCTCTAGGAGACTTTCCTTGGGCTCTTTACTATTGGCTGGAGGTTTTTCTTCCTTTGAGATGGGTTTAACATTTGCATTTGGACTAGAGGCCAACTTAGAAGAGGAAGGAATGGAGTCATTAGAATGTAAAGGTTCGGTAATAGGTCTCTTACCTTTGTCTTCAATTTTTAGAGTGACAGTCTCCTTTAGAGGCATATCTTCTTCATGCTCTTGTGTGCGCGTCCTCTTCCTAGAGGACTCGAGATCATATTTTCTGTTGAACTGTGCCTACATAGAGTCCTCAAATTTCTTGCAGTAATCATCGATCTCTGGATCTTCAGCAACACTTGTTTTTTCTCCTTCTTCTTGTTGCAGGGAAAGCTCCACTCCTTCACTTTCTTGCAAAAAAGACTCAACTTCATCACCATTTGAGTAAGCAAGATATTGATCATCTTTCCCATCAAGGATGTCTTCGTTAGGGCCATCCATCTGCCCTTCCAGATACAATGGGGGTTGTATGTGATCTTGTTGCTCCTTCCGATCTCTTTGTAATATTTTCAGAGGAGGCTTTCTGTATTGGGGGTTATAACCCCTGTTCGGAGCAGCTTGAAATGGCTTGGAGGATGATTTATTTGCCTCGAGCTCAAGCTTCACCAGCTTGCTTGAAATGTTCTTGATCATTTTACTCATCTCCTCTATTTTGTAATCTGCTACCTCTCTATCTTGACCAGAGGTAGATGCTTCTTCTTTCCCTCTCTATCTTGACCAGAGGTAGATGCTTCTTCTTTCCCTCTCTATCTAACTTCTTGGTCTGACCTCCCTTTTGATTTACCCATAGAAGCAAAGTTGGCTTCCACTTCCAATGCATCAGTCTGGGCTTCATCCAGGGTAGCAAACTTCCTTTCTCTTAAAGAGAATCTGAATTTTGAATCAAAGGCTACTAAAAACACCACTTTAGCAGCAATTTGGTGAGGCTTCATTTCGGTTGGGAGACTTGTATATAATTTGTTAAACCTCTTGGTGAATTTGGACACACCTTCATTACGTCTCTTTCTAAGTGCATTGAACTATGTAGGACAGTATCCATGGTCTTTCTTCTCTCCCCATTTCTTGATAAAGACATTTTCCATTTCCTCCCAGTTAGTAATGGAGCAGTCCCCCAAAGTCTTGAACCATTTTCTGGTCTCTCCATCTAGATACTGGACAAACAATCTCAACACCACATCCAAGTGTTCAACATTGAAATTTTCTGCGAAGGCGTAGAAAACTTCCAGGTGTTTCTAAGCTTCATTATCATTTTCTCCATTGAAACGAGGCAAGATATTTAAGTAATCCTAAGGCATATCATTCAAGATCTGAGGCAATTCCAGGGGGCATATTTGTTCAATAGGAATACAGGAACAACCATTGGAGGCTGTGGGGGTGGCGGGATATTCTGATGTATATTAGGAGGTGGTGGAAGATAAGTATGTATGACAATGGGGATATATTGAACAGAGACTTGAGGGGCTGATTGAAATGCTGGAATATGAGCAGCGGAAACCTCTATGAATTCTTTAACTTCTTCAGCTTCAAGAGTGGGATGCAGAAAGAAGCTCGTGGTATCTACAGATTCAGCCTCATCTTCAACTTCAATATTTTCTAGGGAGGGGTTATCTGAAGTATAATCAAGGGTTCTTGCAGTAGAATCAGGACCTTGATCTTGAGATACTTGAGAGGAGGATGGAGATTCTTCTAGGGATAATCTGGGAATATCTGTATAAGCTGGTTGTATTTCTCTCCAACTTCTCTTGTGTAAAATCTTCTCTGGATCAGACACTGAAGGCATTTTTAACTGAGATGTATCTTACCTCAAATGTGGCTTTCGAGAAGCCAGGACTACAAATGGATTTATTCTTTAAATGATAGTGGATTCACCAAGGTGAGGGATCTATAACTCCCAACCCTTCTTGCTAAACTATTCTGAACGGTAGATTAATATTTGTCGAGGCCCGGGGATTTAGCTCTTCAAATTTTTTCCTCGGCAATGGCGCCAGAAAGATGTTGTAACTCTTAGAGACAACCTTGAGTTGTATAAAGATCAGTGCCTAGGAAATCTTAAATATACAAAAGAATATGACTCAACTGATTTTAGTTGAAAATGTTGGGCTCTCATGCAACTATCACTTGGATGAATGGTTTTAATAAGGGTGGAACCAAGACCCCAAAGTTAAACACAACAACTAGGAAAACTGCAGAAAATGAGTACAAACTATAAATAGTAAATGTATCTAACAACTTTAAGACAGAATGCTGTAAACGAGGCCAACTTCTAAAATGAACACACAGATATCAAGTTATATATGAGTGATGACTATGACAAAAGATGGAGTAAGATATCAACTATAACTGGGCTTATTCAAGGATAAGAGTCCATATATATTGGGCCTATGAAAAGATAAGAATCAATATATCTAAGCTCATTCAAAGACAAGAATCCATTGTAGTTAATATTAGAAGAACGGTGGAAGAGAGGGAGAATGAAACAAAGTATCCTACTTGAGCCATATTTAAACCGCTATAGATGAGTAAATATGAGTATCTGCTATGATAAATTCACATTTAAACATGGGAGCACTTGCATTCCAGAGCATGAGATACAAGAGATGTAGAGAAGCATGAAATGAACATTGATATTCAAAAAACAAGGAGAAGAGTTACAAACTGTGAATCATTCAGAGCGAAATCCCCAATTCCAGCAAAGCTTCTTATTACTGAATCCCTACAGGCTCTTCAAACATCTAGTATCAGAGTTCATACAAAACACATGCAGAGCACTTGAACTAGTGAGTCCTTTGGAAAATCTGGAACCTTTTCTTAGTGTTTGCTTCCTATTTTTATAACCACTGATTCCTATGTGTGAGAAGATATTTTGGGAAAATATCTTCTCCACGTGCTGGTATGTTGTTGCAGGTCTAAATAAAAATAGAAATGATGATGAGGAAAATCTGCCTCTCATCATCTTATAATGCAGGGCTAAAGCTGTTTCTAACTGAAATGTAACAATTGACTGAACTGAAAGTAAATCTATGAGAGTAAATCTGAAGGTTTCACCAGAAATGAAAAAGTGGAGGGAATATATGGTAAAAGACCACACAGGCCCCATCATGACTTATTTTTGTTTCTTGATGAAGTGGAACCACTGCTACTGCTGGAGAAAGAGATACCGCTAGTCATGCGAAGAGCTGGCCTTCCGTGTTGGAGCATGTGGTACTGACAGTAGTGGAAAAGTTGGCCTTCTATGCTGGAGGGTTCCATAGAATGGCCAATGGTCATGATCCATTGTCTTGGATGTGGAATGCCTCTCTGCATCTTTTTCTCTACTTCTTGGGCATGGAATATCATCATCCTCGGCCTCGAGCCACTGTGATTAGCTAGGTGAGGGCCTGTGTTCATTAAAAGGCCATGAAAAACCCGCACAGACATCAAACAAATTAAATAAATCCTGTGTTTATGTTTTGACTGCTTTAGATGGCTCGGGTAAAGGCGGAGGAGCAGTGTGCAGGCAGTAGATGCAGCAAAAAAGGGCCTCATGGCGAAAAATCATTAAAACCAAGGTTCAAAACTGTATTCGACGCAAAGAGGTGCAATGGCGGTTTTTTGGAATAATGGAGGTGGTATTCGCGTGGGGTTGAGGTGGTAAGCAGTTTAGGGCCAAATGGACGTGATACGGCTTGATGTCTGATGCGTGTCTTTTACAAAACCGCCCATTTTGCATGGAAATAGTACGATCATGTTATTAGGTGAAATGAATGTGAAAACGAATGAGGACCATCTGATCTGGGAAATCTAGATCAATGGCTGCAGATGAACACGACGAGCGTACTTGCACGATCGGGTGGGACCGGTGATGATGTCAGCAACCTTGTCGTGTATCGAGATGATCAGTTGTGGGGTTATGGAAGCGAGAGCGATGTGGGCCGTTAGATCTGGGGGGGGGGGAAGCAGATCAACGGTGGAGATCAAGAGGAAACATGATGAAAGGTCCCCGCATGCTAGGGTGGGACCAGCGGGATTATATGGAAAATTGAAAGAAATCATGCATAGCTTGGGCACTTGAGGTATAGACAGGTTTGCAGGTCGGGTGCCCCCCTATTAAATCTGGACCATCGGATGAAGATCTCTCATAGCTTGAGGAATCAACTGCGGGGGCACTCATATGGTTGACCTTTGTGCTGAAAGTGCGCGCGGGTGGAAGAAGAGGTTAATCAACCTAGGCCATCGGATCTGTGAGATGGATGATGGAGAATGCATCGTAGGATCGGTAATCGGCTGAGAATAGGGTCCGGGAATGAAGAATTTATAGGTTGTGATATGTCAATGGCCGATGGAAAAGCAAGTGTCGATGAGCGATGAAGCAATGGAGTGATGGGTGGGGGCCACATGATGGAGCGAGGAAGCATCGACCGTTGGATCTGGGGGAGCCAGATCAACAACTCAGATTAAATCGATGGGGAATGGACATCAGAGGTGAAAAATAAAGTGGAAATAGGGGAGAGCGATGCATGATGTGCAATGGAGCGATGAAGCGATGACCGTCGTATCTACAGGAGGAGATCGATGGTTCAGATTGCATTGGAATTTCGCTCATTGGCAGAAAAAGAGCTCAAGAACTAGGAATTTGGATGAATCGAAGTGCAATGTGCAATAGGAAGGTGATGTGTGATGGTCATCGGATCTGCGGATATCGACGGTCAGGATTTCTTCGGCGTAGATGAACCTTAGCAGTGAATCAAAAGTGAAAATGAATGGATTTGGGAATCAGTGAAGTCCGATGGCCGAACAGGGCTTAAGGACTTTTAGCCATCGGTCATAAAACGGGGTTATATGAGAAATTAGGGCTGAGGGCTTAAACCAAAAGGTGCTTAGAGGCCCGATATGTTAAAATGAGTTCCTTTAAAGCCAAAAGGTGTATTTTAAGCCCTTTCAAAGGTTCCGATAGGTGAAAAGAGGGCTTTGATAGTCCATGCAGTCATTATGATTTTTTCTTTGCAGTATAGGGCCCCTTATCATTAGACATTCAAGCTTGGTGAAGAATGTCATAACAACAGAGTGTTTGATTAAATAATACAGGTCTATCTTTATCTTTAGTTGCATTCATTGTTATCTTAAATATTTTCTTTGTTTGAAAGTAATCCTAGGATTGTTGGATTGTTGTCTTAAAGGTTTGCTTATTAATGTTTGGCTAAAGAATTTTATGGTATGCCTTGTCCTTTGGTTTTTCTTAAATAGTTACTTGAAAGGCTTTTATTGTTGAAGTAGAGTTAAAGGATTCTTAATTTCCCTTTATTTCTACTATTTTCCCAACTTATTGTCATTTCATATGCCATATAATCTAAGAAATCCACTTGATATAATTAGCTTGCCCTATGAAAACCCTTGCAGATTTTATGAACTATTAAATCCTTTTATGACTCCATTGCCCCATGGATTGATTTTTCTCATTGTCTATCTATTCAGCTGAAACACTCCCTTAATTAATCACACCATTGATCTATCAACCTGTCAATCAAATCAATCAAAACAAACAAGTCCTTATAACTTCATAACTAGCCTAAGCTCATAAAACAAAAGCATAAAGACATATCATTCATAAACGCTTATATAGAGAGAGCCCTCTTTGAGTCCAGGAAGGCTAGGTCCATGGACTCCAAATTTTGTTTGATGTTACCCTTGTTTATTTGGTCTTACCAATCTGACAAATTACAGGGACCTAGCATAATGGTGACTTTGCTGGGGAACATAAACACTTATTGAAAATATTAGTGTTGTATAAAGAACTCAGAAAACCCAAAAATATCTCAAGATTGGTATCTAGATGCTGATGGTGGATAGCAACCTACTTCAAGAAAGTTGAAATCTTCCACCTGGCGACTCCATAACTCTCAATAAACCTAAAGAATCCATTGGTAGAAGACTCCAAACTGGTTATAAATATGTAGTAACCCTTTCCTCTGACTGATTGAAAAATATGAATCCATGGATACAACGTAGGTATGATCCAATGAACAAAGATCACATTCTTGGATTCCCCCACAAAATGCCTCAAATAAATTGGGACACAAACCTGCCTATGTTTCAAGATGAGAAGTTTGATGACCCCTTGTTACATCTCATCAAATTTCATATACATACATGGAGGTTAAAGGTTGAATGGCATGAGGACTACCTCATGAAAATGTTCATGGTGACATTAGAAGGTAAAGCAAGGGAATGGTATGAAGGCCCGGACCTCGGTAGTTTGTTTTCTTTAAAGGATTTCCACAAGGTATTTTATGAGAATTATAAAGAAAATTGTTCATCTTTATCATTAACTGAAAATTGTTGTGATCAATTTGAAGATCTCATACAATACCTTGTAAACATTGATGAAGATTTGGGAAATTGGCATCTTGAAGATCTATTAGAGGAAATTCATGCATTTCATACTCAATTTAACTGTCATAAAAAGCAAGAGGAGTTGGTTTATGATGAAATCAATCAGGGAATGGAAGAAAATCCATAAGATCTCTATAAAGGGACAAGTGATGATTCACCATCTCTTCTATGTGAGGCTCAAGAAGACCTTCAGCCTTATGACCAACCTTCACAAGAGAAAGAGGGAAATTGGGTTTTTGTCCAAAGAAAGCGAAAAATTCCTCCTCTTTTAATTGAAGAAGAAATCAATTAGATCCTAAACATAAAACCAACATCCAAATTTTTTATTTCTATTTATTCCACTGCTGACCTATCCATTGATGCATTTTCTCATACAGATTCTATACAACAGATTGATACTGATGATGTACTACTTTCTCAAGAAGACCTTTTGTTAGATAATTCTTCTGATAAGGACTTTCACACATAATTCAGCCTATTCAATCAAAGCATATCAGGGTTGTTTAAAGATAACACAGTAGTATGTAATGAGGCTTCCAAGTCAGATTATCATGAGGAAGAGTTGGGGTATCTTTCTCAAAATCATCCCAAGCACAACCAAATGGAAGAATAAGTAGTCCTGGATGAAGCCCATGGTTTAAATCCTCATAGCTAGGTATTATTTAGAGATCCTTTTGCTGGTTTCTTAGAGACATTTGAAAAGGGAGTAAAATATGCTAACAGTAGTTTGTTGCAGAGTTTAAAGAAAATATTAGGCACTACTGTTCAAAAAAAAGTGAGGTGGGAGTGGTCTTTTTGTTTTTTCAGCATACCTAAAAGGCTAAAAGAAAATCAATCATGTGGTCACTTACTTGATTGGTTGTATTGGAAAAGAGAGTTCACCTAATGTAGATATCATATACAAGTTAGATTAGGATAGATAGGTATGCAAATAAGGCTAGCACTATAACCAGCTTTTAGTTTTAGATTTTTTTGACAAAAAAGAGAGAAAAAGAACAAAAAAGGAGAAAAGAGGGCAGATCAAAGAAAAGGTAAAGCCCCATACCAAAAAAGAATATTTCTGAAAGTGTGCAAGTCTAAATGCCACTACTCTGTGATAAAGAATTGTTTAGCCATACAACTTAATCATGGTTGAACAAATTTAAATTTATTACTGATAAGTTAGAAATGAAGGTTTTCCAAACTATTTAAACTTGGCTTATCAGTAGACTAGGTTAGGAAAAGATATTTGTTCCCAAAGTTCAAAACTGAACCAAAGAGAAAAGAGAGGGATGAATGAAAAAATTTTAACTATAGCCCTCAAGTTTCTAGTTTTACTTTTGCAAAATAAATCTATGTGCAGCTTGTCCAAAATGCCACAACTCATCACAAATAAAACTGCTTAATCTTGATTTGGTCATGTTTTAAATTCTATGTTGATAGCTTAGAGAATTAAAATCTGTCAAACTATTTAATCTTGACAGATAAGTAGATTAGGTAGAGAATAAAAGAGCTCATCAGTCTAATTTGAGCCTTTAGATGATATACGGGTAGAAGTAGATAGTTTGTTCTTTCAAAAGTAAAAATGATGTCCAGGGTTTTCTAGTCTAAATGCACCCAAGGAAGAAAAAATGCTAGAAAATTACGATGGGTAGGTAGAGTTGACTTGTAGCAAAGCATGTTTCCAGATTTTAAGGCCACAACTTCAAAGAAAAACAACAAATCAACAATTGAAGAAGGAGGAAATCTGCCAAGCACAATCAAGGCACTGATCTACAAATTCTAGAGATCTGAACTCTGAGATTCTGGACACCTCCTAAAGGAGCTATGTAGTATTCCCAAATGGGGAATTCAACAATATATGAAAGATATGTAAGAAAATAACACAGATCATCAAAGTAAGAGTAGGAGGCCAATATGGAGACTCTTTATTTACATTTGCATCAGCAAAATATATCTATAATATGGCCCACAAGATGTACAACAGGAAATAGAAGTTTCTAATAGAAGAAAATCCCTCAAAATAGGTGCTGCAATGATGTATTAAGACTGAAAAGAGCTTGACATCATTATTTTAATGAGCTGCAACAATTGTTGATTACACTTCAGATCTAGAGCAATTAGATGCATGAAAAGTCAGATCTATGATAGATCCATACACAATATTGGCTCTTCTTCATAATCCCCTTGGGGTTTTTAGCATTAAACCATGTAAAACTTGTAGATAAGAGTTTTTAGACTACATATCTGTAGAAATATTTAGATCTGGAAGTGGATCTAATCTAATATGAAACAAGAGAATAATCCCTCCAATGGATCTCCAAAGGGAAGGGAAAATCCCCAACACTTGAAAATCAACTCTCCAGATGGTGTACCAAAAGACATGGCAACAACACCTACAGGAAAAGCATAGATCTGGAAGTAAAACTGCACTGTAGGGTTTAGAAAATAGTTGGCCACATGCCAAGATATGAAAATGTAGCTCCAATGATCCAATACTCTCTTGCCAATGGGATAGAAGCCTTCCCCACTGAAAAGGAGCACTAGAATGTTATATATCTGAGTAGATATAGCCTCCACTTGCTGTAGCTTTCAAAGAAAACCAAACCCTCAACAAGATCTGTGTTGTAGTTGGAATAAGAAGCTTGGCCTTTAGTTAGATAGTGGACTATGAAATGCAAACTCTTCCAAGAGGCCTCTCAAGGAAAGAGGTGGGATTCCTAATTAGGAACACCCAATGCTAAACAACACTATTCTCAGCTAAATAGTAAGAGAATGAGATATCTCTAAATATAAAATATACTCAGAAAACACAATAGCATCAACAACCTTTTCATGCTGCCATCCTCTTCCTTATATAAGTTCAAAGCTTGCAAACCCTGAACCACCTTCAATGAAATAACGTCTTTCACACAAGCCATCTCCATATAAAACTGCGTTGTGCCTCATTGATGGCCACTCCTCCAAGACAATGCTGTAGATTTGGTCATGGTTGACCCAGTCAAAATATCCAGCCCCTCTCACACCTATGGGTGCTTGCTTACATAGCCAAGATTTAGCCTTTTTCACATTTGGCATTTATTTATTTACTGTTTAGGTGTTTTATGAACCTCTTGTAGAAATTTTAATTTATAGCTGAATTATTCACCGAGATTATCCTAGTCACACACTATTTGAGCTTCATGCATAACACATAACCTCTTCTACCATTGATCATCAATTTGCGGAATTAAAAACAGTCGCATGCGCACATAGAAACATTAATCAATCACAAATATAAACACAGTATGTAATGAGGAAAGCATACAGCTGAAAACCCCCAAATATCTGTATATTATAATGATAGAGAACATGTAACAATAATAGTACAATACTCCTCACAAGTACTCAGTACTATCTCCAATAGTTACACACAAACTAGCTCAGATCTGAACAAGTCACAGGTTCAAATCTCCTCCACTGTCTGCCTGCCTCTACTGCGCAATCCAAGATGGTAAATTGTGAGATCCAAGTTCTAATACCACCAAGATGTACTGCGCAATCCTCATTGGCAATCTCAATCAATGATTGTGCAAATCTCATGCACAGCTAGAGTCACAACTGATAGTAGACTCACCCTTTCACCCACCTCTAACACTTGTCTCCACTGAACTGTCCATGCATTGAGTTAACTAATGTGTTATTTAGTTGATTTATGAGTTAATAATTAGTGAATTAATTAATAATTAATTCACACTACTCATCACTAGTGTATTTATCAGTTAGATTAAATACAACTAGTTCAACTAAGTTAAACCGAACACAACTCCATCAACTGTCTCATCAACTCCACCAAACTCTGCCACATGAGTTCTAACTGAAGTCAACCATGCAATAGCTCAACTAAACCCTAGGAATAGTGTAATTCCTTCTGTCAGCTGCATGTGCTACATCCGTAGCTCGAACTGAAGTGCTCCAAGAGGATAAGATAATGTTTATAGTCCAAATATTATTAAGAGCTAATAATATTCGACTGATCTATTTTTAGACTGGCAATCTAAAAATAGATTCCGCCCAATATGTCTAAAAATAGAAGTCCATCTATTTTTTCCGACTTGACCAACCATCCACAAATAGCATCCTGCAACTCATAGAACATGATCCATACGTCTAAAAATAGACTTTGCGCCAAAAATAGCCTGCGGGCCCACTTAGTGAAGGCGACTCCTTTCCACTAAGCTCACCATCTTGTTGCAATCTCAACACTCCCTCTCAACAAGATATGGATTATCTGCAACCCCTATCCTGCCCCTGTGGTATTCGAATTTGCTCCCGGTGAGCGCCTTCGTCAAGATATCAGCATCCTGATCCTCCGTAGGAATGTATGAAAGTAACATGATTCTTCACTAGCACAACTTCTCGACATATGATGGTACCGATGTCACTGTGTTTGACATATCATAAAATATCGTATTAGCCGAGCAAAAAACACCGTTATCACAACAACCGTGTGTGAACTGCGGTGACCCGAACAACCCGACTGTGATCTCCTCATCCATAGCCTCGCATGCATCCGAGTTTGTCGCCATACCTTGGCCCGCCGAACCCAGTGCCACCGATTCCACCACTCCAGTGCCAAGAGTACCTGTTATTAAATCGTTGTCGAATCGACATCGAAAATCCCTTGCGTATGTGTTCTTTCTTTCCATTGGGCCCTCGCCCACCTCCACATCCGTGAAGCCACATAGCTTCACCTCATCTCCGTCCCATCACAATCCATATCCCGATGTGCTACTAAGATAACGCAATACATGCTTGCCTGTCTTTCAGAAGAGCTTGGTAGGCTTAACCATAGCTTGCGAAATCTGGTTAACAGCATAGCATATATCGGGTCGTGTATTGACCAGATACATAAGCGACCCCACCAACTGTCGATAGACAGTGGCATCCACTACCTCCGCTGAAGTAGCATCCTCCTTCCTCCAACCACCAGGAAGAGGATTGTCAACAGGCTTGCAACCATGCATGTTGAACTTCTCCAGTATCTCCCGGGCATACTTACCCTGAGACACAAATAGTCCATCACTACTCTGCCAAATTTCCAATCCCAGGAAATAATGAAGGAGGCCCAAGTCCTTCATCTCAAACTCTCTTGCAAGATCCTCCTTGCATGAAAGTATCAACAGCTCATCACCCTTCAAAATCAAATCATCTACATAAAGTACAATGATCAACAACTTACCCTCCACCACAATCTGGTATAGGTTCGGATCCGCCTCACTCTTGCAGAATCCAAGTTCGGTGAAATAACTGTCTATCCATGTGTACCAAGCACGAGGTGCTTGCTTCAACCCATACAGCGCTCTCTTGAGCCTGCACGCATGTGACTCACTGCTGAAGATCTCGAAACCTTCGGGCTACTCTATGTACACCTCCTCCTCAATGACTCCGTTGAGGAACACAGTCTTCACATCCATCTGATGAATGTGCCACCCCATCTGCACTGAGAGAGAAAGAATCATCCGTATGGAAGAATACCTTGCGACAAGTGCAAAGGTCTCCTCATAATCGATCCCCTCTATCTGTGAGAAGCCTCGGGCAAAAAATCTTGTCTTGTACTTCTCCACACTCTCGTCAGCTACCTGCTTCACTTTGTAGATCCATCTCGTACCCACCACTGAATTCCCTTCCGGTCTTGGGACAATCTCCCATGCACTATTTCTGACAATCAAATCATACTCTTCCACCATGGCATCTACCCATGCGGGGTCCTCCATAGCTTCCTCGAAAGAGGATGGCTTTGTCACGACACATTTGCTCACAAGAGCCATGTATCCAGTGTACCGGTCTGGTGACTGTCTCTATCTGTGCTGTGCTGTAGGTGGTCCTACAACCCTCTTTTCATCTTGAGCCAGTCGCTTAGCTTCTGTAGTGTGCTTCCACCCTCTGATGGTTGGCGTTGCATGAGTGGTCTCTTCCACTCCATGAACTTATTCTTGTGGCTGAACCACATCCTGAAGCTCATCCTTAGGAACTAATAGCTCCTTCTCTGCATGCAAGTGTGGCTCCCTCTCAAGCAAACACTTCATGGCTCTCTCCTCCTGAAATTTGATATCCCGTCGTACAACAGTCTTGTAATTGTCTGGCAAATACAAACGATAGTTGTGGGGCATATCAGTGTACCCCACAAATATCCCAACCTCTGCGGTTGGCTCCAGCTTCTTCCTGGTATCCTTCATCACATGAATGTAGACAGGTGAACCAAAAATCCTCAAATGGGAAATATCAGGTCTCTTACCAGAATATGCCTCCTCGGGTGTACTCATGCCAAGTATCTTGTGAGGACAACGATTTTGCACATATACTGCAGTATTACATGCCTCCACCCACAAGTGAATGGGTAGGCCCTGATCATGCAACATCGCCCGTGTAGCACCCATGATCGTTCTGTTCTTCCACTCAGCAACCCCATTCTACTGTGGGTTATGAGGTGCTATGAGCTCTCTTCGAATCCCTTCTGCACTACAAAAGTCCTTGAATTCGCTAGAGATGAATTCACCACCATTGTCGCTCCTAAGATCCTTCACCTTCTTCCCCGATTCCTTCTGGACCAGTGCTTTGAACTCATAGAACTTTGAGTATGTGTCACTCTTCTTCTGCATGAAGAAGATCCAGCACTTTCGAGAAAAATCATCAACAAAGATCACATAGTACTTGTGCTTTTCTGTCGAAGCTACTGAGAAAGGTCCACACACATCTGTGTGAATTCTCTCAAGGATCATCATGGCACGACTATCCTTCTCGTGAAAGGTGGCTTTCACAAATTTTTCGAAGGTACATCCCTTGCACTGATTTGACTGCGCAAGAGTACCCTTAGGAAGCCCAGTAGAAATCTGCTGCAGTATCTTCAAAGTTTCATGGTGAAGGTGGCCCAATCTCCGGTGCCACAGCTCGCCATCATCCCAGCTTACCACTCCTTCTGCCTTGCATGCCATTGCTGCACAGCCATCTACTTGCAATTGATAAAGGTTCTTGACTCAAACCCCTATCTTCTGGGTTTCTCCAGTTGTCTTACTGCGCAGGAAAGCCTTTCCCTCGCTGAAGACAACATCATATCCCTTGTCTTCCAACATCGCCACAGAGATCAGATTCTTCTTCAATCCTGGAACATACATCACATCCTTCAATACAAAGGTTTTACCAGACTCCCTCTCAAATGAAATAGTACCGATACCGGTCGCACTATATCTACCATCATCGCCCATCTCGATGTGCACTCCAAGATCTTTCTCATCCAGATCAGTAAACAAATCTCGATCTCCTGTCATGTGAAAAGACGCACCACTGTCCAAGAACCACAATGATACCATCAAAATTGATACCAAGCATGCGATTAGTGAAAAATCCAGCTCAAACTGTGAGGCCAATGCCTCTCCCGCTGCAGATCCAGCAGCCTTCTTATTTTTCTTCTTCTGCAGACAATTTGTGGCATAATGTCCGTGCTGGTGACAGTGAAAGCACTTCACCTTGGACATGTCTTGCTTCTTGCCTTTCACACCAGATTGAGAAGCTTTCTTGTTCTTCCCCTTCTTTTCTTTGGTAGCCAAAGCGCAATTCTCTTCATCAGATACCTTTGATGAAGATCCGTCCCTGGTACTTCGCCTTATCTCCTCTTGCATAAGATCCGACCAAAGTCTCTCCCATCCTAGAAATTTCTCCCGACCTTTGACAGAGTCCTGATAGGAATGCCAACTCTTCAGAATACCAAGGAGATCCAATTCCACCAAGTCCTCCTCATCTACAGTCACCCCCACACTTGCAAGTTCATCCCTACATTGGGTGAAATTCATGAGGTACTTGGGTATACTGTCGCCTTTCTCCATCTTTATGTTTCTGAGTTTATCCTTGAGCGCCAAATTCCTCTAGTCTCTCTTGCTTTGGAATAAATATGTCAGCACTTTCCACATCAAGTACGGAGAAGATTTTCCATGCAGGCTGGATACTATGTGATCCTTCACGCCCTCCAACAGAATCCTTCGACATTTTGCTGTCTTCTTTTGCCAAGCCTCAACTTGAGCAGCATCTGTAGGCTTTGGAACTTCAGCATCTATGAACTCCTTTAGCCCATTTTCATCTAACACCACCTCCATCCTGTCCTTCCATGCAACATAATTCGAGCTACCCTCAAGGGCATACTCCAATCGCAATCCGTTGAAAGACATTTCAGCTATGACACCAAGAAAACACTGCTGCAAATTCGAATTCCACCAGCTCAAAACTCAACTGCTTCTGATCTAAAATTCGTGAGAACAAGGTATTTCTCATACATAGATTGACTATATGGGCATTTATTTGATATTACACCTTTCAAAGAAAGGATGAATCCAGAGGCTACCTGGCCCGATTACAGACTCTGCCTGAAGAAATAAAATGTAATCACTTTCTGAATAATAGATCCGATGATCAACTTAGCTCTGATACCATGTAGAAATTTGAATAATAGCTGAGTTATTCATTGAGATTATCCTGGTCACACACTATTTGAGCTTCATTCATAACACATAACCTCTTCTACCATTGATCATCAATTTGCGGAATTAAAAACAGTCGCATGCGCACATAGAAACATTAATCAATCACACATATAAACACAGTATATAATGGGGAAAGCATAAAGCTGAAAACCCCCAACTATCTGTATATTATAATGATAGAGAACATGTAACAATCATAGTACAATACTCCTCACAAGTACTCAGTACTATCTCCAATAGTTACACACAAACTAGCTCAGATCTGAACAAGTCACAGGTTCAAATCTCCTCCACTGTCTGCCTGCCTCTACTGCGCAATCCAAGATGGTAAATTGTGAGATCCAAGTTCGAATCCCACCAAGATTTATTGCGCAATCCTCATTGGCAATCTCAATCAATGATTGTGAAAATCTCATGCACAGCTATAGTCACAACTGATAGTAGACTCACCCTTTCACCCACCTCTAACACTTGTCTCCACTGAACTGTCCATGCACTGAGTTAAATGATGTGTTCTTTAGTTTATTTATGAGTTAATAATTAGTGAATTAATTAATAATTAATTCACACTACTCATCACTAGTGTATTTATCATTTAGACTAAATACAACTAGTTCAGCTAAGTTAAACCGAACACAACTCCATCAACTGTCTCATCAACTCCACCAAACTCTGCCACATGAGTTCTAACTGAATTCAACCATGCAATAGCTCAACTAAACCCTAGGAATAGCATAATTCCTTCTGGCAGTTGCATGTGCCACATCCGTAGCTCGAACTGAAGTGCTGCAAGAGGATAAGATAATGTTTACAGTCCAAATATTATTAAGAGCTAATAATATTCCACTGTTCTATTTTTAGACTGGCAGTCTAAAAATAGATTCTGCCCAATGTCTAAAAATAGAGGTCCATATATTTTTACCAACTTGGCCAATCATCCACAAATAGCATCCTGCAACTCATAGACCATGATCCATATATCTAAAAATAGACATAGTCTAAAAATAGACTTTGCACCAAAAATAGCTTGCGGGCCCACTTAGTGAAGGCGACTTCTTTTCACTAAGCTCCATCATCTTGTTGCATTCTCAACACCTCCTTTATATTTTTATTCATGAAATAGAAAAATAAAACAAAAATGAATATTCCCATTAGCTTAGGCCTAATTGGGAATATTACGGTCCTCCCCTCCCAAATGTTGCTTGTCCTCAAGCAAATAATAAGGTGAGTGATACAACTCTTTTTCTCCTCCATTGGTGACAAAATCATGTAATAATCTTCCTCCATAAGCTAAGTGTTCACCAATCCATCCCTCCATGAATTTTTCCTCCAAATTTCTCATGAGATGTAAATATTCCATTCCATAAGGAGACAATAGTTCAAATGAAACAAACATGGTTGGCCCAATGCTCTCCCTGAAACATGTAGCATAAGACGCATAAAGAGTCTCCATCCCATAATGTACATACATACCTCCCATCCTCCCTCCATACATTCCCATAAAAAGTACAAGTACATCATCCATGTATGGGAGTAAAACTATGTACAAACAAACAAAAATTTGTGAATATGGAGGTGGGTCATAGTCCCACATGTGGAACCAGCGTTGTGCATCTCCTACCTACATCAGATCTAAATGTGGTAAGTGTTTTCCCCACCACTTACTTGCTGCCCATGTTACCTCACTATGGCTGAAAGTGTGAGATATATTTGGGGCCTTAGGAAAGCACCCATCATGACGAAAAATCTCCCTTTGTCCACCAAGGGAGTGGCCAAGTTCAAAATTTTTTGTGGCCCCATGTTGGCCATGAAGTTTACAAGATAAAATACTCCTCCTTGGAGTCATGGCCTGCATAAACATGGTGAAATAATGCATACAATCAGAAAATAAAACATGTTTTACATGACAATGTTCTTCACCAACAATCCTCCTCATACAAATGGATTGGTGTATAAATCTATCTCCTCTCTCAAAAGAAGGAAGATATGGCTGAAACAACTCTTCAATAGAGTCATATTTCTATCTCAAATCCACATGGTCCATGCATTCTTGAAAATTCTGATGTAGTTCTCCTCCAAAGCCTTCCCATTCAAAGCTTCTCATGATGATGTTGTAGATCCTCAAAGAATAGGTGTGGCTGAAACAGAACTCTGTGTAGGCCCTTTGTAGCAACTTATCCTTGAGCTTGGAGGTTCTAGATAAGAAGATCCTACCATGATGATAGATGAATCCTTCATGGATTAGATAGCCCTATTCATGCAGTTGGTCATCAAGTATCATACAAGTGTGAAGATCCTTGGAATAATCCACCAACAGTTGGGATTTCCAATATGGATCTAAACTGCCCAACAATGAAAACGTTGATGATGTATCAACAGAAATGGTTGTCATGTTGCTACTCCCATCCTTGACATCTTACATGCCAAAGGTATGTGTTGGAAGGCCATTCCTTCCATTCTTCTCCTCCCACAGCGCAAAATCAGAAATGAGCGTGGGTGATGATAATAAGGGAAGAAGATCTCCCTCGTCCTTGAGCCTACCCAAACCTCCCAGCGTTGTATCATTGTCTTCCAATGCTCCCATCCCTCCTGGATCTGAATTTGGAGCATAACGTGGTGAGTGATCTCCCACAAAAACTGAATCAGGTGGCCTCCCAGGTGATTTGCCACTAGATAAGAGTGTCCCATGCATCAACCTCATGAGCATGATAGATGGGACTGTAAGGTCCTTACTTCCACTGTACAATTCCATATTTTTTTTTGGTGTGGAAGTGGTATGTGAGGGATATGTATGCATGTCTTTGATCATTTTAGTTTCACCACTCTTCTTTTCCACACATTCCATTTGTAAAGCCTCCCAATCAGTGGTGACTTTTCCCAATGTGATCAACAATTGAACACCCAAAATCACATTGGTGTCAGGTATGTCAACCAAAAAGAAGTGATAAATCAATGTATATTTCCCCATGGTGACTGAAAGTAATGGGACATAATGCATGCATTGCATTGTTCTATCTCCAGGGACCAAAACAGAGAATCCCTCAAAAGTATCAGTGGGTATTGCCCTCCTTTGCACTAGATGGGCATCAATGAAATTGTGGGTAGCCCCACTGTTAATCAGTATATAAACCCTCTGATTCAATATGGAACCTTTAACTCTAAAGTTCAAGTACTTAGGTACTTCTCTCAAAGATGCAAGAGCCCCTCCAATAGGAGAAAATTCTCCAGTCCCATCTCTTGATGGTATTGGCTCTCCTCCTACAGTGTCAGCATTGTGACCTCTTCTTGGTTCATCTTCTTCTTCTTCCTTATCATCTGAGAAGACCTCTGTGTAATTTGCTTTACCAGCAGCACATCTATGTCCAGGTGCACATGATTCTTGGCAAGTGAAGCAATGCTTCCTTCTTCTTAGATCTCTTTGGACTTCATCATCAAGAGGCTTCTTGTATGAGCTCTCCTTCGAAGGAGCAACTTTTTCTTCCTTTCCCTTTGAAGGAAAGGAGGGCTTATGCTGAAAAGTTTCCTTTTCTTTTGGCAAGGAATCTTGAAGGTCTCTAGCCCTTTCAATAGCATCATGTAGGGTAGTGGACTTGGTATATTTAACCAACCCATGAAGAGGTTAATCTAAACCATCAATGAACATGTACACTCTTCTTGCTGCAGACAAATCAGGAACCATGACAAATAATCTTAAAAATTCAGAAATATAAGCTTTTGTATTACCTGATTGTTTCAACTTTGCAAGGCTCATGAATGGTGCCTCTAGATCTCTTCTATCAAATATTTCCACCAGCCTTCTAGTGAACTCTGAATAAGAAGTCACATTGGCATTACCCAATGTAGACAGGCCATGGAACCACCAGTCATGTGCTTCACCTTCAAGGTGCAATATTGAAATCTTGATAGCTTCCATCTCTGGAACCTTGTTCAGCTGAAAGTAGATGTCAAGTTTTTCTACCCAAGATTTGGCAGAACACTTGGATGACCCTTCAAAATTGGGTAAAAAGAATCTACCCATAGTGTGGTGTTGATCATGATTCTGAATGAATCCACCCCCTCTATGATGATGCCCCAGTCTTCTTTTGTCCTTGAGGTGAAAAACTCCTGAAAACTCAAGTGATCATTGAATCTCTGATTTTGAGACTCATATACTTCAAAATAGTCTTCAAGGGATTCTTGCTCTTGAAACCCTTCATTTCCCACAACCAAAAAGGTAGGCATGGTAGAGCGTTGGGAAACTTGTGGCTGATGTACTGGTTGATCACCCCTGTGGTGAGACATGCTAGAGCTTTCTCCAAGATGAAATCCTTTAGAGGATTATTTGATTCTATCCAATCTCATCTCTTTGATCTCTCTAGAAAGATCTTACATAGCTCTCAAAACGATCTTAGGAAAATCCTTGTCTTCATCTTCACCTCCATATAAAGGGATTTTACCCTTGTCTTCATTGTCATTGGTGTAATCAAATTTCTTCTGTCTTCTTTTTATATACCTCTTCTCTCTGTCAATAAGAGGTGCCTCCTCTTTAGAAGACATATTGGCTTCTTAAAAAGCATACGTTGTGCCAAGATGATGCTCTGATACCACTGTAGTATTCCCGAATGGGGAATGCAGCAATATATGAAAGATATGTAGGAAAATAACGTAGATCATCAAAGTAAGACCAGGAAGCCAATATGGAGACTCTTTATTTACATTTACATCAGCAAAATATATCTATAATATGGCCCATAAGATGTAAAATAGGAAGTAGACGTCTCCAATAGAAGAAAATCCCTCAAAAGAGGTGCTGCAACCATGTATTAAGACTGAAAAGAGCTTGACAATGTTATTTTAATGAGTTGCAATAGTTGTTGATTACACTTCAGATCTAGAGAAATTAGATGCATGAAAAGTGAGATATATGATAGATCCATATACTATATTGGCTCTTCTTCAGAATCCCCTTGGGGTTTTTAGCATTACACCATGTACAACTTGTAGATCTGAGTTTTTAGACTACAGATTTGCAGAAATATTTAGATATGGAATTGGATCCGATCTGATAAGAAAAAAGATAATGATCCCTCCAATGGATCTCCAAATTGAAGGGCAGATCCCCAACACTTGAAAACCAACTCTCCAGATGGTGTACCAAAAGACCCTGCAACAGCACCTACAGGAAAAACACAGATCTGGAAGTAAAACTATGTTGTAGGGTTTAGAACATAGTTGGCCAGTAACTAAGATCTGAAAATGTAGCTCCAATGATCCAATGCTCTCTTGCTAATGGGATAGAAGCCTTCCCCACTGAAAAGGAGCACTAGAATGGTCTAGATCTGAGTATATCTAGCCTCCACTTGCTACATCTTTCAAAGACAACCAAACCCTCAACAGGATTTGCATTGTAGCTGGAAGAAGAAGCTTGACCTTCATCCAAATAGTGGACTATGCAGTGCAAACTCTTCCAAGAGGCTTCTCAAGGAAAGAGATGGGATTCCCGATCAGGAACACCCAGTGCTAAACAACACTATTCTAAGCTAAACAGTAAGAGAATGAGATATGTCTAAACAGACAATATACTCAGAAAATATAATAGCATCAACAACCTTTTCATGCTGCCATCCTCTTCCTTATATAAGTTCAGAGCTTGCAAACCCTAAACCACCTTCAATGAAATAGCTTCTTTCACACAAGCCATCTCCATCTAAAACTGTGTTGTGCCTCATTGATGGCCACTCCTCCAAGACAATGCTGTAGATTTGGTCATGGTTGACCTAGTCAAAATATCTAGCCCCTCTCACACCTAAGGTGCTTGCTTACATAGCCAAGATTTAGCCTTTTTCAAATTTAGCATTGATTTATTTACTGTTTAGGAGTTTTATGAACCTCCTTTACATTTTTATTCATGAAACAAAAAAATAAAACAAAAATGAATATTCCCATTAGCTTAGGACTAATTGGGAATATTGCAAGCTACCCTCCCTAGCTTGAGCCACTGTTATCCTCCTGTATTCTACAGATTTTCTAGGTGACTATGGATTTATTACAATCAGCTAAAGATAGTGTTGGGTCTCAATCTAGTCTCCTAAACTGAGCTCATTTAATTGTCAACCAGGATTTGTAAACTGCTGAAGTGAAGTGTACCATATGTACCTAGGTGCTTGTTTCCTAATGCGTTGTGTGTAGTGTTTGTGATGTTTTTGGTCTTTTTATTTTGATTTATGATGTTTTTGGTCTTTTGATGTTTTATGCTCGCAATGAAAATGCCTAGAAAACTAATGAAAGGAAGTTGGTGGTCAAAAACAGAGTTAAGCCTAATGTATGGAATGGTAAATGCAATTGAAAACAATGAAGCAGAATCTGAACTATGACTAAATGAAAGCAAAAGCTTGATAATGACTTCTTAGGCAAATGACACAAACTAAACTTGAGAAATGATCACTAAATATGCAAGTTCTCTAACTAGACAGTTAAACACTAATCTTATCATGATGCAACATTTTGTTCTAAGCTCATCTATTCTATGACTAATTCCTAGTTCTATTCTGCAATTTAATTGAATATCACAGAACCTTTACTCAAAGAGTTATTGGTTTCTTTTTCAAAGTAGTTCTTTTGAGGAAGAGCTCTGTTTATAAAATGATGAGGAGATTGCAGAGAGATTTCAGACCTTATAGTGATGTTGTCTTTTGTTCCTATGGCTATGGATCATTTGTAGTTTTTAGAACAAGAAGATGTTTGTGAATAATGAAGGCTGTCTTGTTAACCCTAACAACTAAAGTAATTTATTGTGCAATGGATGACAATTTGAATATGAGATGCAAGTGTAATGAGTTAATCTAAGAATGAATCTAAGATGCCATTAATCTAGAACAATGCTAAACTATAAGTCATCATCAAACTTGAAATGAAGTAACTGATCATGAATTAAATGCAATGAAACTCCGGAGTATTCTAACTATACTAACATGCATTATTCTATGAAGTTACACAATCTGTTTGTTCATCATTAGTGATATTTTGGAAGAGTTCCTTCTTTTGGAAGGGATAGAACAATTCTAACTATGTAATTGAGTGCAATTGTAAGAAAATGAACTGAAAGCAAATGAAAAACTAAGTTATCACCTCCATACCCTACTCGTCATTATGATGTCTTGGGCAAGCGTTTAAGAGCAAGGACAGGGATGATACTTAGTACAAACACACAACTAAATCATTCATTATCACAGTCATGTCTTGAACTTCTTAAGGATGTCTTGGAAAAGTTTCTTCTTGTGGAAGAGTGATTAGAACAAGTGTAACTTATGATAGTGAATAGCAAAAACTACAACTAACTCCTACATTACTATAGCTATTCATCATTCATCATTATAATCTGTTGGAAGAGTGTCTTCTTGTGAAAGAGCTGGAATGAATATAACTACAGTAGCTAGTTAAAACAACTATAAATTCAACTCCTAATCCTACAATACCATAGTCATTCAACATTCATCATTTTAATCTGTTGGAAGAGTGTCTTCTTGTGGAAGAGCTAGAATGAATACGACTACAGTAGCTAAAACAAAGCAACTACCAATTCAAATGAAAAACATAAAGGCAGCTAGGAAAACTTATCTAATTTACGCAAAAGAAATCCGTGCAAGAGGCAGGGGCCCTCTACCACTTGACGACATTCAACTCCAAATTAAATCACGCCTTCAAAATAACTTTGTCTGCTCCATTAACGATGCAATAGTTTGAACATAACACGTTGTGTCTTCAAGGACGTAACACAGATTTTAAACAAAATCTAGCAACAAATCTAACATAAAATCTCTAACATGGCTCTCGGTCTCCCAAGAGTTTATAAAGCAAATGCACGTAACAGTAATTACAACAATTTAGGAATAATGTCTTTCCTTATCCGAATCATGTTAGGACTCTTTGAGGTGGCTACGTGAAGGAGAAAAGACATCTGGACTGAGACAGTCCTAATAGAAGTCTTCCTTCATAAATGTGTTCCCACGTGCATAACCGTACCCAGAATCCATTTCTTCCTCCATGATGAGCAACGAACCATGTAGACAGGACGTGGATCATGCCCATATGTGGTTTTTCTCAAGAGGCCACCTGGAACATACTCAAACATGAAGGTAGCTGCAGAATCGCCGGTTAGCTACGGAATGTCTGCATTCTGCAGCTAGTTACGGTCAAAATGCTTAACAATGGCAAAAATCACAAAATTCAACAAGTCAGTCATGTAAATCATTCTAGAAGTAATTTTAACTATATTTATTGATCAATTGGGTCTAAGATAGAAATGGAAAAGGGAAAATGAGGTAAAATGAGGTGAAGGAAAGCACAAACTTGAGGCTCAACATACCCCCACTGTTGTCTCTTTGCATGTCCTCATGCAAATTATCCTATGAATTTAGAGGCTTCTACAAGGACATCTAATCCCCTTCTTCTCCTTTGTCTGAAAGCTAGAGGCCTTTTGGGTTTCCTGATCACAAGTTTGAACCTGAGGTTGGTGAGTGCCCTGATTAGCTTTTTGTTCTTTGTCTTCAACTTCTCATTGGTCCTCTCCACTTTGTCTATATGCAGGGATAAGGTTGAGTTCATATCAGTTTTGAGCTTGATTTGATCTTTGAGAATTTCATTCTCATTTTTGATGTGTCTATTCAATAATTCCAACTCATACCTATCCCTTCTTAATATATCAATTTCAGACAGTGGAGGACTGGGGGTTCTCTCTCTGCTTTCTGAAGCTGTCCTCTCTAAAATTTCCACATAGTCATAAATTTCCTATTGAGCAGGATCAATTTCAGGGGTTCCTTCATACAAATCCTCTTCATCATCCTCTTCAATGGGTGTTTCTTCATCTTCTATATTGATTACCCCTGTTTGTTTGATCAGTGTTTTCTTCAGTTTTCCCTTTAATCTGTGGCTTCTCCTAGGTTGAGAGGATCCCTCTCCTTTTTCTATGGTAGATTCCTTGATTATCTTCTCTTCCTTAAGTTGCCTCTTGATTCGAGTCAACTTCTCTAAAATGATTTCTTCACTGCTCTCTTGGACTGGTTTGTCGATTTCAACTTTTGAAGCCCTCCATTTCCTACTTCTCTTCGTAGGTTGTGGTTCAGGAGATGGTTCTTTTGCTTCTTCAAAATGATTTCTTATTAAGAAATCATCCCATGTATCATTTGTTTTAGCTAGATGATGCTCAATCAAAATTTTGACCAAACCATGATGATACAGGGTTGTCTCTAAAAATTGAATTCTTCTCTGAACAGAGGAAGCCATCTTCTTCAGACTTTGATGCAAGAAATATGGTAGGTTTAAGTCTTCTCCCAGAAAATGCATCATTAGTCTAATGTGGTAGACATAAAATGTCCCATATCTACCCTCACATGTAACAAATTTTTGCAAAAGAAGTAGTATGTTTCTCCATTTGTTTTTCAACGCAGAGCTGGGAATTCCTTTCTTGAATACACTAACATCCATATTTGGTGATTTTAAAATTTGTTTCCAGGAGTCATTGTGGAATTCCCTATTTTTAAACCATCTCTCTCCAGTTCGGAGCAATCCTGTGGCTTCTGCAATAAAAACTTCAGTGACAGTAAACTTGACATCCCCTACTTCAACTTCGGTTCCTTGAAATGATCTGGCAAATGTTTTAGTGACTTCCTTATGGAAGCCATTAAATTTTTCCAAAAATTGAAGCCATCCTATTTTTTGTAACATTTCCTTGCATTGTGGGTAACCTTCTAAATATTTTGAACCCAATGGTTCAGTCCTTACGATGAAACCCATGATTTCTCAATATCAAATTAACACTCTTCTATCCACAAAACAATGTCTTTCACTTTCGGATTGAAATGACTTCAAGCTCTAAATGAAAATGGCTTCAATTTTGGAATGACATACCTCTGATTGATAATAACAAATGCCTTCAAAAACCTCGGAATGATATGCTTCTGTTGACAATTGAATGTCGGAGTGCTATGCCTTTGTTTGATGATGAAAGCAGTTTCAAATTTCGAGCTGAAATGTCTTTGATTGAGAATGGCAGATGGCTTCAAATTTCTTTTTGTGCAATACCTCTAGCTCTTAGTAGCAAAAGACTTCAAATTCAACGCTGCAACATCTCTGTCTCTGGTAACAACAGACTTCAAACTCAATCACTATAACACCTCTGTCTTTGGTAGCAAAAATCTTCAAACTGCAACACCTCTATCTCTGTCTCTGGTAGCAAAAAGTCTTCAAACTCAATCACTATAACACCTCTGTCTCTGGAGACTTTAAACTCTTCACTGCTACAATTCTGTGTTGATAGTGAAAATGCTTCAAACTCCGTCCACATTGATATTTTATCTGCCCACGGAATCAAGTAGCTTCAAGTCCTCACACTGTTATACTTCCAAATTTACCCTTCTGCTCTGCTCTGCGTTTACAATGCTCAATGCTATTCAAAATGATATCCTTTGGTTCTGCTCCTGGTGATAATAATATCTATGTCTTCGGAATGGAATGCCGGCTACGGAATGAAGTTATGGCAGTGGTCATGGAATGGAGTTGTGGAGTGAGGTGGAGGGATTGTATTAATGATTGAAGAGACGGCGGAGGATTTTACGACGGCAGAGGGAATCATCATTAAATGATTTGGTTAAGAGTCGTGGAAAATTCAAATACCTTGGCCATTTCACCGCTTAAATGCTATCGGATATGAAATTTGAAACGGAAAATTTTAATCCAAAGTCTATAGAGGGTTTGTTGGTGTTTGATCAATAAAAACAATTAAAATAATCTTTTCGAATAATCCATAACTAAACTATGTTAAAATTTTATGAAATGCCATTGTAATTTTAAACTTGTTACCTCTGCCCTTTATTTGATTTTTTTTAGCCTTTGTCTTCTCTGCTCATCTTTGGAGGAATCTCTCATAATTTTCTTGATGCTTTTGATTCATGAATTCACTGGATCACTTTGTTGCAATTCTGATGTCTGCTAGTTGATGCCTTCAGGATTTGTAGCTGCGGAAAGACTAACGGGCTGTAGAAAGGCTGATCAGCTGCAGAATGTCCACTGAGCTGCAGAATGTTCCTGTAGAACACTTTAATCATGAAAATGGAATGTTTTTGGAGTATGGGTGAAATGTTATGTGGTATGAATGAAAATGGATGATGGATTATAATATGTATGAAGTGGATAATGGAATGGAATGGATTCAGTTCATGAAATGGAGTGAAAGAACATAAGGACTGTACTGCAATTCATGACATGTTTTATTCACTTACAGCAAGATATCAAATTTTGTGTTTTGATATGAAAATGAGATGAATGGAAGATGGAATGAGATGGGTGAAGTGTGGAATAGAGTGAAATATGAATGATGAATGAGATGGAGTATGGATGAATAAGTAAATGGAGTGAGATGAAATGAATCATAAGCACTATGGAACTGAAATTATGATTTTTATAACAACTGCTTATAAAAACAAAAATGGGAAAAGTTAGAGTGTCAGAGAGACTCTGATTTTCACCCTATCTTTTCTGTATAAACATGCCAATCAATGATTGGTTTTCATGTTTATACCTTTATTATTATTATTATTATTATTAATTATTATTATTATTTTTTTTTTTTTTTTTTTTAGAATAGAAATACTTCAGAAAATTCAATCAAGTTGATGAAGAAGAGAGACTCTTCTTCATTAACTTCACATCATTGTCTTCTTGGAACTTCTTGACAAACTCTTCTCTTGAGAGTGGCTTATGGTATAGCTTCAGTCTATGACCATTCACAAGAAAAGTGACCTCTTCTTCATCTATAGTTCTGATTTTTATTGCCCCATTATCAAAAATTCGAACAATTTCATATGGCCCAAGCCAATGTGTCTGAAATTTCCCTTGGAAATCCTTGAATTTTGAATCAAACAAGAGAGCCCAGTCACCCTCTTTGAATTTATTCTCCTTGATGTATTTGTCATGCCATCTAGCCCTTTGCTGTTGGACTAGACTTGTTTTCTGAACTGCATCTTGTCTGATCTCATCCAACTCATTAATTTGCTCCAGTCTATGCTTTTGTGCCTCCGTTAGATCAAGTCCTAGTTGAACTGCCATCTTGAATGTTTGAATTTGGAACTCTATGGGAAACAAAACTTGCTTTCCATAAACAAGCTCATAAGGAGTATGGCTTGTTGTGTTTCTCCATGTAGTTCTATAGGCCCACAAGGCTTCAGGAAGCCTATCTACCCAATCTCTTCTATGTAGATGAACATTCTTTGTTAGGATTCCTTCAATGACCTTATTAGTGGATTCCACTTGACCATTTGCTTGTGGATGATAAGGAGTAGATGTTCTATGTCTGATTTTGTACTTCTCCATCATTTGCTCCACTAGCCTTGATGTAAATTGAACTCCTTGATCTGTAACAATTTCCCTTGGGACACCAAAACGAGTAAAAATATCCTAAAAAAGAAAAGTAACTACGGATGATTCATTAGCAACAAGTAATGGTTTAGCTTCTACCCACTTAGTAACATAATCAGTGCAAACTAATATATATTTCTTTTGTCTTGATGGAGGACTAATAGGTCCTACAAAATCCAAAGCCCATTTTTCAAAAGGTTCAATGTGTACCTGAGGTTGTAATGGCATCTCACCTGAAGGAGAAGGTTTCCCTACTCTTTGGCAACTATCACACCTTTTGACATACTCCCTTGCATCTTTAAACAAAGATGGCCAATAATATCCTAAATTAAGGATCTTATAGGCTGTCCTCTTATCTGCAAAGTGTCCGCCACAAGGTTCATCATGACATGCCTTGAGAATTTCAGGCATCTCATCTTCACGAACACACCTTCTAATGATCAAATCTGAAACTGTCTTGTACAACTCATTAGCGACCCATGAATATCTTGCACTATCATTAATGATTTTTCTTTTATCCCTTGCATTCATAATTGAAGGAAATTTTCCTGAAACTAAATAATTAGCAATATCAGCAAACCATGGAGTTTGAGTAGAAACTGCAAAAAGATATTCATCAGGAAATTGATCTTCAGCCGGAGTGTCGTCTTTGATATTTTGAATTCTAGACAGGAAGTCAGCCACAGTGTTTTGTTTTCCAGGCCTATCTAGAATAGTAATGTTGAATTCTTTCAATAATAACAACCATCTTATAACTCTACCATTAGTGATTGATTTATTCATTAAATATCTAATGGCAGAATGATCAGTGTGAATAAAAGTTTCATAGCCTGTTATATAGTGTCTAAATTTGTTAATGGCATGAACAACGGCTAAAAACTCTTTTTCAGTTACAGTATAGTTTAACTCTGCAGGAGTCAAATTTTTACTGATATAATAGATGGCATAGGGAATCAAATCTTTCTGTCCCAATACTGCTCCTAGAGTTGTATCGGAAGCATCTGTCGAGATGTGAAAAGGTAACTTCCAGTTAGGTCCCCTTAATATAGGTGCTTCAGAAATTTTGGTTTTCAGGGTTTCAAAAGCTAACTGGCAATCAGAAGTCCACTTGAATTCACAATCTTTGGTGAGTAATTTGAAGAGAGGAGATGCTATTTTGGTGAAGTTTTCTATAAATCTCCGATAATACCCTGTAAATCCTAGAAAACTTCTAACATATCTTTGACAACTTGGAATGGATAGGTTAGAAATAACTTCAACTTTCGCCTCATCAACTCTAATCCCATCCCCTGAAATGTGGTGCCCTAAAACAATACCTTCGGTGAACATCATAAAACATTTTTCATGACTAAGAGAAAGGTTTGCTTCTTGACATATTTTTAAGACTTTTCCAAGTTTTCTAAAGCCTCTTCAAATGTATCCCCATAAACTGTAAAATCATCCATGTACACCTCTACACAGTCATGTATCAGATCAGAAAAAATTCCTAATACTGCCCTTTGGAATGTTGCAGGTGCATTGCATAGCCCAAATGGCAATACTCGGTAGGCATAGGTACCCCAAGGACAAGTAAATGTGGTTTTATCTTGGTCTTCAAGTGCTACTTGGATTTGATTGTAACCACTAAACCCATCTAGGAATGAAAAGTACTTTTTACCTGCTAATGTATCTAATACTTGATCTATGAAAGGTAAGGGAAAATGGTCTTTGAGAGTAGCTTTATTCAGTTCTCGGTAGTCAACACACACCCTCCATTTTCCATTTTTCTTAGGTACAATTACTAAAGGGGAAACCCACTGACTATCTGAAATAGGATAGATGAAGTTAACATTTAACAATTTTTGTAATTCTTCCTTGACAATTTCTCTAAGATTTGGATTCATCCGTCTTTGAGGTTGTCTGATTGGTTTGCAATTTGCCTCTATATAGATGTGATGAGTACAAGTCTTGGGACTTATCCCTTTCATGTCAGTGTATTCCCATGCATATGCAGAAGAATGTCTCTGTAATACTTTGACTAACTCTTCTTGTTGAGGTTTTTCTAGGTTTTTGTTTATGTTCAAGGTTTTGCCTGGAAAAATTTCACTTGTAGAGCTGCCAAATTTGTCCATAGAATGAAGAGACATCTGCCTAGATGACAAGAACTCAATATTGGATCCCTCTTGAAATGATTCATGTTTATGTTCTTGAGAGGATTCAAAGTTTTCTAGAGTATTCAGAATTTGATTATCTTCACTAATTTCTGAAATTGTGAAGAGTGGTTGTAAATATTCTTCATCCTCTATCCATTGAGTGTCATCTGGTTCTGTAATTGTCCTAGCTGGAGGATATAAAGTGAATTTCTTTGTTGAACTACCATCAGAAATATACATATCACCGGACCTACAACTAATAAAGGCATCAGCTGTAGCCAACCAAGGTCTTCCTAGTATAACAGGATGGCCTCCTAGATTATTCTTGGGTGTCAGGATCATGAAATCCACAGGGTACTCCCAAGAGTCTAGGGACATTGGAATGTCTTCTATTACCCCATCTGGTCTGATCACATATCTATCTGCTAATTGTAATAGTGTGGGTGTAAAGAGAAGATTAGGAAGTTTCAGTTTGTCCATGATTTGTCTACTCATGATATTTATTGTTGCTCCTAAGTCAATGAGTGTGTTTTGAATTTCAATTCCATTGATGTGAATTTTGACAACTAGATTTCCTGGGTCAAGGTACTTTGGAATAGTAATCTTACCCATCATAATGTCTGCTATTTGTCCTACCAGTTGAATTTTCTTGGTTTCTCTTATTCTTTTTCTTATTGTCTTCATACTCAACTCCTTTATTGTTTTGGCTAAAATTGGGATTTCTTTGATCGCTTGCAATAATGGAATTTTAATGCAAACATTCCTCAATTCATCTAAGAAATCATAATTAGGCACCATTATTTGTTTTTCTACACCTTTATCAATTTGTAGTCTTTCCGGAAAGGGAGGTATAGAAGTAGATGTGGATGGTTGCTCTAATATTGGAGTTGGATTTATTGGATCTTTTTGTTTCAGTTTTTCAATGTTTTGGTCTTGAAAGGATGTATCTTACTCAAGACTTTTATTAACCCGTAGGGAGTCTTCCTCGGAATTGTCTTGTTCTTGTATGATCACAGAAGGTTTCCTCTTCTCAAGTATCCTTCCAGACCTAAGTTGAACATCACTAAGGTCTAGAGGAGTAATTAAATAAGTTGGAAATTGTTGTCCTTCTATCATGTATGTATTCTGAGGGTTTTTATTATTGGGGTTTGGTATAGGCTGAGCTGGAAATTGATTGGATTTTTGAGGGAATGGTAATGGAAGTGGTTGATTTTGATGAGATTGGTTCGGATGATGTTGTTGAGGATTTTGTTGAAAATTTTGTTGAAGATTTTGAGGAAAATTTTGTTGGGAGTTTTGAGGATAAAAATGTAGATATGGTGGATAGGATGGTGGATACTGATAATATGGAGAGTATCTTCCATAGGGACCTTGTGATCCTTGTGCCCAAGCTTGAGATTGATTTTGAAATTGGGGCCAAGGTTGCTGCCAAGAATTCCAAGGTGGAGTTTGATTATACATTTGATCATGAAATCCCTGTGTCTGAGATCCCTGCCAAGGTCTTCTAGATACAAAGTTAAGAGATTCTGTGGAATCTGTAGGAGTTTCTTCTTGAAAAACAGCCTTGAGACCAGGAAGAGAAGGACAATTCTTGGTCTCATGTTTCTCAAAACAAATAACACAGGTTTCTACAACTTTTACATCTAGAGGACACTCTCTCAAGGCATGTTTCTTCCTACATTTGGGACAAAAGATTGCCAAGGCATCAGATTCAGCCTTTTGCTTGTTTTGTATCTTGAGGGTGTCTATTTGTTCACTAAGACTCCCCAAGATGTCAGATTTAAAATCATCAAGCATGTGTCCTATTTCTGATCTACTTACTGTCCCAGAAGCAGATTTACTTGCTCTTGCAAGAGCGGGATCTCTTGGACCTTTGACAGTTTTGGATTTCCCTCTGGAAAGGTTGATACATAACTCAGATATTTCAGGTAATGTGAGTTGTGATATATCCCCTTTTCCCATCATGTTAAGGATATCCACCCATTCATCCCTAATGGTTTTCAACAAAAGAGCTTTTAAAGTGTCTTGATCTAGGTTTTCCATTTGTGCCCTTTTTATGTTGTATTTAAATCTTTCCAACAAATCTTCTAAGTGTTCATCTTCTTTTTGTAACATCTTGAACACTTCTTCCTTATGATTAACCGACATACAATAATCCAAGTATCTCTCTAGAAATATTTGTCTCATGTCTTCCCATGTTCTAATAGAACTACTGTTTAAACTCATAAACCACTTCAATGCTGTTCCCTTCAAAGTTGAGGGAAATAATTTCAGTTTTTGAGCATCTTGTAAGTAGTCATAAGTCCTACACAGCACTTCAAATTCGAATAAGAAAGTTTCAGGATCCTCAGTTTTAAGTCCATAGAAGTTCGGAAGGACGGAAGGTGAAATGTTTTTCATAGTTGTATTGGTTTCTTCATCAAGTATAGGGAACCCAAAAGAGCTTCCTATTCTCCCTCTTCCTCCATCTGCACCTCTACCTCCTTCTCCTCTTCCTCCTTCTCCTCTACCTCTACCTCTACCTCCTCCAAATAATGTGTTTTCTCCATTAACAACTCCTCCTCCTCCTTCTTTTGCCATGGTTGACTCTCCTGTGGAAGTAGAAAGATTTGTGTCCCTAACAGGAGTCTTTAGATCTTCTTCTATAGCAGGTTCAGTGGATGAAGTGGAAGGTTTCTCTAATGGAATAGGTGACCTTAGATCTTCTAGAAGTCCAGGATTAGTAAAGGATGGAAGATGGGTTTGAGTTGAAGGTGTACTAGTTCTAGGTCTAGATGAAACAAGTGGTGTTCTAGAAATCAAACTTCTGCCTCTGCTGCTTATAAATCTTCCCCTTGAATCTCTCTCCCTACGCATAAAATTGTTTTTTTGGATGCTAAGAAACAAAGATTACCTAGTTTTCACTTCCCCGGCAACGGCGCCAAAATGTTGGGTCTCAATCTAGTCTCCTAAACTGAGCTCATTTAATTGTCAACCAGGATTTGTAAACTGCTGAAGTGAAGTGTACCATATGTACCTAGGTGCTTGTTTCCTAATGCGTTGTGTGTAGTGTTTGTGATGTTTTTGGTCTTTTTATTTTGATTTATGATGTTTTTGGTCTTTTGATGTTTTATGCTCACAATGAAAATGCCTAGAAAACTAATGGAAAGAAGTTGGTGGTCAAAACAGAGTTAAGTCTAATGTATGGAATGGCAAATGCAATTGGAAACAATGAAGCAGAATCTGAACTATGACTAAATAAAAGCAAAAACTTGATAATGACTTTTTTAGGTAAATGACACAAACTAAACTTGAGAAATGACCACTAGATATGCAAGTCCTCTAACTAAACAGTTAAACACTAATCTTACCCTGATGCAACATTTTGTTCTAAGCTCATCTATTCTATGACTAATTCCTAGTTCTATTCTGCAATTCAATTGAATATCACAGAACCTTTACTCAAAGAGTTATTGGTTTCTTTTTCAAAGTAGTTCTTTTGAGGAAGAGCTCTGTTTATAAAATGATGAGGAGATTGCAGAGAGATTTCAGACCTTATAGTGATGTTGTCTTCTGTTCCTATGGCTATGGATCATTTGTAGTTTTTAGAACAAGAAGATGTTTGTGAATAATGAAGGCTGTCTTGTTAATCCTAACAATTAGAGTAATCTATTGTGCAATGGATGACAATTTGAATATGAGATGCAAGTGCAATGAATTAATCTAAGAATGAACCTAAGATGCCATTAATCTAGAACAATGCTGAACTATAAGTCATCATCAAACTTGAAACAAAGTAACTGAACATGAATTAAATACAATGAAACTCCGGAGTATTCTAACTATACTAACATGCATTATTCTATGAAGTTACACAATCTTTTTGTTCATCATTAGTGATATTTTGGAAGAGTTCCTTCTTTTGGAAGGGATAGAACAATTCTAACTGTGTAATTGAGTGCAATTGTAAGCAAATGAACTGAAAGAAAATGAAAAACTAAGTTATCACCTTCATACCCTACTCGTCATTATGATGTCTTGGGCAAGCGTTTAAGAGCAAGGACAGGGATGATACTTAGTACAAACACACAACTAAATCATTCATTATCACAGTCATGTCTTGAGCTTCTTAAGGATGTCTTGGAAGAGTTTCTTCTTGTGGAAGAGTGATTAGAACAAGTGTAACTTATGATAGTGAATAGCAAAAACTACAACTAACTCCTACAGTACTATAGCTATTCATCATTCATCATTATAATCTGTTGGAAGAGTGTCTTCTTGTGAAAGAGCTGGAATGAATATAACTACAGTAGCTAGTTAAAAAAACTATAAATTCAACTCCTAATCCTACAATACCATAGTCATTCAACATTCATCATTTTAATCTGTTGGAAGAGTGTCTTCTTGTGGAAGAGCTAGAATGAATACGACTACAGTAGCTAAAACAAAACGACTACCAATTCAAATGCAAAACGTAAAGGCAGCTAGGAAAACTTATCTAATTTACGCAAAAGAAATCCGTGCAAGAGGCAGGGGCCCTCTACCACTTGACGGCATTCAACTCCAAATTAAATCACGCCTTCAAAATAACTTTTTCTGCTCCATTAACAATGCAATAGTTTGAACATAACACTCTGTGTCTTCAAGGACGTAACACAGAGTTTAAACAAAATCTAGCAGCAAATCTAACATAAAATCTCTAACATAGCTCTCGGTCTCCCAAGAGTTTATAAAGCAAATGCACGTAACAATAATTACAACAATTTAGGAATAATGTCTTTCCTTATCCGAATCACGTTAGGACTCTTTGAGGTGGCTGCCGGAAGAAGAAAAGACATCTGGACTGAGACAGTCCTAATAGAAGTCTTCCTTCATAAATGTGTTCCCCACGTTCAAAACCATACCCAGAATTCAGTTCTTCCTCCATGATGAGCAACGAACCATGTAGACATGACGTGGATCATGCCCATATGCGGTTTTTCTCAAGAGGCCACCTGGAACATACTCAAACATGAAGGCAGCTGCAGAATCGCCGGTTAGCTACAGAATGTCTGCATTCTGCAGCTAGTTCCGGTCAAAATGCTTAACAATGGAAAAAATCACAAAATTCAACAAGTCAGTCATGTAAATGATTCTATAAGTAATTTTAACTATATTTATTGATCAATTGGGTCTAAGATAGAAATGGACAAGGGAAAATGAGGTAAAATGAGGTGAAGGAAAGCACAAATTTGAGGCTCAACAGATAGCATTCTTTGCCTATCAGCTATCTTTAGAAATCTCACTGCCTTCATTATCTTCATAAAACCTTTTCCCTATCTATAAATTTTCCATTTCAAAGTCAGTCTGTTGCTCTTAAAAGGTTCATTATGTGCTTATAACTCTCATTTTCATTCTTCTTTCCTACCTAAAACCTCTTTTCCCGTGTTCCCCTGGTTCCTCAAACATTGATTGTAGTATTCCTAAAATTTAGCTTTTAGCTAAATGGAATATTATAGATCATTTTGTCACTAGGTAGGTGAATAAGTGGGTAGGGAGGCGCTTAAATCTCCTAAGAAGAAAAAAAAAACTTCAAGTGTGAAACGAGGCCTTCTAAGCAGCTAAATAAAGAACCTTTGAGTGTGAACAGGGGTTGGATCATGTTGAACCAGTCAAATTTGACCAAGTCAACAACGTTGTTATGGAGGAGTGGAGATTAATTGAGGAATAATGCAATTTTGGAGGGAGATTGATTTGAAGAAGGAAATGACCTGATTGAGTGGGGCCAAGGGCAAGGAAGCTCAGAATCTGTATAAGGAAGAGGATGAAAACCATATGAGGTTATGTTTTGGATTATTATTTTGTATATGGTCTATTTAGACTACTTGCATTCTTCAGTTGTTTAGTTGAGATTGTTGTGCTGTTTAGCACAAGGTTTTCCTATTAGGAATTCCATATCTTTCCTTGAGAGGCCTCTTGGAAGAGCATTGCATTCATTTCCACATCCTGATTTTCAAGGCACGCTATAAATTTCTTCATCAGTGCAGTTTCTGTAGGTTATTGTGCTGTGTTGCAGGGTGTTGCAGTGGAGGGTTTAGAAACCCACTTTCTGAGCTAGTTTCTCATAGAAGGAAGGATTATTTCCCTTGGGAGATTATTTTAGAGGGATCTTGGACATATATCAGATCTTTGCACCATGCCAACTATTTCCCATCATTTCCAGTGTTGTTCCACCTGGAAATTGCATTATTTTTTAGGGTAGCTTCAGTGCGGGATCTTGTGGCTCCTTTGGAGTGTTTTCCTTTGATTGAAGGGTTCAGCCTTTAATTGGAGGAGGCCTTTGAGGGGATCTACATTAGATATACATTATTTCAGCCTTATATACACATGTGCTTCAGATTGTAGTGAATCTTCAGCCCTAGCACTTTAGAACCCATCTTATACAGGGTGTATTTCTGAAAACCCTTTCCGGGTTCCTTGTAGGAGTTTGTGTAGAGCCTAGATCTGTATTTGTCATATATTTTGAGGAATATAACAGCCCTACATATTTTTTACATTATTTTTCTGTATCAGTGTATTTATAACTGTGCTGTAGTAGTCTTCTGGCATTTTGTATTGTAGCAAAAGTTCATTTTCAGGAGTGACTGCTTATGGGAGGCTTGTTTCGTCATTGTATATGATTCATGCCTCACTATTTTGTATGGATTTTCTGATTTAATACATGATTTTGTGTCTCCATATTGGTATCCAATGTTAATGAGTTGATTTACATTGCTATTTCTAGTTTTATGTTCATATTTTGCTGCTTCTCTATTTGGGAATATTACAGTGGTATCAGAGCATAATCTTGGCTCAGCCTGTGCATTCAGCCAATATGTCACCATAAGGAGAAAATTATCACAAGAAGAGGAGATGTACAAAGACATGACTCCATTAATTGGAGGAAGAGGGGAAGACGAGCTTTCAAACCTTTTTTTTTTCAAACTATTCAGAGCCTTAAGGGAGATCTCAAGAAGATGAGGAGAGAAATGTGTAGAGAACCTCCAAGAGAGTTTGAATCTAAAGCAAACTCTATATTTTCACATGATAAGTGTTAGCATGAAGTCACACATTATGATTCATAGCGTAGTCATATGCCCAGATTTACTATGAGGGAGATGGAAGAAGAAGAAATTCCAAGGAAGGAGACTCTTAGGGATTATCTGCAAGAATATGAATCTCAAACTAAGAGGTTAAAAGATCACATCAACTTCCAAGAGTTTTGCAAGATCAAGGAGGAAAGGAGAAAGCAGCATGATGTGGGTAGATTCTTTCTATCTCCTTTTGATGGGTCATCTAAGTGTTCAGCTAGGGCTTGGGTGGAGGAGCTATACACCTATTTGCAGCAACACCAAATTTCAGAGAATGAAGCCATCAAATTTGCAGCGCTGCATTTTGAAGGTAAGACCCATGCTTGGTGGATATTTGATTCCTTTTCTTTAAAAAATGAGAATACATTTACTTATGCAAATTTCAGTAGGAAAATAGTGGAAAGGTTTGATGAGAAACATTCTGAAATACCTTTGATGGAGCTAAACAAACCAAAACAAGCAAAACTTTTGCATGGGTTGGAAGGACCTATAAACTCAACTCTACTTCAGAAAACTGTTGAAGAGACTAACATCTTGCATAGTCCTTTGCTAGAGGAAATATCTCTATCTCATATTCTTGGACAAGAGGGCATGGAGATCCCTTTTTCAAAAGAGGATCCTCTTATTGAAAATTTTCCCATTCATATTGAAGAGGAAGAGAAGGTTGGAGGCAACAGTGCTATCAAATCCAGGGTATATCTAGCACCTCATGCAGAGGTATATGGAGCACTTTCTCCAACAAGAGGAATTCTTGTATCATTGCAAGAAGTTCCTATTGATTTCATATGTGGAGATCAAGGCACAATCCATGAACATCATGTGTCATTATTGATAGATTGTGAAACCTTGCATATGAAAGGAGATGGTAGGGAGGAAGGTCAGTATCATACGGTTAGGAGTACACACCCCTATCTGTTTCAGAAGGTTTATGCATAGAAGAGGAAGACTAATTTACGTAGTGAGGGTAGGGACAAAGTTGTCCACTCATATATACAGTCTACTCTTGATATTGATGTCTCATTACATAGAGGCATTCCACCAAGGAGACCACTAGATCAGGTGATGATGAGAGATGCTTCAAATTTGGTTGCACCACTCATTGATTCTAGAGGGCTAAGAACCTTGGGAGGACTTGATACAATGCTGAGAGTCTTGGGTAGAATCAAGGAGAGGGGAGGCATTCTCCCAACATCATCATTACCCACTCTCATTTCAGATTCTGCGTAATGGCATGAGCAATAGGGGAAGGACAATAGCCTTCCAACTCGTACCTTCGGCATGGGAGATGTCAAAAAGGAGGGAAAACATATGATAGATGTTCTTTGTGATAGATCATCAGCACTATCACTATGGAGGATAGATCCATATTGGAAATCCAAATTGTTGGTGGATTATTCCAAGGATCTTTTTAGTTGGATGATATTTGATGACCAGCTACATGAGGAGGGATATTCAGTCAGAGATGAGGTCATCTATTATCATGGTAGGCTATTATTATCTAGAGCTTCCAAGCTCAAGGAGAAGTTACTACAAATAGCTCAAGAATATTTTCTCTTCAGCCACACTTATTCTATGAGATCATACCACACCATCATGGAGGGGTACACTTGGGAAGGCTTTGAAGAGGAGATATATCAGCATTTGAGGAGATGCATGGATCATGTGGAGATGGAGGAGACACATCACTCCTTGGGGGAGTTATCACAATCATCTCTTTCCTCTTTGAGAATGAGAGGGGATTTATCTATGGACCACTGCATTTGCATAAGGAAAACATATGGTAAGGATACTGTTTGGTTGCATAATGATTTATATAATGAATATGTGCATTCCTTAACCATATATGTGCAGGAAATTACTCCAAGAAGGAGAATTATTCCTTATAGACTTCATGGTCTACTTGAGGCCATAAGTAGCATTGATGATGACCACTCCCTAGGAGGTCTTGGGGAGATGATATCTTATGCAGGGTATGCTCAAAATGCACCATACACCATACACCTTCTCCAAACTTGTGAGGAGGTTGAGGCAGCAAACAAATGGTTGAGAAACCACACATCATGCCATCTTTTGATGCAGTTAGGAGTAAAATTTCACTGGTTGCACTTGAGGGACCATTGTCCTTCTTCCTTATTACATATGGTAGCTAGAATTATTTTCATTATGATTCCCTATGCTGTTGTTGTTCCTATATTTTTTGGGAACATGTTTGGAGGAGAGACACATTGGGTGGATGTGTCCATGGGGAATGAAATTTCCCACACCTTTTATGCTTCATGCTTCAAGAGGAGCATGGGAGATGATATGGCCACTATAGTAGATCACTTATTTCTTGATGAGGTGGGCCATATGATTTTTTGGAGCACTTGGGATCTGCCTCTCACAAACATTTGGGGGGAACTTTTCTATGAATTTCCATGCTGCAAGGTGTTTCATTTCATTTGGATGATAGCATGGAGATGGGAATACCTCTTTGGGAATTAGATCCCTTATGCTTGTCATTACCCCTACCTTGGAGAGGCCATTGTACAACAATAAGGTTTCCACTTATACCTTCCACTTTCTCATGATGTGAGCCACTTGGCTTTGCATACTTGGGAGGAACCTTTTGGAGGGAAGATTATTTTGAGTAGTGGTGGGGACTATTGATGAGGAGGCCATAACAGGAGGAGGGGAGTAATTTTGTTCCACCTTTATAGTTGCTTGAGGACAAGCAATGTTTTGGAGGGGAGGACTATAATATTCCTAAAATTTAGCTTTTAGCTAAATGGAATATTATAGATAATTTTGTCACTGGGTAGGTGAATAAGTGGGTAGGGAGGCCCTTAAATCTCCTAAGAAGCAATAAAAACACTTCAAATGTGAAAGGAGGCCTTATAAGTAGCTAAATAAAGAACCTTTGAGTGTGAACATGGGTTGGATCATGTTGAACCAGTCAAATTTGACCAAGTCAACAACGTTGTTATGGAGGAGTGGAGATTAATTAAGGAATAATGCAGTTTTGGAGGGAGATGGATTTGAAGAAGGAAATGCCCTAATTGAGTGGGGCCAAGGGCAAGGAAGCTCAGAATCTATATAAGGAAGAGGATGGCAGCCATATGAGGTTATGTTTTGGATTATTATTTTGTATATGGTCTGTTTAGACTACTTGCATTCTTCAACTGTTTAGTTGAGATTGTTGTGTTGTTTAGCACAAGGTTTTCCTGTTTAGGAATTCCATATATTTCCTTGAGATGCCTCTTGGAAGAGCATTGCATTCATTTACACATTTTATTTTTCAGGCCAAGTTACAAATTTCTTCATCAGTGAAGGTTCTACAGGTTATTGTGATGTGTTGTAGGGTGTTGCATTGGAGGGTTTAGAAACCCACTTTCTGAGCTAGTTTCTCATAGAAGGAAGGATTCCTTCCCTTGGGAGATCATTTTGGAGGGATATTGGACATATTTCAGATCTTTGGAATTATTCCAACTATTTCCCATCATTTCCTATGTTGTTCCAGCTAGAAATTGGGTTATTTTTTAGGGCAGTGTCAGTGAGGGAACTTGTGGCTCCTTTGGAGTGTTTTCCTGTGATTGAAGGGTTAAACCTTTCATTGGAGGAGGAATTTTAGGGGATCTACATCAGATCTAAATTATTTCAACCTTCTATACACATGTGCTTCAATTTTCAATGAATCTTTAGCCCTAGGGCTTTAGATCCCATCTTATATAGGGTGTATTTCTGAAACCCCTTTCCGAGTTTCTTGTAGGAGTTTTTGTAGAGCGTAGATCTGTATTTGTCATATATTTTGAGTCATATAACAGCCCTACATCTTTTGTACATTCTTTTTCTATAGCAGTGTATTTATAACTGCGCTATAGCATTCTTCCAAAATTTTGTATTGTAGCAACAGTTCATTTTCAGGAGTTATTTCTTATGGGAGGCTTGTTTCCTCATTGTATATGATCCATGCCTCACTATTTTTTATGGTTGTGTTGATTTAATACATGATGTTGTGTCTCCATATTGGTCTCCAATGTTAATGAGTTGATTTACACTGCTATTCCAGTTTTATGTTCATATATTGATGCTTCCCTATTTGGGAATATTACATTGATGGTATCAAAAATATCTCTATAGGCTCTTTAGATAAGTCAAGTACATTGGATTTGGATCTTCAATACAACATGATTATGATAAGAATTTTTCTGGCTCCCCAAAATCCTTGGATGTTTCAAGCCCTGCTTTTCCTTTGCTAGAATCTGGCTCAGATGTAATAGAATGTTGAGACATGGTTATTCAAGAAGGACCTAAAATTTCCAAGGAGGATTATCTTCTCAGTTCAAAACCTGCAAGTGAGAAAAATGGGACAAATTTTAGCACTTCTGTAGAGGTGTTAGAAGATTTATCAGTAGAAAGTACTAATGATGTAGACTTTCTACCCCTGAATGAAAATAATTTACAACAAGGGAAAGGGGAAAAACTTGGTCTTGTAGATGACACAAGTTATAAACTTGATAGTCCATTTGAGTGCCAAATTAGTGATTACTTGTAGGAAAATGACATGGAGGAAGCACACAAGGCCAAACATGAAGAAATTCTATTAGAAAATATTGATGGAATATGGAAAAAATGTAAGGTGAACTGGACAGAAATGAATGAACTTGAAAGGACTATAGAGAAATTAGAAATTAATGCTGATGATTTCTATAAAGAACTGCAGACACTTAGAGATTTGAAAAATGTGGCTAGAGAGGGTGTAAAACATGAGTTGAATTTTATGGTGGAAACTACAGAATATTTTGAAGATGCTACTATATGTAATAATTAAATCCCAAAGCTGTCAAAGTGAACATGTCAAGCCTCGAAGAGCGAAATAAAAACCAACTCCATGACTTCAGCAACTTGCAATGCAAAAAGTGTCAAAGAGTATGAGTGATAAAAGGAAGAAGACTTTAAACATTACAAAAGTGGGTCCTTCATGTTAAATCAAAATCCATTTTTCTATAAATCTCATCAAACATTTCAAAAAGAACCATTGTTGCCTTGCAAAGCATCAAGAGTATTCAACAAAGAATAATTTGTGTGTTTTTGAGAAAAATCGGGCTATGTTTCTTGGTGTTGCAAGCTCAGGAGTTTGGCACTGCACGTTTACACCGGCACTGCGCTCCTGTAGCTTGGTGATGCGCCCTTGCCAGAAGAACCCCATGTAAATTGAAAAGGTGTTGTGCACCTGTAGCTTGGTGTTGAGCGCTTGGGTTGGCGCTGCGCCCTCAACCAGTGGCGCTGCACGCCTAGACAGAGAAGTTTTTCGAGGGTTGGGGCCATTTAAACAAGTTCAATACTTATTCAAATTTCTCCTATCATCATCCAAGCACTTCTAATCAGTAAGTACATGTCATAAACCCTTGCTTTGAAGCTATTTTTTCACTCTTGAATAAAATGAAGTGTAACCCTAAATGAAACCCTAATTTCAATTTGTGAGACACTTATTTCATCCTCCTAAACAGAATATCAGTCAAATACAGGGTAATTTCATTGATTTATGGTTTCTATTGATTTATTTTGCCCCTTCACTCATTCCCTTCATTTTTTCAAGCTACCATTTCATTCTCTTCCCCTCATCTCATTTCACTTGTGCCCTAGGGTTTTATAAAACAAAGTGTAAAATGTCTGAGGGAGAAGATAGTGGTGTTGAGGTACAAAGGCCCAGAAGACATGATCATAAGGGAGGGAAAATAAAAAAATTTGAACCCATCACTGTAAGGGAACTCATGGCCTCTCCTCTCACTCTTTCTTTCTTTAAGCATGTGGGCTGCTTTGAGTTCTGTGAGAGAGTGCAACAAGCTCAAAATCACCCAGAGTTAACAAGACTATCCATCACCAACCTACATGACAAACATGTTATTCTTGTTGGGGTTACCTTTGAGATGTCCACCAATTCCATTGTAGCTACTATAGGGATCCCTAGTGTGGGAGAAAGGTGGTTTAAGCATGCAAAATTGGATATGAGCTATTATGAACCGTACCTCATATCATATCCATCTTCTTATGCATTTCACTAGAGTTAGAATGCTGCATTTACCTTATTATCTTTTCCGTAGCATTGACAAGATGGCTTACATTGTTCAAAATAGGGATCACAATAAAAAAATGTAGAGTCTATTTCATCATTCACTCATGAATATGGTGGTCATGCATTAGCTTTAGCAGAAAAACATTTCATGGGATGCATTCATTGCCAATGAGGTTTTTATCACTCCACCTATTCATCATGAGTAGGATATACCTTCTTCATCTCATCCTCCCATTCCTACTTCTTCATCATATCCCTCAGTTCATACATCATCACCCACTCACATCCATTCACCTCATGATCTGACCTCATCACCTTTCCATAACCATTCACCATCACATCATGATACTGAAGTAGCAGGTAGTAAAAGGGATATTGAGGCTATTGGCATTAAAATGACTGATATTGAGCCATTTCCCTTGACATACCATAGAGGCCACATGCATGTTTTTTCTTCACATGGTGTGAAAGAGGCCATGCCTTCTTCATTATCGAAACGGGTTGATAAGGGCGAGTAAAAGGTTACAGAGCATATCATTATTGAGGAGGAGGACAAACATGAAACTAAGAAGGAGTTTCAGTTGATTGAGATTGATGATGAGGACGAGGCTAGAGCCACTAGTGCAGTGATCAGAGGAAAGAAGTCCAATATTAGTGAGCTTCAAGATAATTTTGACAGAGCATAGTACGTGACTGTCTTTCTTGAGCTAGAGAATCAACAGCTAAAGACAAAATAGACCATCAATGAGGTTAGGTAAATCAGAGCTCTGAGAGAGGCAGGAAAGGCCAAGGCTTTGCTGGATGAGACCTTGGGTAGTTTTGATGACAGTGATGATGAGGAAGATCAACTTTTGAGACAAAGACCAAGGACCATTGGGCAAAAGAAGGCTTTAGCTTGGGAAAGAAAGAAAGAGGCTGAATTGGTAGAGAAGCTTACTCCAAGTGAGCTGCTTGCCATATACATTGGTAGAGACAGAGAGTCTTGGCTTGAGAGAACCAATGTGCATCTAGAGGGCCTACTAGAGAAGACAAAGTAAGAAACTGACATTTAGAGGAAGATGGCAATACATTATGCCATGAGAAACAAGATTGCAAGGGCTAAGCTCAAACTTGCCCATGCAAAGATTCGGGTTTTAACAAAGGAAAAGGAAAAGGAGAAGTTTAAATTCTTTCTGAGGTGTCCCTCTAGGCCTCCCAACCTTGATGAGCAAAGAAAATTCCAATTTTTGGCACACTTGGTGCAAATGTTGATTTTTGACAGTTTAGTACAGGAAATTGGCTAAACGAGCAGCGCCACTAGTGTTGCGCTCTTTTTTGGGCCATCCAAAAGGAAAATGGTCAGCATATTCATGTTCATAATGACAAGTGCATCAACCTCAGAAAGTTTCAGGATATTTGGAGAAAAAATGGTCCTTCAAAAAGGCCAAAAACTACCAAAAAATCACCTTTCTGCCCTCTTTTTGGCACTGGCACTATGAATTTACCAGTCTTTAGAGAAGTGATTTTTGATAGGGTGTATGGGCACCATTTTGGAACTAGACTCAGAGACCTTTCTAATGAGCCATCATGGAGCTCATTTGGACAACAGAAAGGCCTCCAAAAATTGGCTATAAGACAGGCAATTTTTTCTGTCATGGCACTGCGCGTTTGCACCGGCACTGCGCTCCTGTCCAGTGGTGCTGCACCCTTGCCAGAAGGTCAAAAAAATACATTAGCAGTTATTGAAAAGTTATTGAGAATGCCTTAAAGTCAAATGTTTCAAAAGTTAGCTCAGAAGTTAAGTTAGGAGTTATTATTACAATGAGTCACTCTCAAATATTTTTGCCTTGGGCCTTGCATGGTCTCAAAGGTAAAAATGCATTAAATTTGTAATAAATAACATCTAAAACCCTATCTTAGGATCACCTCCTCATTTTGTAGATAAATATTGCATGTATGCTTCATGTTTTTTATTGTTTGGTTGAGTAGTTTTTGGTTGATCGCTGGTTGCTGAGCTAGTTGATGACTGCTAGGCTAGACTTGAGAAAGCTCTGAGTTGCAGAGATTTATTATATTGGAGTAATGTCACTGTTTTGAACATCAGTAATACAAGCACATTCACAGGATTCTTGAGTTATGTTAATGGTGAAGTTTTCCTTCTTTGTCAATTTTTTCCTTCTGTTTTCCATTATGTCCAGTATTTCTCTAATGAAAGAACATAAATTTTAGATTAGGATATGTTGTCTTGGCACCCTATTTCTGTGTGCTTTCTTTATCTTAGTGTTTTCCTCTGCAAATTCAGATTAGAGAATTCTTAATTTCTCTCTAGTTCCACCTAGCTTGCTGTCTTGAAATGATTTAATAGATTCAACCCAAAGAAGTTTCTGGTATGCCCTATCCTTTGGTTTAGCTTGAAACATTGTTTTAAGGCCTTTTTTTGAAGTTTACTTAGTAGATTCGAGCCAAAGAAGTCTTTGGTATACCCTGTCCTTTGGTTTGTCTCAAATTATTGCTTTGAAGGTCTTAGAGTGTTTGATTAAATAATACAGGTCTATCTTGCTCTTTAGTTGCATTCATTGTTATCTTAAATGTTTTCTTTGTCTAAAAGCAATTCTAGGATTGCTGGATTTTTGTCTTAAAGGTTTTCTTATTAAAGTTTGGCCAAAGAAGTCTATGGTATGACCTGTCCTTTGGTTTTTCTTAAATAGATACCTGAAACGCTTTTCTTGTTGAAGTAGAGATAAAGGATTCTTAATTTCCCTTTAGCTCTACTATTTCCCAACTTATTGTCATTTCATATGCAATCTAATCTAGAAATCCACTTGATATAGTTAGCTTTCCCTATGAAAACCCTTGTAGAGTTGATGAACTATTAAATCCTTTTATGAATCCATTACCCAGTGGATTGATTTTTCGCATGGTCTATCTATTCAGCTGAAACACTACCTCAATTAATCACACCACTGATCTATCAACCTATCAATCAAATCAATCAAAGAAAAAAAGTCCTTAGAACTTCATAACTAGCCTAAGATCATAAAACAAAAGCATAAAGACATATCATTCACAAAAACTTATATAGAGAGAGCCCTCTCAGAGTCCAAGAAGGCTAGGTCCATGGACTCCAAAGTTGGTTTGATGTTACCCTTGTTTATTTGGTCTTACCAATCTGACAAATTAGAGGGACCTAACACGGTGAAGCCATCGGGGGTCTTCGCATGTAGCTATTGTGAGTCATAGATCTTGGTCAGCGGACTTGTGGCGGATTCAAGTGAGGAGGCACCAACACTAATAACCTGTGGGCTGCTTGTGCCTCTGGGTTTCCGCTGATCCAAGATTCATTTACATTCCTTTAAATAATGACTGATGATTAGCACGAGTGTTAATCCAACAGTCAGTCCCACCTTCACACTTTTTGAACAACATATTAGTTGACCGAAAGATAGAAATAAAACTGTTATTCGACATATGAAAGATCATATTTTGTCCTATTTTCTAAAATATATGATTTTTTTTGTATTTTGAAAAATATAATAAACGAGAATGCAAATGAGCCACAACATCTAGCTCCACCTGGGGATAGTGTTTTCTTCCATGAAACACTAAGAACCATAGATTAGTACATTCACCTCAGACATGGAGTCAAATATTGTTTGGTGACATATAAAAAATGGACATTATGATATTTACAAATGATGAAATGCTGAATTTTAATGTTGGAAATAATGCTTCAAATACTGCCCATTTATAGGTAGCTGAAAAGATTCTCCATCTAAATCTTCCAGAATGAAAGTGTTTTTTGACTTGGCTTCAATAATTCTATATGGACCATACCAAAGAGGGTCAAACTTTCCATGCTTCCCCTTATCTTCTCTTCTAGTGTCCCATATTAATACTAAATCTCCTACTTGGAAGAGGATTTCCTTTGCTTTTCCATCAAATATAGACTTCATATTTGCTCGATAAGAGATCAAGTTATCTCTATCTTTGTTTCTGTTTTCATTTGACTCAATTAATTTATTCAATCTTCTCACCAGAGCATTAGGTTTTTCCTGAGGTTACTGAAGGAAAGCAATCACTAGTCTGGCCAACTGAGTAGGAAATAGTGTTTGAGTTCCATAAAACAATTCATAGGGTAACTTGCCAATAGACCTCATGGTAGTTACTCAGACTGCCCAAAGAGAAAAATTAAGCTTTGAATCCCAATCCTTCTAATTTTTAGTGATTGTCTTCTTCAAAATCCTAATCAAGGTCTTGTTTGAAGGTTATGCCAACCCATTTCCTCGTCGATGATATGCTGTGGAATGTGATAAGATTACATTATATGTTTGAAAGAAATTATTGAACTAAATAGAATTAAATACCTGAGCATTCTCATTTATAAACTTGACCAGACATCCAAATATGTTGAAAAAAAATTCCTCCAGAAATTTCATCACCACTTGGGCATTTTCCTTTTTGGTGGGTATTGCTTCAACCCACTTCGTGAAGTAAGTAGTGGCAATTAGAATCCACTTGAACTATCCACTTGATGGTCGATTGTTCTCACCAATAAAATACAGTCCTGACTTCCTGAAGGGCTTTTATATGAATACAGGGATAAGAGGTAATGGAGCAAGTATTTTCTTCTTAGCAAACAACTGACATTTCTGACAACTTCTGACCAATATATATATATCTGCAAACAAAGAGGGCAAATAAAAACATAACTTGAGGATTTTATGGGCTATAACCTTCCAAATAAATGTCCTCCACATAGAATTTCATGATATTCCTTGATAACCTCAATGCATTCACCTTTAGTAAAACATAATAGCAAAATACCAGTAGGATCTTTCCAGTACAACTTTGCTTCTACTATGACATATGGCTGAGATTTATGCTTGAGAGCTCTGTATTTGGTTCTATTTAGTGAATATGGACAAGAAAATTAACACAGGTAATGAAAAACATCTTTATACCAATCCAAACATAAAAATTTGTATTGAATACATGTTTTCGGCTTATTCTGACTTTCTTCATTGCCAGCTCTATCCACTAGTTCCAAGAGGTTAATTCCCAACGCTTGAATTTTTTTTTTTTCTGTTAGCTACTTTGCTAAACCCTATCCTTTGATTAAATTGGTGGGTTTAATGTCCAAATCATACTCCTGGATTTTAGCTATCCATTTTCCTCTTTTTCCTTTAACATCACTTTGAACCAGCACGTCCTTAATAACATAATTAGGTACATAAGTGGTTATTTGGGATTGTAACACATAAGTCCTGAAGGCTTTCAGTGCTTTGTCCAAGGCATACACTTGTTTCTCCAAAATGTTATATTTGAGCTCAACATATTTGAGAACTTTGCTGAATAATGCCACTGGATGCTCCTTACTATCCTCATTTTTCTACAATAACACAGTAACAATAGTTGTGGGGGAAGCAAATGAAAATATTTGAAATACCTTTTGATAATCATGACTTATAAAACATGAGCTTCTTGGAGTGCTTCTTTTATTCTGGAAAATTCTTCTCTTGCTTCTTTATCCCATTTCACTTCTGCATCTTTCTTCAACATGTCAGTTATATTTCTCACAATCTTAGCATAATTTGGTACAAATCTTCTCAAAAAAATTATTTTTCCCAAAAATATATGAATATATTTCTTGCTTCTTGGTACATAAATTGTTTGAATTACGTCCACCCTTGCTGGATCAATCTTCACTCCTTGTTTTGAAACTATGTGACCCAATAATTTACCTTCTTCTAAGGAAAATAGATATTTCTTAGGGTTTAGTGACAGACAAAACTTCCTGCATTTTTCAAAATTATTTTGCAGATGTGCCATGTGTTAATCATCTGACCCTGAGAAAATAATTACATCATCCAAATATATAACCACATACTTGTAACCTACAAACTCTATGTCCATGGCCCTCTGAAAAGTTGTGCCTGCATTCATAAGACCGAATGACATCCTTGCATACATGAAGGTGCTCAAGGGATTTGTGAAAACTATATTTTTCTAATCTTCCTTATCAATTGCTACTTCATTATATCCAGAGAATCCATCAACCATAGACATATTGTAAGCTCATGTAACCTTCTGTAAGACATAATCCATTTTAGGTAAAGAATAATTATCCTTTAGAGATGCTCTATTCAAATTTTTGAAGTCCACACACAATATTATCTCTCCATTTTTCTTCCTCACAGTAACTAGATTAGAAACCCAATCTGAATATCTGAGAGGAACTATGATTTTTTCTTGCAACAATTTCTTCACTTCCTTTTCAATTGGAGCTAACAGTAATGGATTAATCTATGTGAGATTTTTTATGTGTTGTTTAATTCCTTATTTCAATGGGATCTTATGTTGTATTATGATTTTATCATATGTTTTCAAGTCTTCATATGACCGAGCAAACAGATCCATATACTTCTTAAAAATATCAATGTATCTTCCTTTATAATTTTTGGGAACACCCTTAAATAATTTCACCATTTTTGGCTCTTGCTGAGTTCCCAAATTACAATCGTCCATCTCTTCCTCTTGATATATTATCTTTGAATTAACAACAACATCATTAGAATAATATAGTCTTTCAAGGGGAACTAGTCCTTTAGGGAGTACATTATCTTTCAATTGGATAATCTTCTGCTCACCTATTGATTGCTTAAGGTTTCTTATCTATAATTTCTTCTCTTCCTGTTCTTCTTCTTGATCTATCTCAGCATCTTCAAAGTTTACAATCATTGTCAAGAAATGATTTATCTACTCATCATCTTCAAACACCTACCAATGTTTCACATTATCAGGAATAGAGGGTCTATGTGTAATTTCAATCTCATAACTTAACCTTGGATTCATTGGTGCCTTGAGGGTAATAGCTACAACTATTAACGAATCTACCAACCTATTCTCCTCACTCGGAATGAACTAAATATTGAAGGATTCAAAATAGTTCTCTATCAGATACAAAACTTCATTCTTATATGATCTTAATCTCGAATGCTTGGTCTGACAATGATTTTTAATCTATCTTGCTATCACTCCAATAATTCCTAGGGTTGTTATGCTTTTTTTAAAAGAAATATTAGAGGTAACTATCAACCTACTTTTGAGATCAGGATCCAGCTATCCTAATAATCAGAGAGGGCTCTCTCTTTATGATTTAGCTTCGTTATTTTTAGTTGATTTTAGGCCAGTTATGTAAGATTGGTTTGGTTTTGATTTTTGTTTAGTTTGGTGGTGGAATTACTGATTTAGATGGATAGATGACTGTCTATTTACCATTGGGATATGGTTTCAAAGTTTTAAGAAAACAAGACTAAATCAAGGTCTAAAGGAAGTGTTCACAGTGAAAGGTAGCTAAGAAACTTCAGATCTTTTAGGCTGGATGGTGAAGTGGTTTTCAATCGGGATGAAGGGGCAGTTAAGGATTCCTTAAACCGGATAATGAGGGAGGTGAAAGAGGGCAATCAAAATTAAGGAGCAATGAAGAATTCCCTAAGCTGGATATCAGAAGAAGACATCAAAATGAATAACAGTTAAGAATAGAGTGTACTTAATTTTTTTTTGCAATAATATTCCTGTTATAACATTTAAATTGGAAAACATACAAGTTTATGGAGTACTTAAGAAAATTAACAATTGAACAATTGAAAGATACTTCACTGAAGTGGTTCAACACATGAATCCTGTAATGCAATGCCTTATTACTCAGTCCAGTCTGCTGACTTGTAAATGTTACAATAAACCCTCAAGTTTCAGATCAATACAACTATAGAATTGTTCAGAAATCCACACCTCAATACTTAGAATTATGAAGTATTTATACAAAAAATAATACAAAATATCCTAAAACTAATTTAGGAATTATTCAAGGAAAAATAAATATCTTCATACAAGAAGATAGAGACATCTTGGAGACTACATGCTAGTTGTCCCTGCTTATTTTGTTTTGTTGTTTGTTGTTTGATCTTTTGCTTCTTTATCTCTTTGACTATTTGCTAAAATTATTCACAATATATTGGCCAAGTCTAACATTATTCATTAGATACTCTCGTTTAATTTGATTTATGATTAATTCTAAGTCTCCCATGATATAAACTCTCTTGGCTCCAAGTTTTCTTATAGTTTTTAGTCCTAAGATTAAAGCTTCATACTCTACAATGTTATTTGTGCATTTAAATTTCAACCTAAAGGCATGAAATTTTGAATGATTATTCTCCATGTTATAGATCCATACTCCTGCTCCTGCTCCTAATCTGTTCACTGAATCATCAAAGTCTAAGTGCCACATGTTAGCACCCTATAATCAGCAGGATTGGAAAAAGTCCGACTGCAGGGAGAACATCGTTTCAACCACTTTGGGATTCTAGGATCTAGCCCTCCTGAATCCGGAGAGGGATCTCTCCAATAAGTGCAAAGATGGATTTGTCTTTGAAGTTTTGGGTAATGATATTAGGCTAGTTATGAAGGCCAAGGGTTTTGTTTGTTTTCGGATGGTTGAGTATGATTATTGTTTGAGGTGGAAAGTTCCAAATGCAAAGAGTTTCAAAGGTGTGAAGTTGCAAGTAAATAGAACAAGCTTTGGCCAAGAAGATAGATAATTGCAGGTTTTAGTCCATTGGGCTATGGAGTCATAATAGGGTTTAATTGAAATAGCAAGAGGCAAGAGTGGTCCATGGGGCAAGTCATCTATGTCTAAGGATCTCTTTAAAGTTTTATTTATGGAATGAAATGATACAACAAGAAGGGGAAATAAACAAATGAAGAACAAAGAGCAGCCTAAGATCTGGTAAGTACTCTTAAACTAGCCAGCTTTTGACATACACTTAAGAAAGACATAAAAGTAAACTAGGATCTGGTAAGTAATTTTAAACTAGCCAGCCTTTGATACACTTTCAACAGAAAACATTTAAAAAACAGGGGAAACACAAATGATAACAAAGAATGGTCTAAGATCTAGTAAGTACTTCTAAACTAGCCAGCTTTCAACACATTTCAAGGGAAACATTCAGACAGTCTTTGGGGATAAAACTAGGACCAGGGCACACCATATCCTCCTTAGTTCATCTCCACTTAACTAATACTGAACATAACATTTAAGAATAATATTTAGCTAAGTCAATAAGATGAGGGAATGCCAGCATTCCTTTTCTTAAACTGAATTAAATCATTCCCAAATAACACAGATTGGAATAAAACATTCAGATAAAGATTTTCAATCAGAGAAGGGTACTGGTACACAGTAGGTCCTAACTCTATGCATGTTGTTATTTATAAGAGAAGATGAACACAGTGAAAACAGAAACAAAATAACAAGTTACAATGAGAAAAGCATCACCGTCAACATAGACAAGGATCCCATAAATCAGCTTGTATTGATGCTCCAAACCAGTTACAACTTTAAGTCCAATGCTTTAGTTTAGCAATCATATACTCATCTCAACCTAACTTATCTATCACAAGCAGAGCTCTAAGGGCTAGTGAACATTATTTACAAGTAGAAGTCTCAAGCTCAATTACATTTCAATGTTCAGTAGCCAAATCAACCAACCCCTCTCTCATCTTCTCCAGTAGTATTTATAGAAGAATGAGGAGGTGAGATGTGATAAAAGATCTCTAAATATAGTTAATGCAGATTTAATGGCTTCTCAGCCTTTGGGGAGCTTAATGAAGAATCTTACATAGGTGTCCTCTGTATTAAATAATTTACATTAAGATTTAAGCTCGGTGGGAGCTCTTTTTGACTTTTGAGGCTCTGTGTTGTGTCAAAGTAACTCTACTGATATTTTGTCATTAAGTTTGTTTGCAGAATTTAATCTCTGGCTGCGCTTGAGACAAATATCTAATCCTGATCAATAACTTTGGCCTCTAATATGAATGCTTTGAGGCACAGGTGGCACTGTGGTAGCTGGGAGGAATCGATTTGCCTCAGCTGTGGCAGTGGAGACTTTTTGTCTGATGAACCTTTATGATTTTTATTTTAACTGTGTTTTAATTGGGGATTAGGCTTTTGATAAACCATATTAGACATAATCCTGAAAGATCTGTCTTTAATATTCTGTTCTGGTATATTTTTGTCTTCGAAACTGATACTCTTTGATTTGTCCCTGATTCATTGTGTTTGTTGGTGTGCAGGGCTGCGCAGGGGTCATATGGCATTAATGCCTCATGAATCATTGAAAAAATGTGGAGTTGAATCCTACAAATGATTCCCTTTTATGAATCGAAGGCGGGAGAATTGTCACCCTCAGCCTCTGAAATTTTCTTTAGTATAGCGAAAAAACCATTTAAACCCTGCAAAATATGAACAACATTATAAAATCCTGCATATATAGGGTTACTGCTTCAGAAGGCACATGGAGAGAGCATGGCCATTGGATTGCATCATCCAATGGTCGAGATTGATTAGAGGAGTTCAAAGGGAAGGCGGAAGAAGAATTTAAATCGGAGCCGTCGATCGTACAGAGATCGACGGTCGGGAGTGGAGGTGAATAAATAACATGAAGGGGTCACATTATTCAGAAAAATAAAATAAAAAGTGGAGAAAAAGGTTTAAAACCTTTGTTTTGGTGAAAAATGGTTGAAAAATGAGTGGGGAACTTGGGACGAACATGGGCCGTCGGATGAGATCGGCCCACGCGATCAACGGTGAATATCGGGTAACACAAAACCTTAGAAACATGCCCGGATTTCAAAAAAATTTAATAAAACCTTGCTGAATAAAGTTCTCGGGTCCGCATTCGGTGACTGTGCGAGGAACCCATGGAGATCCGCTCCAATAATTTTTTTCCACATGGGTGTTGACTAGGTATTCGAGGCCACTATTTTTGTGCCGTTGATCTGCAGATCAGATCAACGGCGGAGATGCTTTTAATACCACACCGTACCTTAGTCTATTTGTCGGGCTTCTTTTGAGCGCGATCACTGTCTGATGAGCTTTCCTCAGATCGGAAGGTGCACGCCAATATTGCGCCAGGCCGATATCTGACCTTTAATGCCCGGGGAAAATGGTATGGCTATACCGCCCAAGGCCACGTGTCAGCTAGCGGCGTTGATCATTGCCGATCAGGGAAAATCGCTTTCCTCTCAAAAGCAGTGCGATGATAACCACTTCCGGCCTTTCTTTTAATATAATGAAAAATAATTATATTGGTGCATTAGAATAGAACTTTGGGTAAGTGGTTTTATACAGTTTTTTAGTGCCCGATTGCGGGCACCAGGGTTATATGGAATAACAATATGATTGGAGGTTTACGTATGAAGGGCCAATTGCAATCGGAGTTTTTAACATGGTAAAATATTTGCGCAATCGGCTCTTTGTGATGCGATAGCACTTAAAGGCTTAGCACCTGGTTCCAGCACCAAGGCGTATGGAGGGGAAGGGTTAAAGACTTAGCCTAAGGGGGCTTAAGTCTATAATATAAAAAATGTGATTTTTATGCAATTTCGATGTTTTTAATGGACATTGGGGGGTTTCGATGGAGGAAAAGGGGGAAAATATGAAAATGAAAGATTTCATGGGGGATAAAGGGGTTAAAATGAGGTTAGTTTAGAAAGAGGAAAGGAAAGGGAAAAGGAGTTTGCAGTAGTATTTTGTCTTGGAAATCAGCAGGATTTCCGAGTGTAAAATGAACACAGTAGTGAAGATTTGGATAGAGGCATGAGGCCTTCAAGAGTCTTCAAGAGGTAACACTTTTTAACAGTAAAATTTGTTCCTTGAAGGCTCCAAAAATGATTTAGCCACCTTTTGGTATAACAAATTTCATAAGTGGCTAACACCACATAGACTGATGAAAAATATTGTCACTGTTAATTATTTATGTTTATGTTCTACAACTATGTTTTTCTCTTTTCCATTGTCTGAATTACATAAAATGAAGGAATCCATATCAGAATGTAGAGAATAAATAGGATAATTTTGGGGTTTTTCAGCACTACTAACCATTTATTTCATCAAATTTTCTCTGTAAAGGTTTTTGGGCTGACCAAATACTGAAATTGTGGCATATGACATGTATAACTATTAAGATCCCTGCAATTTTCTCCCCATGACCGAGATAATAACATTCCATTATTTGGATGGATATTAGCAACTACAATATCCATGATAATACTCTTACCTGGGTATTAGACTAGAGTGACACACAAATATTTTATTAGGCTAAGACATTTCACTTTGCTAGAATCAAAAGAGAAAAGATATTTGTATAGTCCGGTGATATCTAGATTCAATGTTTCCATGATTTCCTTAAGCATCAAGTTGTGAGATACTCATAAATCTAACATAGCATTATGTAAGATTTGATCATGAATACTCAAGCTAATGTATAATGGAGGAACACCACCTTCTTGATCTTTTCCATTTACCTCAGGGCCAAACAATAATTCTGGTTGGTCATCATTCAGATTAACATAATCTTCTCCTTCATTGATGTTCAGTGTTTCAGTGATTTAGGTTTTGTATAAATCATGTTTCACCAATTCTGTTAAAGGAATTAGTATTTTCAATTTAGCTATTTCAGTTTGGAAGTTGAATGGTACTTGATTTTTTCCTAACTGAATGATTTCTTCTTTACCAATTGCAGTTTGAGTGTTTTTCTCTTCTTTATCTACAATTTGTTTTTCAATTTGTGTTTCCATTTTTATTTTTATTTTCAATCTTCTTATCTGGGACAGTTTGAGTAGTAGTGGTAGTTTTGGCAGCATTTCTTTTGGCAGAAGCTAAAGTTTTGGCATCAGCTAAAGTTTTAGTAGCAGTAGTTGTTTCAGTATCAGCTGCAGTTTTAACAACAGCTGAATTTTTAGCAGCAGCAGATGATTGAGGATCAACAGGTGTGATCTCTACAAATTTTGGCCTGGGTGCAATATTTGGAGTGGAAATTTTTTATGTTTCTCTAGGGAGAATTTGTAGCACTTTGGTTGCAGGAGCTTCTACTATTTTCCTGGTCTGAGTTTCGACAGTTTTCTTAAAGGAGCTTCTGCATTTTTCTTACTCCTAAGGTTATAGTTCTTGTGAGCTTCATTAATGAAAAATTCATAACCTTGTTTATAATCAAAATACTTTCCAGATTCTAACTATAATTATTGTAACATGTATAATTCTTGTTCTTCTTGGGTAAGAAAAATAGTATTATCATCATTTATTCCCATTAAGTTAATTTGAGTGTTTTCATGTTCTTCATTTTGGTGAGAAATTTCAGCATAGTTCTCTTGGAAAGGTGCTCTTATTTGTTGATTAGGTGTTGATTCTCTAGATTTACCAGTGTTGGGATTCTTTCTAAAGTTTTGATTTCTTATTTGAGGACCTTGTTGTTGATTATCCCACTATGTTTTTCTTTCCATATTTTCTAATCTATCCATTATTATTTCCATACTCTTTGTTAAACCATCTATCTTACTATCTAATGTGGATGGTTCATCCTTAATGGTAACTCTTCATTCATTTCTCATCCTAGCTCTTTTAGCTAACAAGTTAGCTTCTACACTAACTGCATTTCTTTGCATTTGTTCTAATGTTTCTAGATTATTTTCTCTCAATTGGTATGTAATATTCCTAATTTTTCACATGATATTTGGAATATTAGAGTTCTTAATTTCCATAATTAACTAAGTAAATAAGAGGGTGGAGGGACCCATAAACCCCAAAGATAAATAAAATTCACTTTTGATGTCTGTATGTGGATATTTTAGATCTAGATCTACATAATGGAGTAGTGGAACAGCTACTTAATGTGAAAGGAGTGGAGATCATGTCTCATTAATGAGAAAGATCATGAAGGTTGAAGCAATCAACTAAGGTCTTGGAAGGAATCAAATATAATATCATAGAGCATTTATGATGAGATGATGGAGGAAGTGGTGCATTAATGTACACATGATTGAGAGGATGATCATTACATTCACACATGATGGAGATCATGGAGAGACATCGCAGTCAACATGGAGACCTATGTCCACATGTACAACGTAGTTATGAGGTGGGCGAAGGCACGATAAGGTTCAAAAACTATATAATGAAGATGAAGGAAACATAGAAGGAAAGTATGAGATTATTATTGATGTATGAATTGTTTAGATCTGGAATTGTCCTTTTACATTCCATGCTTTCTTTGGCTGTTTAGCTAAGATTGCAAGTGGTGTTTAGCACTAGGTGTTCCTGGTCGAGAATCCCACCTCTTTCATTGAGTAGATCTTGAAAGAGTATTTCCCTTCATTCATCATCAGCAATTGGTGCCATCATATTCCTAATTTCTGCAAAACATCCATATTCAGATATTCCACATTTCTGAAGATCAGTTTGAGAGGAGGAGGTTGTCTTTCAATATTTCAGTTGAGGAACCGGTGAAGGATTCATCCTATCACCTTGAGCTTCAAGTTCAGCCTTCCAGTGCTTCATACCTATATCAGGCATCAGACCAATTATTATTCATCTCCTAGCAGCAGCATTTTCATCAGGAATTGCGCAGTCCATTCTTGTAGATCCAAGGGAGAAGGGAAGTTGCTAGCATTTCAGCCAGTAATCCAGTGGAGGACCATTCCTTCACATTGTATACATTATTTACATAATTTATGAGCTACATTTCATATCTTAGTAGAAGGTTAGAGAGCCTCCTTCCCTTACAGTGTAGTTTTCATGAAAAGTTGTGTAGTGGCAGCTGCAATCTTCAGAGGAGGATTGAGGAGCTAGATCTTGAACTTCTAGCTTGAGGATCTAGTGAAGGGATCAACCCTTCACTCTTAGATATAATCTTATGACATATTCAACAATCTATTTTTCAGATCTAGCTTCAGATCTGAATAACCCAGCAAACTAGGGATCAAACCCCAAGAGGGTAAATTTCTAATTTCATAGATATGGAATTTCATTTATGGGTTATCTTGGGTTGCCATCATAGAGCCCAGATCTAGAATCTTGGCATCATCAGAGCTCCAAATTTCCGTAGATCTACATTTCCCTTTTCAGACTCTAGTCATATATTCATTATATACTGAAGGTACAACACATTATTTTCTTCCAGTAGCTCTCTAGTTATGCAGTGCCTACTCTGGCATCTTTTCAGGGTCATTCTAGGACATCTCTTTAGCTATATTACCTCATATGTTGTACACTGTTGTAACTGAATCTTCTCCTATGAATAAAATGGCTCATTTATTCTATCTATATCTGTGTTGATCATAAAATTACATGTACATTTTTTGTGTTACAAATATTATGTTTGTGTATCAATGCATTATTCCATTTTGGGATATTACAGTGGTATCAGAGCATGATCTTTCGCTAAGCTTGTGGACATTTTGACAACATAAGAAAACCAGATAGTAGAGATCTACTATCGAGGGATTAAGTTTTGCCTCATCTTCCTTTATATCTATGAAGGATCTCTCTAAGGAGATCAATGAAGCAAGAAGAGAGGCAAAAAGAAACCTCAAGAAGGTTTCAAGATGAAGAAGGTCCCAACACTTCTTTTCAGCAACAAAGAACACCGGAGAAGCAAATATCTTCACATTATTCCACTAGATCCACTTTCTTTGAGAAAGAGGACTGTTCTGAATATGATGAAGGCTTAGGGAATGAGACCCTAAGTGAAAATCTATCTGACTACAAGTGACAACCTAGAGAATTGAAGGAGAATCTCTCTCTCCAACAGTTTTTGCAACTCAAAGAAGAGAGGAGATCCAGAAGCAACAATAGAAGAAAGAGGCATAGATTCTTCTTGCTTACTTTTGATGGATCTTCCACAAGCACATTGAGGGTTTGGAGGGTGTTGAGCATTGGAAAAGGTATGAATTTTCCTTGTATTTATTTATCTTTTTCCTTTTATCATAACTCCTTTATATTCTAGAATGGTAATATATTGAAGAATTATAATAGAATTAAGGAGACTAGTGATAGTTGCAAATTGATTAAAGATTGTCTTTTCTTATATGCAAAAAATAGATGAAGTGGGAAGCCACCATTCGAGAGAAAATGACAAAGCAGAAATAACTGTTTTCGCTTCAGCAAAAGGCCATATTCAGAGAATAAGGTCGAGATCGAAGCGCACAGTCAAAGAAAAGAAAGGAACAGTGTGGCATCAGTGCAAGAAGACAAAAAAAATAACTGAAGATAGAATATAAAGCAAGTCCCTCAGGATCTCTCGATCCCAAGGGATCGCTGCTTAAAGCTTATCTATATTTCTTATTTTGTCCATTGGCTGTTATAAAAGGACAAGACTTGTAGAAATCAAGAGGTATTATGATTATTCATATTTCCTGTTTTATTTTCACAATTTATCATTGACTATCGTTGGTTAAAACAAAGTGCGATTTCTTGTAAACTCTATTACATATGATCAATATATAATCCGGTTGTCGTTCTGTTATTGGATACTGGAGTAGTTCGACGGTGCTTCACTAGCGGCTAAGGGCCCGACCCTAGTGGATCCACTTGCTATCTGTACCATTACTTTCCAATTCCAGTCGTGTAATGGTTTGCTTTAGTTTTCATTTCCTTTAGTCGCATTGCTTCATAGTTTCCATGTTTTATAGCTTACTGTTTCAATGCTTTATGAAATCGATTTGTCGCATCAGTTGTGAGTAAATTGAATTTCTATTCCTTTTCAACATAAGAAGATTATTTATTTCTCTATAACTTGTATTGTTATGCTTCTTAGATATAAAGCTTCGTTGTTCAGAATTTGTTGTTCATTTTCATTAAATAGCTTTGCTGTTCATTTCTGATAACTAGCTTTACTATTTATTCCTTTCCTGGAAGTATTTGGTTTTCTTTAGAATGTTGTTGTAGAGAGCGTGTTTATTCTATTTCCATTGGCAGCATTATTGATTTAACTCAGTTACCATTTCCAATTAGTTTCTTTATTGTGGAGTGTAAGATCATCAACTGTAAAGGACATTGGCTATTACTGTCTAAATTCTCAGATTGAGGATCTTGTGTATGCTTGATTTCATTTACATCAGTTGGCAGAGGAAAGAGTTATTACTACTGCATCCCTGATTGATGAATGTCGAGTGAGTGATTGGATTTTAGAGCTTTAAGTTTCATGTCATTGCAATTAGATTTCATTTTCAAGCATTCATTTACTCTTGTATTTGAAACATTGTACTACAAATTGGAGAGCATTTCTCTTAGATTAAATTGCTGCCTCAGAATAAGTACACTCTTGAGATAAAAAGCCATACCTGGATTGATAATTAATGTAGGATAAATAGGAGTTAAAAAGAAACCTTTTATACCTCAACATTTTGGTGCCGTTGCCGGGGAGAGTGTATCTATTTAGAAAGAGTGATGTATGTTTGATTTTCTCTGCTAAGGAAGAACTGGGTATTAAAAATGGAAGGTAAGAACCTATGTAATGAACAAGGAACATGCTCGTTCAATTGCCCACTTCATAGTAGAACTACATAGAAGTTTAAAGTAGTAATGAATGCTTGTGTTTTTTTGAATGACTAGAAAATCTAAACAAAACAAAATTCCTCCCAGACCTGAAAAACCTAAGGGACCAGTGACCCTTGGGAAAAAAACCTTTATCGACAATATCATTAAGAAAGCTAAATCTCAGCCATCAATAGGCCCTAGAAAAATTTCTTCTAGCTCCCTTCGAGCCACAGAATCACCATCTGTAGCTTTTTCTGAGGTGCATAGACAAACATAAGAGACTGAGCAAGATTCCCAAGAAATTGAGAATTCTTGCTGAATTTCTTTACAAGAAGGGAACTCTAGTAATATCCATGAAGGAGGAGGAGAAACAAGGGAAATAGAAGAACCAAGATCCCCTTTTGAAGTAATCCAAACACTAAGTAGCCCAGATAAGGGAAGTGCTATCAAAATCATCCAAAACAAAGCTGAAGAACCAAAATACCCTCAGATAATAGTTCAGCAAGGGACACTCATTATCCCGGACCAAGGAAGTGTTGTTAAGGTCATCCCTACTCCTTCTAGTCAGCCTAGGAATAATTCCCTAGAAATCCCAGAAGGATATTGGCACATATTTGATCAAATGGCCCAGAACCAGCAACCACCCCAAACTTCCACACTGCAATATCCCATTGTGGACACTGCAGTTAATGCACCTATGAAGGCCATTTCTCTCCAACATATTCCTACATTCCATGGCTTAACATCGAAATATCTAGATGCATTTCTGTTTGAATTCGATGTATTATGCAGGGGGTATGATTATACCACCGATCCCCAAAAACTAAAATTATTCCCTTCCACATTAAAAGGAGTAGCTCTATGATCGTTTATGGGGTTAGGTGGAGGTGTTATAAATGACTGGGATCAGATGAAAGCTGCTTTTCTAAAGAAATATCAGGATTATTATAGGTCCAGGGAATTAAAGGATGAAATATTTCAGATGACAGCAAAACCTAATGAAACATTGGAGTAACATGTAGAACGCTTTCAATACAACCTCCAGAGATCACCTTATGCATCTTTACCCTTACCTGATAATGTGTTAAAAACTACATTAATTAAAGGGATGAAGGAAAAATGGGTTGAATCATTAAACATCATGGGAAAAGGTGACATATATCAGGAAAATTTTACTGAAATTATTAATTTATGTATCAAGAGTTCGAGAGGCAGCACAAGACTAAAACTAGCAGAATGTGACATGATCACAAGGGATAGCAAGACCTCCGGTGGAGGTATAACCCACACAGAAATTGGAAATCTACTAGAAGATTTCAAAACTGATATTCTAGGGACTCTGACAATGCAACTCGATATCATGCAAGCTAAACAAAAGCAAGTAGAAGCAGAAAAAATTTGGCAATATTCTGCCCTAGATGCAGAAAGAAACACAACCATAAAGAGTGCTTGCTGGATACAGTCCAAGTCTGTGCCATCTGCATGAAAGATCACTCCACAGAAAGTTTCCCCTCACTCTTGGGATTGAAATCAGTCTACAAAGAAGCAGAAGAAGAAACAGAAATGGTATGCCTACTCAATCAGTGCCGTCAATGGCAGCCACAACAAACAAGTATGCCCATTGATCCATCCTCTTCTTTTTAGTCTCCTCGGTATAATGCTCAACAATATAATGAAATGTGGCAAAATCAACCACCCTTCCCCAGTTGGTCACAGCATCCATTTCCTACACCACCATGACCAAATCAAACAAATCAAACAAATTGGCCAAACTTTCCTTACTGTCCACCATTTTGGCAAAATAATACATATCCGACACAATGGTCCCCCTCCACGTCACAGAGTCAGACCTGGTAGTTGAGCTGGCAAAGATTTATGAATCAACCAGCTAGAATGATTCCTCTCCCTCCACCTACACTGCCAACACCATATACACTGCAAAAAATCCCCAGGCCAACTTAAGACCACAAATCCTAGCCCAACCCAACCCAAACCCTAATAATAGGCTGGTTCAATCTGTTCAAATAAGCGAAGCACCAGAACTAGAAACCGAGTTAAGGGAGTGCAACAACCTTCAACTAAGGTCTGGGCGCATAATATAATCATATGGAGACAAAAATGTTCAAATTGAAAATCCATTACCTTCAGAACAAACATTGCAAAAGGAGAATGTGGTTAGACAACAAAATCATGAGCAAGCAACTACCTCTTCTCCACCATTCCCGGAACGACTAATCATACCTCGTCCAATAGAACATCCTAATTTTGATCTTCTGGGAGAACTGAAAAATTTGTGTATAAAAATCCCACTCCTTCAAGCTATCCAAGATATTCCCATTTATGCAAAGAACATCAAAGAACTATGTATAAGAAAACCAAAGAGGAGAACAAAAACTAACCCAACTGTCCAAGTAGTCCGCACTCTATTTGACTTACTATCAGGAAGAGAAGCACCTGTAAAGTATGAGGACATAGGAAATCCTATAGTTACGGTGCAAATCAATGGAAAATCATTTCCAAATGCCTTGGTTGATTTGGGAGCTGCAATCAATATCCTAACAACCACCACTTGTCAAAAACTTGGCATTACATCATTAGATCCAAAAACAACCTTATTGGAATTGGATGACTGATCGGCAGTCAAGCCAGAAGGCACACTACATGATGTAATGGTATCTGTAGACTCCTAGGAATACTTTGCTAACTTCCTAATTATTAACCCCAAAAACCAGCTAGATGGACACCCTTTAATCTTAGGTAGACCTTGGCTGGCAACTGTTGATGCTTACATTGGCTGCCGACAAGGCAGCATGACTATAACTAGAGGGAGTTATGTCAAGAATTTAGCCTTATACCCTCCAGCACAGCCAAGCCTAATGATAATAAAAGCAAAGAAACAACCTGTATCATACCTCATAGAAAACATTAGATCACCATTAACCATAGAAGATGCCCTTGACTTTAAATACCAAAGAGAGGATGATATCATTAACAGTTTCATTAACCAACCAAAAACCAGATCCCATTCGCAATGTCACATGATCAAGGAAGCATTTGATAATGAAGAAGAAGAAGATCCCTTGAAAGTCATTCAAGATCAATCAATACCTACCACTTATGTTTACAATAGAAAAACTATAGAAATTGAGCCAGGAAAAACTCTAAACATTAACAAAAATTTGACTGCTGAACAAGAAGAGAAGATGGTCCAACTACTGAAAAAATACAAGGGAGATTTTGCATGGGATTACCCAAACATGAAAGGACTTGATCCCAAATTATGTACACACCACATTTATACAGAAAAATATGCTAGACCATTCGCCAACCCCAACGAAGATTAAACCCTCATCTTAAGGATATTGTGAAAGCTGAAATACAAAAACTTTTGGATGTAAACTTTATTTATCCAATATCTGATAGCAAGTGGGTCTCTCCACTAGCAGTGGTGTCAAAGAAGAATGGAAAGTGGTGGATATGTGTAGACTATAGAGAAATAAACAAAGCAACCCAGAAAGACCACATTCCCCTTCCTTTCATTGATCAGGTATTAGATACATTAGCAGGAAAGAAATTCTTTTCTTTCTTAGATGGCTTCAGTGGATACAATCAGATTCAGATTGCCCCTGAAGACCAAGAAAAGACTACTTTTACCTGTCCTTGGGGAACATTTTCTTACAGATTTTTACCCTTTGGCCTATGCAATGCCCCTGCTACATTTCAGAGGGAAATTCTTAGCATTTTTTTTAGATTTAATAAATGAAGCGCTCGAAGTATATATGGATGATTTCACACCTTATGGAGATGATTTTGTGCCAGCATTAGAAACATTGGAAAAGGTGCTACAAAGGTGTATTTCCACCAGGCTCTGCTTAAGCCATGAAAAGTGTCACATGATGATGACCGAGGGACTCATCTTAGGTCATTATATCTTAGCAACTGGAATGCAAGTAGATCCAGCTAAAATTAAGATAATTTTGTTAATACCTACTCCTACCACACAAACAGAGGTACGTGGCTTTCTAGGATTTTATGGTTATTATAGAAGATTCATAAAGCATTATTCTCAAATATCTACACCTCTATACGCACTAACAGGGAATGTTGATTTTATTTGGACAGATAAATGTGACCATGCTTTTGAGGACCTGAAAAAGCTTGTATCAACAGCCCCAGTTCTAAGGGGCCCAAATTGGGATTTGCCATTCCAAATTTCATCTGATGCCTCAGACACAGCTATTGGAGAAGTCCTTGGGTAGGAAGAAGATAAAAAACCATATGAAATTTATTATATTATCAAGAATCTATCTCCTACTGAATTAAATTATACTGTGACTGAGAAAGAATTTTTAGCTGTAATACATGCTCTAAATAAATTTAGACATTATATAACTGGGTATCCTGTAGTTTTATATACAGATCACTCTGAAATAAAATTTTTAGCAAACAAACCTGTTACAAATGGTAGAGTAACAAGATGGTTGATTCTATTGCAAGAATTTGACATCACAATAAAGGACTGACCTAGAAAAGAGAATCATGTAGCTGATTTTCTCTCATGAATGTCAAAACCAACAGATGTAGCAGCAGTTGAAGATCAGTTTCCAGATGAACATTTGTTTGTTGTTACTGCCAGAACCCCATGGTATGCTGATGTTGAAAATTATTTAGCAGTAGGTAAATTACCTAAGCATCTAATGCCCAATGAACGAAAATAGATACTACAGCGTAGTACCCAATTCTCTTGGATTGGGGGCTACCTGTTTCATACAAGAGCAGATATGCACATCAAACGATGCATCCAAGAAGACAAAATATTTGACATCCTAAAAGCATGCCATGACAGGCCATGTGGCAAACATTTTGTAGATCACAGGACTGGTCAGAAGGTTTTACAAATAGAATATTACTGGCTTACAATTTTTAAAGATGCTAAAAATTTTGTACAAGCCTGTGATAGTTGCCAAAGGGAAGGACGCCCTAGACAGTCTGATGAAATGCCTTTGAATCCAAAGTTAATAATCAATCCATTTGAGCGTTGGGCACTCGATTTTGTTGGTCCTATTAACCCACCATCAAATCAAAAAACATACATACTAGTTGCAACAGAGTATGTTACTAAATGGGTTGAAGCAGAGGCACTTCCAAGAGCTATAGAGGACTCTGTAATACAGTTCCTTTTCCAAATATTTATGCGATATGGCCTCCCAAGGGATATAATTGCAGATGGAGGACTGCAATTTGTAGGTAATAAAATCACTGCAACATTAAAAAATTACCACATTCAGCACAAAATTACAACCCCATACCACCCTCAGGCAAATGGCCAAGTAGAGAGCACGAATAAGGTGATAGAAGCAATACTTACAAAAACAGTTGCATCACACCGACGTGACTGGGATTCAAGATTGCCGGAAGCCTTGTGGGCATACCAAACAACATGGAGAAATACCACTGGGTATTCACCATATCAATTAGTATTTGGAAAAGAACCCATATTTCTAATAGAATTTGAAATTCAAACATTAAGAATAGCCCAGGAGGTGGGTTTGAATTTAAATGAGACCCAGGTCAGAAGATTACAACAAATCAACGAGTTAGATGAAATTAGGCTCTTCGCCCTCCAACACACTGCATTAATTCAACAACAGAGAGTAAAATGGCACGATTCCGTCATTAAAAAGAAAATCTTCCACAAAGGAGATTGGGCACTCCTATATGACTCCAGGTTTCAAGATTTCCCTGGAAAACTCCAGACATGATGGCTTGGACCTTATGAGATATAGAAATTCCATGACAATGGCACCATTACGTTAACTACCATTGATGGATCTAGACATTCTTTCAAAGCAAACGGTCATCGAGTACGACTTTACCACAAACCGCTTAATCGAGAATCCTTTTACCAGCAATTACGAGGAGATTATACTATGAATATTCTTGCTGAGGAAGATAACTCCTCCTCAGCATTCATTCATTGAACAATTCCTTTATTTTTGAAATTTGTACATAAGCTTTTCTTTTGATTTTTCTTGTATAAACTGTTTTTTTGTATAGATTTTATTTTTCGTGCTATTCTTCTTAAAGAACAACTATTTTTCCTCTTAAGGAACAACAGCCATTCCTCTTAAAAGGAACAACAATCTTGTGTGCCTTTATTTTTCGTGTTGTTCTTCTTAAGGAACAGTGATTGTTCCTCTTAAGGAACAACAACCATTCCTCTTAAAACAAACAACAATCTTGTGTGCCTTTATTTTTCTTGTTGTTCCTCTTAAGGAACAACTGATGTTCCTCTTAAGGAACAACAACCATTCCTCTTAAGGAATAGCACGTCTGCGTGTTCATATTTTTGATGTTCCTTTTGAAAAGGAACATCATTTCCACCGATTGTTTTTGCTGTTCCTTTTAAAAAAAGTAACAACATTTCCGCCGATTGTTTTTGCTGTTCCTTTTAAAAGCAACAAATTTCCGCCAATTGTCTTTGCTGTTCCCTTTAAAAGGAACAATCCCTTCGCTATTATTTTTCACTTTTTGTTGTTCCTTCTAAGGAACAACAGTTTCGATTTGGAGTGTTTTTTTAAGCTGTTCCACCAAAGGATCAACATTTCTTGTTTGTTTTATCTATTGTTCCGCTTAAGGAACAGCTGTTGTTCCTCTTAAAAGAAAAAAATCTTGTGTGTTTTTATATTTTTGTTGTTCCTCTTAAAGGAACTGTAGTTTTGCATGAAAATGTTCTTTCTTCTATTCATCTTAAGGAACAACAACTGTTCTGTCTAAGGAACAACACTTTTTTAGTGCATTTTTCTTTTTTTTAGAATAACATTTTGAGAATTTTTGTGAATTCTTCATGATCCTTTTAAGGAAAATATACAAATTTATGCAGGGACACAAAAATTAGAGGTTACTGGAATCAAAATATCAAGCAGAAATTGTAGTCTTTAAAGAAATTGCTATGTATTGATAAGAAAAAAAGGAAAGGACACAACTATCTATATCACTTTGATGTCTTTATTTTCACTAAAACTAATTTCATTGATTATTTTCATCATGTTGGTTCTTCCCTAATCCTCATAATTCTCTTTGACTTTTATTATTGAATAAGAATACGAAGACTTCTTCCACCATCCCTACTCTTAAAGAGTGTTGAGCCATCCTTTATACATAAATAGGCAAGTGCTATATAAAAGAAAAAGAAAAGAAAAAAATATATCTATATGATTACGAACAATTCTATGATATGTCAGATGGAGGATAGGGGTTATCATCAAAAGCCAACCTACCATGATCATAAGGAAGTAGTGAAGTGGCATTCCCATTATGGCCACCACACCAGGGATATGATCCAATGGGCAACTCAGAAAAATAAAAAGTCCTTGGAACAGGAGGTCTCATCACGAGCCGACCTGCCCACCTTTCACTCCTTCCTGGTGAATGGCATGGTGATTCATCTGGTTCCCAATCCAACACAATGACCTCCATCATGACATCACAAAGCACTTTCCTAGGCATATATAAAGGATTATGGTTCCAAGGGTGAAAAAACAACTTTGTCAAGGTTATAGACACCTGTGGGAAACAGAGCTCTGCTGATGGTATTGGAGTCATATTTTTCACAAATCGATAGCAATTATAAACCCTTTTCTTATATCTTTATCTTAATTTCAAATGAGATTATGCTCCTAAACCCCTTTGTTGAACCTCTTATACATGAAATATTGTTTCTAAATCAGTCATAATGGTTTAAGTGGATAATGACCACATAAGCACTTTTATTTATGTCAGTTGTCCTTTTCCTATTTGTGAATCATTACATAGCATTTCCATATCTATTCCCGATTTCATAATATGCCTCGATTTCAATAATTCGATAATTTTTTGATCATGTCATGAATATGTACGACTGCTATCCCGTACGCTGCTCCTCCATTTTCCGGTCGAGGGTGACCTAACATATTTCAGGGGGGCACAGGTGACTTCCAAAATACGCCTGCATACGGGTCAATTCCTTATTTTCATCAGATCCTGGAAATAGAAAGTTTAACGGTATTTTTCGATATGCACGGGGTGCTGTTCCATTACCATTTTTGTGTATTATTGTGAAAAATTAACATTGTACAGGGCCTAGATGAAATGAGAGGGCGAGCAGTATGTAGTGAACCTCAAGTACTAACAGTTTCCGATGCTACACGAGAAATTTTGGAGAGAGCAGGGTGGATTACCTACCTTACACGACTGCAGCAGCCCCGTGAAACTGTGGCCATCGAATTTTTGCAGAACTTGCAGGAGGACCATTCCATAGTAAGAGGAAGGAAAATAACAGTGACAGATACAGTAATTGCTAAGGTGTCCGGTCTACCAGCAGTTGGACCTGTATGGACCCATAAAATATTGAGACTTCAAGAGACCATGAACATCTTTTGGGACGAAGGACAAACACTGACCGTCAAAGGAAAAGGGGTCTAGCCAGCAACTTTGGGGGAACCATAGACAGAACTGGCTAGAGTAGTGCAAAGCTACATTACATGCGACAGAAGAAAGGATGTGGTAAGACCACGCCACCTCAAATTATTAGCAGTAATAAAACATAAATGTGTTGTGAATTTTCTTGCATATTTAAATTTTTTACTACATGACGCTGCTTGGAGCATAAGGAAATCTTGTCATATAGGGATGGTAGTAAGCCACCATTGTTTAATTCGATTAATAGTTAGTTACAGTCTTTCTCAGCAACAAACTAGTTGGGAAGAGTTGTTATTTTCGATAGATGGGGGAACAACCTTACCTACCCCGAAACGAAAATGAATCACCAGCATAGAAAACAGACCTCTAAAATGCAAACAGTCCTCCAGATTAAGAAGAAGAAGGGGAATGTTGGGAAAACTCCAGAGTAGCAGTTGCCAACCCTTAGAATTACCTAGTTCTAGAGATGAGCAACCCCCGCAACTAGAAGGAGGAGAAAATCAAGAAGAGGAAGAAACTAATCGAACCAGTGAAGAAGAAAGAGAGGAAGTGGAACCTCCCGTAACCTCTAGCGCAAGTCCACCATAGATTCCATTGCAGGAGGATGAATGTTGGGCCGTGGATACGACCACTTTTTAACACTTACTTCATCCACTTTTACTCTTGTTTATCATGTCATTTATTATAATTTATCATATAAATCCATCTTATAATGATTTATGCTCTTATGGATGAATAATTACTTCTTCTCCTTTATTTTTAATAAATTGATTATTATTATGCATAATTTTATCAATGATGGTTTATTAATATCATTTACCATTTTAGCCTCCAAGATATTTCCTAAATTACAGATTTGATTTCCAAATCATCATGAGATATTCCAACTCAGAAATCCGCTGGAATAAGAAGTGACAGTTTTGATGTTAAGATTCTAGGTAAATGAAGAAGAATATGAAAAATCTGGAACATGGGTTTTGTCCAGAACAGGCCCAATTAACTTTTTCTAAAAATGGTCTGCCCAAATTTGGCCTGTATTAAGAGAAACGTAGGGTTCTTTGAGCATCATTTTCTCAGATTCGTTGTTGCGGCCATCCTCCAAATCTCAGCTGCAAAGCCAAATTCGACTTGCTGTTGTTGAAAGATGGATGGAAATCTATTTTCTTGCTGATCAATTGGTTGGGAACAATCCAATATTGTTATGGGAGATCCTACTTTCTATTTAATCTCTCCTCCTTCTGATTATAAAAGGGGAAGCATGTATTGCTGTTGGGGAGACTTTTTTGGTTGTAATTTGTAGAATTGTGCATCGACTCTTGTTAAGAGAGTACGAGGTGTTTGTAAACATTATTCATGCCTGATTAATAAAAGAGTTCGTTCTTGTTCCATTTCTCAAACGCTGGAGTAAAGTGCAGCAGCGTTTCACCGGTGGCTGAGGGCCCAGCGTTGGTGGAATCGTTCTGCTGTTTGTAGTTCTATCCTTTAATTATTGTTGTGTGATAATCATGTTTGGTTTCATTACGATTGAAGAGTTAATTATTTTTGAACTGCTTATTGGTATTGATGTGTTATATTAACGAATTGCGTTGCTGTTTCTTTATGATTTAACAAGAATATCAACACTGTATAATTTATCTTGTTAATACCTTAACGGAGCTTCACTGTTCTATTTTCATTATGGTTTCATTCCACTTGCTGTTTCATTTGATTGATATTCATTACAGATTATTGTTCAATAGGATTTGTTATTCGATTCTTTTAATTACAGTTTGTTGTCCATTTACATTGCTGTTCATTTCAATTGATTAATTGCAAAGAGTTTGGTTTTGAGAGCTCTCCTAGTTTCCTTTCATTAGTAGCTTTTAGTTAAATTTCTATTTCTTTTTAATTTCTTTCAAGCAAGACTGTTAACTATAGAGAACATTGGTTATTGCTTCCTCGTTCCCAGATTGATGGTCTTGTTCCAGTTTGATTTCAATTGCATCAATTGAGTTTGCTTTCATTTCGATTGTTTTAAGATCACCAACTGTAGAGGACAGAGGTTATTGCTCCCAAGTCCCCAGATTGGTTATCTTGCATCGATTTCTAAGGGAAAGAGTTATTGCTACTGTATCCCTGATCGATGTTCTGCAAGATTGATGTAGTTTAATCTTTCCATTCATGTCACTGTAAGTAGATTTATTTACAAGCATTTGTTACTTTTGTATTTGTTATTTTGTACTACATCTTCACACCATTGCTCTTGGATGAATTGCAGCCTCAGATAGAGTACACTCTTGAAATAAAAATTCGCTCCTGGATTGATAATTAATGTGAGATAAATAGGTGTTAAAAGATACCTTTTTATGCCTCGACATTTTGGCGCCGTTGTCGGGGAGAGTGTATGCTATTTAGAAGGAGTGATGCACATTTGACCTTTTTTCTGCTTGGGGAGAATTGGGTTTTAAATATGGAAGGTAAGAACCTGCGCACCGAGCAAGGAACATACTTGCTCACTGCCCGCTTCACAGCAGAATTGGGTAAATTTTTTTTTTTTTTTCCTTAGGTAGGAATGAAGGCTTGTTGTTTTAAATGACTAGAAAATCTAAACAAGACAAAATTCCTCCCAAATCTGAAAAACCTAAGGCACTGGTGACCCTTGGGAGAAGGACCTTTATCGATGAAATTCTTAAGAAAACTGAATCTCAGCCATCAGTAGGACCTAAGAAAGTTATTTCTAGACAACCTACTACTTCCCTTCGGGCCACAGAGTCACCATCTGTAGCCTTTGCTGAAGTACATAGCCAAACAGAAGAGACTGAACAAGATTCTCAAGAAATTGAGAATTTTTGCCCAATTTGTTTTTACAAGAAGGGAAGTTGGCTTCTCATACCCTACTATTTATCAACATGCATTTTTCAAATTTGGGTATGTATAGAGGCCTTATTTTGGAAATGGCTCCACTGGAAATACTCTTATATATAATCATTTTCAATATTCAAAGAAGAGTAGATTAGTGGAGAAAATAAAATAAATAAGGAAATAAACATATTTTTTATTATTATTTTATTTTTGTAAAAATAGTTGTTTCTTTTGTTGGAACACGCTGTGGAAGTCAACATTGATGATAAATATTCTAACTTATTTGTGTATGTAGATGAATTATATTTTAAACAACAATTATACAAACACTTCTATTCATTTTTATCATCAATATGGAAAAATTGTTTGAATATCATTTTTTTAGCTTGCGGGCTAGATGAAATTCCTGAAAACACAGTTGGGACAGTCATGTTTTGGGGGACAAAAATTGAATATTTTTAAAATCTGTTTCAGTCCTAAGGATCCTTTGATGTCTACTTTCTAACCCAATTTAAATCACTCAATTTAGATTTGAAACGAGAAAGTTAGAACCAAAACATTGACAGGGTGTCTAGTAGGTAGCTCAATAACAGAGTTGGGACAGTCAGTTTTTGGAGGCGTAAATGATTATATTTTTAAAACCTGTTTCTATGGTACATTCCTCTATGAATTTAGTTTATAATTAAATTTTAATCACTCAATTTCAATTTCGTATGAGGAATTTATGACCAAAATACTGACTGCCTATCATAAATCAGCACCCTTGAAACTCTGTTTTATCGGCTGTTCCTTAACATATTTGATCCATCAATTCTTCTTGTCTTCAAAACATGTTTCTATTGGAGATCAATAAATGAATCTAATTTAATCTCCAATTTGAATTGGTTCAATCCGCCATCAAACGAAAAATTTATGCTTTAAATACCAACTGTTGGTCTGAACTGGAAAATCGAAAATGACTCTATGATGCAGGTTGTTCTAAGAAAATTTAACATTCCATTACATAGAATTTTTAAAACCTGTTTCTATTGGAGATAAAAATTTGAATTAGCTCTCATTTGGATTTGGAATCACTCGAATCGGACGAAAAAAAAAGAATTTATGATTAAAACACTGCTGGTTAGTATAGTCAACCACTGCTCTCTCGCAGGTAAAAAATATAATTTGTTTTATTTTTCCGTGGATTTGTTCTATAGAGTAACTACTTGTTAGTTTTTTGCATAATTCTTGGATTAAGGGAGCTTGATCACCTCTCTTTCTCCATGATTTAATGTTTTATTGCAGGTAGACACTCGTTTTTTGCAGGTCTCAGGAAAACAAAAAAGATCAATTTATGGACGAGTGATTCTTGAAAGAAATTTTAGTAAAACAAGAGCATTTCATCCAGTTAATTACCTAACAAATTCATAATAGAAGAAATGAAGAATTTTTTCCCATTTGAAGATTCATGCCACTGCTGCCAAACATTTTTCAAAAGATCATTTTTTTCCATTAATAGATTTGATATTCTCTTAGAAATAACATCATAGCTGTTGTAACTTAATAAAGTGTTGTTTCTTTTCTGATTTCTTTTATGTTTTTGTGTTTCAGGTGTTGATCCCTCCAAATTATAGTTTCCGCTCCATTTGCAATTAAACAATAAGGACCCCACCATGCAAGCTTCACTTACAGAAGACAATTCTTCAGTGGCACCAATTCTGTAAAAAAAATTACTTTTTCTTGAAACCTGTACATAAACTTTCCTTTCTATTTGATTGGATTTGTTTGGCAATGGATTGCATATTAGCTTTGTTTTTTTTTTCTCTCTTTTTTCCTTTTTACATGTTTATATTTGTTTGTTGTTTCTCTTAAATGACAGTTATTGTTCCTCTTAAGGAACAACAGTTGTTCCTCTTAAGAAACAATATGTTTGTGTGTTTATTTTTTGTTGTTTCTTCCAAAATGAATAACATTTTCGCTCATTAGTTTTGCTATTCTTTAAAAAAAAAAAAAAACAACATTTTTTTGCATGATTTCGATGTTCCCTTCGAAAGGAACAGCACCACTCAGTTTTGTTGTTCCTTTCAAAAGGAACAACACCGCTCGTTTTTGTTGTTCCTTTCTAAAGGAACATCAGTTTGCTGTTCCTTTCAAAAGGAATAGCACTGACTGTTCTTGTTGTTCCTTTTCAAAGAAACAACATTTTCGCTCACTTTTCTTGCTGTTCCTTTCCAAAGGAACAACATTTTCGCAGATTGTTTTTGTTGTTCCTTTCCAAAGGAACAACACTTTTTGAGTGCATTTTTCTTGTTTTTTTTAAACTTTTTTGAATTTTTCATGAATTTTTGAAAGGCAAACATACAATTTATAAAAATCATATAAATTAGAGCTTACTGTAATCAGAAAATCAAAAGAAATTGTTATTTTTAAGGAAGTTGTTTAGTAATGATAAGAAAAAGGGAAAAGGGACATAATTAATAACATGATTTTGTTGTCTTATTACCACTAAATTCATATGATCGATTATATTTATCATGTTGGTTCTTTCCCATATTTTATAACTTTCTTTGATTTTTACTTATGGAATAGGAACAAAGGCATATTCTTTTCTATTGAGTTGTTCAGACTTCTTCCACCATCACTACTCTTAAGGAGTGTTGAGCCATCCCTTATGATTAACTGAGGAAAAGTGTTGTGTAAAAGAAAAGAAGAAAAAAATATTTATATATTTCATTAATAATAATTTTGCAGATGGAGGATAGGCGTCTCACCAAGAGCCAGCCTACCGTGATCATAGGGAAGGCAGTGAAGTGGCATTCCCATTATGGCCACCAAACCAGGGAAATGGTCCAACAGACAATTGAAAAAATCAAGAAGTCCTTGGAACAGGGGGTCTCATCAGGAGCCGACCTGCCCACCTTTCACTTCTTCTCGGTGAACGACATTGTGGTTTATCTGGTCACCAAGCCAGCACAATGGCCTCCGTCATGATATTCAATAAAAAGCACTTCCTCAGCATACGTAAAGGACAATGGTTCCATGGGTAAGAAAGCAACTCTGTCAAGGTTATGGACACCTGTGGGCAGCAGAGCTCTGCTGATAGTATTGGAGTCAAACTTATACACATCAATAGTTATATTTAACCCTTTTCCTATATCTTTATTTAAATGTCAAATGAAAATATGAATCCCTTACCTCCGAACCTATTATACATGAAAATCTTCATAAATCGATCACATTAGTTTAAGTGCGTAATAAACGCATTTGCACTTATGTCTATCTTAAGTTGTCCCTTCTCCTTATCCTTGAATCATTACAAAATGCTTATATATCTATTTACGATTTATCACATGCATGGATTTTAGTAAATGCTATAATTTCATTGATTGTATCATAAGTATGTATGCCTTTCCATGCTGTACAATTGCTGTACAGTATGCTGCTCTTCTATTTTGCTGATTTTCCACAATATTGATACTGCATTTTTACATAATTTTTATTTTGCTTGAACTTTTTTTGCATGCATCTTATCTGTTGCCATTCCAAACTGAAACTGTGGATTCAAGAAAATTGCATACAGAATTGTGATTTGTTTATAGGAGCACAACAAATATGGGGGAAAATTCTATCCGCAGCATGATCACTATTGCAACTAAACAACAAAGGCTTGCGAATGCACACAATTCTTCAGACATGATGTGCTTGCATAGCTTCTACCTTTTGCATCACTTTCATTATTCGCTCAGCTTACATCAGCTTCAACAAAGGCCAATCCTTACATGTCATTTCATTTTTTCAGAGGTAACACTTGAGGTAAAATAGCATAATTTTTTAATTTATTATGAATTTAGGAGAATTTCATGAAAATCCATTGAGCATTATTTATCATCATTCATTCTACATCTTTACCACTTCCCATTTTTTAGACACGTCTCATCTTTCAGTTTGGGGAAGTGTTGATTTATTTCATTTATTTCTTGTGACCATGTCCATAATATTCTTTATCATCCATGGATATTCTTATTCGTTCTCAACACCTCCCTTATTCCATTACAGATTGTTGTTCAATAGGATTTTTTATTCGATTCTTTTAATTATAGTTTTTTGTCCATTTACATTGTTGTTCATTTCAATTGATTAATTGCAAAGAGTTTGGTTTTGAGAGCTCTCCTAGTTTCCTTTCATTAGCAGCTTTTAGTTCAATTTTTATTTCTTTTTAATTTCTTTTAAGCAAGACTGTTAACTGTAGAGAACATTGGTTATTGCTTCCTCGTTCCCAGATTTATGGTCTTGTTCCAGTTTGATTTCAATTGCATCAATTGAGTTTGCTTTCATTTCGATTTTTTTAAGATCACCAACTGTAGAGGACAGAGGTTATTGCTCCCAAGTCCCCAGATTGGTTATCTTGCATCGATTTCTAAGGGAAAGAGTTATTACTACTGTATCCCTGATCGATGTTCTGCAAGATTGATGTAGTTTAATCTTTCCATTCATGTCACTGTAAGTAGATTTCTTTACAAGCATTTGTTACTTTTGTATTTTTTATTTTTTACTACATATTCACAGTAATTCTCTTGGATGAATTGCAGCCTCAGACAGAGTACACTCTTGAAATAAAAATTCGCTCCTGGATTGATAATTAATGTGAGATAAATAGTTGTTAAAAGATACCTTTTTATGCCTCGACAACGAATTGGCCCAAATTTTGGCCAATATGTGTGAGTATATGCAACCCCAGAGCCCGCTCAACCTTAATATTGAGGCAAAGAAATCATAGGAACATTCTGTCCACAGCAAGGATACATCCAAGGAAATGCAAGACGAGGAGGAGGCAGAAGCAGAATCCCCTCAGGAAACAGCAGATCAAACTAGGGTTTCCTCCCCTGAGGAACCTAGTCAGGATAACTCGAACACTGAAGAAGTGTTCCAAACAGAGAATGTGGAAACAAGCCAGGACAAGGGCATAGTCCCTGAAGAAGAAAACCCAACTGAGCAGCCAAATCCAGAAAAGGAAACAACCGTTCCTCCCAAGAAAAATAAGAAGAATAAAAATGAAATTAAGCAGCTACGGAAGGAACAACAAAAGCTGCTAAAATTAGTAAAACAACTCAGACAAAAGATAAGGGTTCTAAAAAGGGGGCAAAGTCTCTAAAATAACCCCAAAAACGGGGGATGCAGCCATCCAAACAGAACCCCATAATACAAGGGCCATGGAGACTCAAACTGAGCCCATATTAATTTAGGATATCAAGGAACAACAGGGATTTGTTACAAATGCAATTGCCCAAACTGAAAATTTACAAGTCTGTAATAAAGATGTTCGGACCGAGGCACTATCCTCTAGCAGTATGGCCAACCAGACATTTTGCAATAAAGAGAAATAGATTGTAGGAACTCGATATTGTAATAAGAAAACCCAGGTAGATCTTCAACCCAAAAGTGTTTTGATAAACAATGACCCTGGTATAGAAAAACTCTGAGAAGATCTGGCACAGGCTCAGTGAACTGGAGAAAATCTCGAAGAAGAGACTGTTCCTAGGAAGAAATACCAAGAGTTACAGCAGCAATTAAGGGACATCAATGCATCAGAGGTAGAAGCCTTCGATAAATGTCGGAAGGCAGAAGAAAAAGTTGAAGAGGTAAGGAATAGACTACAAACAGTCAGGAACCAAATGGATACTTTCTGTTCTCTATATACAGATGTTCTAGCATGTAGGTCCCCTGCCAAAAATTATGCCTTGTTTTTGTTAGAAAGATATTTGTAGTTAAAAATTAAAGTTGTTAAGGCAGGAAAACCTATAGAATTAAAAACTATAGATGATTTTATAAACTGCTGCAAACTCTATGGAGTAAAAGTTCAGTGCCTAGTCTATGAATTTTATTTGCACAGTTTTATATTGGAAAGGGAAATGAATACAAATCCCAGTCCTTTTGTGGGTGATGTACAATATCAAGCATTCATTTAATTTGCTGTTAACCAGTTAAAATGGCTCAAGGGCTATAGCACTTTTCAGAGACAAGAAAATGGGTTAGACCTTTGGGTTAGGGATGAACCGAGACACCCATTACAATTATGGGCTAGGAAGAAAAGCTTAATGACAAAGGAGGGTGTGATCCAGACATTGGGACCCATCCACAAAGCAATCATCCTGGATGGGGTAAAATATTTTCTGTCCATCAGAGACCAGGCCATAGTAGCAGCTAAACTCAGATGGAAGATTTCCAATCGGAATATTCAAGACAGAGAGCCATTCAATTATAAAAATTTTGAGTTAGCTGCCAACTGCCTGGTTATCTATAGTAACCTCATCTTGAGGGAAGGACCATATTGGTTAGGTTGTAGATTTCAGAGCCCTATTGTTTGGTATCCTGCAGCAGACTATAAGGCCAAATATGGATTACCTGAAGGGCAGATAAGGCATATTTTTGAAGTTTTAGTTGCAAATCATGGTTTTAGACCACCTAATGAAAAACCCTCTCCAGCCTATTCGCTAGCTGCTTTACATGTAAACTATGGTTATCATTAGGACATGAAAAATGGTAAGCAAGGGGGTGTGTTGAGCATTGGAAAAGGTATGAATTTTCCATGTATTTCTTTATCTTTTTCCTTTTATCATAACTCCTTTATATTCTATAATTGTTACACCATTTTTTGGTCGTCTAACCTTTCATCATTAGATGGACCCAAGTACACCATGTAAGATCAGTTTTACCATAAGTAAAACTACTTTCACTATGTTAAAATAGGAAACCCCAGAAGGAAATATTAAACAAACCTATATTTGTTTGATTTTCCTCATGGAATAATTAATTAAACCATAATTTAATTATTATTCCCAGTCATGTTTAACCCAAAAACAAAGAAATTAATTAGATAAACCTTTATTTATCTAATTATTTTCTAGGAATAATTATTTAAATCTTATTTAGATAATATTCCTTGTTAAATATGACCAAATCACCCACAAATAATTAAATAAATCATTATTTATTTGATTATCTTCCAACCACTTCCTTAAAAAGATAAATAAATCATTTATTTATTTATTTTTCACTAATCAAGGGATTTGACCCAAGTCAAACACCCTTTCTCTCCAACAAATATAATAAAATATTCCATAAAAGGTGGATCTAGATTTGGTTAACATTATTTTAATCATGCACCAAGATCTAGAATGACCCAATATTTTGTTATAAATAGGAGGGTTTCCCCTTCATTCTTCACCTTTTGTTGCCTATTAGATCACTCTGGATCTATACACTTGGTCTCATTTCTGCCATTTTGCTCCCATTGAGCTCTACCTTCTACATTGGGTTTTCTACATCTACAAGAGAGAGAAAGCTTAGATCTGAAGTGCTGAGGACTACAAAGAACCCATCCCATCGAGGAGATCTGGATACACCTTCTTGTTTCCTCCCAGGTGCCCTGTAATATAAAAATTCATTCAAAAATCGTGTTCTTGTCTTGTCCGTTGGATGCATGGAGCAAACTCTTTACTTTACTGCTTAATGTCTTTCCATTTATAGATCTGTTTGTTGCAGCATTTTAACTACTAATCGCAGATCTGAAGATGTTTGGCAGCCTCTATCGTTGTTAGGGCTATTAGTTATGCGTAGCTAAAGTGGTTCTTTTTCGTACACTTCGACGAAGAATTCATACTAACAAATGGCGACTCCACACGGGTTTTAAATTACGACCGCTGTCGTTTTCCCTATTCCTGCATATCCAGCTACTTCAGGCCCTAGGGCTTCTTTTCAGCTGCTTATTTTTCCTCTTTTTATGTCATTTTTCTCACCTAAAACCCTAAAATTTTAAAATTTCTAACTTCCGTGTGTTTCTGGCCCTATTGCGCAGGTAAGCGACACCAGCCGCAACTGAGACGGCAACTTTTCTAAAAATCTGCCGCCGAGACAACCGGAACGGGGGAGTCGCACTTTTTGGCCCTAAACCTGCGACCTGGACCTCCAGGTCACACTTTTCAGCCTCGAAGCTGCGACTCGCACTCGATCGCCGAAATCGCGACCGCCATTTTTTCAATTTTTCAAGTAATTTTTCCGGGTTCTCACGTGCTCGTCGTGTTTTCCACTGTCTCCACCCCACCTCGACTAAGATTCTGATTCGTTTTTACTCATCTAAGTGGGGAACCTGCACTTTAGGGCTTTAGTAATTCTCCACTTTTTGTTGGAAGAGTTTTTAGCTTTTCTGTACCGCTTCTGCTTTCGTAGCTTCACTTCTTTCCAGATCTGTTACCTCCCTTTCAGATCCATTGAAATCAGCCTCTTTTCCTTTCAAATCACCTCTTGTCGTTTTGTCTGGACCTCCTTTGAAGGCCTCCGCCTTGCCCCTCCCGGTTTTTGCTGATTTCCTTCCTTTCTCTAGCCACCTTGCCTCTGTCTCTTGGCTGTGACCTGCACCTCCTTTCTGCAGCCTTATCCTCCAGATCCCTGTCCCTTTCGACCCTAGATCTGTTGAGCTCTTTTTGTGTGTTTTCCATAGTTTTTCCCTTTATTTTCAGCATAGTTTTGAGAGACCCACCTTCTTGGGTTAGATAGATGCACAAGTAGCTATTACTTTTCTGTTATTTCAGCATTTTATTCTGTTCTCTGTAGGTTTATTTTCAGCTACGCAGCACACTTTTTTCTTGCTCTCAAAACGGAAAGGGTTTAAAAATTAAAATTAACGCACGCCACACACTGACCCTAAGTGAAGAAGCGCCTGGTTAACACCGCCTGGCAAAGACTCTAAAATCAATTGTCACTGCACCTTATCCGCCCTTGACATTACTTGATTCTGTCCCTTTCTGCCCTTGTCGGTTTCCTTCTTCCTGTCATCATTGCGCCCCCAAGGCGCCTTTCCCGGAGACTTCTTGGCCTTCACCCTCAGTTTCCGGTTGATCGACCTGCTCCGCACCGCCGTCGTCGAGCCAGTCCACCTTCGAGTCCGCACTCCGACTCCTCTCCTGATTCATCGGGTCCTCCTTCTACTTCTGGTTCTCCCCCTGTTACCTTCACTATGTCTGGTCCAGGGCCTAACGCTAGCGGTTCTCCCGGCCCCAATGCCGGACCTACTTCTAGCGGAACCGCCACAAACACTACCCCGGCCACCCCTATGCTGCCGTACATTACAGGCCTCAGCCTCCCCGATTTCCATCAGTTGATTAATGACCCCATTCACCACAATGCTACCTGGCCCGCTATGCCCACCAAGCTGCCCTCTGACATCCCTAAGTTCGAGGGCCTTAATGGAGAAGATCCAACCAATCACATCCGGTCTTTCCACATGTGGTGTTCCTCCAATTCCATTACCGATGACTCCATCTGTCTTCGTTTGTTCCAACGCACGCTTACCGGCGAAGCTTCTAAATGGTATGTCGAACAAACCACCTCTTCCCATACCACATTCGAGACTCTTGCCCAAGCCTTTTTGTCATACTTCCAGCTCCCTCTCCGATACGACACTGGCACGGAGCTCTTGACTTCCTTTAAGAAATCCTCTTCCACACGCCTTTCTGCCCATGTTCAGGAATGGCGACGAAGACGGAGCTTATGTCGAGCCCCTCCCTTTGAAGATCGGGTTTACATGGACCGGTTCCTTCGCACCCTCCCATCTCCCATCGGCAAAGATGTCGCCTCTCACTTTCCTCAATCTGAAGAAGCCGCCCTCCAAATAGCTTTAAAATATGACCCGATCTACGCTCAATCTGGTTATGTTTATACCGTTCTTCCTGACATCCCCAGGCCCGGTGGCGCTAACGCCCCGGGGGCATCTCATTCCGCCGACGGTATTGTTGGATCTCTTTCCCATCCATCTGCTCACCCTCCTATGGGCCATGGTCTCCCTCAGGGAGGGGCCAGCACCTCAAGCACCCTTCCCCCTCCCGGCAACATGTATCCAGGATACGGCATGCCTCCTCCTTTTTCCCAACCTCCTGCTTACCTCAATGTCGCCCAACCCAACCCTTACCTTTATCCACAGCCTGGTGCGCCAGCTCCTCCAGCATATGCGCTTCCGCCTCCCTTGCCTCCTCACAACCCGCAACAGCACTTACAACCCCCTCCAGGGCAAGTATTTGCACAGCAGGGCGCAACTAATCCCCCTTCTTCTCAAAGACAGCGGAGAGGCAACCAGAACCAATCTACCCCTGGTAACCGAGGACCCAATTCTGGTGTGGACTCTAACACTAGCAACCAGCAACAGGGCATTCCGCCCAAGCCGGACAGGCCGCTTCGCACAAACAAGCCCTGTTCGTGTTGCGGTGTTTATGGCCATTACACTCACGATTGTCCTCTCTTACCCTAGATGCGGCAGATGTGGGAGTCTCAAGCCACATTGCGCGGACAACACGCCTCCCCTCATGCTCCTCCTAATGTGGCCACTACCCAGCCAGCTGTGTTCACTGATCCTTTCCCTCAACAGGGATTCGTGGCTACCCAACCGCCCGACAGCCAGGTAGCCGCCCCCCCTTCCATTTCTGGTTCCTCTGATTACCAGATCCTTATGATGCACTCCGATCCTTCCCCATCCGTCGATCTTCACCTTCAAACTCGGTCCCGCCAGTACCCCAAGCCTCTGCCGGGCCTGCTTCCCGAGCCTCTTTCGACATCCAGTGGCCCCTTACACATCCCTCAACCCAAAGTCGAGGTTCATCCAAAGATTCCAAAGGGCCCATTACGCCGAAATGATGCTTCTGGTCGAGCCGCTCAGTCGTATAATATAGTAGATGATTTGGCACAATCCCCTGCTGCCATTTCCACACTGGAACTCCTCCAGTCGTGCCCTTCCCAAAAGAAGGCTCTACTATCTGCCGTGGGCGCTGTCGATCCTTCTGATGACCAAATGATTGTTTTCGACGCCACTCAATCGGACCATCCCCCTCTTCCTCCTTCCGTCGCTTTCCAAATCCCAGTCAAAATCTGGAACACCAATGTATCCCGGTGTATAATTGATGAGGGGGCATCCACCTGCGTGATGTCCACTTCGGTTTGGAAGCAACTCGGATCCCCTGAGCTGGCCCCGTCCACGATCACCCTTCAAGCGTGGGACGGTCATGCCTCCCAGCCCATTGGCCTGTTTCGTAACTGTCCCATCACCCTCGCCGGTAAGACCATTTGCGTTGACATCGAAGTCATTGACGCCCCTCTAGACTACAACATTCTATTGGGGCGAAGCTACACCTACGCCATGTCTGCTGTCCCATCCGCGGTTTTCCGCAAGATGTATTTCCCACACAATGGGAAGATAGTCACTATTGACCAGCTATCTTATCATGAGCCGCCATCTCAGACCTCCTCCGAGACGACCATCTCTTCTGTAACCAACAAGCAAACCATCGATTCTCTGACCAGTGTCTCCCCCGGCGTCTACAAAGATTCCACCTTGCTTGGTACTTTTCCTCATCTTCCCCCTCCTCCGGTCACTGATCCCAGCTTGTCGAATGTCGAGATGATGCAATCGACCTGTGCCGACATGGCCTACTTTTCGCTAGTCGCCAACCTCTCCCTCACCCTCCGCCACCTCGCTCATAGCCATTCATCTTACGCCACCTCGACTTCCTCCTTCCTGCCCTTCAAATTGGGGTATCCCCGAACCCCTTTATCCTCCCCGGCACCTGCTCCTTCCGGCCTCAACCCCGCAGCCGTCCCTCTCGGGACATTACTCCCACGGGTTATACCTTTCCCTGCCCTCCCGAGCCTTTTCTTCGTCCCCCGTCGGGCCACCCTCTCTCTCCCTAACTCCGACCCAGTCTCCCTCATACCCGTCCGGTACATGGACCTCCGGGGCTCACACGTCCCCTCCCTATCACCCCAAACCTTACCTAGCTGACACCGGTTCAACCGATCCCCCTCACCCCCTCCGGCCCCCCGCACCCCCACAGACCTACCTCCCCGTGGGGCCGCACGGAAGAAAGGCAAATCTCGTAAGGGGGCAACCCATCAGGATCAGGCCGCCCCGACATCTCTTACCCCCCCACAACCACCAAAGCCCGCCATTCAATGCGCTTTGTGTGATACCGTCGGTCACGCCACTCACATGTGCCCTGAATTGCCACACCTCAAGCTTCTGGTCTACGAGACATTCCCCGACTCTGATATCCCAGAAGTCTACGTCACTATCCCTGACTCCCTCCCAAAACTAAAACACTTGCGCACAAACCACCCTTGTGCCTTGTGCGATTTTCACGGCCATTAGACCCACCTATGTCCCCGCCTTGACGAGTATCGTTCCTCCTTGGACATGTACCGCCAATTCAAGGTCGCTTCAATCGGACCAGAGGACATTCCTACCCCCATCCACATTCTGTCTCCCGCTATTAAGCCAACGGAGCTCTCAACCACCATTTTGTACATGTCATCATCCTTGAGAGATAATTCACCGGCCACTCAACCTACCGATCCCCTCAGCTCCTCAGCCGACCTTGGATCTGTTGATATTGCCCATCTGAGCCCTTCTCCTCATGATGACCCGTCCCCCTCCACTACTTCCTCGGGTGTCCCATCTTCCTCCAGTCTTCCCCTCTTCCAATCTGATGAAGACATCATGGAAGCCATGACCAACCCCGACTTTCCCTGGGATGATATGCACCATCGCGCATATTTCCTCCCACAACAGTCCCATGACCAATACGCTGTGGAATCCAAAGACTTCATTCTTCATGCAGTCGATTGGTTCAAAAACCCCATCCCTGCACCTGATGCTTTCGAAGAAGGAAACATGGCCAATATCTCGTCTACCATCAAAATCGACATTTCAATGAGTAAACCAGAATCGAAGAATACCTGAATACATCACTTTGGGTGCCCAATGCACCCCGGAAGAAATTGAAGCTTACACCAAGCTTTTGAAAGAATTCCGCGATATCTTCGCCTGGTCCTATTCTGAAATGCCTGGACTCAATCCTGCCATTGTCGAACATCATATCGACACCTGGCCTGATGCCAAACCAGTCCGACAAAAGATGAGACCCATTCATCCTTCCCGGCGTGACGCTATCAAAGCCGAAATCGATAAGCTCAAACAGGCTGGTCTCATCTTACCCCATTGAATACACCACTTGGGTGTCTAACCCCGTTCCCGTTCTCAAGAAACAAGGCACCATTCGTGTCTTTTGCACGATTTCGCGACTTGAATTCAACAAGTCCCAAAGACAATTTCCCCACACCGTTCATTGACCAAATCATTGACGAGTGTGCGGGGCATGAGGTTCTATCCTTTATGGATGGTTTCTCCGAATACAATCAAATTTCTATCCGTCTTGTTGATCAACTCAAAAACGCGTTCATTAGTCCGTGGGGAACTTTTGCTTACCGGGTCATGCCTTTTGGCCTTAAAAACGCCGGCGCCACTTTTCGACAGACCATGTATTATTGTTTCCATGACTTAGCTCATATTATCCTTGCTTATTTAGATGACCTCACTGCACGTTCTAAGCATCGGGCATAGCACCTACACGATCTACGTGCCATTTTTCTCCGATGTCGCAAGTATAATATCCGCCTTAACCCGTTGAAATGCGTCTTTTGCATTCCTGCCGACCGTCTCTTAGGCTTCATCGTGTCTAAGGATGGTATCACTCTTGACCCTTTGAAATTTCAAGCCATTCTTGAACTTCCCATTCCACGTACCCTACGCCAGCTCCAAAGTCTCCAAGGCAAAGCTAATTTTCTTCGTCGGTTCGTCCCTGACTATGCCACCACTGCGCATGGGTTCCTTAGACTGCTCCGATCCAATATCCCATTTGTTTGGGATACCTCTGCACATGAGTCTTTCGATGCCCTCAAGCAAGCCCTCACATCCGCTCCTTTGATCCGCCCTCTCGACTTCGATTGGGACTTCATCCTGTACATCTCCGCTTCCACCTATTCGGTCGCTGGAGTCCTTATCCAGGAAGATGAAAATGGTGTCGAGCATGTGATTTACTACTTCAGCAAGAATCTTGTAGGGCCTCTTGTTTCCTACTCGTATGAAGAAAAATTAGCACTGGCTATCGTGTTCTCAGTCCAAAAACTTTGTCATTATATCCTCATGCGCTCCACCAAGGTCGTGACTAATTCCAACCCCATGGCCTTCCTATTGAGTCGTCGTATCCTCACTGGGAAGTACGCCCATTGGGCCATTATTCTTCAGGAATTCAACCTCGAATTTGTCACACCAAAGAGTAAGAAAGGCTGAGCCCTCGCTGAGCTCATTTCTGACTTACCTACCGGATTGCAAGACCCTCCAGTTAATGATGATTTTCCTGATGAACACTTATTTTCCATTACTGCTGACGACCCGTGGTATGGCGATATTATTACTTACTTGCGAACCCAAAAGTTCGCCCTCCACCTTGATCGTGAGGCTCGCCGACGTATCCGACACCAGGCCCCCTGATACCTACTTATCGGTGACGACCTCTATCGTCCCGGGGTTGATACTGTCCTTCGTCGTTGCCTCACACACGCTGAAGCTGAACAGGTCCTTAATGCCTGCCATAGCGGCGCTTGCGGTGGCCACCTCTCCGGTCTTGCTACTGCCCAAAAAATACTGCGCGCCGGGTATTTTTGGCCTTCCCTCTTCAGTGATTGCATTGAGGCAGTCAAACACTGTCCCCACCGCGTCATTTCGCCCCTAAGGCGCGAGCTCCCCCAGCTCCCCTCCATCCGGTCGTCTCAACTGGCCCCTTCTGTAAATGGGCCATCGACTTTATGGAGTTTCGCCCGCCATCCGCTGGTAACCACAAGTATATCATCGTGGCGGTCGACTATTTCACCAAATCGGCAGAGGCCATGCCAACATTTAATAACACGGCAGCTACCGCCGCCCTCTTTTTCTTTAACCACGTTATTGCTTGATTCGAGGTTCCGAAACAACTGGTCTCTGACCACGACAGACATTTTGAAGATGAGATATGGCGTGAGCTATCCTCACCGTTGGGTTTTGAGCACCAATATTCCTCCTCCTATTACCCCCAAGGTAATGGCCAAGTTGAAGCAATCAACAAAATCCTCAAGACCATGCTTCAATGAATGGTGAGTAAGCACAAAACCAACTGGCATCTTATGCTCTTCCCTGCTTTGTGGGCCTATCTAACTTCTGTTAAAACCGCCATCGGGTTTACTCCTTTCCACCTCGTTTTTGGAGAGGATGCAGTCTTACCGACCGAGTGTGAAATCCCTTCCCTTCATCTGGTCGTTGAACTTCTCCCTGATACCCAACCTCTAGAACAACGACTTATCATGCTTGAGAGTGCCTCCGAAGACCGCCGATTCTTCGGCAAACCATGAAGCGCCAAACTCACCACCAAATTCAAGATAGACCGAAAGCGTCCAAATTTCGCACTTTTCACGAAGGCGACCTTGTTCTAGTTTATGACCAGGCCCATGATTTCCTTGGTCATGGGAAGTTCAACTCATTATGGCTAGGCCCTTACATCATCAGTAAGGATCTCGATAAGGGGGCATACCTCTTAGAGGATTTTGAAGGCAATCTCCTTCCTAATCCTCGCAATGCACTCTATCTTAAGAAATATTACCCTTAGCATTTCCCTTCTAAAATGCATGTTTTATTTTCTTTTAGATAGCCGCATCCTGCTGTTTCATTTTTCCTACTTCACCAGACCCATTTCGTCCACACGAAGTTACCTCACCTCCATTTAAAATCGAATTTCCTCACTCTATGCCACTGAAGAACAAAGGCACTGTACGTCTCTCATCGCCATTCATGTTCGTGACGATTTTCGTCATGAGTTCCCACCTTGTACTCATGTTTCCATGGTCCCCCATTGGGGCCTTTACTGTGTGGCAGCACTATCATGTCGCCCTTGTTTAGAGCATCCAAGTTGAGTCATCCTTGCCTCCATGGAGTCTATACCATATCCCTTTGTACACCATTATAGCTCTTCATCATTCATTGCTTGGTCCCTCTCTTGCGTCGCACACTATGACCTTCAGCCCCACTGTCCCCTATCCCTTCTGATATTGCGTCAGTCGCTGCCGTGTCATTCATGCCCTTTATGCTCTAACAAGGGAAGTCCTCCATTCGCCACTCCATCCTTTCCATTTAGCCATCATCATTAGTGTCAGTCTGTCCGTTGCTCTACTATTTTCTCTCGTGCCTTAGTGGAGGATCTCTCATTGCCTCACCTATGGCGGACCTCCTTCTGTCGACATCAACTCATTCATTCCAGAAGCCAGGTCTAGAGGGCGGTGTACCTTGGTTCCAGCTTCCACTATTGTTCGGTGCCTCGGATCAGGCAAAGGGATCTCTTCTTCCCCTTAGACTTGATTGTTTCTCCAGCTCCTTTCAAAGATGATCGAGATCCGTATAATTGATGGTTCGAAGATCCAAAGATCAGCTCTTGATGATTCCTGTGTGTGTGTGTGAGATGTCTCACCCCCCTGGCGAGGGGGTGGCCCTGCTGTGCAGCTCCCCCACATGTCCGGATGACCTCTCATGTACCTTTGAACTAAACACCGTATATTTGAGGATGTTGGCCGGGTCACTTGCACACACTTGGCATGTATCACGATTTTAGAGCCCTTCCTTTTCACAGGGCATTTGGATTGTATTTGTATCTCATGTACTTAGATATTATTGTATAATTCTTGGTTATTATCGTAGGCACCGCATGTATGTGGGATTTATCATTATATCTTTTATCTGGCTCATGTTTATGCCAGCATTTACTTTATAGTTTGGTCCCTTGTTGATTGGATGCACTATTCTTTTGTACTTTGTCTCAGTGGGCATAGGTATGCTTCCCCTGCCGCCTTTAGCACAGGTACCCACTCATAACAAGAGACTTGTTGCACCTATAAGTCTCGTCTCCTCAGGGTCTAGTTCTTCAGCACACTATCTACCTCATATTTCTCTCTCTGACATACCCTTTTGTTGTCTAGTGATTGTCTTCTTACAACGTACTTCTGTCATACGATTTGCTCCTGACACTCGCACGCTGGGGGGCAATCTGTTACACCATTTTTTGGTCATCTAACTTTTCATCATTAGATGGACCCAAGTACACCATGTAAGACCAGCTTTACCCCAAGTAAAACTGCTTTCACTATGATTAATTAGGAAACCCCAAAAGGAATAATTAATTAAACCTATATTTGTTTGATTTTTCTCATGGAATAATTAATTAAACCATAATTTAATTATTATTCCCAAATATGTTTAACCCAAAAACAAAGAAATTAATGAGATAAACCCTTAGTTATCTTATTATTTTCTAGGAATAATTATTTAAATCTTATTTAGATAATATTCCTTGTTAAATATGACCAAATCACTCATCATTAATCAAATAAATCATTATTTATTTGATTATCTCCCAACCACTTCCTTAAAAGATAAATAAATCATTTATTTATTTATTTTTCACTAATAAAGGGATATGACCTAAGTCAAATAATCTCTTCCTCCAACAAATATAATAAAATATTCCATAAAGGTGGATCTAGATTAAGTTAACATTATTTTAATCTCATGCACCAAGATCTAGAATGACCTAATATTTTGTTATGCTGTGGAGTGGCTTCATCATTCTTCACCTTTTGTCGCCTACTAGATCACTCTGGATCTATACACTTGGTCTCATTTTCCATCATTTTTCTCCCATTGAGCTTCATTTTTGCATTGGGTTTTCTACACCTACAAGAGAGAGAAAGCTTAGATTTGAAGTGCTGAGGACTACAAAGAACCCATCCCATTGAGGAGAGCTGGATACACCTTCTTGTTTTCCTCTGAGGTGCCCTGTAATATAAAATTCTTTCAAAAAATCGTGTTCTTGTCTTGTCTGTTGGATGCATGGAGCAAACCCTTTATTTTACTGCTTAATGTCTTTCCATTTATAGATCTGTTTGTTGCAGCATTTTAATTACTAATAGCAGATCTGAAGATGTTTGGCAGCCTCTATTGTTGTTAGGGCTATTAGTTATGCGTAGCTAAAGTGGTTCTTTTTCGTACACTTCGATGAAGAATTCATACTAACAATAATGGTAATATATTGAAGAATTATAATAGAATTAAGGATATTAGTGATTGTTGCAAATTGATTAAAGATTGTCTTTTCTTATATGCAGAAAATAGATGAAGTGGGAAGCCACCATTCGGGAGAAAATGAAAAAGCAGAAATAACTACTATCCCTTCAACAAAAGGCCATATCCAGACAAGAAGGTCAAGATTAGATCACACAGTCAAAGAAAAGAAAGGAACAGCACGACATCAGCGCAAGAAGACAAAACAATAACTGAAGATAGAAGATAGAGTGAATCCCTCAGGATCTCTCGATCCTGAGGGATTGCTACTCAAAGCTTATCTATATTTCTTGTTTCATCCACTGGCTATTATAAAAGGACAACGCTTGTAGAAATCAAGAGGTATTATGATTATTTAGATTTCCTGTTGTATTTTCACAATTGCTCATCGACTCTCGTTGGTTAAAACACAGTGCAATTTCTTGTAAACTCTGTTACATATGATTAATATATAATCCGGTTGTCATTCTGTTATTTGATACTAGAGTAGTTTGGCGGTGCTTCACTAGCGGTTAAGGGCCCGACCCTAGTGGATCCACTTGCTATTTGTACCATTACTTTCCAATTCCAGTCGTGTGATGGTTTGCTTTAGTTTTCATTTACTTTAGTCGCATTGCTTCACAGTTTCCATGTTTTATAGCTTACTGTTTCAATGTTTTATGAAATCAATTTGTTGCATCAGTTGTGAGTGAATTGTGTTGCTATTCCTTTTCAACATAACAAGATTATTTATTTCTCTGTAACTTGTATTGTTATTCTTCTCAGATATAAAGCTTTGCTGTTTAGAATTTGCTATTCATTTCCATTAAATAACTTTGTTGTTCATTTCTGATAAATAGCTTTACTATTTATTCCTTTCCTGGAAGTATTTGGTTTGCTTTAGAATGTTATTGCAGAGAGCATGTTTATTCTATTTCCATTAGTAGCATTATTGATTTAACTCAGTTAGCATTTCCAATTAGTTGTTTTATTGTGGAGTGTAAGATCATCAACTGTAAAGGACATTGGCTATCACTGTCTAAATTCTCAGATTGAGGATCTTGTGTATGCTTCATTTCATTTACATCAGTTGACAGAGGAAAGAGTTATTACTACTGAATCCCTGACTGATGATTGCTGAGTGAGTGATTGGATTTTAGAGCATTAAGTTTCATGTCATTACAATTAGATTTCATTTTCAAGCATCTGTTTACTCTTGTGTTTGAAACATTGCACTGCAAATTGGAGAGCATTACTCTTAGAATAAATTTCCGCCTCAGACTAACTACACTCTTGAGATAAAAATCCGTACCTAGATTGATAATTAATGTAGGATAAATAGGAGTTAAAAAGACACCTTTTATACCTCAACAGAGGGAAGAATTATTTACTTTCTTTTTGAAATATCCTATATTAGAAAGAGAGGCTGTGGAGTTTGCAGCGCTGCACCTAGATGGTGAAGTAAGAAAATGGTGGTTCAGTAACTTGTCACACATGGAAGTGTCTACTTATGCAGATTTTATGTAAAGACTAAAGAAGAGATATGGTAGGGAGAAACCAGAGACATCTCACATAGTGAAATCTCCCATCATCAAGGAGATAGTGCATAAATATTCAAGAGAAGATGTTCTTATTATCATTCATGAGGAGGAGCCTCTACCACCACCAGCTGCAAATGTGCTTATATCAAGAGGAGGATCATTTGTATCTTTGAAATATGGTCCTGAGTTCTTGAAATTTTGAGCCCCATGCATGATTGAAGAGATGCATGATGAGGAGGATACAGATTCCAGCGCTAGTACACTTGTAGAAGTGCAGCCATCACTCCTTCCAGCAGTTGGAGAGACCTTTGCACCAGAAGAGGAAACTATGGTAGCATTGCAAGATGCTTTTGAGTATCAATTGATCCAAGGTATGCATCCACTTTCATATCATATTTTTTGAGTACCTCTTATTGAAACTTATGGGGATATGCCATCAGGGCTAGTGCATGACCAAGGGTTAGAACATCATGCTGATTTGAAGCAGCATCATATCTTTGCGTAGAGGACCCTTGATCTAATCAAGGAAGAGATTAAGAACCATCCTAGTTTTTCATTGATGAACCAAATTCAATACTTTGAGTTGAAATGTGGAGTTTTAGAAAATGGGATGAGTATGATCCTATGTATAATGGTTGGCTATGAGTTCAACATTGTTCCTTGGTTTGAGACATCACATGTGTCACCTTGCATATCTACAATGCTGTTAATAAGCATCAGTGAGAAGAAGAGGACCCTTTCATCATGGGAGAAATCAAATGGCAGCTTCATTCATGAAGCAATGGAGGAAAAGATGCTAGATGGTAAACATCTTGAGATGAGTAATATTTTCTCCATTCTAGATGACACTTCTCAATGAGCATCTCACATCTCAAAGAGAAACTTCTACCTACAACAGATCCAGAACCTTATTGGTTTTGGAGGGCCATTGATGAGAAGAAGGTCTCATGGAGAGATCTCATTGGAGTTTCACTTCAACATATCATGGAGTGCAAAGTTCTTCAATAGTTTGAGGAGGTTGGTGTCCTACAATGGGAGGATACCAAGTTTTTGCAGAATGAGATCCATCATCCTCATTAGGATGAATGGTTGATGATGTGGAGCATGGGGTTGCCAAACCACTTGAAAATCTATGAGTTAGACCAGCAAGAAGCATGGTTGTGCTGGTTGCTCTTGGGTGAGTATGGTTACCACCAAATGGATCATGTTTTTCTTATTCATGGCTTGCACATCACTGGAAGAATGCAAAAGAAAAATTCATGGTTACTTTGGTTGTTGACGAGAGAGTTTGGACATCAAATGATATATATTATGTCATTGTATTTACTCTTGTTTTGGATATGTCTCATGTCTTTACATGTATTTTTGTTTGGGATGTATCTAATTTTCATGTATGTACTTGGGTTTGGGAGAAATTATAACTATCACATGATGTGGAATAAGGGAGCTTGTTTGTATTATTTTGATGAGACATTTCACATGTCCACTACTATATGTTGCTCCATGACTTGCACCATGATAATGTAAGGAGGAAACAAGAATCCTTGTTGCTATGGTTACTATTGGGAGAGTATGGGCTGAAATCTTCCCATACATTGCATGACATTGTTGGAGGATGGCAATAGGAGGCCTTACAGTGTTGGCTTTTGTTGGGGGATTATGGTTATTGTACATGATATGATGATGATGTGATGGGGCAACAAGATGCCTTGTTAAGATGGCTTCTCTTGAGAGAATATGGCCACTACATTTGGTACAATGATGATATGGCATGGTAGCAAGAGGCATTGCTGCAGTGGCTTCTGTTGAGAGAGTATGGCTCTCACATTTGTATTGATGCAGATTTGGCATGGCAACAAGAAGCATTGTTGCGGTGGCTTATTTTGAGAGAGTATGGTTCTCTTGTTTGTTTTCATGATGATCTAGCATGGTAGCAGAAGGCTTTTCTGCGTTGGTTGTTATTAAGAGAATATGGTTTGACATTGTTCATGTTTTTCCATATGCCTCTACTTCTTTTTTTTCACTATGATGATGTGATGTTTGATTCCTACATGGCCAACAGGGCTAATGATGAGGGCATATATAGATGTAATCTATTCTATGTATCATGGGTTGGATATATAGTTCATAAGTTGGGACTTTCCACTTTGGGAATGAACCACTTCATCTTATGTATCTCATGTGTAGAGAAGATCTTTGTTCATCATATGGTTGCCACTTGGAAATTCATTTATGAGGAAGGGTAACTAACTTTTCACTTGGAGGTCATTCCAGACATTCTAGAGAGGCAGCTTTGGAGCTGGACACACATGACACGTTGTGACAGATGGGAAGGCCTTCCACACGAGGATTCCATTTGGAGGGAGGATGTTTGATGTAGCATCCACTTTTGCAGTTGCTTGAGGACAAGCAACCTTTTCCCGGGGAGGACTATAATATTCCTAAATTTTCACATTATATTTGGGATACTAGAGTTCTTAATTTCCATAATTAATTAAGTAAATAAGAGGGTGGAGGGACCCACAAACCCCAAAGATAAATAAAATCCACTTTTGATGTGTGTATGTGAATATTTTAGAACTAGATCTACATAATGGAGTAGTGGACTAGCTACTTAATTAATGAGAAAGATCATGGAGGTTGAAGCATTCAGCTAAGATCTTGGAAGGAATCAAATGTAAGATCATAGAGCATTTATGATGAGATGATGGAGGAAGTGTTGCATTAATGCACACATGATGGAGAGGGTGATCATTACATTCACACATGATGGAGATCATGGAGAGACAACACAGTCAACATGGAGACCTATGTCCACATGTACAACGCAGTTATGAGGTGGGACAAAGCATGGAAGGTTCACAAACTATATAATGAAGATGAAGGCAACATAGAAGGCATGTTTGAGATTATTATTGATGTATGATCTGTTTAGATATGGAATTGTCCTTTGACATTCCATGCTTTCTTTGGCTGTTTAGCTAAGATTGCAAGTGTTGTTTAGCACTAGGTGTTCCTAGTCGAGAATCCTACCTCTTTCATTGAGTATCTCTTGAAAGATTATTTCCCTTCATTCATCATCATGCATTGGTCCCATATTGTTCCTACTTTCTGCAGAATTTACATATTCAGAAATTGCACATTTCTGAAGATCAGTTTGAGAGGAGGAGGTTGTCCTTCAATATTTCAGTTGAGGAGCCGGTGAAGGATTCATCCTATCACCTCGAGCTTCTAAATCAGCCTTCCAGTGCTTTAGATCTGTATCAAGCATCGGACCAAATATTATTCATCTCCCACCAGCAGCATTTCCATGAGGAATTGCGCAGTTCATTCTTGTAGATCTAAGGGAGAAGGGAAGTTTCTAACATTTCAGCTAGTAATCCAATGGAGGACCATTCCTTCACATTGTGTACATTATTTCCATCATTTCTGAGATACATTGCATATCTTAGTAGCAGGAAAGAGATCCTCCTTCCTTTACAGAGCATTTTTCATAAGCATTTGTGTAGAGGCAGCTGCAATATTCAGAGGAGGATTGAGGAGCTATATCTTGAGCTTCTAGCTTGAGGATCTAGTGAAAGGATCAACCCTTCAAGATTATATTTGATCTTATGACATATTTCAACAATCTATTTGTCAGATCTAGCTTTAGATCTGCATAACCTAGCAGACCAGGGATCAAACCCCAAGAGGGTAAATTTCCAATCTCATAGATCTATAATTTCCTTTCTAGGTTATCTTGGGTTGCCATAATAGAGCCCAGATCTAGAATCTTGGCATCATCAGAGCTCCAAATTTCCGTAGAAATGCATTTCCCTTTTCAGCTTGTAGTCATATATTCATTATCTGCTGAAGGGACAACACAGTATTTGCTTCCAGCAGCTCTCCAGTTACACAGTGCCTACTTTGGCATGTTTTCAGGGTCATTCTAGGCCATTTCTTTGGCTAGATTACCTCATATTTTGTACACTGTTGTAAATGAATCTTCTCCTATGAATAAAATGGCTCGGCTATTCTGTCTATATCTATGTTGATCATAAACTTACATTTACATTTTCTATGTTACAAATATTATGTTTCTACATCAATGCATTATTCCATTTTGGGATATTACATGGTATGACATATCAGTATCAAAACCATCAGGAAATTTGATTAAAGCTAGATCTGGTGGGGGTTTGATGTTTGATGGAATAGCATTGTAAATATTATTAAACCTAGTACAATAGTCCTGAACAGGTTCATTAGGAGCTCTTCTAATGTTTTCATATTCAGACAATTTTTGTAAAGGGTTTTTCTTTGTTTCCCATCTATTGTAAATAATTGATGAAAAGATACTAAATCAACTATATGATTGGCAGGTAAAACTTTAAACCATTTTTTTACATCTCCTACTAAAGTTTTGGCAAACGGTCTCATTTGAACATCAGATTCATCAATTTCATGAAATTCAAAGTAATCAGTCATTTTGTTTACATATTGTTGTGCATTGTATTGTCCAGTACCATAAAATTAAAAGATTTTACTTTGGTAATCTTGGGGCATGGCATGTAATTGAACTAGTAAGACCAAAGGAGCATATCTGGATGCCATGGCTAAGATTCTAGCTTCGCTAGGAGGTAAATTTGTGGTGCTTGGTGATGAGGTTGAAGTACTTGCAGATGAGCTTGGGATACTAGAAGATGTACTTGGAAATGATATTGAAATACTAGAAAATGTAGCAGAAGTGCTAGAAGATGAACTTGAAGTGTTTGGATATGGAAATAAAACTCTAGGTTGAAGAGGAAGCTTGGGGACGAATGAATGGAATGAAGTGTAGTGGAAATAATAGATGATGTGGTACTAAATAAAGATGAATTTACAGACTCTGAAGGAATGGTAGAAGGATTAGTGGTATAAGAAGATAAAGTAGTTAATTCAACAGAATTTTGAGAATAGGCTTCATCAATATTCTTAATCAAAGTTGCAGTGAAATCATCAAGTTTATCAAAAGGTTGTAGAGCTTGTTGATCTGAATCAAGTGAAACAGTCTCCTTTATTTCAATAAATTGAATGAAATTAGGATCTATTACACTATCATAGATTGAATTTTCAGATTTAGTTCTAAAAAAAGAGTGTTCAAATGATAAATCAAATTCAATATCCTGTAAGCTTGATAATTCTTTGGGGAGTGAATTTTCTTTTATTAATTGACTAGTATTCCCTAGACTTTCTACTTTTTTGTTTTTTCTTAAAATTCTGTCAGGATCATCAACTATTATAACAGGTTGCGGATCAGGATGAGCCCTGGTATAGTATGTTCTTCTAGAAGCCAGAATTTTAATTTTTAATGATAGATCTTAACAACCCTAAAAAAACCTTAAGGTGAAAAGATAAGGAAAAGTGATTCTCTTAAGGTTTCTTTTAAAACTGAGGACTGATATCCCCAATATGGTCGCCAATATTTATCACTCCAATAATTCCTAGGGTTATTGTATTTTCTTTTAAAGAAATATTAGAGGTAACTATCAACCTACTTTTGAGATTAGGATCTACCTTCCTAATGCTCAGATAGGGCTCTCTCTTTATGATTTAGCTTTGTTATTTTTAGTTGATTTTAGGCAATTTATGTAAGATTGCTTTGGTTTTGATTTTGGTTTTTTTTGGTGGTGGAATTACTGATTTAGATGGATAGATGAATCTATATTTACCATTGGGATTGTTATTGCCTAAATCCACCTTAGGCCGAAGGAAGGCAGAGTTCAGGGTAACATCAAACCACGCTCAGTCTGGTAGCTAGCCCTACCAGAACAGGAGAGGGTTCTCTCCGGGTCAATCTCAGGAAAAATATATCAATATGGCTTGAGATGACTGAAATAAAAACTAATTTTAGGCTAGGTATATAAGTGCAATGATTTGATTTGATTTTTGGGAGTTTTTTTGGAAAAAATGGGAAAGGCAAATTTGGGTTCGGGGATGAAGGCCAATTCTTGCAGAGTTCAAGTTGGGGCGAGGAAAGCAATGGTTTCGATGCCTTAAATTGAATGAATGGATAGAAAATACTACTGAGAGGCTGAAGAGGGCAAGAGGGTGTCAAGGATCCTCTTCAAACTGAAGAAAACTTATAAAATTAACCAAACTAAAAGGTAGAGCACAACAAGCTAGTGAATTCTACCTTATCACTCATTTGTTTAATTTCAGAAGCACAGAGAAGGGAAATGGCATACATAAAACATTAATGAACTTACAAATACATGGATAAAAACACCTTCCAAACACAGAGCCACAAGGATCCCAACAAGTGCTGCAAAACCCTGATCTTTCCTTAGCCAAAAATGCAGAAGTGATGTACAATGGAGTGCCAAACAATTCCCAAGTATCCAACCCTGAAGATGACTCAAAAAATACATAATATAGACAAGCAAAACACTATCCCATGCCTCTATGGGTCGAGCTCATCATCCTAGGAGCTTTTTCAACCAATTCTAAACAAGGAACTGAAATCTAGGCAATCCAACAACTTTCCTCTATATGGAAGGAAACTGATTCATTCATTTAATTCTCACTTTTTAGTGAATGAATCCTCTAGAACAAGTAAATATGAGCCAAAATTACATCATAGTTATCATATTACATCATGGTAGATAAAACATCACATGAAAAAGTAAAACTAGTCAAAAATGGGCGAATTTCTGAGCTGAAGAGTGAAAATGAGGCCAAATTTCTCTATGCGCCGCGCTCAAAAACTCAATGCATCGCGCCACTTTGAGCCTGTTTTTGAGGCACTTCCTGAAGTCAAAATTGAGCTCATGATAGCTCTTTGGAAATCCCTAAATGTCTACTATCCAACCCAAGTGGAATTTGTGGATTTGGATGTCATTTTCCCCTCCAAAACTGCAATCTCCCAAGACTAGTTCCTGCTGGTGCAAAAAGTGGCAGAAAGGCCATTTTCAAGGTGTTTTTGGTCCTTTAGGCAGCCCAAAATTTGATGAAATGATTTGGCCATTCCTGAACATACATAATTTATCATAAAAAACCCAAAAATATCAGTTTTTCCTCCAGAAGATGTCTCAATCATAAGCGCGCGTCAGGTGGCACGACGCGTCGGGCAGAAAAACCTGTTTTGTGACCAAAAAATTCAAAATTGACAAAATTTTCTCCAAATTCCTTGAAATTTGGGTTGGAGGTCCATAATCAAGTACCATGCTCATCCAAAGAATCTTCGGCCAGGATTCAGAGTCTATCCTCCCTTTTCCTTCGTTCCAGTGCCCTCCTCAGCCTTGCTTTCAGGATCTTCATGCGTGCTTTACAAACATGTGTGCGAGCCCAATAGTGGTTCTTCATATGTATGAGCATGTATTTGTCCCTATTGGCCTTCACCAACAGCTTCTCAAGATGAATTTTGACCCTCGTAAGCCAAGTCTCCCTCTCAATGGGCGTCATGTCACCGTGTCTCTTTCGAGCCAACTCCCGATCTTCATGGATCTTCTACAAGTCAATGATCATTTGCTGATCCTCCAGTTGTTTATTCTGCTGCTCCAAGTAGTTTATAACCCATTGAGATCTTTGCAATTTCTCGGTCAATGTGCCAATCTCATCTTTCTGCTCTTGGATGATCTCTTTCAGCCTTGAGCTGGGAGAGCTCAAATCAACATCAATGAGTGTAAAATCAGTGTCTTGGCCTCCTGAAGGGCCCTTCTCCTGCATAGGCATCTTGCCTCTGTCCTGTACCTGTGTTTGTACCTGTGCTGATGTAGAAGGCGAGACCCCTTCCACGCCATGTGGAGATAGTACTCGTCGTGCTGCTGCAAACAAGGCTTTGGTGCCTCTCTGATATGTAACACATACTGGCGCACTGATAGGCTTAGTCTCGGGAACCTCAAACTAATGTGAAGGCTCACCTACATCATGAAAAATCTCTGGAGGAGGCTGAGGGGCTGTGAAAAGGTCGCGGGAAATGAAATCATCCCAAGTGATGCCCTACAATCCAAGCTGATGTACCACAATGATCTTGATGAGCGCATAATGATAAATGTTGTTATGTTGCTGCTCTAGGGTCTTCTTCTGCACAAGGACCGTCATCCGCTCAATGTTACAGCACATAAAATATGGAATTCTCATCAACCTGACTCTCGTGAAATGCATCAACAGCCGGATGTGGTATGCATACAGGTGTGAGAATCTGCCCTCACAGCCGAAGTACCTGAAGATAAGTCTCATCAATGGTGCATATTCTTCCTTTAGAAACCAGAATGGGAATACCCTGCTAAGCTGCCTCAGATAGCCAGGCCTGATGTATGGCTCATAATATGCTCTATCTAGTTGATGTCTCTTGTTCCACTCTTCACCTATGTTCGGTATCCCAGTGGCCTGAGAAATGGTTTCTGGTGTCAAGGTGAAATTCACTCTAGCAAGGTTCACATGGCCATCATGCAAATGTAGGAAAAATAGGTGAGCTAGCTCCTGATGATGTTGAATCTGAGAAATCATATCACAGTACTGAAAGCATGGTTGTTTCTGAAAGCATGCCATTGCAAGTGGGCAGGCCTGCAATTGAGTCAAGGAAGTGGGCTCTTCTCTGACATGCCTGCCACTTTTATGCTGCCTTCTCGGTACATTAAGCTCAGTGGTTGAGTCACTGTCTTGCTCATATTCTGAATCTGCGTCTGACATGATGCTGCAATGTGTATGACAAGTATATACTGATATATATGTATGGTGAAAATAAGAGTTTGGTGTAATTGCCTCCAATTGCCAAATGTGTGTCAAATGTGAAGGGGTTTTGGTAAACAAGGACAGTGGGAAAAGTGGACTGGAGTTTGTCAAGTGAGATTTTGAAATGTGTTAACAATCAGTTGACTGTGTTTAGGGTGTGGGGTTTGGGAATTAGGAATATTTGCAAAGGATATGGGAAAGGGGTGGTGATGGGGAAATGTAGTTTTAGAGTAGGGTAAATGGGAACAAATGATATGGGTGGTTTTATAGAGGAACAGGGAAGGGATATGAATGACATCGTGACAGTGATGGGGAATAGAACCACAGGTGGGGAAAGTGCTATGAATTTCCTGACACAACAATTACACCTTTTAAAATTCAAATACAAACCCTAAGAGAATTTTTTTACCAATGAGAGGGTTTATCATTTTGGCATTCAATTTCTTATTCTTCACTTCCAAACAACTCTAAACACCAGCTAACATCAATAATTTAAGCTCACAAACTTACTTAGATCATTAGAAAACCGAATTGATTTGAAATTTGGTGAATCGGTGGTAAAAATTTTCTTGAGGGCTCTGTGCGCCGCACACAAACCCAGTGCGCTGCACCTCCTAGATGCGCCGCGAAAACGCAAATTAACATGGTGAAACTTAGCCCAATGCGCCGCGTGGCCTATGTGTGCCGCACCTTCTCCCAATGCGCTGCGCAAGCTAACTCACCAATAGTCCGGCTCCAAAACTCTGTTTTTGCCCTTCATGGTTTTCCTCTTGGGGTTTGACAACTTCTTGCAATTCAAATGGATTGATAACTGTGGGAGATATCTTATAGAGTCATGGATGTGATTTTTGCTTTGAAAAGACCCACTTTGTAATGTTTTATTTTGGCACTTTTTCACTTTTAATACAACTCTGTTCTGCTTGTTTCCACTTGAATTTTTTGACTGAAATGATGGCTCCTTTGTTGATTTTTTGCAGGGATGGTGGCATGTCTTGGAAAAGGGTGACCAGGGCTGCGCTGGAAGAATCTGACAACTAAAAGGATTTTGAAAATATACATAGCATTTATTATAAAGTACAAAATGACGATTTTCTTCAAAACAGAGTTTTGAAGAAAAGTCATGATCAATCATAGTAACGATGAAATTTTGCGATGAAAAATTGTTTTGAACCTCCCTCTGGCCTGCTGGCATTATTGAACACTTTGAAATTTGCGAAACTCTAGACCTAATGACCCAAATGACCCTTTATTGACCAAAAGACTAAACAGGACTGTAAATGGTTTTAAAATTGATTTTGGTGACCTTTGATGAACAGACCTAAGCCAGCAGGTATAAAGCATGAGGGGTATGAGTGACAAGACCCTTCCCTTAGATAATCTATGCTTCCTAACGGAATGAAACTGGACTAGAATGGATGAGACACCTAAAATGAAATGCAACAAAGAGTTTTTGATCTCTGACGGAGGGATGTAAAGACCAACTCTAACAGGGCTAAGGAGTCAAAGTGTCAAGAAAAAAGGACTGAATCAAGGTCTAAAGGAAGTGTTCACAGGGAAAGGTAGCTGAGCTAATTCAGATCTTTTAGGATGGATGGTGATGTGGTTTTCAATCGGGATCAAGGAGTAGTTAAGGAATCCTTAAACCAGATAATGAGGGAGGTGAAAGAGGTCAATCGAAATTAAGGAGAAATGAAGAATTCCCTAATTTGGATATCATAAGAAAACATCAAAATGAATAACAATTTAGAATATAGTGTACTTAAACAATTTCTACAATAATATTCTTATTATAACATTTAAATTGGAAAACATACAAGTTTATGGAATACTTAAGAAAAATAACAATTGAACAATTGAAAGATACTTCACTGAAGTGGCTCAACACATGAATCCTATAATGCAATGCCTTTATTACTCAGTCCAATCTGCTGACTTGAAAATGTTACAATAAACCCTTAGGTTTCAGATCAATACAAATATAGAAATGTTCAGAAATCCACACCTCAGTACTTCAAATTATGAAGTATTTATACAAAAACTAATACAGAATATCCTAAAACTTATTTAGGAATTATTCAAGGAAAAATAAATATCTTCATGCAAGAAGATAGAGACACCTAGGAGACTACATGCTAGCTTTCCCTGCTTATTTGGTTTTGATGTTTGTTATTTGATCTTTTGCTGCTTTATCTCTATGATTGTTTGCTTTACGCTGGCTATCTTTTATGTTTTCTGTCTTTCACTCTTCCTTCTCATCTGATTCTCTCTAAACTCTGTTACTGCTTTTTAAACTCTGCCGTTCTTTTTTACCATGACTGCTTTGTTACTCTTTCAAACTGTTTCTCTTTTACTTTTTCTTCTTATTGACTAGCACTTCTACTATTTCAAATGAAAGGATCAATTTGATTCTTGATTTTAAACTGAGTTTTCTTCTTTGCTGACAAGAAATTAACCTTATCTTAATTTAGGATATGCCTGATATATTCTAGTGCAAATAACCTCATTGGGAGGTATTTGGGTGGCTTGTATGGAGTGATTTGACATCCATATACCCTAATTTCAATGTGGTTCTGGTATAAATAACAGTCTCCTATTCTACTGTGTTCAGACAACTGCAATACTTTCTTTATGTCTTCACTGATCCTAGGTTCACTTCTACTACTTAGCATATTGACAATTGGATGAATAAATGAATCAATGAAGTCCTTGTATGTGAACTCTGGGGAATATTTCCTGATTAAGGAAGTCCAGAAGACTACTGATTGGGGGTTACCCTCAGTGTCTAGTTTTTGAAGGCTTACTGAAAACCATTCAGATTGAAAGTATAGGAATAAATTAAACAACACTGAAGAATACTTAAAGACTCCTTATTTTGGTAATTTAACTAATTTCTCATGGATGGAATTTGATAAGTATTGAGAAAAATTAAATGTGAAAGCTAGAGGTTGTCCTAGGCAGAAAATAGACAGAAAACCTAAGATTGAAGCATATACATACTCATCTGTAAAGTATCCTAGAATACAAGACAACATTGTGACAATCTATCTTGTTATTTCTGAGAAAATTGAGGCTGAATAAGGAGGGTTACTCTTTTTAGTTTCAACTGATGAAGGAATAAAGGTTTGGAAGACTTCAAACCTCTTTGGAAAATCAAGTTTCAGATATAATTCTGTGAGGATTTCAATTGACGGAGGGGCTTCATGAGGCTTGGGTTGGATTTGCAACATCTGGTTTATTGATTCTACAGTAATGGTGAACAAAATCCCTTTGTTGGGGGTTACTAGGGCTCTTTCATTGGGAACTTAATTGATTTGATAGAGCCTGAAGATTTTTGGGAATTGGAAATTTTGTGGGAGGATGTACTTGGGAAAATTGGATTCTCAAAGGCATATATCATCAGCCTGGTCCATGGATTTATCATGGCTCTAGCAGTGGATGTCCAAGAGGTTGAAATTAGTGACTTTGTCATTGATTTTGAAATCTTTGTCTACAAGGGGAGTGTGTTCAATATCAACAACATGAGGTTGCAGGCGATTAATAGTCACAATGCCTGGGAAGCCATAGATTTGTTTAATTTAAACAATTTATTACTCTTTTGTTTTGAAGTAATGGTCTCAGGCACTTAGGAATACCTGTGAAAAGATGATTTTGGTCTACATGAAGGGTTCTAAATGCAACAGGGGCTTTCTAGAAGAGCAATAGGCTTCAATGGTCTTTATAAGGCTTCAAACTAGTTTGGCACCGGCTTTAGTAGCAAAAGGCTTGAATTCTGATGTAATTTGACCTAAAATTAGGTCGTCAGTTATTGCTTTAACTTGAAATCAGGTCAGCAGAGGCTGCCTTTGCACAAAATTCAACAAAAAAATTGGTGAAAACATTGTAAATGGTGGGTTTAATTATTTTTAACCAACAGTGGTTAAACTTGTTGCGCGGGGTTAAATTCAAATAAGGGTGGTATCTTTGCAACGGCAGAAAAAAACTTGGCGGTTTTCGCATCACAAGAAGCTGGTAATTGGTTTCGGACGAGGGAGCACGATAAACTATGGGGTTGCCATGTAATAGGGGAGCGGGGTTGCGAAACTGCTCATTTCGCAACCACCCAATGGTGTTAAATATTGGGCAGTTTATTGGTCGCAGAATCTGATGAATGAAGATCCGACGACTGGGCAAATAGGTGGGATTGACACGTGAGGCCCAAGGATGAGTCATGCGATGGGTATTATATGCAAAAGGTTAATAATAAGTGGGAACCAGGTATATTTAAAATGGAAGGGTTTAATATATGCAATGAGTTAGGAATATACAATAGGCACGGTTAATGAAATATGTAGAATGGGGAAATATGTATGCGGGAGATTTTTTTAAATACACTAGGGATGACTTAAAATAACATCGAGGAGAGATTTAGCAGTGGGACCCGACATTATTTTAAATATTTAAAACTTAGGATAAGTGGGTTTTAGTTTGTTTAAATGGGAAAAGGGAAATTACTAAGGGGAAATTACTTTTTCAAAGGAAAATGTATTTTTAACTAGGGAAAGGGGTTTTCGTAATGGAAAATGAGTGAAGTAAGGGGAAAAGGTTAAAATGAAGGGAAAGGGACATTTTAACAAGGGAAAATGCCTTTTATGAATGGAAAATATGATTTTAAGCAAGGGGAAGTGGATTTTGGGGGATATTAGTGATATCAAATGACCAATTAATGCTTTCCATGCCTTCTGAAAGTGCTTCTACCTACCCATCATTTACCCTAACATATTTTCTTCATTTATTGCGTGCATTTGAGCTTGCTGACCCTTTTTATTTTTTATTTTTTTATAGGCAAACTAATATAATTCTAACCTTATAACTTCCAATGGCTTAGATTAAACTGATGAGCTCATTATTATTCTCTACTGATTTGTGAAGATTAGATGGTTTGGCCAGATCTTTATTCTCTAACTATCAACATGAAATTTAAAGTATGAATGAATCAAGATTAAACTGTTTGATCCTCATGGATTGTGGAATTTTTTGACAAGTTACACACAATATTATTTGCAAAGTAAAGTAAAAAGTAGTGGCATTTGAATTTGCAGCACTTTCAAGATATATTTTTATCTCTTTTTGGTGGGGTTCATACTTTATATTATGTTTTGATCTTTTTCTTTTAGTCCTTCTATTTTTCTTTTAGGACCTACCATATTTTTATTTTTTTAATACAGAAAAATATTTATAGAAAGAAAAGTATGTACAGTATTACAAGACTAAAACATAGTCAATTCAAAATTATGATGCCTATTATTATAGGACCCTAACAATGTCTCCACTTGGGGATGTAATTTCTTGGTGAAATGTCAAGAACTTTAAGATCGATAGCCTTCAAACTTTGACTGTGCTTGCCTTGGAACTATTTTTTGAGCTCTCCTTTATTCATACATATGATATTTTGTCTTTCAAAGCTTAGGGCCTTCTCTTCGGGCTTCAGCTTTGCAAAAAAAATCCAATCCAATCTAAACTTTGCAATGTTATGTACAATGAGAAAAGTAAAAAAATGAACTAATGTTAATCTAGGGAAAAGTAATTCTTCGGCATCCTTCCATTGATTGGTCCTCCTGGTAGATATGATCCATCTAACTCCTTCAATAAAAATGCATTATTACCTTTGTAACCATAAATGATGTATGGGCCTTTCCAAAGAAAATAAAATTTACCATGTTTTCCTTTTTCTTCTCTTCTGGAATCCCATTTGAGAACTTTATCACCTATGTAAAAATCATCTTCTTTTGCTTTCTTGTCAAAACTCTTTTTGATTTTATCTTGGCTAATTTGTCATTTGACATAGACTTCTTCCCTGGTTTGCTACTGTTGGAACACCTAATCCTACATGGGTAGGTGTGGAATGCAAAAAGTCACAATGGAGTCCAAGTGACCTTGGAATGTGAAACCAAGAGTCACACCATTATACTATAAATGTACATCTTTGTATAATGGAAAATAAGAAAGCCTCACACTTATCCTTCATTGTGTTGAGTCTCTTGTGTGTGTGCATTCTTCTTCTCATACACCATGTGTGTGCTTCAACATGGTGTTTAACATGGTATCAGAGCGGGTGATCGCTGGCCCTGCTTCAATTTGAGTGAGCCATTTGTGTTTATGGATTGTGCATATCTGCAAAATTGTTGGCATTTTTGCAGCATTTGGAGGATTTTTGCAGCAGTTTTTTTGCCGCCATTCAGAAGTGTTTGGAGAAGGAGCAGCATTTAGAAGAAAGAGCAGCATTCAGAATTTGTTTTGAACAAGAGCAGAAGTGGTTTTGAAGAAAGGCAACCTTGTGCATCTGAAGGTTTTCTCACTGCTCATTTATGATTTTAAATTCTGCATCTTAAAGAGCTGCTGAAAAGTGTTTAATTTGAGTTTCTGAAGAAGAAGAAGTTTCTGGTTTTTATTGCAAAAGAAATCTGAGTTTTTTTCTGCTGGAAAATTCTTCATCTCTGCATTTTTGCGCTGCTGGAAATTTCTGAGATTTCTGAGTTCTCTAAATTCTGGGTTCTTCTGCTGCTGGGCTATTGGAAAAATTTCTGGGTTTTACTGTTGAAATAATCTGGAAATTCTGCAATTCTGGGTTTCTCTGCTGTTGAAAAAATTCTACTGTTGCCCTCATTTTTGCACTTTGTCCATTCTACTATACATTGGAAAAAAAATTCTGCTATATTCTAAATCTTTTCTGTTCCTGCTCTAATCTGCTGTGTATTTGAAAAGAGAAAAATTCTACTGTTTTCTGCTACTATGGTACAAAATATTTCTCTACTCTCTACTGTAATTTAAAAAAAAAAATAATAAAAAAATTAAAAAAAAAATAAAAAAATCCTGCAACTCTTCATAGCCTTTCGGCCCCCTTGCTCAGCGCTCATTCCTTTCCCCGTCAACTCCCCCTCTACTGCACATGCCACACGGACCCTTATCACTCCACGGCTCTACATATCCCGCTCCACATACGTGTCCTTCTTGTCTGAAATACGAATAGACTCTACTTCCCCTCCTGCATTCAACTATACGCTCCATCCCCCACTACTGAACCCACTACCATTTTAATAACCCTCCATCCCACAGCTCCTATCCCTTGGCCCTTTCAAACTCACACACCCGCCCTCCCTTACAGCACAACACCTCCCTCCCCAATCGACCACTCGAGCTATGCCCTCCTATCTTGTTGAGAGCTACACACTCCTGCTCCTCACACGCCAGCCCTCTCACCGCAATCGTTCACTCTTCCCATTCCACGGCTTCAACTCCTCGCCTCCCTACGCTCCTTACACCCTCAACTCACCCCACCTCTGCGCTTAACCCACGGCATAACAACCGGCCCTCAACTCACCCCCCTCACGTTCACTCCTCTACCCCTCCCGCCACTCCCAAATCCCTGCCCTCCCGCCTGCAAATGCATTCCCCCAAACGCTCCAAACACCCTCCCTTTTACACGAACCTTTAATTTTAAAATTTAAAATTTTTAAAATCCACTAGCACCGCCTCTAAATATTTTATTACATTTGAATAATACCGCCTTCCATTGCAATACAACCCGCTTATATAATACCGCCCTATTCAATTTAAAATACCGCCCCTCCATTAATTGAATACCGCCCCTTCATTTTGGCTCTAAAATGCCGCCACACTTTTTAAAATTCGGCCTTTTGCTTTTAATATCTCCACCCCCCCTTTTAATATTCCTACCCCGCCCCTATATAATACTCTCCACAGTGGTTTTTTAAATTCAACCTTTTTGAATTTCCCTCCATTTTTAATTATTCTCAATTTTTTTAATTAATTTTTAATTTAAAAAAAAAAAAAAAAAACAGAGAGAGAGGAGAGAGAGGAAGAAGACTTGAACAGCAGAAAGGAAGAAGAAATGGCATAATGATAAAATGAGGAAATGACAAGAAAATTGCAGATTTTACATTGTGTTTTGTGGCATAAGGGTGATTTTTTTGAAGAAATTGACATTTGAAGACAATTTTGACATCATTCAAAACAACTCTTTGAAGGAAATTTCAGCGGCCTTAAAGGCCTCTTGCACAAGTGTTTTCAGCTGCACATCTATAAAATATTTTTGCATCTTGACATTGTATTGTGAGTGGAATTTGCATCTTCTTCATAGTTGAAATCAGTGAATTTGAGTTGTTGGATTGTTGATTGCCCTCCATCATTTGAGGAGCAGATTTTTTACTTTGAGATTTCCATAGTTGGAAGTTCTCTTGAGTCATTTGTATTTCTTGTTGCATCACACTGTAAACGGGTGAATTTTCGGTTGAAGACGACACCCTTTCATTTTTTAGCCTAAGTTGTTGAAAATGGCCAAAATCAATGAGGTATTAGTGTTGTTGAATAACCTCATTCATTCAAATGTTGATGATATCATAAAAATGAGCAAGAATGCTCTTTGTAACATTCAAAGTTGTTTGCTACATGCACAAGAAAAGATTGAGTTTTTCTAGTTGGAAACTCAACTTCAACAAGACGAACTTCAACAAAAGAGTCACCATTCTAACCTGTTTCTATTCATAAGATTGTGAAGGACTCTCATAAGAAGAAAGAAGATAAAGTTGTAGTCGATTCCCATTCAGTTCCTTGCACTAGAGCAGATGTACATGCAGATGCAGCAGTTCAACCTGCACTTCCTAAGCCCATCATCAGAAGTTGGGAAGAGCTTGTCCACAACAAGCACCGAAATGGTCTTGGATATGACAAGAATGTGTCCTTTCATATTCCAGACTACACAAAGCCCATTATATTTCAGAGTGTCGGATTCCTGTATGACAGTTCACCTGCAGCTGTTCCAGATCCTGTTCCACAACAACAACAGACTGAGAAATGCCAACACTGTGATAGAGTTGGCCACATGAAAGATCACTGTTTTGATCTTCATCCATGCAAGCAATGTGGTCGGCACACCCATTCTTCACACAGATGCTTTAGACACAAGCCTCCTGCAAGAACCAAGATTCATCTTGGATGGATCACTTCTTGGCAATGGGCATCAGCAGCCAAGAAGATGTTTATGACACATGTTAGAACTTGTTCACAGATATTGAGCAAACTTGCAGTTGAGTTTTCGCCATCATCTCACCTTGTCCCTGACAGGGGGGAAAATGGTGGTCATGTACAAGCTTCGACGTCAGATCAAGCGAGCCTGAGCCACAATCTCTCATTCCATGTTCAGATTTGTAGCCAGCAGTTCAAGCGAGCCTGAGCCACAATTCGTCATTTCGGATTCAGAGATGTAGCCAGAGATACGGATGCCCATGAGCATACCTTCGGTTGGTGGATAACCTAAAACCATCATCTTTGGTTGGTGGATAACCTAAAACCATCATTTTCGATTGGTGGATAACCTAAAACCATCATCTTTGGTTGGTGGATAACCTAAAACCATCATTTTCGGTTGGTGGATAACCTAAAACCATCATATTTGGTTGGTGGACAACCTAAAACCACCACAGGTAGTAGACCTCCCTTCTTTTAGGTTGAAGGTCTCCCTTTTTTTATGAGGGACAATTCCTCTAGCAAAAGCCTTCAGCTTCTTGCCAGTTTTGGAAGAGTTCCGGAAACTGTAACAAGTTTTGCGTTCCAGTGTTTGTGGTCATCCTAAAACCACCTCTTTTTTTCCAACATTTCAGAGAGTTGATTCAGCCCAAGTGCTGCCATGTATAATTTGCAGATTTGTATTACAACTCTTTTCTTGGACTCACACATGCCTTTCTGGACAAGGGGTCATGAACACCTAATCCTCTATGGGTAGGTGTGGAATATAAAAAGTCACAATGGAGTCCAAGTGACCTTGGAATGTGAAACCAAGAGTCACACCATTGTACTATAAATGCACATCTTTGTATAATGGAAAATAAGAAAGCCTCACGCTTATCCTTCATTGTGTTGAGTCTCTTGTGTGTGTGCATTCTTCTTCTCATACACCATGTGTGTGCTTCAACATGGTGTTTAACAGCTACAAATGTATTGTTTGATTTATCCTTCTCTAGATATAATTGGGTTCTACCTGCAGCTCTTGAATTATTTTCATCGCTAGCACTCCTAAATAGGATGGAAAAACAACATCCATTCCATATACTAGTTGATAAGGAGATGTACCAATGAACTTCTTTGTAGCTAGTCTATCTACCCATAAGGCATTGAAAAACCTTTTGTTGCAAGTATTTTTGTTATCTTCTAACATTTTTTTGATGATATTAACCAGGCTTTTGTTTGAGGATTCTACAAGTCCATTACCTTGAGGGTAATAGGCAGTGGAATGGTCTAGGTTGATGTGGTATTTGTTACAAAAGCCAATCATTTTATTGGATTTTAATGCAGCTTCATTATCAGTAATGAGCTTTTGAGGGCATCCAAATATAGAAAGAATGTTGTTTTCAAGGAATGAGATAATGACAGAATCAGTGGCTTGTCTAGATGGAATGGCTTTTATCCACTTATTAAAGTAATCACTAGCTGTCAAAATCCATTTATGCTGGGTAGAGGAGGGTGGGTGAATTTCACCAATGAAGTCTAAACCCCATTGTTGAAATGGCATTTATGTGGAGATGGGTTTGAGGGGTAAAGGTAATAGTTTTTTCTTCCCTTCAAATATCTGAAATTTGTGACAGGAGGTCACATAATTTCTCACATCTGCAAAAAGAGTGAGCCAGTAAAAACCTGCACTCAAGATTTTATCAGCAATTGATTTCCAGTAAAGGTGTCCTCCACAGTCACCTGTATGAAACTCTTGCATAACTTTATCAGCTTCATCTTTCAGTAAACGGTTTAATAAAATGCCACCATGATCTTTCCAAAATAAAGCATTATCTATGATACAATATTTCATTTATTTTAATTTTAAGAATCTACCTTTAGTTCTAGACAAAATAAGAGGAGCTTGTAGGTTAAGTAAAACAAATATGATATCTACATACCAAGATGAATCTCAGAAAGCTTCACTGATCTGTGGAGTCTCCATCTCTTCCTGATCATCTAATTTAGCAATAAAATTTATATCTAAGGCCTGACAGTTTGATTTAGCAATGATTTTGGCTAAAACTTGGCCTTTAATCAATTTGGTGGGCTTAATTTCAATATCACATTCCAAAATAGTGGCAATCCATTTGCCTCTCTTTCCATCAGGCCCATTCTGAGTTAGAATGTCCTTTACTACTGAATTTGGGACATATGAAATAATGTGAGAGTACGAAATGTACACTCTGAAATCTTTAATAGCCTTCACTAAAGCAAGTGCTTGTTTTTCCATTATGTTGTAATTTAGTGTTGCATATATTAAGGATTTGGTGAAAAAATCAATGGCCTATTATTAACCCTGATCATTATTTTGCAAGAAGATTGCTGCAATGGTATGTGTTGAAGCAAAAGAAAAAAATATAAAATCTTTTTTTAAATCAAGACTTATTAGGACTGGTGTTTTCGTAAGGGCTTGTTTGATTGATTCAAAATATTTTTTAGCCTCTACTGTCCATTTAAGTGTTGAATCTTTCTTTAACATGTTATTCAATTCTCTGATTAGTTCTGCTATACTAGAAATGAATCTTCTAAGAAAGTTTATTTTACTAAGAATGCTTGTAATTCCTTAATTTTTCTAGGATGACTGATGTTTAAAATAGCTTCTATTCTAGCTAGATCTATCCTAATTCCCTCTTTTGAAATTATGTGTCCTAAGATTTTACCTTCTTCTAGTCCAAACAATGTCTTTTTGGGATTCAAGGAAATACCACATTTTCTGCATTTAATAAAAAATCTTCTAAAATGATCTAGATGTTCATTGTATGTTTTGGAAAATACTGTTATTTCATATATATAAATGACTATAAAGTCATGGATTTCTTTGGAAAAGGCTATATCCATAGCTCTTTGGAATATGGCTCTTGCATTCATCAATCGAAAAGGAATTTTCAAATACATGAAAATACCCCATGGAGTGGTAAATGATATCTTTTCTTGATCCTCTGGTTGAACTAATATTTGATTGTATCCAGAGAATCCATCAAGCAATGAAATCCTGGATGAGCCTACTACCCTCTGTAAAATATGGTCCATTTTGGGGAGAGGATAGTATCTTTTAGTGACACTTTGTTTAAGTTTAGGAAATCAACACAAAGTCTGTTTTCCCATGTTTTCTTCCTAGTGGGAACTAAGTTTGAGATCCAATCAAAATATCTGATACGTACTATGATTTGTGCTTCATACATCCTTTTTACTTATTTTTCAATCAGTGGCATAAGAATTGGATTTATTCTCCTAAGCTTCTATTTAACTGGTTTCTGATCTTCTTTGATAAGTATTTTATGTTGAATGATGCTGGTGTCAGAAGACTTGAGGTCTTCATAACTCTAGGAAAACATATCTTGAAATTTTTTAAACAGACTTATGTATTTCAACTTTTCATCTTGAGATAATGCTTTGGATATTTTGATGAGCTTAGGCTTTTCTTCAGTTCCTATGTTACGTTCTTCAATGTCTGATCCTAAAGGCTCCAATTTCAATTTTCTTGTTACATCATTTGAGTCAAAAAGAACTTCTAATGGGGCTAATCCCTTAGGTAAAAAGTTATTTTTAAGGTTTAAGACCTATGAATCATCATTTGCTATTTCTTCAATTTCTACAGTTTCTAATTTGTCTCTTTCTACTCTAGTAAATTTAGTTGGTTTAGTCAAATCTAAATTATTTATATCTAACTCACTATTTATTATATCATCTACTGTACAGTCAGTATCTATGTTATAGTTTTGGAATTCTCCCTCAACATTCATAAAATTAAAGATTTGAGAATCTTGTGAAAAAATCTGCCAATATTTCAAATTATCTGGTATAGTAGGCCTATGTCTTACCTCTGCATTGTACTGGTGATTTGGCTCAAAAGGCAATCTGCATGTACTAGAAAAAGTAGCAAAATTGTGTGCCTGCATGTTCTGTTTCCTTGGAATTATAGCAAAACCAGTTTCAAGCATATCTTTAATTAGATCTAGAATGTTTTCTCTATATTGGCCAAGTCTAACATTATTCACAAGATACTCTCCTTTAATTTTTTTTATGATTAATTCTGAGTCTCCCATCATAGAAACTCTCTTGGCTCCAAGTTTTCTTACATTTTGCAGTCCTAAGATTAAAGCTTCATACTCTGCCATGTTATTTGTGGATTTAAAGTTCAACCTAAAGGCATGACTTTCTGAATAATTATTCTCCATGTTATAGATCCATACTCGTGCTCCTACTCCTAATCTGTTCATTGAACCATCAAAGTCTAAGTGCCACATAGACTCATGAAAAATATTTTCATTGTCAACTTCTTTATGTTTATGTTCTAAAACCATGTTTTTGTCTTTTCCAGTGTCTAAATTATATAAGATGAAATAATCCATATCAGAATGCAGAGAATAAATAGGATAATTTTGGGGTTTTTTTTCACTATTGACCATGTATTTCGTTAAAGTTTCTTTGTAAAGCTTTTTGGGCTAACCAAATACTGAAATTGTGGCATATGACATGTCTAACTATAGAGATTCCTACAATTTTTCTCCCCATGAGCGAGATAATAAAATTCCATACTTTGGATGGATATCAACAACTACCACATCCATGACAATAATCTTACCTAGGTATTGGAATAGAGTGACACACAAGTCTTTTATTAGGCCAAGACATTTAACTTTTCTAGAATCAAAAGAGAAAAGATCTTTGTATGGTATGGTGATATCTAGATTTAATGTTTCCATGATTGCCTTAGGCATCAATTTGTGAGATGCTCCTGAATCTAACATAGCATTGTGTAAGATTTCATCATGAATACTGAAGATAATGTAGTATAGAGGAACACCACCTTCTTGATGTTTTCCATTTACCTCAGGGCCAAACAGTAATTCTGGTTGGTCATCATTCAAATTAACATAATATTCTCCTTCAATTATGTTTAGTGTTTTAGTGATTTGGGTTTTGTATAAATCATGTTTCACCAATTCTATTAAAGGAATTGGTATTTTCAATTTAGCTATTTCAATTTGGATGTTGAATGGTACTTGATTTTTTCATAACTGGATGATTTATTCTTTACCAATTATAGTTTGAGTGTTTTTCTCTTCCTTATCTACAGTTGGTTTTTCAGTTTTTGTTTCCACTAGTTTATTATTTTCAATCTTCTTATCTGGGACAGTTTAAGTAGCAGTGGCAGTTTTGGTAGCAGCTGAAGTTTTGGCATCAGCTAAAGTTTTAGTAGCAATAGTTGTTTCGGTATCAGCTGAAGTTTTCACAACAGTTGAAGTTTTAGCAGCAACAGATGATTGAGTATCAGCAGGTGTGATGTATACAATTTTTGGACTAGGTGTAATCTTTGGAGTGGAAATTTTTTGTGTTTCTCTAGGGAGAATTTGTAGCACTTTGGTTGTAGGAACTTCTACTGTTTTCTTGGTCTGAGTTTGGGTATTTTTCTTAGTAGGAGCTTCTGCATTTTTCTTACTCCTAAGGTATTATTGCTTGTGAACTTCATTAATGGAAAATTCATAACCTTGTTTATAATCAAAAGACTCTCCATATTCTAACTGTAATTGTTGTAACATGTATATTTCCTATTATTCTGGGGTAAGAAAAATAGTATTATCATCATTTATTCCCATTATGTTAATCTGAGTGTCTTCATCTTCATTTTGGTGAGAATTTTCAGCATAGTTCTCTTGGAAAGGTGGTCTTATTTGTTGATTAGGTGTTGATTCTCTATATTTACCAGTGTTGGGATTCTTTCTAAGTTTAGATTTCTTATTTGAGGACCTTGTTGTTGATTATCCCACTATGTTTTTCTTTCCATATTTTCTAATCTATCCATTATTCTTTCCATACTCTTTGCTAAACTATCTATCTTACTGTCTGATGTAGATGGTTCATCCTTAATGGTAAATCTTCTTTCATTTCTCATCCTAGCTCTTTTAGCTAACAAGTTAGCTTCTACACTAACTGCATTGTTTTGCATCTGTTCTATTGTTTCTGGATTTCTTTCTCTCAATTGGTATGACATATTAGTATCAAAACCATCAGGAAATTTGATTAAAGCTATATCTGGTTGGGGTTTAATGTTTGCTGGAATAGAAATGTAAATATTATTAAACCTAGTACAATAGTCCTGAATAGGCTCATTAGGAGCTCTTCTAATGTTTTCATATTCAAACAATATTTGTAAAGGGTTTTTCTTTCTTTCCCATCTATTAGTAAATAATTGATGAAAAGCAGCTAAATCAACTATATGATTGGCAGGTAAAGCTTTAAACCATTTCTTTACATCTCCTCCTAAAATTTGGGAAAATAGTCTCATTTGAACATCAGATTCATCAATTTCATGCAATTCAAATTAATAATTCATTTTGTTTACATATTTTTGTGCAGTGTATTGACCAGTACCATCAAATTGAAAGAATTTACTTTGATAATCTTGGGGCATGGCATGTAATTGAGCTGGTAAGACCAAAGGAGCATATCTGGCTACCATGGCTAAGGTTCTAGCTTGGCTAGGAAGTAAATTTGTGGTGCTTGGTGATGAGGTTGAAGTACTTGTAGATGAGCTTCAGATACTAGAATATGTACTTGGAAATGAGATTGAAATACTAGAAAATGTAGCAAAAGTGCTAGAATATGAACTTGAAGTGTTTGGAGATGGAAATAAAACTCTAGGTTGAAGAGGAAGCGTGGGGATGAATGATTCAGTGGAATGAAGTGTAGTGGAAATAGTAGATGTTGTGGTACTAAATAAATATAGATTTACAAACTCTAAAGGAATGGTAGAAGGCTTACTGGTGTAAGCAGATAACGCAGTTAATTCAACAAAATGTTGAAAATAGGCTTCACCAATATTCTGAGTCAAAGTTGTAGTCAAAGCATCAATTTTATCAAAAGGTTTTAGAGCTTTTTGATGTGAATCAAATGAAATAGTCTCCTTCTTTGTTTCAATAAATTGAATGAAATTAGGATCTATTACATTATCATAGATTCAATTTTCAAATTTAGTTCTAAACAAAGAGTGTTCAAATGATAAATCGAATTCAATATCTTGTAAGCTTGATAATTCTTTGGGGAGTGAATTTTATTTGATTAATTGACTAGTATTCCCTAGACTTTCTAATTTTTTGGGTTTTCTTAAAATTCTGTCAGGATCATCAACTATTACAGCGAGTTGTTGATCAGGATGAGCCCTACTATAGTATGTTCTTCTAGAAGCGAGAATTAATGATAGATCTTAACAACCCTAAAACAACCTTAAGGTGAAAAGATAAGGAAAAGTGTTTCTTTTAAGGTTTATTTTAAAACTTAGGAGTAATATCCCCAATATGGATGCTAGTATGTTATCACTCCAATAATTCCTAGGGTTGTTATGTTTTGTTTTAAAGAAATATTAGAGGAAACTATCAACCTAGTTTTGAGATTAGGATCTAGTCTTCCTAATGCTCAGAGAGGGATCTCTCTTTATGATTTAACTTTGTTGTTTTTAGTTGATTTTAGGCTATTTATGTAAGATTGGTTTGGTTTTGATTTTGGTTTGGTTTGGTTGTGGAATTAATGATTTATATGGATATATGACTGTATATTTACCATGGGCTATGGAGTCAAAGTGTCAAGAAAATAACACTGAATCAAGGTCTAAAGGAAGTGTTCACAGGGCAAGGTAGTTGAGAAAATTCAGATATTTTAGGCTGGATGGTGAAGTGGTTTTCAGTCAAGATGAAGAAGCAGTTAAGGATTCCTTAAACCAGATAATGAGGGAGGTGAAAGAGGTCAATCGAAATTAAGGAGAAATGAAGAATTACCTAATCTGGATATCAGAAGAAAACATCAAAATGAATAATAGTTTAGAACAAAGTGTACTTAAACAAATTTTGCAATAATATTCATGTTATAACATTTAAATTGGAAAACATACAAGTTTATGTAATACTTAAGAAAAATAACAATTGAACAATTGAAATTTACTTCACTGAAGTGGCTCAACACATGAATCCTGTAATGCAATGCATTTATTACTCAGTCTAGTTTGTTGACTTGAAAATGTTACAATAAACCCTCAGGTTTCAGAGCAATACAACTATAGAAATGTTCAAAAATCCACACCTCAATACTTAGAATTATGAATTATTTATACAAAAACTAATACAGAATATCCTAAAACTAATTTAGGAATTATTCAAGGAAAAATAAATATCTTCATGCAAGAAGATAGAGACACCTAGGAGACTACATGCTAGCTATCCATGCTTATTTGGTTTTGTTGTTTGTTGTTTGATCTTTTGCTGCTTTATCTCTCTCACTATTTGCTTTATGCTAGCTGTCTTTTACGTTGCTTGTATTTGACTCTGCCTTGTCATCTGATTCTCTTTAACCTCTATTACTGCTTTTTAAATTTTGCCTTTCAATTTTACTATGACTGCACTGTTACTCTTTCAAACTATTTCTCTTTTACTTGTTTTAACTTTGAATGCTCGGTTTCCTGCTTTAACTTTTCACTGTCACAGTAAATCATATAGTTTTTCCCAATCCTCTTCATCTGGTAATTTAATTTTTACCATTCTCCTATAAATCTCATCAGCTTCTATGTATTTTTCAAAAGTAGGCCTGTTTAGAAAGAGATGATTTACCTCATGCTAGAGGTAAAAGCAATTTTCAAATGTCTGATAAAGTACTTTTCCTGTAGGAATTCCTTTTATGGAGGAATTTTTTTATTGTTCTTTGGCCACTTCTCTGATTTTCTTGTCATATTCTTCATGCTTCATTAATCTGTCATTAATCACCAATGGATTAGGTAGACCTTTCTTCCTCAAAACATCAAATTTGACTATGAATCTGGTTATTGCTAACTCCATAGTATGACATCTCTCTTCAAGCAATACCATCAAGTTTCTTTTATAAAATACCTTTTTAACCTATAGGATTTTTTTAGTTGTCATTGATTCCAATTTCTTCTAATTATTTCTTGTTCCTGGAAATTAGAAACTTAATAATCTCTCTAGCCTCCTCTGACTTCTTCCCAAGTTCTTCCTTGACTTTCTTAATATCTTCACTTGCTGCCTTGATCAAATTTTTCTTCTCAAATATGACTTGGATAGATGGCCAAATATCATTAACAGAGTATTGGCCCATAGTTGTTGTTTTTCTTGGGCTAGTGGTTCTTTCAGTGTTAATCCTTTTTCTAGCTTTTGTGACCTTTCATTCAATCTGTTTGACTTCTGTGTTTCTGATTTATGCATGATTTATAACAATCTCTTTTCATCTTCTAGAATTTTTATTTGATATTTAAGTTTAATTATTTCATTTGTTTGGATTGACATATCCTGCATGGCTTTGGTCAATTTACCTACTTCATCACTGGGATGAGCTACTGCTGTTGTTGAATCTATTATTGATGTAGTGGCTGATGTAGATGGAACTGTTGTAGCTACTGGAGCTATTGAAATAGATGGAACTATTGTAGTAACTGTAGGAATGGCAGTGACAGGGATTTCTTCCATGCTTGCCTTTTTCTCCTGCACCGATTTATCCATCTCATTATCCATCTCTTTCAGTCGAGTTGTGAACTGAATGATGAGATTCATCAGTTCATATTTGTGTCCTTCATTCTCTAACACTTCTTTTTCTTGTGGATGTTTAGTGGGGGGAATTTCAGTTGTTTTTTCAATGCAACAATGTCTGTGTTATTCTTTTTGATAATTTCCTCATCTGCTTTGATATTCTGAGGATCATATCCTACTTCTATGAACAATTATTCAAATGATTTGATTCTGTTTTCCTTAGCTTGTGAAGATGCCATCTATAGATTTAACTATCCTATGATGTTTTCTAGATAATTTTGCAGTTTTTTTACACTCATAGCTTTGTTGGTCATAGTACAATATAGCATTTCTCTAGTTTGCTTATGAAATTCTATTCCATATATAGGATGAACATATTTGTTTTGAACTTCAAATGTTGTCTTTCTATAATCAGCTGATGACTTTGGATATTGCACTGCAAGATGCAAAAAGGTTATCTGCATTTTCTTGGTCTTGTAATCAAATGTTGAAAGTAACTTGTTTTGGTCACTAGGTGTCTGTTTCCAATATTGTGCATAGGTTACAACTTTCAATGCCTCATTTCTCAATTTGATTCCTTTATACCTTTCCATTATATCTTGTTCTTTATCAACTGGTTTATTTGATGAAGACACCTCTACACTATGTTGTTTCTGAATAATTTGTGTATTATAGGTTGAAGGATGATGAGTTTCCTCTGAAAGTGCTGGAGGTGCATTTTCTTTAACCAGTGTATTTGTATCTATAATTTCAATTTTCCCAACTTTCTCATTTACAATATTTAGCTTGGGCTTCTTTCTGTATGTTAATTTTAATTTAGTCTCAGTAGTGGTTTGAGCCGAATATGAGCCTTCTTCTCTTGCTCTCTTTGAGTTCCTATCTTGTGGGGCTAGAGTTTAGAAGATGGAACTAGTATCACCTTTTTTGGTTGCCTCTTTCATAGTATTCTCCAACCACTCTGATTGGTTGGAGTACTTTTCAATTTCTGGTTTAGACTCATGGACATAAGGATTTAATTTAAACTTGATTCTTAACTTTTTGATAACTCCTAAAGGATCATACTACCATTTAAAAATATCACTGAACTTGAATTCTTGTAGACATTAATCTACTTGTTGACCAGCACTTCTACTGTTGCAAATGAAAGGACCAATCTGATTCTTGATTTTAAACTAAGTTTTCTTCTTTGCTGATAAGAAATTAACCTCATCTTAATTTAGGATTTGCTTGATATATTGTAGTGCGAATAACCTCATTGGGAGGTATTTGGGCAGCTTGTATGGAGTGAGTTGACATCCATACACCCTAATTTCAGTGTGGTTCTGCTATAAATACCAGTCTCCTGTTCTACTATGTTGAGACAACTACAATACTTTCTTTATGTCTTCATTGATCCTAGGTTCACTGATACTTCTTAGCATATTGAAAATTGGATGAATAAATGAATCAGTGAAGTCCTTGTATGTGAACTCTGTGAAATATTTCCTGATTAAGGAAGTCCAGAGGAATACTGGTTTGGGGTTACCCTCAGTGTCTAGTTTTTGAAGGCTTACTGCAAACCTTTCAGACTAAAAGTATAGGAATAAATGAAACAACACTAAATAATACTTAAAACCTCCTTCTTCTGGTAATTTAACTAATTTCTCATTGATGGCATCTGATAAGTATTGAGAAAAGTTAAATGTGAAAGCGGGAGGATGTCCTCAATAGTAAATAGACATAAAACCTAAGATTGAAGCATCTACATACTCATCTGTAAAGTATCCTAGAACACAAGACAACATTGTGACAATCTATTTTGTTCTTTCTGAGAAAATTGATGCTAAATAAGGAGGGTTACTCTTTGGGGTTTCAACTGATGAAGGAAGATAGGTATGGAAGATTTGAAACTTCTTTGGAAAATCAAGTTTCAGATATAATTTTGTGAGGATTTCAATTGACATAGGGGCTTCATCAGGCTTGGGTTGGATTTTCAACATCTGGTTTATTGATTTTTCAGTAATGGTGAACAAAATCTCTTTGCTGGAGGTTACTAGGGCTCTTTCATTGGGTAGATAATTAATTTGACAGAGCCTGATGATTTATGGGAATTGGAAAGTCTCTGGGAGGATGTACTTGGGAAAATTGGATTCCCAAAGGCATATATCATAATCCTGGTCCATGGATTTATCATGGATCCAGCAGTGGATATCCAAGAGGTTGAAATCAGTGACTGTCACTAATTTTGAAATATTTGTCTGCAAGGGGAGTGTGTTCAATATCAACAACAGGAGGTTGCAGGGGATTAATAGTCACAATGCCCTCAAAAGCCATAGATTTATTTAATTTAATCAATTTATTACACTTTTGTGTTGAAGTAATGGTCTCAAGCACTTAGGAATACCAATGAGAAGATGATTTCAGTCTACAGGAAGGGTTCTAAATGCAACAGGGGCTTTCTGGTAGTGAAATAGGCTTCAATGGTCTTTATAAGGCTTCAAACTAGTTCTGCACTGGCTTTAGTAGCAAAAGGCTTGAATTCTGATGTAATTTGGCCTAAAAATAGGTTGGTAGTGGTTGCTTTAACTTGAAATCAGGAAGGTAGAGGCTTCCTTTGTGAAAAATTCAACAAAGAAATGGTGAAAAGATTGTAAAGGGCAGGTTTAATTGTTTTTAACCAACAATGGTTAAACTTATTGCGCGGGGTTAAATTCAAATAAGGGTGGTATCTTTGCAACGGGAAGAAAAATACTTAGCAGTTTTCACATTGCGAGAAGCTGGTAAATGGTTTCGAAGAGGGAGTGCGATAAACTGTGTGGTTGCCACGTAACAGGTGTTAGGGTCCTATAATAATAGGATTCATAATTTTGAATTGACTTTGATTAGTCTTACAATATGTACATACTTTGGTTTCTGCAAATTGTTTTCCCATATTAGAAAAATAAAAAAAATGTAAAGAGGGTAAAAGTCCTAAAAGAAAAATAAAAGAACTTGAACGAAAAAATATCAAAAAGAATATGAAAATGGACCCCAAACAAAAAAAGATAAAAATAAAACATGAAAGTGATGCAAATCCAAATTCCACTACTATTTAATTTTACTGCAAAATAAATATTGTGTGCAACTTGTTAAAATGCCACAATCCATGAAGGTCAAACAACTTAATCTTGACCTCTCATGCTTTAAATCTCATGTTTTTAGATAGAGAATAAAGATCTAGCCAAACAGTTTAATCTTGGCAAATCAGTAGTTAGGTAGAGAATAATAAGGAGCTCAACAGTTTAATCTGAGCCCTTGGAAGAAATAAGGATAGAATTAGTTATTTGTTTTTTTAAAAGAAAATGAATAAGGGTTTGCAAGCTCAAATGCACCCATGTAAATCAAGAAAAAATGTTAGGGTAGCAGATGCATAGGAAGAAACAATTTTTCACAAGCATGGATATTAGAAAATTGGTCATTTCATTTACTAACTTCCTTCAAAAATCATCCCCTTGTAAAAATACCCCATACCCTCCATTTTCATTCTTTCCCTTATTTCATTCTTTCCCCCCTTGCAAAAAGCCCCTTTTCCTAAGTTAAAAACACATTTTACTTAATAAAAGTGAAACCCTTTTACTAATTCCCCTTTTATTCAAAAATACCCAAAAAACCCAAAAAATACTTTTATCCTAAGTATAAATGCTAAAATTTTATATCGAGGCCCGCTATGAAGAATTTATCTTCGATATCATGTTTTACACTATGCTTAGTGTATTTGACATCCCACAGTCACATTATATTTTTAACACATTAACACGATGTATTAAATCCCTCTATAAACCTTTTAAATCCCGTATTAATTAAATCCTTATGTATCATTCCCAACCCAGGTTTTATTTATAATCTATAGTTCTATTTCCGCACATTTTAATTATCCCGACCCCACTATGTATATTCCCCATTGTTTATAATATTACACTTACCCGTATCCCAGAGGTTAATATAATAAACTCCACCTATCATAATAAGTCACGACTATGTATTTAAACCTTAGCTTTAATACATATTTACCAACCACATAATCTAAACATCAGGCCCCACGCCTTCTGAACTTGCGACTCCATCGCATAATCTCAGCCTTCTGATATTCACTTACCAAATCCGATGGTGGTTAAACTCTATCGCGCATTTCATTGCCCAAAATATAATACACCCCATACCTTGGGAAAAACATAGTTTCTAGGTTCTCCCTCTCCTATACGTTGTGTCTTGCTATTCAATCGCATCATTCAAAACATTACTGCTTACCACCTTTACTCATTGCGAAAATCGCTCGGTTGTTTTCTCCCCCAGCGCGCAAACTACCCTGTCAATTCAAAATTGACCGCGCATTAAATGCATTCACTTGCCCTATTCCCTCAATTTTTCAAAGAAATTTTGACGTCTACCCATGATGATGGACTCACATAGATAGTCCGAAACGTTGGGTTATTAAAAAAACTCAGAAACAGGTTATTCCTCTCCTCTATAATGCATTCACTGTTGATAAAAATGCATAAAACCTCCCATTTGCACCCTTTTTTCACATTTCTGTTATATTTTGCACTAAAGAAGCACTGCCAACCAGTTTTTTCGCTACCAAATCACGTTGTTGACCTCATTTTAAGCCCAATTCACTAGAATTTGAAGATCTTTGATGAAACAGAACCGAATTGAAGCTTATAAAGACAAACAAAAGCTTCTGAAAGCTTTCTTCCACCTCAGAAACTCTCCAGCACAAAAAATATTCATTTTCTAGGTATTCTTCAAAAGAATAGACGTATTCCTTGATCTAAAAGAGTAATACCTCTTAATTGAATCATTTAGAAACTTTTGTCAAGCCAAGAGAAAGCCCTTTTCCTTCACAAAAGCTCTTTTTTGTAAACCCTGGACCTACTTGCACAGATTCTGAAACTTTGGACTATTAAAAATCACAGATTGAGTAAACTAAAGACGTTTAAAGCCTCTGTATACCTGAAATATAATTACATGCCTTTAAAATCCATTTTCTACAGACTCCAAGTATCTTTTTACCAAATTCCAAGGTCTTGAGATTTCCTTTTATTACAGAGATTACAGTTTGAGTTAATTGAGCAAGTTTATACTTTTGCAGACAAAAGATAAGCCCTTATTCTATCCAAATCCTTCTGCAAAACTGTTATAAATTACCAGATATGATCCTACAAGCCTGAATCAGTGTTTCTAAAGTCAAAAGAGTAATAAAATTGATAAATCAAGCAAAGCAATGGCTTCCAAAAATACTGTACCTATCAATTCTCTACAACCCCCTGTTGTAGATATAGAGCACATTCCATTAGCTGACACAAACTTCAAGATTACTGATACAGTCATAGAATTCAACCTTCTTGAGCTCCATTGCTAGAGCAAAGAAAAATCCATAGATGAGGCTGATGAAGTGTTCATTTGGGAGTCAAATTTTCCAAAATATGATGTTCCTCAGACCTTTCAATGCCCAGAAGTAATTATACTCTGTCAATCATGTTATTTTCCTGATCAGAGAGCCATCATAAACCCTGAAAAAGAAGTCTTATCTACCATTACTGCTGAGTCAATTAATCATATGCTCCAAATACAACCTAGGCCTGATGAAATCCCTTTATCCATTAGGGCCCTCACTCAATTATATTTGAATCTGGACTTCCCCAAGAGGTTCCAGATATTTCAAACCTTCATGCCTTCTTTTCTATAAATCCCCAAGATAAATCCTCCATACCCTTCTACAAAATTATCTGAAAGGATAAGACATATCATCTCCATTTTGTCTTTCATTCTTGGCTACTTTACAGATGAACATGCTGATGTTGCAGTGTTAGGTTTTCTATCTACTTTCACACTTGTTCAACCTTCTGCTACCATTTTTTATTTTTCCTGATACCTTGCCGATAGTATCCATGAAAATTTGGTCAAAATTCCTTCTTAAGGTGTTTTCAAGTATTCATCATTCCTATTCCACATGTTGTTATACTTTCAATCTGAGAAATTCAATATAAACCTTCAGAATCTTGATGTGGAAGGAAACCCACAATGAGTCGTCTTTTGGACTTCCTTGATAAGGAAAGACTCCAATGAGTTCACTTATACAGATTTTACAGATTCCTTCATTCATCCCATGGTAAATTTTATGAACTGCAGCAGGTGGCCCATAATTACTGAAGAAATTAAAAAGTTCTTCCAGATGTTAGAGCATAATAGGATAGGTGATTGGCACTTGTACCAAAATCACATTGAATTAAGAGTATATGGATGAACTCTAGTTCCATATAAACTGCCTAAATACCTTCCTATGAGGGTATTTTCCCTAGAATACATATGGCAGATTCTAAATTCAAATGCAATTAATTTCTTGGCAACAAAGAAAAAGACATAGTTCAAGTTGAAGAACCAGGTTGGCCCTTTTATCTATAATAATAGAGATGCAGGTCCAGAGGCTAAAAAACATTTGCAGGAGTTCAATTTCAATCCCAGATTCCTATGGTATTATTATCCCCTTGGAGTTATTAGTAAAATGAGAGTTAAATGCAAATTGACTCCCTATATACATGAAAATAAACCAGATATTGAGAAATTCTCTAATCAATATGAATGGTTGGAGAATACCTTGGTAGAGGCAGAGAAGCAAAGTGATGCTAGTCAGAATTTGCAAACTCCAGCATAAGAAGACAAAAATGAAAAAAGAATCAGAGAGGAAGGATCTTATACTGCAGAGACTACAATAGAGACCAAGTTTAAATTGAGATATAGTAAAAATCCATAGTTAAATCCTACTAATAAATAAGTGGAAACAATAGAGGTGATTGATATGGAAATAGAAGCAAAAGTTAATGCACCTCCTACAATAATTGAAGAAGAAGAACAACCTACTACTTCAAAGACTCAGCTAATTCAGAATCAGCACAATATGGAAGTTTCTTCATCTAAAATACCCGTAGAAAAAGACGTGGATATCAAAGAAAGATACAAAGAAATCAAAGCTAGAAATGAAGAAAATAAGACTGAATTATATTCTCAATATGTGAAACAAACTCTTGGCATCCAGAACAGGCTACTTTCAACCTTTGACTATAAGAATAAAAAGATGGAGATGACATTTCTTCAACCTACATTTCAGACTCCTAAGTCATCCCGAGATTACAAAAAGATATATTTTGATGTCTTGGCCCAGGATGTTCATCCTCTAGACCAAATTGAGTTGCATAAGCAGGAAGGGGAGATGATTTATTCTACAATGACCACCAAGGCCATGAGTGCACAGATGTAATGTTCCCAATTTTTAGCCTCAAGCTAAAAGGAACATTATAGTTTGCAGATTTTCATTTTTTTTAATAAAATGGGTAAGGAGACACCTTAGCCCCTTTTGATGGATAAATAACACTCACTATGTGAAAGGAGGGATAATAAAGCAGCTGAATTGAGCACCACATGGTGTGAACAGAATTGGATCATGCTTGATCTAGTCATTTTGACCAAGTCAACTAAAATTGTCTAGATACATTGAACCTACTTGGACAATGCAGTTTTAGTGGAGGCTCCACTTGCATGAGCTAGAGGCAAGTGTGAATGGGACCCATGGTGAGAACAGTTCATTTTCTTTATAAGGAGGAGATGGTAGCCCATTTTCATTATGCATTGGATTATTATTTTCGTAGGGTCTGCAAAGACTTGCATCCCTAGGTTGTTTAGCAGGGTTGTAGTGTTCTTGAACCCAAGGGTGTTCCCAGTCAGGAATCCCTACCTCATCCTCAAGGAAGGAGAGGGTTTGGACTTCATTTCTTCATTCCAGCATTTGACCAAGATTATCTCTGCAACTACAACGTTATTTTGTTGGGCAGAGAATGTTGTGTTGCTGGGAGCAGTAACAGAGGAACTCATAGAGTCGATCTTTGGCTTGTTCTTCAGTGGAGATCTTGCATATTATTGGGAGGAGTAGTAGAGGATACTCCCATGCATAATTTCATATCTTTGGCACTAGGACAATCACTCTCCATCTCTCACAGCGCAGTCAAGGGAAGAAACTGCATTATTTTATGAAGGCAGTTGCTGGGAGGGTCACCAGAGCTTGTCAGGAGGAGTGTTTTTGAGTGAAAAGGGATCAGCCCTTTGCTTGAGAACATTATCAGAGGATGGAAAGAGTATTTCAGATCTTCCATAGTCTCATTATTATTTTGGTTCAGTTGTAGTGATAAATTATTTGTCACATTGTACATTTTTCGGCATTTCTAGCAATCTTTCCTAGATTGGCTAGAAATCTTGTATTGGAGCCCATTAATCTATTATTGGGAGTTTATTTGTATGTTTCAGCCATATTTCATGTCTATGCATCTATTTCAGCAGCTACTATAACATAGGCAGTGCTGTCACTGCTCTCCGGCATTTTGTGCAGTTGCAGCAACTCATGTATTTCATTGCTTGATCATTGGAGATTAGTTCTCATAGCTTGAGTGGCTTGTATCTCAAGATATTTTTGTATATTGTAGCTGATATATTAATAAAAATTATGGCTGTATTATATTCCATTTATTTATGTCTACATATTTGCAAAGTTTCATGATTGTGTTCATGTATTGCTGTAGGCTCTCTATTTGAGCAATCTCCTAAGGGACCTAGTTTGGGGAGATCTGAATAACCCCTCTAGGCTTATTTCTTTGAGCTTAAATTCTGGAAGAGAATTATTTATTAAGTTAAAAATGGGATCCAAGCCCCCTTTCAGCTTATTTTGACACTTCATCCCTTATACAGCATCCTTGAGGACCACATTGCAGAAATTTCCGAGAAAGGAATATTACAGTGGTATCGAAGCATCAATCTTGGATCAGCCTGTGCAACCCAAGATAATATTCCATTAGAAGGAGAATCTCCTCATTTAGAAGAGGATATTTAAATATAAAACAAGAAAAGAGGAATGATGAAAGAGGAGGTTACCCTTCTTCTTTTCCAGACCCTGGAGGGTATCAATGAAGACCTTGAGGAGATAGAAAGGGAAAAATGGAAAGGTTTTCTGAGAGGGTTTGTGGATGAAGAAAACCATAGCTATGACCAAGTTGGGTGTGATAATTCAGACAGACATGCAGATCCATAGCGTAGTCCATTGCCCACTTGCACTGCCGGGAGAATGGAGGAAGGAGATGAGGCCATTGGAGGAGCAGCGTTGCAACTCAAAGGTATGGCTCATGATTGTTGGATTGAAAATTCTGTTTCATATTGTCATGCAAATGAAAAAAAATATGATGCATTCACTAAGGGTTTGGTGAATAAAATTGAGGGAATTCAATGTGGATCATCATGTATCATAACTCCAAACACTTTGCATGCATTGGGAGGAAACATGAAACAAACTCCTTTCCTTATTTCCGAAGGGGATGAAAACATGTATGATGGCTTGGTAAGGGAAAGGTCCCCATTGTGTGAAGGGCCCTCTACCATATGTGAAGTCATGGAGGTACTTCCTTCAAGAGATGATCAAGAGCTAGGGTCTCTCCTTGATGATGAGGTAATCTCAAATCTTGATGGGGAGGATGAGCATAAGAGATCTAACAGTGTTGTCCCATTGGGGGGAGATCCATCACCACATGGAGGTGAAAATGGAGCCATTTCTTCCATTAGAGGAGCCCTTGTGTCTTTACAAGGAGTTCCAAGTATTTTAACATGTGGGAACCATAGCATTATTCTGGAGTCATATGTAGAAGCTATTGGGGATTGTGAGATGGAGGAGGAAGAGAAGGATCAGCATCAAGGTTTGATACAACCTTATATATTCCAAAAATTCTTTTCGCAAGAGGAGGATACTGTACAGTATAGTGAAGAGAGGGACAAGTCAGTCCACCCATACATACAGTCCACTTCTGAACTTGATGTCTCATTATATGGAGGCATTCCACCTGGGAGGCCACCTGATCTTGAGTTGATGAGGGGCATCTTGTCATTTGGTTCACCACTCTTGGATTTTGGAGAGGTGGAGACATTGGAGGAGTCCAACACAGTGCAGAGAGTTTGGGATAAACCCAAGGATGAGGGAGACACTCTCTCATTTTTAGTATCACCCACTCTCATCAGTTATATTGCGCTGACAGAGTTTGCTGCAGGGATGGAGGATGGCATCTTCATGATGTAGGATGACTGCTCCATAGATTTGATGGAGAAGAGGATACTTCCTTTGAGGAAGGAATCTTTCATACATGGGAGTGGATGGAGGCCACTCATGCTTACTTTGACCCAGCTTGGGAGATTCCTTTTGGATGACAGCTTCTCATGGGAGGCCTACTTCCAAAGGAAACCATCATTATTTGAGCATGAGCAGCTACATGATGGGCATGGTAGCATTTTTGAAGATGAATTTGGCATAGGGGATGTCAAATTAGCAAGCAACAGTGTGTGGGGAGCACCACATTGCAGATCACCAGCATTGTCTATGAGGAGGATGGATCCGGATTGGAGGACTCAAATCTTGGTAGAGTACTCCTAGGATCTAGATGCATGCATGACTCTTGCTAACCCAGATAGAGATGATAGGTACATGATTGATGAGATGGTAATATACACCAATGGAATGATCTTCTTGGCTAGAGCTTCTAGTCTTGAGGAGAAATTATTGCATGCAGCACATGTGGACTTTCTAGCTATGCACTTTGATGCATACATTGCTTTGCTAGAAGAGTTCATTCAAGAGGGCATTTAGAATTATCTACATTAGCATATGGAGAAATGCATATCCCAGATGATTTTAGAGAGGTTGGAAAAACCATTTCCCTACTCATTTGATGTGAGGGAGAGCATTCAGATGAGCCATTTCAGCTCGAGGACTGGAGTACATGGTAAAGAAGGTATATGCTCTCATTTTGATTTACCTTTCTTTACTTTATATGAGCAGATTTTTGAGCTAAGGATTATCACATCTCCTTATGCTCCTTATTATGATGTACTTGTGGCCCATTGCAGCAATGGGAGTGGCTATTTTCATTATGTTTTGTGGGGGAAGCCACATATTTCTTAGTGTGCATCATTGGCACCAATTTGTACTCTTATGTTTTCACCTTATGAGATGTTTGTGGCAGCAAACAAGTGGCTGCGAAATCACTTGTTGTTTTTAGTTTTGATGCAGGTAGAAGGTTTACTATGCTAGTCCCATGAGTATAGTAGTGACCCACTCTCTAGTTGTCTTATGACAACTTGTTCTCATTGCATATTGCCTCCTTGTGTTGTTGATATTTGTACATTTATAGGGGGCACTACTTGGAGAGTGTTGGAGGTATGGGGACTGCCCATTGGGAGTATGATTCTCCCCATTATACATGCTTTATATTGCAGGAGACACCATGGAAAAACCATGATTTCCATGTCACTACTTTTCTCTTCATATAGGAGGAGCTATTGGGAGAAAATGCGTTATTGAAGGAGGCACTTCATGGTTGATTCATTTCATGGGGAGGCTTGGGAAAATTGTAGAGGCCATGAAATTTCAGCCCAATATCAACAACCCCCTCACACTTATCATAAATGGAGGGAGAAACTATGTGGATGGGAAGATCTAAACTCTCCATTCAGCACCAACATATTGCATAGAACCGAGGTTGAGGACTGCTTTGTTGAGCTACTTAGGATGGCTCATTTCATTTGGATGATTGCATGGGTGAATGAGTCACTCATTGGGGATAAGAATTCCCATGTTTTTCATCACTCCTGCCTTGAGGAGGCCATTGAACCACAAGGATATTTCCACTTGCACCTTCTATTATCTCATGATGTATACTTTGGTTTTACACACTTGGAGGGATACATGGAGGACAGATTTATTGCATACCTTGGTGAGCTATGGTGGGGTCTATTGATGAGGAGGCAACAAGAAGAGGGGGAGGAATTTTTGTCTCTCTATGAAGTTGCTTGAGGACAAGCAACATGTGGGAGGGGAGGACTGTAATGTTCTCAATTTTTAGCCTCAAGCTAAAAGGAACATTATAGTTTGCAAATTTTCATTTTGTTTAATAGAATGGGTAAGGAGAAACCTTAGCCCCTTTTAATGGAGAAATAACACTCCTTGTGTGAAAGGAGGTGTTGGAACACCTAATCCTACATGGGTAGGTGTGGAATGCGAAAAGTCACAATGGAGTCCAAGTGACCTTGGAATATGAAACCAAGAGTCACACCATTGTACTATAAATGTACATCTTTGTATAATGGAAAATAAGAAAGCCTCACGCTTATTCTTCATTGTGTGTTGAGTCTCTTGTGTGTGTGTTCATCTTTCTCATACACCATGTTTGTGCTTCAACATGGCATCGTATAAGTGTTTAATGAAATTAAAAGCTGAATTAATTATAAGACAAGTTTGCCATCATTTTTAAAATAGCTTTATGAAGAAGGAAAATCAGCTGCCTCAAAGGCCTCTTGCACAAGTGTTTTTTTTGCATATTTTTGCAGAAATATTGTATTGAATTTGCATCTTATTCATAGTTGCAATCAAGACTTGAAGTGTAAATTTGAGTCATGTATTGTTGATTGCCCTCCATCATTTGAGGACATATTTTGCATTTTTGAGATTTCCATAGTTGGAAATTATTTGGCGTCATTTGTATTTGTTGAAATTAGTTGAATCGATACTGTAACCAAACTGATCGCCTAGTTTACACCCTTTCATTTTTGAGCCCAAGTTGTTTAGTATTTAAAATCAATGAGGCATTAGAGTTATTGAAAAACCTCATTCATTCCAATGTTGATGATGTGATAAAAATGAGCAAGAATGCTCTTTGTAATATTCATATTTGTTTACAAGATGCACAAGAAAAAATTGAGTTTTTGCAGTTGGAAACTCAGCTTCACCAAGACGAACTTTAGCAAAAGAGTCACCATTCTGAACCTATGTCTGTTCAGAAGATTTTGAAGGACTCTCATTAGAAGAAAGAAGAAAAAGTTGCAGTTGATCCACATTCAGTGCCTTGTACAAACAAAGATTTACATGCAGATGTAGCAGCTCAACTTGCACTTCTCAAGCCCATCATCAGACCTTGGGAAGAGCTTGTCCACAATAAGCACAAAAATAGTCTTGGATATGACAAGGATGTGTCCTTTCATATTCTAGACTACACCAAGCCTATCAAATTTCAGAGTGTCAGATTCTTGTATGACAGTTCACCTTCAGTTGTTCCAGATCCTGTTCCACAACAACAAAAGATTGAAAAATGCCAACACTGTGATCGAGTTGGCCATATGAAATATCACTGTTTTGATCTTCATCCATGCAAGCACTATGGTCGGCACACCCTTCTTCAGACAAATGCTTCAAACACAAACCTCCTGCAAGAACCAAGATTCATCTTGGATGGATCGATTCTTGGCAATGGGCATCAACAGCCAAGAATATGTTTAAGACACATGTTAGAACTTGTTCACGTATATTGAGCAAACATGCAGTTGAGTTTTCGCGATCATCTCACCTTGTCCCTGACAGGGGGGAAAATGGTGGTCATGTACAAGCTTCGACGACAGATGAAGCAAGCCTGAGCCACAATTCGTCATTCCAGATTTAGAGATGTAGCCAGAGACACAGATGCCCATGAGCATGCCTTCGGTTGATGGACAACCTTAAACCATCATATTTGGTTGGTGGATAACCTAAAACCATCATAGGTAGTAGACCTCCCTTCTTTTAGGTCGAAGGTCTCCCTTTCATATATGAGGAACACTTCCTCTAGCAAAGTCGCTTGCCAGCTTTGGTTGAGTTCCAGGAAATGCTTCAAGCATTCCAGAGTTGTTGGTAATCCTAAAACCATCACAGGTAGTAGACCTCCCTTCCTTTAGGTTGAAGGTCTCCCTTTTTTATAAGGGACAATTCCTCTAGCAGAAGCCTTCAGCTTCTTGCTAGTTTTGGAAGAGTTCCGGGAACTGCAACAAGTTTTTCGTTCCAGTGTTGGTGGTCATCCTTAAACCACCTCTTTTTTTCCAACATTTCAGAGAGTTGATTCAGCCCAAGTGCTGCCATGTATACTTTGCAGATTTGTATTACAACTCTCTTCTTGGACTCACACATACCCCTTCGGATTAAGGGGGGATGTTGGAACACCTAATCCTACATGGGTAGGTGTGGAATGCGAGAAGTCACAATGGAGTCCAAGTGACCTTGGAATATGAAACCAAGAGTCACACCATTGTACTATAAATGTACATAATGTATAATGGAAAAAATAAGAAAGCCTCACGCTTATCTTTCATTGTGTGTTGTTTCTCTTGTGTGTTCATCTTTCTCATACACCATGTGTGTGCTTCAACATGGTGTTTAACAAGAGGGATAATAAAGCAAATTAATTGACACCACATGGTGTGAACAAGATTGGATCTTGCTTGATCTAGTCATTTTGACCAAGTCAACTAAAACTGTCTAGATACATTGAATCTACTTGGACAACGCAATTTTAGTGGAGGCTCCACTTGCATGAGATAGAGGCAAGTGTGAATGGAACCCATGGTGAGAACAGTTCATTTGCTTTATAAGGAGGATATGGCAACACATTTTCATTATGCATTGGATTATTATTTTCGTAGGGCTTGCAAAGACTTGCATCCCAAGGATGTTTAGCAGGGTTGTAGTGTTCTTGAACCCAAGGGTGTTCCCGGTCGGGAATCCCTACCTCATCCTCAAGGAAGGAGAGGGTTTGGAATTCATTTCCTCATTTCAGAATTAGGCCAAGCTTATCTCTGCATCTACAAAGTTATTTTGTTGGGCAGAAATCGTTGTGTTGCTGGGAGCAGTAATAGAGGAACTCATAGAGTCGATCTTTGGCTTGTTCTTCAGTGGAGATCTTGCATATTCTTGGGAGGAGCAGCAGAGGAGACTCCCGGGAATAATTTCATATATTTGGCACTAGGCCAATCACTCACCATCTCTCATAGCGCAGTCAAGGGTAGAAAATGTGTTATTTTATGCAGGCAGTTGCTGGGAGGGTCACCAGAGCTTGTCAGGAGGAGTGATTTTGAGTGAAAAGGGATCCGCCCTTTGCTTGAGAACATTATCAGAGGAGGGAAAGAGTATTTCAGATCTACCATAGCCTCATTCTCATTTTGGTTCAGTTGCAGTGGCAAATTATTTGTCACATTGTACATTTTCCGGCATTTCTAGCAATCTCTCCTAGATTAGCTATAAATATTGTATTGGAGCCCATTCTTCTATTATTTGGAATTTATTTGTATGTTTCAGCCATATTTCATGTATATGAATCTATTGCAGCAACTACTCTAACATAGGCAGCACTGTCACTGCTCTCTGACATTTTGTGCAGTTGCAACAACTCATGTATTTCATTACTTGATCATTGGAGATTGGTTCTCATAGCTTGAGTGGCTTGTCCCTCAAGATATTTCTATATATTGTAGCTGATATATTAATAAAAATGATGCCTGTATTATATTCCATTTATTGATGTGTACATATTCGCAGAGTTTCATGATTTTGTTCATGTATTGCTGTAGGCTCTCTATTTGAGAAATCTCCTAAGGGACCTAGTTTGGGGAGATCTGAATAACCCCTCTAGGCTTATTTCTTTGAGCTTAACTTCTGGAAGAGAAGTTTTCAGTGAGTTAACAAGGGGATCCAAACCTCTTTTCAGCTTATTTTTACACTACCTCCCTTATACAACGTCCTTGAGGACCACATTGCAGAAATTCCTGAAAAATAAATATTACAACAGAAGCTACAAAACACTCTTGTAAATATTAGAGATCAACTCAAATTGGAAAAATCATTTTCAAAGGTAAAATACACTAGAATTAAATCCTTGGAAGAACTAGTAATTGAAGTAGGATATGATCCTAAAAATGTAAAATTTGCAGAAGAATTGATCAAGAAGAAAAATGCAGACATTGTTGCATTAAAGAAGAAACTAAAGCTACCCCATACAGAACATCCTCAAGCCAAGGAAGTCTTACAGGATACAAATCAGAAAGATGAGATGATGAATCTCATTTTAAAATTGAATGTTCATATAAAGGAAATTAGGAATGAAATGGAGACGTTGGTCCAAGAGAAAAAGGATAAAGAAGAAGAAATTCCAGTCACAGTGATTCCTGTAGTTACTACTGTTGTACCTTCTACACTAGCTGAATCACTGGCACCTACAGTCCCCATGGCTATAGCATTACCTGTCACTTTATCAACCACTTTAGCAAGAGAATCTTCAACAACATCAACACAACATTTAGATGAAACAAGCAAGTTGTTAAAAGCTATGGAAGACATGTCTATTCAAACTAATGAGATAAACAGACTTAAAGAACAACTTAAAAGTCTTGAAGCTGAAAAGAAACTTGCTAAGATAATGCATAAAAATGAAGAAAAAAGAGAAAACAAATTAAATGAGCAATTGAAAAAGTTAGAAAAAGAACTAACACTGAAGGAACCAATGGCACATGTCAAGCAAAAACTATGGTCCAATATCATTGAATCTATCAATGATATTTGGTCATCCATACAGGTCATATATGAGCAGAAAGACTTAGTAAAATTAGCAAGAGAAGCAATCCAAAAAATAAAAGAAGAGCTTTGTAAGAAACCTGAAGAATCTCTTGAAATCATCAAATTTCTAATTTATAAGAACATGCAAGAGTTGGAAGAAATTGGAATTAATTACAGGACAAAAACCATCCTATAACTTAGGAAGGTAATTTCTAAGAAGAATTTGATGATATAGTTAGAAGAGAAATGCCAGAACATGGAGGTTTCTATCACAAGGTTCATGATCAAGTTTGAAGGCATTTCCAATCCTCTAGTTATTAATGACATATTAATGAAGCAGGATGATTATGATAAAAAGATAAGAGAGTTTTCTAAGGATCAAGTGAAAAATTCAGCCTTGCAGGGAATCCCATCAGTGAAGGTACTTTACAAAATCTTTGAGAATTTTTTTTACCTACAACATGAGGTAAAACACATATTTATCAACAAGCCTACATTCTCAAAATACACTGAAGTTGATGAGAATTTCAGGAGGATGATGAATATCAAGTTTCCAGAGGCAGAACTTTGGGAAAAATTAACTGATTTACTATGAAATCAGATTGCAGTAAGCATAGAGCAGTAAAAAATAAATAAATAGAGCATGTTGTTTTTACATTTACAGTTACAGTTTTGAAGTGAAAGAGTATCAGGATAAAGAGTATCAAGTGAAAGAATATCGGTTCAAAGTCAAAGTTTAAAATAAAAGAAGAATTGACAAGAATAGATGAATCTTCCAGCGTAAAGTAAACTTCACTGTCGAGTTGCAGCTTTGTTGAACAAAAAAGAGAGAAAGAAATAACAAAATGAAGACAACAAATAGGTTATTTCAATAAAAAAGGGACAACTAGCATCAGTTAGAAAGCTGTCACTATATTCTTTCATGAAGACATTTCTTTTCCATGAATAATTCCTAAGTTTGTTTTAGGATATTTTGTAGAAAGTTTTTGTATAAATAGTTCTCATTTAGAAGTATTGAGTGTGGATGAATTGCTAAAGATTTCTATAGTTGTATTATTTTGAAACCTAAGGGTGATTGTACCAATTTCAAGTCAAGAGACTGGATTAAAGCAATAAAGCATCATATTACAAGATTTATGTGTTGGGCCACTACACTGAAGTATTTTCAATTGTTTCCTTGTTAATTTCTTATGTTTTTTTTTCATCAATACTTGAATGTGTTCTAAATCTAAATGATAAATCAGGAATTGTTATTTCATAATTTGTTAAAATCACTCCGTCTTAAACTATTTATCATTTACATGTTTTCTACTGATATCTAGACTAAGGAACCCTTAATTTCTCCTAGTTTCGATTGATCTCTGCCTTTTCACTCATAATGCATATTTAAGAACCCTTAATTGCTATTTTACCCCGATTAAAACCATTTTCACCATCAACCTTGAAGATCTGAAGTAACTCAATTATCTTTCCCTGTAAAAATTTCCCTTTAGAACTTGATCCTGATCTGGCTGCTTAACACAGTGAATCCATTAGCCCAATGGAATATAGACCTACATCTATCCATTTGAGTTAGTGATTTCACCACCAAATCAAATAAAAATCGAAAACCAATTTACCCTACATAACTAGCCTAAAATAAAATACAATCAACAAAGATAAATCATATAGAGAGAGCCCTCTCTGAGCATTAGGAAGACTAGATCCTAAAGCTTAAAAGTAGGTTTTTGGTGACCTATAATATTCTTTAAACTAAAATAAAAAATCTCACAACTCTTAAGAATTATTGGAGTGATAACATACTGGCGACTCCACTAGGGATCTAACCAATTCTCAGTATTTAAAATTAATCTTAAAGGATATATTTTCACTTATATTTTCACCTTAAGATTGTTTTAAAGAGTTGTGAGTATATTTTCATAAAGAAATTGTAATTCTGGCTTCCAGAAGAGTCTACTATACTAGGTCCACTCCAGATCCACAACTCGCTGTCATAGTAGATAATCCTAACAGAATTGTAAAGAAAAGCAAAAAATTAGAATGTTTAGGTAATAAGATTTCATTGATCAAATCAAATTCTCTTCCAAATAAATTATCAAGTTTACAAGACATCGAATTTAATATAGCTTTTGTACAAACTTTGTTTATAACTAAATCAGAAAGTGACATACATAATACTGTAATAGATCCCGATTTCATTTCTTTCATTGAAGCTAACACTACAAGAAAAAAGGACATTAGTGAGGGTCATGCTTGTGATGGACCTTTAAGGTCCGTCACTAATGTCACGTATGGCGACGGTCCTTAAAAAGGCATCGTTGTAAGTGTATATAGTGATGGTCCTTTAAGGTCTATCACCAAAGCCATTTTCAATGACACTTTTGGTGAGGGTCGTTAAAGGCCCATCACTAATTCTCTCTTTGGCGACACTTCTAGTGACGAAATTTTAATGACCCTCGCCGATGATAGTTTTCTTACTTTTGGTGATGGTCAAAAAATTTTCATCACCATTGATCATTCCAATGAGATTTTGATGACGTTATGTTCTTGTTAATATATTTTTTGTCAAAAGATAATGATTTAATACCATTATTATGGAGTTTTTTTTATAATATTTCCACGGCCGTAGTGGTTAGAGTCAGCCAATTTTTTAAGAAGTAATTAGTGTGTATCATTTACCTCAAGTAATGACTAGTCGAATAGAGTTTTCCTATGAGTCAACACATGATTCATATCTATTAATTTTATTATCTAGAAAATTACCTTTATATAAAGTCCCACTAGTGTGTGTGGGAAATATATTATTTAATACATAATCAAGCTCTGTCAATTCTATAAATGAGAAAGACCTAACACTCGTCAACAATCCTGGCACACCTTAAATTAATGCTTTGGCACACGCTAACATTTCTTAACACCTCACATGTCATGGAACATATTTGTACCTAGAAAATATTGTCATGACATTGACACCCAAGCACATGGTGGCATGCACTAGCACAACATAGAAATCTCCTAGCATGTGTTGGCATGCATGTAGTCCCTAGCATGCCCTGGAACACCTTGGTTGAATGCATTGACATACATTAGAGATTGGAACACAATGCCACTTGGCATGTGTTGGGGCCTATTATTAGTGTGGTTAGCATGCCCCTTTTGAAAAATATAAAGTCTCAACTTATTAACCGTCTTATTGGTTCTTCCTTTTGTTTCCTTGAAACTTCTTGACACATATTGAAATACCCTGGCACCCTGCACATCCTTAGCACTTGGCATGTATTGGCATATCTTGGCAATATTTGGCACATATAATTAGCACACCCTAGAATTCCCAAGCACACTTTGGGACTTCTCGACATGCCTTGATATTCCCTAGCATGCCTTACCAATCCTTATCATATCTTGCCACTCCCTCCTTAGCATGACAACTAGCACTCATTAACACTAGTCCCTGGCACACGTTCCTCATATTCATTAACTTCCATGAATTTTGACCTATTGCTCCCTTAATTTTTTGTCCTAGTACTCCTTAACACTCCTCAACATGCATTAGCACTCTCTAGCACTCTTTAGCACTCTTCAACATGCCTTCCACTTCATAGCATGCATAACACTCCGTGACACATATTGGCACTTGGCACATGTTAGTGCTTGGAAATTCTTAACATGTATGGAATACATTGACATGCCTTGGTATAATTTGGCATGGTTTAATATTAAATTTATTTGAGATGAACTATTTGAAAGTAAAGGGGAAGCAATAAAGGAAGACTTGGCACTTAGAATGCACAAATAATTTTCAATTGGCACCTATTCGCGCCTAGTGTTGGTGTGCCTAGCATGCCCCTCTTGGAAAAGGTAAATTGATGACTTATTAACCCTCTTATGTGTTCATTTCCTTGTAGTTTAACTTGTTTCTCCCTTTTGTTCCCTTGACAGTCCCTGGCATGCATTGACACACCCTTTCACATCTTTGCATGCCTTATCACTTGGCACATCTTAGCATGTTTGACATGCCTTCGCACTATCTAACACATATTAGCATTCCATAGCATGCCTTGGAACTCATGTCCTCACAGCTAGCCTTTACATTTTTTCACGACTTGGGAACCCAATCAATTCCTTGGCTACTGCAGTTAATGTGAAAATATTTCCTTGCTTCAACCACAAAAACTTGACCAATTGCACCTTCTACAAGTAGATTGTGCCTTGTTAACCTAAGAACTGCCTATAACTCATCTTATGCCACTCATGTACAAGCTCAACTTGTCCCACTTGACTCATTACTAAGACAAGGATCACATGATCTAGCCATGGCCATAAAATAACTAAGCAACATAGCTTACATAGGAAACATTTCACATGTATGTTTAGTCCATATAAACAATATAACATTAACTGAGAGTTTGCAAGAACCACAAGATGCACAAGGCACATAAGCTATAAACTGACACAATTCGAGTGCCACAAAATTTATACACAACAATGCATGATATGCATTTATCTAGAATAGTTTAAAACATGAGCATGTAGCCAAAGTGTGCCACATCTCATATAAAAAAAAATAGCTAAAGGAAAAACAATGTTGTTCCTAGCACAACGTTATCTCCCTTTGTCTAAAACTTCTATGTCGAGCCTCGTATAACAACCATAGGCTTGCCTCCTGCAAATTATATTCTGAACTTCTCCTAACACACTTCTTCCTTAGCACACTTGAATTTTCTAACACTCCTCAACACACACTCTTATTTGTTCCTTTCCATGCATTTTATCCTAGTTATCCCTTGATATGCCCCGACACTCCCTAACACTCTTCGGTATGCATTGGAATTGTCTGACATGTGTTATCATGTCTTTTCATTCCTAATGTGCATGCCCTAACCCTCCTTAGCTATCATTCTCTCACAACTACCCTTACTTGGGAAACCAAATAAGCCCTCGCTTAACTACAAGAGCTTTACCAAGTTACTGTTACTACAACTAGACTATGTTGTTGAATTGTGCAGCTTGGGAGGTATTCCACAAGCCTAGTGAGATGGGTTTGTGTGAGTTTGGTCACAAAATGATTTATGGGAAAAGAAGCCAAGCAAAGGGATTTTGGACCAAAGATAGGGTTTAAAATATAAAAGAAAATGAAAAAGGGAAATTAATATTTCCTAAGGTCTAAGTGGATAAAACCCATAAGTTCTAGAGGATTCCTAAGAGGTCTAGGAAAAACTATTTAAGGAGGCCTTAGGATAAAGGAAATAAAATCAAGTGAGAAGGAGCTCATTTGATCAAGGGGGTGAAGAGAGATGTAGACCTGAAGTAGGTCGAGTAAGAGGGCCGAGTAAGGGTTGCTAAAGGGAGGCCATGATAATCCTCCAAGAGCAAGATCATCATATGAGGGTTCACAACAATGTTGCATACCTTAATGATCGGTTCGAGCTAGGAAGTAGGATGGAATATTGTTGGTTATCTTATGGCAGATCAAGCTTAAGAGAGGTTTCTCATGATAATCTGGGCATGTGATTTGAATGGTGTCTTTGTGTGAAGGCCACATCAAATTTTGAAATTTTGAAATTTGCAACAAGAAACATTGAAATTGGAATCTAGGAAGGACAAAAAGAAAATGCATCCACACTGGTGAGGAATTTTGATGCACCAGGAGTGAGGAATGTGGGGCATCTAATTTATTTTTCCCTTAAATAAATTGGACAATAAATTGTAATTTCATCTCATAACAACTTGTGTCAGTTAACTAAGTCATGATGACTTAGTTAGATCAAGAAATTTGAGCTGAGGGTCTAAGATGAGGTAGGTAGAGGTATTATTCTAAGATTTTTGGAGTCCAATTGCAGTTTATGCATTAGTGGGGTGCAGGTGTGAATTAGTTAACTCAATTAAATGAGTTAAAATCAGTTTAAATAGTTCTAACTAAGTGATGAGCTAGTGAGAGGCTGGCTAATGAATTAAATTAGATTTAATTCACAATGAGTGATCAACCAGATAACTGATAATTTACTATTAATAGCTGCATGCATGTCAGTTATGAGGAAGACCCATGTTGGAACAGGGTCTCCTAACAAGCTACAAAACTAGTCCATTTTGGTTATTTTTGAATATATTTAGTATAGCGCAGGGGTTTTGGGGTGGGTCAAAGGCCTGAACACATTGTAATGGGTCAAAGGGTAAACTAGGGTTCCAAAAACCATGGGTTGTGAACCATAGGATTGTTAAAGCTTGATTGTTATAAATAGAGAGGCATTTCGAATTGTAAAAGGTAGGATTTGATGAGCTATTGATGTGATCTGTTGTGTAAGTGATCTGTTTGGGTTTTGGGGAACAGACTCCTGGTGGCTGTGTGTGCAGAGATCCTAGTCCAGCTGTGTGTAGACCTTGCTACTGTGTGTGCAGGTTGGGAAGGGAATTGTAAGGAAAGGTTGATGAATGAATGAATATGTTGGATTATTAGATCTGAATCTGTGAGTACTATTGAATGAATTGCTGGTAATTACTGTGTTATGCGTTTTTTGTCTCTACGGTACAAAGGTCTGTATATTGAATGATTGGATATGTTCTGCTCTGGTTATATCATGTTGCAAAAGTCTATGTATTGAATTGGATCTAGATCTATTCTGTTCTAGTTATGTAACGTTGTGTTAATGTTATGAAAAGCATATAATTGTAGATCTAGTGCACTTGGATGCAATTGGGTATATATTTAACCCTGCACAGAGACAAGGTAATCTGGATAGAACGCAACCCTACTTGCCTTACCCTTCCTTTCTTAGGGTGCGAAAACCTGGTTCCAGCACCCACCCATACTACTTCGGGTGAGACTGTGACCTGTGCAAGCAGGTCACTGCCAAAAGGGCTAGTCGTATAGGGGTTTGTTGGAAAACCTTGCACACCGAACCTAGGTCAGGACCCCTCAAGCCAACAAATGGTTCCGTTGCCGGGACCGAAGGAAGCTGAGAAAGGAGTTGGGTACTAGCAGACTGGAAAGGAACTCCTAAGGAACTATGACGATGTGCTTGGAACTACCCACCTTCAAGGGGATAGGAGATGACGACATGGACCGATTTTGGTTTGTCGCGGACTCTGTCTGGACTGTGCAGAATGTGGAAAATGACATGATAAAAAGGGCGCAGCTGTCGTTAGCATTCCAAGACAGAGCTCTGGATTGGTATATGCAATACATTTCCCAGCATGGAACTGCCTCCATTCAGGATATTAAGGATGCTCTGAAGCAACAATTCCACAAGCCGAAGTCTTATTCTTAGTTAGTAACAGGCGTAAAAGACTTCAAACAAGGTATGTTGGAGTCAGTATGGGAGGCAGATCAATGGTTAAAGAAGGAAATTAGGGAATGAGGGTTTGAGAATATGATAGACAGCATACGGAGTGGTTTATTGCCATGCTGCTCCCTCATCTGCATATACCCATGAATCGCCAAAGTTTTAGTTCACAAGACAAGGCCTTGGGGGCCGCTATGAGATTGGAAGCTACACCTCTTGAGGACGCTATGTTAGCAGTACAATAGATCCAGGAGCAAGTAGAAGCAATGCACTGGGAAATCCAGGATTTGCAGTAGGGAAACAAAAGAGGGGCTGGTACGGAACATGGTCACATAGCAACACCGGGAGCATATAGCCCAAAACAATGGAGCTCAAAAGGGCCTCTACACTGGTGCGAGGAAAGTTGCGCAGCCAGATCGCAAGGCACCCCCATTTTCACACCAGAACAATGTTGGTACTGACGTTGCCGATCAGTTGGCCAGGAAAAGCAGAGCTGCACCAAAGGAGAGAACAGGAGAGATGACCCTACGTCACCAAGAACCCCCTCGGGTAAGGATGACTGCCCCCATGAAAAGAGGGATAAAAGCCAGAGTGGAAGCACAGGTTGGAGTAGAGGCCAAATAGTCTATTATAACTGTGGGAATGCAGGACATTTTTCAAGAGACTTCTTGCGACAGTCCTATAGGTATTGTAGAGAGTGGAACCATGCATGGGAAAACTTCCCAGCCCTAAAAGCCAGAATACAGGAGAAAAAAAAAATTTCTGCGTAGAAGAAGCGCAAGACCCAAGGCCAGGAGGCGAGAGTCAATGTAATAACATGTAGTGGATTAGAAACTTGGGGAGCTAAGGAAAGGGATGGAGCTGACTCACTAATCCGTAAGGCATTTAACAACCAAGAAGGATTAGAGTTGGGAAAAATCAAGGAAACATTTATAAAGGCACGAAGGGACCGCTTTGAGGCTAAGTGTTCGCTAGCTACGCACCAAGGAGATATGGAACCGGCGGAGCATATTAAAGCTTTCTTACAAGTATGCATAAGGTTGCTGCATAACCCTTAGGCACTGCGGGCTATGCAGAATTTACTGGAAAACTTGATAATAGGCAGAAAAGGGACACAAGTTAAAAGATATACAGAGCCTACACCAACGAAGGGGGACTATATCTACAAGCTGGTAGTTCAAGATGACAACAGCTTGCCCCAGGACGATGTATTCGGCTACAAGGAAGATACTGAGGATCCCAGTCAGGAGCTAGAAGCATGGCAGAACCGGTTAGGGGAAGCGTCCACACTGCGATGTCTTCTTATCATAAAGGAAACCCTCTTTAAGACCCCTAAGGGAAGGACTGAAGAAGAGCTAGGCCTGAACATCTGCAGTATACCTATCGTAAGAAAGGATGCGAAGGAACCACACACAAGACCCGAGTTCCCGACGTCATGTACAACTTCCATAGATAATGATCCTATGCACTAGACCACCACTACAACAGTGGCATGACTAAGGGACAGACCATTGGCCCCAGCCGCAACCCCCCTTAAAGCCTTAATAGGACAAGTACGAAAGGTATTGTGGCCTTGGACCAAGAGCTCCGTAGGGAGCAAGTCTTTGTTGGGGGAAGGCGGACAACTGTTGCCAAGAAATAACCCTAGCATAACTAATACGCCTAAGTTTTGGGGGACAAGACATCTAGCCATTGGAAGTATAACCTCGGGTAAAAAGCAGAAGTTACCATTTAAAAGAGCGGATACTGAGCCACTGGCTGATCAAGTTACGGAGGGATTTTACCGTTCCTGGGGAAACCTGCCCTACGTCAAATACACCCCCTTGTTATCCAACAGTTGTTCCTTAAAAGTGGGTTGGCCTCACGAAGGTAAGTGGCCTACTTTAAGGATCTCGCGGAAGCAACCCAACAACGAACTTTGTTGCAATCACAGAAACCCTCTCATGACTGAGCAACCCTCTCCGTTAAGAAGTAATCAACCAAAACATGGATTCATCTTCCATGCAAGGATGCCGACTACTACTGTTGAACCCTCCACTCCGATGGAACATGAGGTTGAGGAAGTTCTGGAAGATGAGCCTGAGCTAGAAGAAGTCCCCCCCCCACGAACCACAAGGAAAGGCAACGAAAAATCCCAAAGTTGGACGACTAACCCTTAGGGAGCAAAGAGGCCCCGAAATTCCCCAAGACGTCCCAGGCCTCTGGAAACTGCACAAGATGCCCTGGAGGGGGCACTGTTAGCTAACCTGATTAATTGGTTATCCCCCTTTGTTCGGCCGCAGAGACCATCTACGCAGATACCAAAAAATTTGGATGGACTGATCACCTACCTCCAGACTCCTTTGACCCCCGGCGAAGTCCCCATCATCGATGATCCCTGTGGACGCCTCCATCAAGTCAAGTTTGATGATCATAATTTGGTAGACCAGGACGCCTTCCCCAAATTAGTCCCTGCGTTATATTTTGAGACAATCCATAAAGAGGATGGAACCACGGTGGTCCCTCAACGCTGGGTCTGCGGCTTGGTGGGATCTGGATTTCTGAATTTGCTCTGAATGCCCTACTTTGGCTGCAACAACATCACATATCGGCTGGCATGCCAGCTACTAGCCCTCATTCACAATGGCAGCTTATAGATTCGTGACAGGGTCCCTATTGATGCTGAGTTGATCCAAAAAATTATGGGCCTTTCGATGCAGGGGCCGCACCCGCTCGCAGAAGTTGGAAAGAAGTATGAAGCTGCCACCGCGTCATATATCCAGAAGACCTATGCAGTCCATCGAAATCAACGAGGGTTTGTAATCCAAACCATCAACGATCCTGCTACACAAATGGGCACTCGCCTATTAGCCTGCAAACTCATGCGAAGGTGCCAGGTAGCGACTGTCCCTGCTTATGTCATCCAGTTAGCCGGACAATGTGCAAAAGGTGTGTTTTTTAATTGGGCTCAATACTTGTGTGAGGAATTTCTTGCTAATGTCCGTGAGTCTCAAGAGCATGGGACCCCTTTCTTCTATTCATGGCTGTTATTCCTCATCGCACTAGTCACTTGGGACAAACCAGAAGAGTCGGTAGTCCTCGAGCTCCCTACTGGGATGTGCGAAGGCGCTCGGTATGCCCACCCATGGGATTCTAAGGATAAAAAACGCATTGAAGATAACAAGGTCTTTTGGGTCCTCTTCCAGAGCAGTGTCGCCACTGCCATAAACTCTCGACCCTGATTATCCCTTACAGTATGCGAAAAATACAAGCATATCACAACATTTCAAATCACTATGCATCAAGTCCGGATTCACAATCGTGCTAGTCAGGCCTGGACAAAGCTACCGTATATGGTACCGGATGAGGAAATTGATCTACTAATTGCCCTATGGCCTCTTGAGTGGACAAAATATCTCTCTAGTACTCCAGCCGAAATTACAGCCAGGTCGAAAGATAAACCACTACAACAGTCCGACACAGCCCCAAAAGTAGTAGCCACTACCACTTCTGCTCCTCCTCCCATTACTAAGAAAATAGGGCCATCAACATCATGACCCATGAAAAGTACAAAGCAACAAGCTCAGCGCGAGCACTATGAAGCGGCGGTCACATTAACAGGGGAAAATTTGGAGCAAATCACATATGCGGTCACTTTGGCGACAGAGGATCAGTGGGCACTTATCATGGCTCAGTGGAAGGCTAGGGTGACCTTTCTTCAGGAAGACCTTCACGCCCTCAAAATCAACATACAGCTACATCCAACCCAGGAAAGCCAAGCACCACCTCTGCCAGTCAATAATAGTTTGACACATGTTGAGACAATAGATTGACTCTGGAACATCCCTACCAATGCCCTAATCGGAACGCAGCTCCCGGAAGGTGCCAAAATTCAGCTGGCCCTTGATCGATTGACCCCTGCAGCCTTCGAGTATCTCCTTCATGGTGTTACCCAAGAAATTAGCAATCGTGCTCAAGCCACCACCCGACAGCTTGTAGTTGCCAAGCACACCCTGGCCCAACAGACAGAGGCAGTAACCCAGGCCCAGTCACAATAGGCGGAGCTGGAGACTGCGATCCACCAGCTGTGCACGGAAGTCACCAAGGGAATCACGGTTGAGGACATGCCTAGAAGTAAAGTGGAAAAATTGGTGGCTGCTTTCAAAGCCTCCCGCCTGAAGGTTTTAGAATTACAGTCCAGGTTGCAGCCTAACACACCCCCAGAAGCCCGTGCCTAGCGTACTGCACTTATCACAGAAGCCACTACGAAAATCAAGGGGAAAATTGACCAAGGTACTGCTATGATGGAATCATCCATACAACTTTGGTCTCGGGTCTAGCATGACCCCGTGCTTCAATGAATCGATCAAGACTTACGCCAGCGTGAAAAGGCTGTTGAAGAAATCAGTGCTACGTTGTCTACTTTAGTACCTGCCCAACGCTTAGCACGATTGAAAAACATCAATGACCTCCAGGACGAGATTGTGAAACTTTGACAGAAACAACACGATGTCACAGAAGGTCTAAAGCCCTGGACTACCTCAGCTCTCCAGTTAACGCATGACATTGATGATGCCAATAAGCACCTTTATCAGTTATTAGCAAGTGTTACCACAACTACTGACGATCCACCTTCCCAAAATATGGTCACTCTCGCACAGGAAGCTACGTCCCAAAGCCAGGCAGTCATTCCTCCGCTTTCTTGCTCTCTGGATACTCTACGAACACGGATCAATGACGCACTAGTAAAGTGACTCGAGACGAGTCACAAGATTGTGTTGGGGGACTGTTGGAACGGAGTCTACTAACAAGCTATGAAACTGGTCCATTTTGGTTATTTTTTATTATATTTAGTATAGCGCAGGGGTTTTGGGGCGGGTCAAAGCCCCGAACGCATTGTAATGGGTCAAAGGGTAAACTAGGGGTCCGAAAACCATGGGTTACAGACCATAGGATTGTTAAAGCTATATTTTTATAAATAGAGAGGCATTTCGGATTGTAAAAGGTAGGATTTGATGAGCTATTGATGCGATTTGTTGTGTAAGCGATCTGTTTGGGTTTTGGGGAACGAACTCCTGCTGGCTGTGTGCGCGGATATCCTAGTCCAACTGTGTGTAGACCCTACTTCTGTGTGCGCAGGTTGGGAAGGGAATTGTAAGTAAAGGTTGATGAATGAATGAATATGTTGGATTATTAGATTTGAATCTGTGAGTACTATTGAATGAATTGCTGGTAATTACTGTGTTATGTGTTTTCTGTCTTTACGCTGCGAAGTTCTGTATATTGAATGATTGGATCTTTTCCGCTCTGGTTATATCATGCTGCGAAAGTCTGTGTATTGAATTGGATCTAGATCTATTCTATTCTGGTTATGTAACGTTGTGTTAATGTTATGAAAATAATATAATTGTAGATATAGTGCATGTGGATGCAATTGGGTATATATTTAACCCTGTGCAGAGACAAGGTAATCTGGACAGAATGCAGCCCTGCTTGCCTTACCCTTCCTTTCTCAGGGTGCGGAAAACTGGTTCTAGCACCCACCCATACTACTTCGGGTGAGACTGTGACCTACACAAGTAAGTCATTGCTGAAAGGGCCAATAGTATAGGGGTTTGTTGGCAAACCTTGCACACCAAACCTGGGTCAGAACCCCTCAAGCCAACAACCTAGTTGAGACAAGAGGTTAAAGGGAAGATAACTATTAGTTGTATTTATACAAAATTTCCCATGTGCAATGATAGAGTCATTGGGATTCCATTATGGATTATGCAATCAATGAAGAATGATTTTCCTAATTAATAGGGAGCTAATTCCCTAGGAATTGCATGAGTAAGGAAGGCTAAAGGAGGACTGAGAATTGGCTAAGTACTAGACCGAGTTTGCCTAGATCAACGGGAAACAATTGGTAGAGTGCTTGAGAATATCATGAGAGATTAAGAATTGTATTGTTTCATGATTCCTTGACTTAATACACAATAGATATAGATCGTTATTGAGAAGTTTCTTTACCTAGATACATGTTGTGTTGTGCAATTGATAATTTATTTCTCTTACTTATATGTGATTGTGCGATTGTTTTTTGTTTCCGAAAATTGTAGGAAGGATTCAATATCTTGTTTTAGTAAATTACAAGATTAGATTGAATCTCGTTGGTTAGATTTTCTACATGGTATCATAGCAGGAAATTTTTGGCTGACAAGCTTGCAGAGAATATCTGAAGATTTTGGTGTAAAATTTTCAAAAAAAAATAGTGTATTTGGATTCCTTGTGAAAAACTACCCAAATGGAATATCAATTCGGAGATCAGATGAGGGAGATATCGTTGATTTAAAATCAACTATTTTTTAGAAACTTTTTTAATTGCAGGATAGTTACAATGTGAATGAGTCAAGAATCTATATGCACTTGAGGCACCATATGCATGCAAAGCTTTGAGAAGCAAAGCAGAGGTTAGAGACTTGGTTGTTGAGAGGAAGTACAAATTATCTCTCAACATGCAGTCTTAGAAGCAACCTCAGAAGGTTGTGGAGTAGCCACAATTGGAGAAGTAGAGAGGAGACTGAGTGGAAGCATCCACTCAAGCAGAGACCTCCATGAGGGGGGAATTTTGAGCCGGATGGGCAGAGGGAACACATGCAGCCATACCAACAGGTGAAAGGTGGGGTGATGTGTAGACATAATCCCAAGATAAGAAATTTGGGCAGGGTACATTGAGATGGTGTGTCTCATGAATAGAACCTAGCTACAAGGAGTCCACAATACAACAGTAGAAGGAAGGATTAGTTAGATTGATGCAGTCAAATTTCAGAAAGACATAAACCAGATTGACAGATGTTAGATACTGGAGTGCATATTAAATTTGGCAACACTGCAAACGAGATAGATGTATATGTCGTCAATAGTGCAGAGAGTCCAGTAGACAAGTGCGATATCTAGCAGCAGTAAGAAGAATCTGTTGACAAATGGATTATACTGATTCATTTGTTTGAAGGCTATTCAGTTTCAAGGTTTTCAAGTGCAAACAACACTAGAGAAGTGTTGCATGTATAATTCCAAAGGTACCGGATCGAGATAGATTGAATTCATTTCTTGTTGATAGGGAGTGTTGAAATTTGCAACAAGAAACAGTGAAATTGGAAACCAGAAAGGACAAAAAATAAATGTACCCACTCTAGTGAGTAATTTTGATGTACTAGGAGTGAGGAATGTGAGACGTCTAATTTTTTTTTCCCTTAAAAATATTGGACAATAAATTGTAATTTCATCTCATAACAACTTGGGTCAGTTAACTAAGTCATGATGACTGAGTTCACTCAAGAAATTAAATTTGAGGTGATCGAGGTGGATATTGGTGGCCACCCGCCTATTCCACTGGGGCCCTCGTCATTGTCTCTTTCAGTTTTTCAGTTTCCTTAATTATAGCACAATTTACTATTTTTGTCATTTTTTTGGGTCTTGAACATCCAGAGCAATTTTGAGTCCCCAAATGATTTTTTTGGGCATGAATGGTTTGGCAATTTGATAGAAATAATGTTATAAGTTTCATTCCTAGGAGATATCTTTCTAATGAGGTATCATGTGCGTCAAACAAACATCATATGACCAAGTTACGACCTCGGGAAGTTGGCTGCCCAACTACCCCCAACGGGGCCCATAAAATCTTGGTGTTACATTTCCTTGGGTTAGGGCTTTCTATTATTTTTCAATAATAAAAAAGCTTTTGAGCCTTATTGTAACACGGTTCAGAGGTATGTAGCCACCACATACCTTCTTGGAGATAAGCTACCATCGTCCAAGCTAGTTTGTTTTCCATTATGTCTGTAAGCATTTTTCAGTATTTGATATTAATGAAATGAAGTGTTATTCCTACTGCATCTTTATGTTTATGTTTGTTTCTATATTTTATTGCATTCTTGCATATGTCCGGATCATGAGGATCTAAGATGAGGCATGTAGAGGGATTCTAATATTTTTGGGGTCTAGTTGCAGTTGATGCATAGGTGGGGTGTAGGTGTGAATTAGTTAACTCAATTAATTGAGTTAAAATTAGTTTAACTAGTTATAACTGAGTGATGAGCTAGTGAGAGGTCCGCATAATTAAATTAGATGTAATTCACAATGAGTGATCAATTAGATAACTGATATTTCACTATTAATAGTTACATGTGTGTCAGTTCTGAGGAAGACCCAGTTGAGATAGAGGTTAAAGGGAACATAACTATTAGTTGTATTTATACAAAATTGCCCATGTACAATTATAAAGTCATTGGGACGCCATGATGGATTAGTGCCATAATCTCTTAGCCACTACACTCATAACGCATAATCCATCAACCCCTTGATGCATTAAACCTTAAGCCATTAACTCCTAACCTAGAATCCATGAACCCCCTAAGAACTAACCCCTTATTCTCTTAACTCGTGACCCTTAAACCTTAATACATAACCCCTAAACACCATAAAACCTAACCCCTTAACTCCTAACACCTAAATCCCTTAATTATTGAGCCCTTAACCCCTAAATCCCTTTCCCCCCAACCCCTTGGCCCTTAACTCTTAACTCCTGAAGCACTTAACCACTTAGTATCCAAGGCAAAAATCAACACATAAAACCAACAAAATAACCTCGTAGGAGAATCCTTCACCTCTAACTAAGAATATTGGTACCATTTGATTTTTAGAGAACTAGGTATTGGTCTCGAGGGTGTGTGTTTGTGGGTAATGCACTTATTAACATGTATACCAAATTTAGAACAACTAGATAATTTGAAAAACCTCAATAATAATTTCTCAAAATATCTACACTTCATGTTGACATGGAGCTTGAAGTGCTCTCCCACATAAGGATTTGGCAATTAATAGATCACTCATAATGACACAACCTTTTCAACCCTAATGAACAAGGAGCTAACCCTTGATGCAAATATTTTGTTTACTAAAAAAATGCAATTGTGTCAATGTAGAATACTATACATAAGAGAATTTAAAATGATATTATCCACATAAATGCTTGAAATAGCCTCACATTTTCCATGAGTAGTGAGCCAAGGGGTGAATGTACGGAACTATTAAAGTCACATCATGTTTAAATTCCTTTTACATCACAAGATTTTTCTCCATTAGGGTTTATGCATCATCACAAGGGAGCATGACACCTTTTTGTGGGGGAGAGATTAAATTTGTAACACAATTCAAGCTACATACACCTCCAATGTAAATTACATCATTATATGTTTATGTCACTCCCTCCTTAGCACACTTGGAACTCGTTGACACTCCATATCACACACTCTTATCCATTCATTTCCATGCATTTTGAAATAGTTCTCCCTTGTATTTTTGTGGCACTCCCTAACACTCCTTGACACACATTGGCACAGCCTAAAACTTGGAACATCTTGGCATGTCACCTTGGAACTGTATTATTCCTTGGCACTACCTAACATACCTTATCATTCCCTCCTTAGCACACCTATAACTCACTAACAATCTATGTCACAGATTTTTATTAATTCATTTCCATGCATTTGAAACTGGTGCTCCCTTGTTTTTCCCTGACACTCCATAACACTCCCTGACATTCATTGGCACACCCTAGCATCTGGCACATCTTGGCATGTTTCCCTGGCATATATCATGCCTTAATACTACCTAGCATACCTTGTCACTCCCTCCTTAGCACACCTAGAACTCACTAACAGTTCCTGTCACAATCTCTTAATCGTTCATTTGCATGCATTATTTTCACTTAGGGCTCACTTGTGTGTCCCTAGGACTCCCTAACACTTCCTGGCATGTGTTGGCACACCATGGAACCTGACACATATTAAGCGCGTGCCACTCTAGAAGTACACTAGCATGACTTAGTGATGCCTAACATACCATGCCACTCCATCCTTAGCACACCTGATGAGAGAGTACTAACACTCCTCAACAATCCCGACACACCTTAACATTATTTGGCACACACTAATATTTCTTGGCACCTAGCATATCTTGGAACATGTTTGTACCTAGAACATCTTGCCATGACTACGATGCCCAAGTGCATGTTGGCATGCCCTAGCACACTATAACACTCTCCCTAGCATGCCCTGTAACATCTTGGCATGCATTGACATACATTAGCACTTAGCACACATTGACACTTGGCATACCCCTTTTGAAAAAGATAAATATCCCTTCTCGAACTTTGTTTATTTCTTTGAAAAGGATTGACAATGTTTCACAAAAAACTCCAAAAATTAGCCTTGTATGATACTATCCACCTAATGATTAACGGTATGGGTTATATAATATTGGTTCAACTAATTAGGAGAAACCAAAGTCCATATAATCCAATACACGGTCCTCTTTTCTCAAAAATTTGGGGACTTTGTCTCAAGATAGATTTTCTTTGGAAAGAGGACATAAATGATATGTTCTAGATATTTCGAAGTAGAGCAATCTTCACCTATTTTCCTCTCCTTTATGCCACATGATGTGAATTCCAATTGTCATCTACTTGACTTGGGCATTATTCTTTTGCAAATGTGACCCATGATTGTGTCACGAAAACCCTCCAAAACATTCTTAAATGATGGGAGATCCTCTTCATGCGTGAAGCTAGTGAAATGTGACAAGCCATCCAAGAAACCTTAAAATATTTGATTTGTGCCTTGGGGCATGTGAAATATATCCTCAACAGAAAAAATTCGTAAAAATTTGTAGCCAAGTGCTCCAAATATGAGATGTTTCCACTTGTGAAATTTTGCTTCCATATTATGTGAACTCAACAACAAAACACACCTTAAATACATGAATTCTTCTCAACATGTGGAAGAAAAAGTAAACCCTTACCCTAGTATTTTTATGTTGGCAATTTGGGCATTTTGTCACAAGATATATTCTCTTCTTTGGAAAGAGGACATACAAAATCTTTTAGATGCTTCTAAATGGAGGACTCTTCACCAATGTCCTTCTCCTTTACACCACATGATACAAATGCCAATTTTCATATTCTTGACTATGACGCTCTTCTTTTCAAACATGTGAACCTTGACTATGCCATGAAATCCTCCAATATATTCTTAAAGGACGGGAGCTCCTCTTCATGCATGAAGCTAGTGGAATGTGACAAGTTATCCAAAATTCCTCCAATTATATGATTTGTGCCTTGGAAAATGTGAAATGTACCTTCAATGGAAAAGCATGCATAAAGATTTGCGGCCAAGTGCCCTAAATGTGAAATGTTGCCACTTGTGCAATTGTGCTTCCTGATGATGCTCAAAATGGAACCCTAGTTGTGCAAGGATGACAAGGTGTCAATTTGGGTCAACTCAAGGCTATTGCCATTGTCACCTTAGCAATGAATCCTCTCACTTTGGATTACTTATTGAATCTTGGGAGTATCCCAAAGCACAAATTTATGGGGTATTTTGTGTGACTAGATCACTAGCATTGAAAACCATCTTTCCATTGGATGGTTCAACATCTTGATGATCCCTATCCTATTGACCACAACTTTTGTATTCATTATTTATTTCACCGTAGAATATCCAGTAGATATTGATGGTGTTCATGAGCCTATTTTTGGTTCTCTTATTTATGGAAACAATATTATATCTGACACCATTATTCGTACCTTTAAAAATATAGGTTTTCACTTCTATCCCATTGGGGAAGTAACTTTCGTCAATGAATGGCTACACAATAGGGACCATATGCACCAATTGTTCATGTCATCGATGTATTCCCACATGACACAAACATTCGATGGTCTATCATAGCCAAACACTCTATGATGGGTTTCATAGATACCCAGCCTATGAAAATGAGTTGTGTTCTATTGTTGAAGGCTATAAGCTGGAAAAATTATATTTTGCCAAAGGAAATGGCCATCCACATCAATTGTAGGCCTTTTCCCACTCTAGATAGTCCTTGGGAGTTAGTTCCCATGGATTTTATGTCATGTTTTCCCTCAACCAAGCATGGCAACAAATGTGTTTTTGTTGTTGTTGATTGCTTCCTTAGGATGGGAATTTTGGCACCTTGTAAGAAAATTTTCATCACAAAACCCAGTCATAAGCTCTTATTCAAGCATAATTTGGTTCATTTTGAGTTGCCAAAGACAATATTACTCATAGGGACAGTAGGTTCCTCAATATTTTATGGTTTAATCTTTGGTCCAAGATGGACATCAAGTTTGACCAAATCCATTACCTTCCATACCTATATTGATAAATAAAAAGTAGTCAATAGGATTATTGTAGATGTCCTTAGAGTATACAATTGTGAGCATCCACATACATGTGTTGAAAGCCTTCCATATTTTCAACATAAATTTAACATAACTCTTCATATTTCTATTAGCCACAAGCCATTTTAGGTGTGCTTGGGGTCCCAACAATTGCACAAATTGATGTAGCTATATTCATGGAATAACACATGAAGATACCTCCCATACTTTGAACGAGGTAAGCAAAGCAACCAATTTTGAGGAAGGTATCCAAAAAATTCAACACCAAGTTAATGATATTTTGTAGAAAGTTGCCAACTCCAAGTATAAGTAGATACACAATCCATTGGGTTCCACATAAGTCTCAGGTTGGTGACAAATTATGGTTGGAATTGCATAAATAGCAATTGAAAAACTCCCATAAGAAGCTGATACCACTTTGGTTCGATCCTTACACCATCACCAAGGCTACGGGTGATAATTCTTTTTCAGGATAATCATAGGATGATTTATGTTACTTCAAAGTTATATGTTAGGATGATTTATGCTTGATGGGATGCATGTCTAGAAAGAGTTCCTTTAAGAGAAAAAAAAAAGATGATTGCGCCATTACTGACATAAGTAATTGTGATATTCTACTTTAATGGCATCAAGTAACTACACAAGAGAGTTTAAGAATGACATTTTTAGGGTTTTTTTTATATCAATATATGAGGATCATTATGATTTTTTCCAAAGCATATACATATGACTAAATTTTTTAAATAGTACATCAATCTAATATTATTTCTCTTACATGCTCCTAGGTTATAATTCAATGCATCATAGGTACTAAAACTCATGAAATTTTTTTTTTTTTCTCTAAATAACTAAAACTCTGAATTGTGCTACTCTTAATATTCAAACTTGCACTATTGTTAAGACTACTTCCTCTACTAGGTGGGCTTGAACCATTATTAACAAGCTAGTGTGGTGTCACCTAATTGTATTTATGAAGCATAAGGGGTGGGTTTAGTACAATGCCAACTTTTCTATTGTCCAGTGCCATGCCCACTACTAGGTTCTCGTCCTCCCTTAATAGTTGGGACACATATGCTGGCCTTAGGATATGGTTTCCCATTAGTTCATTTGATTCTTTCTCATCCACAATATAATTCTACATTGCATCCACCCTATCACTTTGTAATCACATACATCTTGTAAACCCACTCTAGTGTGTTCATCATACCTCATTGAGGTGCCTTGACTACTACTCCTTTTTTAGACATATTTTATCATAAACTTTTTATTTCACAACCATTATCTGTCCAACCCACCTTTCCCATTTAAATTCTCCAACTCTCTCATCCTCACTTCACTACTCTCTTCCTCGCTAATATCTTTTTACAACTCCTTGTTTCCTTCTTCATTTTCTCACATCTAGTTCAACCACCATTGGTTAGCTATCTCTACTTGCTAAAAGCTTGTTCAACTTGCTCTTTAGATTTGTATCCTCCATGATCTTTTGGTTCTTTGAGATCTAATATTTGCCAACCCCATTGTAATCCATTCCTTAATGAAAATTTTTACACCACCATGCTCGTTGAATTAGTAAAAAACTACTTTTCCTTCACCAACAAGATTTCACATTTCTATCCTTGTAAAATTTGTTCACCAATATTGAATCAATAAATATTAATTAACACATTAAATTAAATAATTATTAATTATTAAATCAATAAATCATAATTATATAATTATATTAATATTATATAATCATTATTACTTAGGTTATATCAAGATTATAAGAGTCACTTTCCGACAATGATGGCACACTTTTCTAATTTAAAAGGCTTCTCAAATAATTTTGTGGGAAATTTTTCAAATTTAAAGCACTTTCAATTTTGTACTAAAAGAAAGAAAGAAAGTATTTTTGACGTCCACGAGGCTAAAAATAGCCTATGGGGCAAATTTCTTCTCTATCTGGCTCTTGTATTCAGCCCTTTTCCTGTGAAGTTTTACAATAACCGCTCCCAGCTTCTCGACAAACTCTTCGCTGAATAGATTATCCCAAGAACTGGCTCCAGAATACCTGCATAATTTTCCCTGTTTACTTTAAAGGCCTCGCATTCTAAAATGAAATGTTTTTCTATTTCCACTTTTCCGGAAGAGCAAAAAATACATACTCTTTCCTCCCACAATTCTTTTGGCCTTTTCCAGCGCCCTGTTTCACAACATAGTTGATGAGAATTAGTCCTTAATTGAGAAATAAGAATTTATATCTCCAAGAATTATTGGCCCCTATGTATGCCTTTTGCTGATGGTTATGAGTGGGGTTAAACTCTTCAATGTAGTACTTATTCTTTCTCCCTAGTTCTTTCTCCCAAGTATGTTTGTGGAACTTATCCATAACAAGTTTTTTTATCTCTTTACTATTTGTAGGACACATGCTCAAGAAAATACCCTATTTACTAAACCATTTTTTATTTTGCCGCATCCAAGTCTTCTTTCTTTTGCACAATCTGTCACTAAACACAACCTTAGGCCATATACCCTCTTCCATTTGCTCATTTTTTTTCAAATACCTTATGACTAGCACCATAGCAATTACTTCAATAGGAGCAACCCCTATTTCACTTAACGGGATAGCATAAGGAACTACACTTTTAATTTTGAATTTGTTTATAATCTAACGCTTTTGAATTTTCTCAATTTTTTTCCGGTGCATCTCAGTTGTGCTGCTAGCCCACAGTTCACAACCATAGCAATGACACTTGCTCCTTCAGAACTTTGTTTCTTTCTGCTAAAGCCTGATTTCCAGCTATTATTACATGGATTGTACAATCTCTTTCCAGCTCTTTAGCTTCTACTACTTCCAACCTCTCTTTTACAATTAACAGTTCTTTCACATAAAGATCAGATGACCAAATGAGAGGTGTGGATGTGGGACTATATAAGGCATAATCATCAATAACTTTTCCTTTTCCTTTGGACTTGTTGCCACGTGCTTACAAAGAGGACTTGTTTGAATGTTGTTTCTTGTGAAGTACTCGAGTACTTTCCCTTTGTGACCTTTTGTTCCTTGTTTGCTCCCATTTTAGAGGAGCTAGTATCCATTTTAAAATGCCTCGATATTGTTTGGCATTGACACAAACCCACTTCCCAGTTTTGGCTGATGAGACAATTTTTACTTGCCCTATATCATTTGTTTCCATGCATCCTAAAGTTTCTTGTCCTATTATCATGATGATATTAAGGGAAATCAAAGTCTCTGCCCAAAACTGACCCTTTGTTTTATGCTTAACCCTTAAATATATGTTGGTCTGACCATTGAAAACTTGCTGCTCTCCCCTTGCTGCTCTCCCCTTGCTGCTATGCCCATTGTACCTATCTTTTGTGTCGCTCTCTCCACTGTCCGCTATTGTCCTCTATCCTGCTCTCTCCACTGTCCACTATTGTCCTACTGTGTCACTAGAGTCCATTGTCCAAATCATAGTAATGCCAAGTTCCAACTTACCAACAACTCCTAAAATGTAATAATGTCAAACTCTATTCTAGTTGTGCCCTATGCTTTTTAGGATCTGACTGTTGCATGATCTCAAATCTGCAATGCTGGACGCAAGAGCTCGAATACTGTATAACACATCAAAATAATCTTTATTTGGAACATATTGTTTGCAATTTCCATTAAAAAGGGATATATTTACATAAATGAAAGATTGCTAGAATCTCAAAGAAAGATAACTCGAGAGAGATCGCAATGCCACAAATCACACGGCTCAAAATGAGAAACTCCAAAATATTGTCTTAATTGATAAAAGCTTTTCCCAGCAACCATACAGCAAAGATTGAAGCAGCATAGCATATTTGCACCCTCTTTATCATTTTTACGACAAAACCTTCACCCCAAAGCTATTCATTGAAGAGCATTTTGAGCATTCAATGTGTGGCATTTTTCTCCACTCTGTGTTTGGCTTTGAAGCAACATAGTGTCCCTCTTTGCATCATGTTCTATACAAGCTTCATCACTTTTTTTTTTTTGAAGAGCAATCTAAGCATGCAATGTGCGGCTTTTGGGTCCACTGTGTATTTTCCAGATAAAGAGGCTAGTGCTGACATAAACTGTCATGTTCCAATGCAAAAACTAACCTTCATTAGGGCTCAATCAATGCAAGGCATGTCAAATGTTTCAAATATCAACCTTTATTGGGAATTATGTTTTTCCTAAAAGTGTTTCCTTCAAATTGCATTTAAACTTCTAAAGTATTAAAATTACCCTGAATATGTTATACACCACTAGAAATCGATCAATGTCATGTCAATTATTTCATATATCAATTTTTCTTTTTTTGTTTCCCTTTATGCCCCTGAAAGTGCTTCCTCTAAACTTTAGAAGAGTCAATCTACCCAAACACATCACACCCCACAATATGCGGGCAAACAACCAAACCCTCAGAAGTGAAAACCCTAACAAGCTCTTGCCACCAACAAATGATGTATTGTATGAATTAAAGATAGAAAAATTCCAGCTATACAAAAAAGGGTATTATTATTCAACTACCATCAGAAAAACGTTCTCTAAATTTCGCACTCTTAACATGTTCAAATGTTGTCTAAATTTCGTGCTCTTAACATGTTCAGGAGTGAAATTAGGAGAAGAATAAAATATTTTAAGTTTTATGCTCTTAACATCTTCAAAAGTGAAATTAGGATATTAGAGGCTACAAACCCGGTGCATCACGCGACCCTATCAAATTTTTTGGCAAATTGAGCAAATAAAGAACTCTGAGGAGAGATATATGCAAAAACTAAAACTTATTGTTGACGAAGTCGTCCAAGAACGTCATGGCCAATGCTTAAAAATGTTGTTCGACAATATTCAGATGACAAACCCGATTCAAGCCCGATGATAATTGTGAAACCCAACTTAGGGATTTGGAAATCAAAATTTATAACCTTATATTCTTAATAAGCGAATATACGCTCTATCCTAATACTGAGCATAAGTAAATCAGTTTGTACAAGCATTTCGGAATAGAATGAAGGTGCGCAGTATTCGAGATGATGTTGCATAGGTATTCAGCTTTAAGCATAACCAAGTGAAGGCAAACTCCCAGGCTTCGGCTCCCAATCTCATCCCATCCCATTTATGGGTTTATGGGATTCAATCACTGAAACTTGGCTTCGAATAGATCCGTGCATTCCCCATCGACTAGTTCACCGAATCTTGAAAAACAATAGGGTATTGATGTGTTTCCTGAGAAGATTCATGTTAGGGTTTGAGATATACCAAACTATTCTTTGACGAGAGTTAGCCCTCACAGAAATTTATAGGTAGATTATTAAGTCCACTATATTCGAGGAGCATGGTGGATCCCTCTCTTCCTTTGCATTACATCGCATCAGTAGACACTAGGTTCTGTTTGAATCAATAGATCACTCTTCTCTCTTAGGAGGACATGGCTTAGAAGTTTGTTCAAATGCAGAACAAGGCATATGTGGCTTCACATTTTGTAGCAAAGCATGGGAGTTCCTATTACAAGAAACTATCAGAGCAGAACAAGAAATATATCCAGGAACCAGCTACTATGGAGAAATTCAATGAGCTTTCAAAGCATTCCTGGTCGATATGAATCATTCTGGAAGGAAGTGGACCTTTTGAAGCAGAAATTTAAAAACAATCAGGAGTTGAAAATAGAGGATGTTGGAGTAGGAGTTCTATTTGCACTGGAATGCTATGCATGGGGTTGCATTGGTGATATTGTGGGGCAAGGTTTCACACTTACAACATACTATGTTTGAGTGGTGCCCAAAGCATTTCCACTTAAAAGATTCAAATTTTCTTCAGGTATGAAGGATGAGCTTTAGTGCTTCATATTTTTTTGGCTGAGATTCAAACACTTAACGAAAAATACCAGTTTCAAGGTTCTTTTGTTTGGAGTTATTGATTCAAACATAGCCATACATTTAGTAATATTTCATAATATTTCAGAGCAATAAATGTTCTTGAGTTTCCCCTTACACATGGTAATTCAGTTAAATGGTTTTCATTTTTTCTCAGCCCTATTCTTGGTTGGGATTTTTTATTTCACTTTAGACCTGTGTCAAGGATTCATCATCCGGATGTTAATTATTGTTTTTTGATTATTCCAAGATTTAATGGGTCTCACTGAAATAACAGTTATTTCTTTCTTGCTATGTGAATGCAGTAAACTATTGTTTTAGAGAGATTAATTAACAGGTGAGGTTCTTCTGGTGGCAACTCTTCCAGTCTAGCACGACAGGGTTACAAGCTATGCTATTATGGCCATTTTCTCTGCGAGGCCTGATCTTCCATGGTTTTTTCCTAAAGTAGGTATCTTTTTGGCTTCAATGTTTTTTATTACAAAGATGTTTTTGCACATATTTGATGCATTTGAATTTTTATGAGAAAATTTGATTTTTTATGAGCAAAGTGAGCAAAGTGCTTAGGTGATCCAAGCTTTGATTCTCATAGGCCTATCCAATTTCCTAAATCTGCAAACCTCTTACTCAAACAACACTAGAATGGGACCAAACATGGAGATTTCGAGGCCTTATATCATACATAAATTTAAACTACATATTACTGCTTCACAATTATTCAAACATGAGAGTTGAGACCATTTTCAAAGAGGCATCTTCCATAGTGGACTTTCTCTATAAGTTTATTGATTACTATTGATTACTGTTTGGATCTTCTATCGGAAATGCATGAATTACACCTTTTTGGCCGTGCTCCTAACGTTGGATGCTTTCTCCAGTAATGCCCTTATGATGTTTTCTTTCTTTGTTGAATTTTTATTTTTCATGTGTCATGTAAACCTAATTATTTTTCTTTTAATGGGTTGGGCATTCCTCTTCTTCAGTGCATCTACCTTTATATCTTCCCAAAAAACCATTCATAGGCATTTTGTAATCAACAATGTCTGTATTTCCTGTTGTCATCAACATATATGAAAAAAATGTGGTTCTCCCCTGAGTTTGGCCTCATAAGATTTAGAGCAAGTGCTGGTTTATTGTACCTTTTTTTAGACAGGAGATATGAGACCATTTTCTAAGATGAATCTTCCATAGTTAACTTTCTCTATAACTTTACTGATTATTGTTGGGATTTTTATCATAAATGCACAAGTTACACCCTTTTGAATGTGGTCCTTAGCTGGACACTCTCCTTGGTAATGCCCTTATGACACTTTCTTTCTATGTTGTATTTATCTCTCGCATATGCCATGTAAACCTTTTTTTTTTTTTTAATGGTTTGTGTGTTCCTCTTCTTTAGTGGCTCTACCTTTAGATATGTCAAAAAAATCTTTCACATACATTCTTTACACACCAACGATCATTCACAGATATTATTTACACACCAATATGCACATCTTTCTTACTATCATCAAGCCCATGAAACATATGAAAAACTATGGTTTTCCCTTAAGTCTTGCCTCATAAGATTCAGAGCAGGTGTTGGCTTATTGTACCTTTATTGCTGGCTATAACAGTCAAGAAAGTACAAGTCATCCAAGAGATGAGCTCACAAATCTGCCACTTATAGACTAACAATAGTGTTGTAGCTGATGGTCTTTCCCATGGGTTTACAGTCTATGATGTTTTCAAACATGTGCATGTAGTTATGGTTGATGAAAAGGGATTTTTACATATTTACAACTTTTGGAAATTTGGGTTCACCGTGCTACTTTGCAAATGTGATGAAAATCACATGTGCAATCCCTTTTCATTGGTGACAACACTATGCTCCAACTTGGGGACGTGTTCTTCTTAGAAGTGCATGAGAACCTTAGATTCATTTCATGCGCATATGAAATTAGCCTCCACGTTCAACAAAAATATCATCACTACATAAAAGGTTGGCCCTTATAAAGTAAAGCACAAGACATTAAAGCCTATGAATCTAAGAAATCAAGACTGCTGCTCAAAAGAGCTTATTCAACTCTAAACTATTGCTCAGTATAGCATATTCATTTCCTATCCTATTGTAGCATGTGACAAAATAAGGCTTCCAGTTGAAATTAGTAAATTAATGCAACCATCGCAGCACCTCGTGGATACAATGGTCATTTCCTATGTGCTTAGTCATCATGCAAAACTAGGAAACCTCAAAACCAAAATGTTTGCAGAATGGAATCTTGTCATTGTTGGGCTACAACAGAACCTGGGTACTTGCAAATGAAAAATGTCATCAATTTTGATGCAACAGTGGACATGATTTGCCACAAGATATGTGTAGTCATCCTGAAGAGGATGTTTGTGAACTCTGTCAAACCACGTACTGCCCCCTTTTCTTGAAACTCCCATTTTACCATCACATGAGAGAATATACTATTGTCCAAATTATTGTTGTTAAAGGTTTGTATTGGATATATGAAAACTTGTCACAAGGGAAGCATGATCTGCAATTCTGTATTTTAAGTAATATTAATTCCATATTCTTCCATTACCATTATGAGGCCACCATAAGTGCTACTGATCCAACCCATCTGGAAGTTCTGCACCCAAGGCTTTATGTGATAGGCCTATAAATAGTTGGGGAATGTAGTCCACTGTCATAGCTACAAAGTTTCCCCTGATAGATCACATCCACACTTCCACGACCCTTTTCATTTTCAAAGACAAGCATCAACTGATTAACATCATGAGGCTTAAGATTTATCAACAATTCTTATCCAATATTATCTAGTGTCCTAGGGTGATTTTTTCCCTTAGGGTTGCTATTCTGGTGAGGGTTTCTTCAATAAATATTTAGTACTAATACACAATCATAAATAATATATATGCATAAATATAAAGAGTCTCAAAAACTATATAATGTATGCATGAATCTAAAATTCCCATAGCAATAATACTTTAGTCAAAGCGCAACAACTGAGGGTTGTGTAATATCCCAAAATAGGGAATTTATACACTATTGGGAATATCTTAAGATATTTCAAATGTGGAGATCTAGAAATACTTGAACACAAAAATGAAATGATGTGTCAATTTACTTATTAGATCAAATTAGGAGCATATCAGCAAAACTATGTCTCCATATGTTATCTCCAAGTGGGAAAAGGCAGTGATCTGGACCATAAAAATGCTATTTCCATAAAATAACATTGTAACTATGAGAAATGGGACTCAGATCCCTTATTTCATGCAATATAAATCTCACATATAGAATGGGATCTGAAACAAATCATTCTAGCTTAGTTAAACAGATCTCCCAGTTCTTATATGGCTAAAAAACACTGAAAACCCATAGCTTAACCCATATAGAAAAATTTGAAGCATGAAAAACGTAATTAAAAGGGGGTTTATGTAGAAATATGTGGTAGACAATAGATCTAGAGTTTATTAAGTCAAATCACAGAGAAAAACAAAGATCTAGCCTCTTTTATACAATGTAAAGATAACCCGGCAAGGGTTTCTTGGAAGCTCAAGTACAAAAAGGAATAGATTTGAATATTCAGCTGTAAAATAACACATTCCCCTGAAAAATTAGATGAAAATAGCTTAATAAAGTACAATAGGGATTAGAATCCCTTTTTCTAGCTTTCCTGGGTAAGGGTTGGCCCTTGCCCGAGGAAATTAGTAAAAAATCAAGGTATCAAACCTTGCTGCAGCTGCTCTCTGGAAAATGACGTAGTTCTTGCAAGGAAATGCATTGTAAAAGTGTAGATATGCTTTGGCCCAGTGCCAAGATGTGAAAATATGCCCGGGAGCCTCCCTTGTTGATCCTCCAATTCATAGACAAGCTCTCCACTGAAAAACAAGCCCAAAAATGGCTCAAAGAGATCCTCCTTTGCTGCACACTGCAACACAACCCAGATCTAAACAGAAACTGCACTATAGCTGAAGGAGGTAGCTTGGAAAAAATTCAATAATGAGGAAATGTAGCTCAAGAACCTCTCCTTCCCTGAGGACGAGGTAGGGATTCCCGACCGGGAACACCCTTGTGCTAAACAACACTGCAACCCTACTAAACAGCAAGAGGAAGAAAAGTCTCAAAAGACCAAAGAAAATAATAATCCAAGCATGAATAGAATGGTTGTCCTCCTCTTCATATATAGAAAGTGCTCCTCTCCATAATGGGTCCCATCCATATGTGCCACCTAGCCCATGCAAGTTGTCCTCCATTCAAACTGCGTAGTCCATCATGGAGATACAATGTATCTAAACAGTGCATGTGGACTTGGTAAAATATGATAGAATCAACATGATCCAATCCTGTTCACACCTGTAGGTGCTCAATCCAGCTGCTTTATTCTTCCCCTTTTCACATGAGGAATGTTATTTTCTAATCTAAAAAGGTTAATGAGCCTCCCCACCCATTTTAGTCATCTACTACTAGCTATAATGTTCCTTCTAGCTTGAGGCTAAAAATCGGGAACATTACAGTCCTACCCTCCAAAATGTTGCTTGTCCTCAAGAAACTGCATAGAGAGAGAAAAATTCCTCCCCCTTCTCCTCTTATGGCCTCCTAATCAATAGTCCCCACCACTTCTCAAGATAATCTGCAACAAATCTGCCCTCCAATGTCTCCTCCCAAAGTTGCATGACCAAATGGCTCACATCATGAAAAGGTGGAAGGTGTAAGTAGAAACCTCCTTGCTGTCTCATGGAATCCTCAAGGTAGGAGTGATGATACACATGGGAAATCTCATTCCATGCTATCATCCAAATGAAATGAGCCATCCTAGGTAGATCATAAAAGAAATTTGCAACCCCGGTTTTATGCAATGTGATGGGACAGAATGGAGAGTTCATATTTTCCCATCCAAGCAGTTTCTCTCTCCATTTTTGGTAAGTATGGGGGGGTTGCTGATATTGGGCTGCAATGTCATGGCCTTCAAAAATGGCCCAAGCTTCCCCATAAGATAAGTAAACCATGAAGTGCCTCTTCGAAGAACGCAAGTTCTCCCAATGGCTCCTCCTACATGAAGGAAAGAGGTGTGTTGTGGCAATCATGGTGTTCCCATTGTTTCCCCTGAAACATACAACATGTAAAATAGGGAGAATCATATTCCCAATGTGCATCTCCATCTCAAATTCCACTCTCCAATCAAATCTTCCCATGAGTACAAACATATCAGCAATATATGGAAGCAAAATACTATGAAAACAAACTGCCAAATGACAAGTAGAGAGTGAATCAAACTTCCACACAAGGAACCAGCGCAGTGCATTCCATGCCTGCCTTAAAACAAAAAATAGTAAGTGCTTCACTAGCCACTTGTTTGCTGCCACAGTCATCTCATAAGATTGAAACATGAAGATACAATGTGGTGTCAATGGTGCACACCAAGAATCATGTGGCTTCCCCCACAAACCACCAAAAAGATAGCCAAAATCAATGCTACAAGTAGCTGCAAGTACATCATCATACAATATGCCAGAAGAGATAATTCTTCTTGATACATCATGCTGCTCAAACAAGGAAAAGAAGTACAATACAAAATGTGAAATTATACCTCCTCCATCATGTACTTGAGATCTTGAGTTGAAATGGCTCAACTGGGATCTTTCGCTCACCTCTAATGAGTAGGGAAGTGGATGTGACCTCTGATCTATCACCATTCAGGCTATGCATCTCTCCATATGCTGAAATATGTCATGCTGGATGCCCTCCCAAGTGAACTCCTCTGCCAAAAAAATATATGCATCATAATGCATGGAAAGGAAGTCCTCATGCGCTGTATGAAGCAACTTCTCCTTGATCTTAGAAGCTCCAGTCAAGAAGACTCTGCCATAAGAATAGATGACCATATCATCTACCATATACTCATCATATCTGTCTGGGTCATCAAGTATCATACATGCACCTAGATCCTTGGAGTACTCTACCAAGAGTTGAGACCTGCAATATGGATCAATCCTCCCAAGAGATAGCACTGGTGATCTGGCATGTGAAGCTCTCCTCATGCTGCTACCTTCTACTTTGACATCGCCCATGCCAAATTTTTCCTCCCAACTCTTCACCTCTCCAAAATCCAAGAGTGGTGAACCAAAAGACAAGATGTCTCTCATAAAATCTAGATCTAGTGGCCTTCGAGGTGGAATGCCTCCATGTAGTGAGACATCAAAATCTGAAGTGGACTATATATATGAGTGGACTAAGTTGTCCCTCTCTCCAATGTGAAGTACAGTCCCTTCCTTATGTGCAGAAACCTTCTGAAATATATAAGGGTGAATGCTCATCATCCCTTGATGCTGATCCTTCTCCTCTTCTTCCATGTATGAGAATGCCTCATCCTCAATGAGAGACCCTTGATCTCGGTCATCCCTTGAAGGAGAAGACTCCATGTCTTCACAAATAGAAGAGGGCTCTTCAAGAAATGGGGATCTTGCCCTTGGAAAACTATCATGCATGTTTTTATCCCCTTTTAAAAATATGGAGTGGAGTTGGTTCAATAGGTCTCTCCAACTCATGCAAAGTGTTTGAGTTTTTGTTTTTAACAAATGATGGTTCACAATGTTCTTTATCAAATCTCCTCACCGATTATCTAGTGAACTCAACATAAGTTTTTACATTTTCATGACAAAATGACGTAGAATCATTAAACCACCAATCATGGGCCATACCTTTGAGGTGCAGCACTGCTACTCTGATGGCCTCCTTCTCTAAAAATTGGTGTAGCTGAAAATAGGAATCTAGCTCTTATACCCAATATTTTGCTATGCACTCTGTTAGCGCTCAAATCTACCTCAGGCTGAAATGAAGTAAGACTCAAGGCTACATCAAACCACGCTCAGCCTCGTAGCTAGCCCTACGAGGATAGGAGAGGGCTCTCTCCATCAATCTCGAGAAAATGAGCAATAGGATGCGAGATGACTTACAATAAGAACTGATTTTAGGCTAGTAAAGAGATAAGTATGTTTGTTTTTTGGTTTTTGGGTTTTCGCTGGAGAAATGGGAAAACAAATTTTTGGGTCTGGGGATAAGGTCAGACCTTTGCAGATTTCAAGTTGGGGCGAGGTAGGTGAATGTCTTGATGCTTTTGATTGGATATATGGATAGATTAGACCGACGAGGAGCTGAAGAGGGCTAAGAAGAACTTGGATCCTCTCCAAACAGCTGAAAACATATAGAACTAACTGAATTCAAAGGCCAAGCACTGTAAACAATGGACTCAACCTTATTCACTCATTCAATTTAGTTCAGAAGCATATGAAAGGATGGCATACATTAAACATGAAGAAACTTACTGTAAACAAAGAAGAAACACCATCAAGAACAGAACACCACAAGGATCCCAACAAGTGCCGCAAAACCCCTGATCTTTCCTTAGCCAAAATATGAAATAATATGTACAATGATATCAAAAGTATCCCAAGAGTCCAACCTCTCCAACCTCTGAAAATGATTGAGAAATTACAATATATAGATCACTCTAACACCTTTCCCCACCTCTAGGGGTCGAATTCCCTCTTCGGGGATCAGTTTCAACCAATTCTATTCATGGAACTACAATCTAGGCAGCTAACAACTTGCCTCTAAAAGAGTGGAAACTGATCCATTACATGATTTTTACCCTTTTTGTGAGTGAATCTTCTAGAAGAGATAAAAATAAGCCAAAGTTACATGCCCAATATAAATTTACATCATAAAAAACCAAAAATTCCATCCACAAACAAAACTGGTCCATACTAGGCGAAAATCTGAGCTGGCAGTTGAATATTCAGCAAAAAATTTAAGTGGGTCGCATTTGAGCCGAGTGGGTCGCATTTTTTCCAGCCTGAATTTGAGGTACTTCCCGGCATCCAAATTGAGCTCATGATAGCTCGTTGGAAAGCCCTGGATGTTGAATATCCAACCCAAGTGGAATTTCTGAATTTGGAGCTCATTTGACCCTCCAAAACTTCTTTCTCCCAGAAGTATTTCCTGCTGGTGCAAAAGGTGGCAGCAAGGTGGTTTTCATGGTGTTTTTGAGCTCTTTGACCATCCAGATTTTGATGAAATTCTTAGGTGATGCTTGAGGATGCATAAATAACCATGAAAAATCAAAAAATGCAAAAATTTCCTCCAGCAAGTGTCCCAAAAAAAAGTGAGCATATGAGGGTGAGACCCACTTAACTGAAAAACCTGTTTTTTGACCCAAAAATTTGAAAATGACAAAATTTTCTCCGAATTTGCCCAAATTCGGAGCGGAGGTCCTCCATCATGTATCCTGCCCAGTCAAAAAATCCTCGGCCAAAATCCAAAGTGGATTAGGCCTTTTCCGCCGTCTTAGTGCTTCGCGCAACCTCCTCTTCAAAATCTTCATTCTCGCTCTGCAGACATGCATGCGAGCCCAATAATGGCCTTTCATGTGACGAAGCATGTCTTTGTCTCGATTGGCCTTCGCCAAAAATTTCTCCAGGTGAATGTTCACATGTGTGAGTACAGTATCTCGGTCAGCTGGTGTCATGTTACCGGGTCTCTTTCGATTCCACTGTTGGTCCTCACGGATTCGACGTAACTCATAATATGTGAGCTCATCCTCAAGCTGTTTGTTGCGCTGCTCCAAATAGTTAATCACCCACTGAGCCTTCTGCAATTGATCTTTCATCTTGTCATTCTCGGCCCTTTGCTCCTGGATGACTTCCCTCAGTTTCGAGCTAGGAGAGCTCGCATCAACATCAATGACTGTGAAATCTGTGTCCCGGCCTCTTGATGGGCCCTCATCATGCATGGGCCTCTTGCCCCTGTCCTGTACCTGTACCTGCGCTGAAGAAGAAGGCGAGACCCCTTCCACATCATGTGGAGATAATACTCGCTCTGCTGATGAAGTCGGCAAGACCCCTTCCACCTCATGTGGAGATAATACTCGCTGTGTCGCTGCAAATAAGGCCCTGTGGCCTCGCTGATATGTCCGAACCAAAGGAGCTCCGATATGCTCAACCTCAGGCATGTCCGGCTGGTGTGAAGGCTCTCCTGCATCATGAACTGTCTCGGGAGGTGGCTGTGGCACTCTGAAAAAGTCTCTAGAAATGAAATCCTCCCAAGTGATGCCCTGTTCTGCCAACTGATGCAACACTATGATCTTGATCAAAGCATAATGGTATATACTCCTGTACTGCTGCACTGGGCTCATCTTCTTTTGCACAAAAATCACCATCCTCTCTATGTTGCGATATATGAAGTACGGAATATTCATCATACGTACCCTTGTGAAGTGCATCAACAAACGAATATGGTACGCAAAGAGACGGGCATATCTGCCCTCACAACTAAAATACTGAATGATGAGTTTCATCGGCGGTGCAAACTCATCCCTCAAGAATCTGAATGGAAAAACTCTGCCCAAGTACCTCATATATCCAGTTTTAATGTATGGCTCATAGTGGAATTTCTCTAAATGCTGACGTTTGTTCCATTCCTCGCCCATGTTTGGTATGCCAGTGGCTTGAGCAATAATCAAGGGTGACAAAATGAAATCAACCCTGGCAAGATTTACCCGGCCATCCCGTAGATGTAGAACAAACAGACGAGCCAATTCACGATGAAGCCGGGTTTGTGCAATCATCTCACAAAATCGGAAACATGACAAATACCGAAAACAATCCATTGCTAGTGGACATGCCTGCAACCGAGCCAAAGAAGTAGGCTCCTCTCTGCGATGATTACCACCTCTGCTAACTCTATGAGAACCCCGTGGCACATTACCTTCAGTCATGGAATCACTGCCTGAACCTTGCTCATACTCTGACTCTGTCTCTGACATGGCTCTGAACAAGATATTGGCACTATGTATACTGATATAAATGCAGTGAAAACAGAGTTATAATGTGTGTTTCAACACCCAACAAATATCCCCCACTGTCAAAGCACCATAAGGAAACAAACAATGATAATATCTCTGTTTTAGGTGGATTGAGATAGAAGCACAGTCTCTGTTTTAATTGCAAGTGAAATTTGACAAATAGTAGCAGGCAGCCTTTAGAATATTGGGTAAAATTTGTCAAAGGGAGCAATGCATCATATGACTGTGTTTGTCAATGTGCAGTAAAAACAGAGTTATAAGTGTCAATGGGCAGTGAAAACAGAGTTATGAGAACGTGTTATCAATGGGCAATGAGATACAATATGTCAATGATCATCATGGAACAAAAGTCATGACAGTAGTAAAACGATAATGATGACCACAGTGGTATAATGGATGTGAAAACAGTGGGCTTTGAACATACATGCCAAGGTGGATATATCAATGATATAAGGTGGGAGAAAAACTCATAAAACCATCCATATACATTTAAAAACCCTGAGGAACAAAACTGCCATGACTGTAGGGTTTCACTCTTCCATTCAAATGTTTGAAGTCATCAAGATACCACCAACTCATTAAAAACTACTGGGCAATAGTTTAGAACCTTTTTGAAGGCCGCTGGAGGCGATTGAAAACGAAACTGGGCGCCCAACACGACTTTTCTGAACTCTGCTGGCAAGTGGGTCGCTTTTTTCCAAGTGGGTCGCTTTTGCCCAAGTGGGTCTCACGCGTTATATTTTGCACTGTGAAAAACGCCCAGGTGGGTCGCTTTTGCCCAAGTGGGTCGCTTTTGCCCAAGTGGGTCTCACGACCTCCAACTCTGTCAACAATGCTTCCAAAATTCAATTTCAGCCTCCCAACTCCAGATTTCGACTTGTATGCTATGGATCTTTGGAAATGAAACTTGTTTGCCCTTTTATACATGATGTAAATATCTTTCACAATCAGATTTGATCCAAATCTATTTGATAACCCATATTACAATGTTTTTGTATTTTCACATTTGGCTTTTTAATACAATCTCTCTTTTGACTTTTCTGAGTTTTGAATTGATGATTTTGTTGTCTTCTTGCAGGGGTATGGCTCTTTAGCTGAGGAAAAGATCAGAGGTCTGCTTTGAAATTTCTTCTTGGTGAAATAAATACAATTTATTACAAAAATAATATTGAATAATTTCTAGTTCCAAAACAAAGTTTTGGACTAGAAATGTTTTTTAAATGCTAATGATAATAAAACATGAAATCAAAATTTGCGGAACCATCCTCATCCTGCAGGCTTTATGACTAGTATGCAAATGACTCGAAAATCCTAGACACTAGGACCAAAGACACTTATTGACATTAAATGACCATAAATGAAATGACCATGATTTTGAGTGATTTTTGAGGAAATTTTTTAAAATAGCACTGCAGGTGTAAGCATGAGGAAACATAAGACAACAGACCCCTTCGTCAGTCAATGGCATGCTCTTAGCGAAATGCAACGAAGTGGAACAAGCGAGACACCTAAGAATGAATATGCAAAAAACGAAATGATCCCTGACAGAGGGCTGTAAGGACCGACTCTAACATTGGCTCCAATGGGGATGGTGGCTCCATGGAGATGCCAAGAACGGCAGATCTCTGGGGAAGTCAGACAGTTCCTTTCATCCATTGGGCGATGGAGTCATTATTTCAACTGATAAAATAAAAACTTTGGACATATTTATTGACTGCAGATTTGACTAAAGACTGATTGAAATTTGACCAAAACTGACATGACCAAAACTTAAAAGACTGATAAAACTAACTTGACAATTTCAAACCAACCAACCTCCATCTCCAGAATTATAGCCTTCACTCCGGGCCCCAGACTGAAGATGAAAGATCAGTACACACTTGCAACGAAACAAAAGTAAAATGATATATACAATGATAATGAGATCAGCAGAAGATACTCAGAGGTAATATCGTTTCAGCAACCGACCATTGATCGTTCCTCCAGGACAATCATCTCCATTCATTTCTTTGAGAAGAAATGCATTTTGACCCCGATACGCTACAATCTTAAAAGGTCCCTTCCACAGATTTTCAAATTTTCCGTGCTTTCCCTTATCCTCATTCCGAGCATCCCATTTCAAAACTACCTCCTCCAACTGAAACTTATCTGCTTTCGCCTTTCTGTCGTAGATCTTCTTTATGCGCTCCTGCAACTTGAAAGTATTTTGAAATACCTCCTCTCGTGTCTGTTGTAAATGAATCATCTGATTAATCCTCCGCTGCATAGGATCTTCCTCACTCCCAGCCTCCTGAAGCAATTTGACCACCGGGACAGCAAGTGAAGTAGGAAAAACCGTATCCGTTCCATACACCAGCTCGAAAGGAGACATGCCAATAGAATTTTTCTGACTTACCCTATCAGCCCACAATGCATTCACTAACTTCTTGTGCCAGGCCTTTTTGTTGATTTCCAGCAATTTCTTAATGATATTCACCAAGGATTTATTTGAAGATTCCGCCAAGCCATTTCCTTGCGGATGGTAGGCGGTCGAATGCCCCAAACTGATATTGTACTTGAAGCAAAAGTCCACCGTCCTCTTAGACTTAAAGGCCGCTGCATTATCTGTGATTATTTTACTAGGACACCCAAAACGTGACAGAATATTGTTTTCAAGAAAAGAAATAATTACCGCATCTGTGGCCTGTCGAGTGGGAATCGCCTCAATCCACTTCGTGAAGTAGTCTGTAGCTGTCAGTATCCATCTATGCTATCCGGAAGATGCTGGGTGAATTTCTCCGATAAAATCCAATCCCCACTGCTGGAATGGTGCACTAACTTCAATTGGTTTTAGAGGCAAAGGCTGTAGTTTCCGTTTCCCTTCG